>CM042844.1:43119862-43719862 GCA_023653725.1 Bungarus multicinctus
ATTGCGTCCGCGGAAAACCGCCCAGCCGCCCTGTTTAGGGTGACCCGCTCTCTACTGGAGGTAGGAGCGCGGGAGGACCCCTTGCAGGGACGGGCTGAGGAGTTCTCTAGGTTTCTGCAGGACAAAATCGCTCAGATCCGGGACGAGCTGGACTCCGACTGGGCATCTCCGGGTGGGGGGGCGGGGGTGGATATCGGTGCGGTCAATTGGGTTGAGTTCGATCCTGTTACTGTGGAGGACGTGGACAGGATACTGGGGGGACTGAATGCCACCACCTGTTTGCTGGACCCGTGCCCCTCCTGGCTGGTCTTGGCCACTCGGGAGGGGACACGAGGCTGGTTCCAGGGTATTATAAACGCTTCCTTGAGAGAGGGGCTGTTACCTGCCGCCTTGAAAGAGGCGGTGGTGCGGCCCCTCCTCAAGAAACCGTCCCTGGACCCAGCATTGTTATCTAACTATCGTCCTGTCTCCAACCTTCGCTTTGTTGCGAAGGTTGTTGAGAGTGTGGTGGCACGTCAGTTCCCGCAGTACCTGGATGAAGCGAGTTATCTTGACCCCCTCCAATCGGGCTTCAGGCCCGGGCACAGCACGGAGACGGCGTTGGTCGCGTTGGTGGATGACCTCTGGAGGGCCCGGGACAGGGGTTGTTCCTCTGTCCTGGTCCTGTTAGATCTCTCAGCGGCTTTTGATACTGTCGACCACAGTATCCTATTGCAGCGGTTGGAGGGGTTGGGGGTGGGAGGCACCGTGTTGCGGTGGTTCGCCTCCTTCCTCTCCGACCGCTCGCAATTTGTGTTGACGGGGGGGCAGAGATCGGCCCCGAGGCCCCTACGATGTGGGGTGCCTCAGGGGTCGGTGCTCTCGCCCCTGCTGTTCAACATTTATGTAAAGCCGCTGGGTGAGGTCATCCGTGGCTTCGGGGTGGAGTTCCATCAGTACGCTGACGATACTCAGCTGTACATCTCCACCCCGGGCCACCCCAACGAAGCCGTCGAAGTGATGTCCCGATGCCTGGAGGCCGTGCAGAGTTGGATGGGTCGTAACAGGCTTCGTCTCAACCCGACCAAAACCGAGTGGCTGTGGTTTCCTGCGCCCAGATACAGCCAGCTGGTTCCTTCGCTGGCCGTGGGGGGAGAGGTCTTGACCCCCGTGGAAAGGGCGCGCAACTTGGGTGTCCTCCTGGACGTACGGCTGTCTTTAGAAGAACATATTGCAGCCGTCGCCAGGGGGGCTTTCTATCAGATTCGTCTGATTTACCAGTTGCGGCCCTTTCTGGATCTGGGCGCACTTCGCACAGTCACTTCCGCCCTTGTCATCTCCCGCCTGGATTATTGCAATGCTCTCTACATGGGGCTCCCCTTGAAGAGTCTCCGGAGGCTGCAGCTGGTCCAGAATGCAGCCGCGCGGGTGATCGTGGGTGCTCCTCGGAGCTCCCACGTTACACCGCTTCTCCGCAGGCTGCACTGGCTTCCTGTGGCCTTCCGGATTCGATTCAAGGTGGTACTGACAGTATTTAAAGTGCTCCATGGCTCGGGACCTGGGTACTTACGGGACCGCCTGCTGCCATCATCAACCTCCCGCCGCCCAGTACGCTCCCACAGGGTTGCCCTCCTCGGGGTACCGCCGCCCGGCCGTTGTCGGTTGACGGCCCCGAGGGTTCTGGCTTTCTCTGTGGGAGCCCCCTCCCTTTGGAATGATCTCCCCCCGGAGATACGGGCTATGACGGATATTCTGACCTTCTGGCGCGCAGTGAAAATCCTATTTTTTAAACAGGCTGGCCTGGCCCAGTAACTGTATTTTAGTTTTTAACTTAATTTTAATCGGGGTTTTATTAGTTTTTAATTTTTAACTCTATTTTTGGGTTAGACAGCCGGATCAATTTGGTTTAATTTATTTTAATTGTATTTATTGAGTATTTATTATATGTTTTTAGTAGGCTGTACACCGCCCCGAGTCCCTTTTTGGGAGAGGGAGCGGTATAAAAGTTTAATTAAATAAATAATAAATAAATAAATAATACATAAAATTGTGCCTGAGTGGGCTGTCTGTGAATGCAGATTTCAAAGACTGCCATGGTTTACCAAGTAATTCCAAGAGATGAACTGCAGAAGAGATATCTACAGTGCCACCTGAGGAAGACAAAAAGTGAAGTCTATTGAGAACAGGTAACAGCCTTTATTAGGATTTACCTTGTGACAATAAGAAAAGCAAAATGTATTTCCTTCTCTGCCCTGTTTATGTCTGCATATAGCCATCCAGAACACCTGTTTTTGGTATGTTGGTCTGTACTAGGTAAAGAGGAGCTGGGAAAGTTCTTATAGGTCACTGTGAGGAATATTCTCAGCATATCTCAGAAAAAGCCCTGTGATTTTACTCTGAATTTGACTACGGTTGTATAGTTCCTTTAGAAGTAATTGAGATACACCTGAATCCTGTTTTCTGGGAGAATTCTGAACCAATTGGTTCTGCAGATATGGACAGGGTTCTTGTGCCTGTGAGCTTGGCCACTGGTGTTCTGAATCCATGACTTTTCTGGTTAAGACATGGAAGTGGCATGTGGTTGGGTTTGATAAGAGGGTAATACCTCTGTGAGAAGGGATGGTACTGCCTGCCTTGAACAAGGATGTTATTTTAATGATGATGCTCCCTCATACTAGTTATTCACAGTGTACAGTTATGAATACTAGCAAAATTATTTGAATAGGATGTTTAAAATAAAATAAATATTTTTTAGCATTGTGTCATTTTTGTAGACCCAGCACCTAGAGCATCACCTGAATTTTAACATGTCTCCAAATTTAAATATAGCTATTTTGTGTCTTCTCTCTTTAATTTCCTTACTCCCATGCTTTATAATAATGTAATGCTTATTTAGGAGCAGCAGTCATCTGTGAATATTGTGGCTGGCATCGCTAAAGATTTCTATTGCTTTTTCCCCATGGTTAGATGAAACTCACAGTGCATGGAGAATTTCCCAGGACAGCCAAAGCTCTCTTTGATTATCTTTTTGATTCCCCTAGAAAAAGATTTTTCACACACATTTTTTGCTCATCCAAAAGACCACTCGTTTTAACAGACTTTGAAGGCTCATTACAGAGTATTCTGCTATTTTCATGAAATAAAATGCTTTTCCTGACAGTTTGGCACCACCTTCTTCTTGAGGAAATCCAAAATCTGCCAACTTTGATGTGTTTTGTATCCAGGTATAGTAGAGATGGCTTACTGGTTTTATCCAGTTAGACTTTTATTGTCACTTTCCTAAAAGTTCGATTCACACACAGAAGGAGACATACACACAGACACACAGACACACACACACACTTTGTTTCTCTCTAATAGCAAACTCAGGGATGTGTTTGACCACACAAAAATAAGAAAAAAAAATTCACTGTTGGCTGATTCCATAGTTACATAAAGATATATGTTTGGAAGTGTAAAGAAGACAAAAGCCCTCCCTATTCATGCCCAAACAATGTAAAATGTTCAGTGATCTTTTATTGCCATTATTATTATGTCTTTATTGCCTTGATTTATTTCTTGTCCTTCTGTTGAGATAAACGTTCAAGTAAGCATGCCATTTATAAGATATAAATATAAAAAACAAAGAGTAAATAAATAATAGAATTTCCTTTGTTGAAATGTGCTCACATGACAAAATGAACAGAGGGATAAAAGGACGTTCTAACAGATTTATGTACCTTATTTCAACAATGTGGAGAATTGTCTGGTCTCAGACCACTAGAGAGAGGAATATTTTAGAAAAGACAGAATGCAGATTCTTTAGTCTTGTAAGATTGCTTGCAGTGACCAACCTTCATTGTAAAATAGTTATAAAAGAGGCATAGAAATGTAGATTGCCAATTCATTCTAGTAGCTGGTCTTATAATTTCAGTGGAAACAGCTCATGTAATTATTCAGGCTGATGTTTAAGGCTTTCTTTTTAACACATGTCCTCTTTAAAGCAAATTAAAAAAAAGAAAGGCAATGTATCAGCCATGTCGTGCTTATTAGAGATATAATAATCTTACTAGAGACAGAAAACAATGGAAATGAAGGACAAAAGTGGCTAAATGACAAAAGCAAGGAGATTCTGTGGACCTGGCAAGATGGATTTTTGGGCAATTTTGTAGAGGAAAATGAAACAAAATTGAAGCATAATACAAATTGAGGCAGATCGTCAGAGCATGTCAACAATCATACCCATGGATTGGCGAAAGGCACCTGCATAATGATTAACCTACTTCTCCTTTAAAAGCAGAGCCAGGATATTGTAATCTTATAAAATCCCACTAAGTTACTCCTATCTTTTAATTAGAAAACATATTTCATTATTTTTTCCCTAAAGCCTTTGTAGGACTACTGGAAGAAGCAATTATCATTTCCCTATGTGCCTTTGTTGTAGAATTTCTATTTGTAGGTTTTTTTGTGTTCAGTCCTTTTATTGCACTTGTTAAAAAGTCATTAAATAGACCAGTTTTTGGTGCTAGCAAACTAGTTGCTATCATCTGTTCCAAGTTTTAGTCTTTTCCTGTTTCTCCTGTGCTAGCCAAGACATCTTCACATAGTTAAAGGTGTGTGTGGATTCTAGAATATTAGGATAATTTAACACGAGTCTACAGATGATCAAAGAGATGCAACAAATGATGAAATATAGAATTCAAAATTCATGGTACTGTAATCTTATCCTTGCTGCCACTTAAACTCAGAGCCATTATTTATCTTTGTAACAAAAAAATTAAGAATATTGTCATAACTTTATAAATTCTAGTTCACAATGCTCTGCACTTTAGGATTCGTATTTGCTACATCTTTACCTGCCCTCTCTGGTGATTACCCTGACTTATATTCTTTACTCCTATTGACCTTCAAATCCTTATTGCAATCCACCTTTTTTTCCTTTTTGTGCCAGTGTCAGCCAATTATTCAGAAGAAAAAGATGAAATTGCTTGAAGGTTAGGAGTGTAGAAGCATAATTAACTTAGCAAATATCCTAATTTTTCTTTATATGTTCCTGCTGTCTGCAAAATATTTTTATTCATTTTGAAAAGGTGTTCTTTTAATTAGTAAAATCCCAAAACTAATATTTTCAATTATGGTTGCCTTCATGCAGATGAATGCATTAATAAACACATGCTGTGTAAAGAAAACAGGGTAAAAAAGTCAAACTAGCAAACTATGTTGGGTCAGTAATGAAATCATGCAGCTAGAGAGACTAAAACCATGCTCATATTATCCCATTACAATAATGTTATTCCCTCAACATTCCCTTGCACCCTAAAGGAAGACATTTATCCAACATTATCTCCCATCATCATTCCTTGGATTTATTTATCTATTTGTTTCTGAATTTAATAATGTAGACTGTGTCAATCTATGAAAGAATGTATCACTATTAGGGCTTCCATATCTGGGCTGGAAAAATCCAGTCAATCATAAGATAGAGGCAAAGAAATTTCAGAAAGAGATGCAGACAATTAGGATATTTTGCTGCCATCCAAAAGTCATTTGGACTTTTACTGTTCAGATCTGGTAGCCTGACTGCTTTGATAGTGCATGCATGCTTTTTTCTAGTTTATATAGCTTCCTCTCTCAAAATACATGACTCTGGGTCTCTAACAATATTTAAAACAGGAAAAAGTTAATAAAATTCTAATAAAATATGGAAATTATAAATTATAAAAAACAGAGGGAAAAAACACAACATTTAACATTGTACATGGGTCTCTGCATTTTCAAGGCCCAAGGGTCAACAACAAAATCTGGTCAGCAAGGCTTTGAGAAAGACCAACACGGTTAGTGTGAGTCTGACCTCATGATCCAAACTGCAGGAAAATGCTATGTTCACAAAGAAATGAGCATAAGTTTCCATGAAGAAAAAAATATGAGTCACAATTATGTCTGTCTGTCTGTCTGCCCATCATCTACTTATCTACCTATCTACCTACCTACCTACCTATCATCTATCTATCTATCACCTAGGATAGTGCTGTCAAACTCCTGGCCCGCAGGCTGGATGAATTATGTGCTGGCTATGCCCACACCCAGTTTAGCGAAGGGGAGAAAAGTCCCCATACATCATGTAATGCTGCCATGATGACATGAGTTTGACATCCCTGATCTAGGAGCATTATGGATCATGTTTTTATGGTGCTGGCTTGACAAGCAGAAAGGTAGTGTTCAAGACTGGAGTGCTGCCATTGGGCGAGGTGATCTCCTATTCTTTGCTCTGGTTCCTGCCAAGGACATGAAAGGAACCCCCAACTGGGCATTCCCTGGGCAAAGGTGATGTCATTGGCTAATCCTTTTCACCTGGATAAGCCTCAATATCTCTGCCATGAATGTGATGCATTTGTTTGTCTATCTATCTATCTATCTATCTATCTATCTATCTATCTATCTATCTATCTATCAGCATTTAGTGACTGTTACAATGGCACTGAATAAAAGTGGCATATAACCATATCTATCTATCTATCTATCTATCTATCTATCTATCTATCTATCTATCTATCTATCTATCTATCTATCTATCTATCTATCTATCTATCTATCCATCCATCCATCCATCCATCCATCCATCCATCCATCCATCCATCCATCCATCCATCCATCCATCTATCTATCTATCTATCTATCTATCTATCTATCTATCTATCTATCTATCTAAACCAAGTATCTATGTGCATAATGGACAATATAGTGTAGCCTCTTACATATAATCTAAAAAGAAGAAATGCATCATGAAGAACACAAGTAGGGCTTATTTAGGTCTCTTTAAATCTGCAAATGTGCAGCAATAGATGCAAGTTTAGAAACAGTACAACTTTGTAGAATAACTGTACATGTTGTGATGCCTTGGTCTGCTTTACTGACCACTGGTATTGGAAGACCTACATTTTAGCATGTTTCCCTTTTCTGTTTTAAAAAAGTAGAGCTGAAGCTTTTTGATCAAAGTGGTAATAAATTGTCTAAGGTATTGATATTCTCTTTTTCTTTAGATTTTTTGTCTTGTAGGAAAATTGGTCTTGGGAACAGAGCATAGAAAGTAATGGAAAAAGGAAGTACTAAAATGTGGGAAGACTCCATGATGATGGAGATGATATACTATATTTAAATTAGAAAATTAAACACATGGCTCTAAAATGTTTCAGAAGCTTCAAGGGAACATATAGAAGACTCTGTAAATGTGAGAGAAGCATTTGAGTAAGGTTCTCTGGCAGGCTGTTTCAAGCATAAGGGTGCATTTCTGTCACACTAGCTACGCAGTCCGAGCAATTTTGATGTCACATAGAATTGACATTGAGCTTATTTCATGAGAAAAGCCTATGAAAATCCTAAGAGAAATGTTTATAAAAACAGAAGTTTGTTCCGTAAATGCTTCAGAAAAAAAGGTTTATTCTTACAATATTGGAAGCAACATTGGTTTGGGTGAGGCAATACTTCTGTAGGAATGGCAAGAAGAGCACAGGGAATTCAAATCATGTGAACAATCTTTTTCTCTGGAGTGTTAAATGTTTTATACATCTTTTACATCACAGTGAGACTCTGTAGGATTAGAAAGCACTGGGCACATTTGCCTTGAAATGTGATATCACAAGCCTTGCCCTTGGCAAATCATGGGCTTGCAGGGCACAACTCCAAGTGGTGCTTTTCTCATGCTTATAGGAAACTCCCTGGAGGCCCAGGAAGTGAATTAGCATCCAGCACATCTGCACTATGGCACATGTGGTGCTCTGTAGTTGTCACCATGATTAATGGACATTATGTTTCATTTCCTGCTTTATCAAATACCAATTATGTTTATGATAATTTGGAGAGTTGCTGTTGCTTCTGGATCATTCGTTTTCTTCCCCGGGAGACACAATGGAGGAAATTTCCATGCCCCGCACATTGCCAATCCTTGAAATTCCATTTTAATTGCTTCTCTTCTCCATTCAGATGCAGCTCTGCACACTAAGAGAGTCAGCGTATCGATCCTATGCTTGATAAGGTCAGCAGAGGAGTGGGGGTAATGGGAGAATGACATTTAGAAATTATTGCTCCTCTCTGGACAAGAATATGCATTTAAGTTGTGGCTGTGGGCAATGGGAAAAGGAAAAAGGAACAGAATGGAATTGGGAGATCTGAAGTCTGCCAGCTATGTTTATTCATCATGCATCACTCTAGTTCTAGGGAATATTCTCAAGGCTTTAGCACTAGATATTTCCTCATCTGATATGATAACCTGAAATGAAAATTGCTTTGGTTATGCACATTCTTGCTCACAAGGACAGCAATTTGGGCATGGTCATACCAAATGCAGCACATCCCATTTCTCTCTAGTCAGAGGAATATACCCTTAAGCTTCTTTATAAACATTACTTTATTTCCACTGTCAGCAGCATCCTTTTTCTTTCTGCATTGTGCTCAGAAGCATAGCTGGCAATGAATGAAGCAAGTTGCCTTACTCAAAGCTGGAACTGCAACTTGCAACCACAGAATCAAATGCAGACATGGGATTTCCCTTTTTTTTGCCTCCAAAACCCTTCTGGCCATGTCTCTGAATGTTGTTGTACAGTTGCTGGAACTAGTAGTGCCAGTTCCAAACATTAAAATAGGGCCATAAACCTGAAAAAGAGGTTAATGTTCTTTGAAAAATAAATATAAAGAAATTTTTGGAATAGGAAAAGTATGAAAATGAAAAGTCTTTTTAATATGAATGATACAGCTTTATACATGTGATGCTATATCGTGCCCCTTGGCCATTGTCCTTGGCTGTACCAAATTTTTTAGTTGGTTCCCTGATTGTATTCTGTATTAATCAGTGAATTGTCAAGTTAAAATGAGAGTGTTATGTATTTACCATGCAAAAGTTTATCTTTTCCAATGTTCATTTTTTGGTATTCCTTTTGATTCTTCCACATTTAAAAAGTCTTTCTTGTGCACATTTATAAACATCCTTTCTTTGCTTTTATGTAACCTTTCCGCCTTGATTGCTTGCAGCAAAGAATGAGTGTCCATTTTTCTTGCTAAATACAAAGAATCTATATTGATTCCTGGATTAAATGCATGATGCATTATCATAAGTTTTCAAATATGTAACCTAAGCAACTAATTCAGCTGGTGCCTGATCAACCATCACTTCTGGGAGAGTGTATTATAAGAATAACCCAAGTGTTAATAGTTTTGATTATATTACTGCCATTCAGTTTTGATTTTAAAACTTTTCTAACTTGCTTTAAATATCCATAGCTGGCTTTCTTTTTCACCTGGGTATGTAAATTTTATTTGTTTTTATTTATTACAGTATGATCCTAAAACAACCAAATACTTACAAATAGTTCATTAATATTAGTACAATTCCATTATTCAAGTTTATTAAAAATTATTTTTTAAAATTGCTCTATTTGCAAATACAACCAATGCAAATTTCATTTTGGTGCCATCACTAAAGATTTAAACTTTTAGTAAATGTAATTGTATTTCCCTAGATTATTTTGAAATTACATGTAAAATCAGTTACAGAAATGCAAACATCCATACAGGGCAATTACTAGAGTTGTATTCTTTGCTTGGATAATTTGTAGCTAACTACATTTAATTCAAAGCAATGAAAACAATGGAATCAGACTATATTAAAACTATGGGGAGAGTCTCATTTAAAAAATAGGTCTGATTCTGATTTCTCTAAATTTGACACATGTTTGTTTTTTATTTTTCCATAATATTATTTAAAATATCTATCTTTTTAATTTTTGAAATTTTCTTTTTGCTTTACAGAATACAATTAATTTAAAATCAGGCATTTTGCTGCCAATGTTTCATGAATAATATATTTAGACAAGTGATTGGGGGTGGGGAATGGGTGTTCTGTTTTGCCTTTCATCATCTGAAAATTCAGCTTGTAACAACCTAATCATTTATTCTTGCTGCAATATTTAATAGAAAGTATTTTCTAGATGAGAATATAAAATGGAGAAAAGTTTAAATCAAAATCCACAAAGTTTATCTTTTCCTAGTATATTCTTTTCTGTCACTTAATACCTTGTTCTTTTATAATTTTGGCTATTACTGCAATACTTTCAGATTTTGCTCATTTTTCTATTTCAGATATCCATATGGTCATTTCATTTGATTGTTTAAATTGTTTTTCTGTTAGTTTTGTGTTTTCAGTTTAAAGCATGGGGAAAAAAAGACATGGATTTGTTTGAAATTGTCTATTTTATGTGAAGTACATGACTCTCTTGTATTTTTAAAAAATGATAAAGAATAGAATAGAATAGAATACTTTATTGGCAAAGTGTGATTGGACAGACAAGGAACTTGTCTTGGTGTAAATACTCTCAGTATACATAAAGAAAAGATACATTCATTAAGAATCAAGAATCATAATGATAGTCATAGGGTACAATCAACAATCAAATCATACTAGAAATCAGTCAATATAAATCGTAAGGATACAAGCAAAAAAGTTACAGTCCTCCAATCACAAGTGGGAGGGGGCAGGTGATAAGGAGTGATGAGAAGATTAACAGTAATAGTAGTGCAGACTTTGTAATAGTTGAACAGTGTTGAGGGAATTATTTGTTTAGCAGAGTGATGGCTTTGGGGAAAAAACTGTTCTTGTGTCTAGTTGTTCTGGTGTGCAGTGCTCTATAGCGTTGTCTTGAGGGAAGGAGTTGAAACAGTTTATGTCCGGGATGTGAGGGGTCTGTAAATATTTTCACAGTCCTCTTTTTGACTCGTGCAGTATACAGGTCTTCAATTGAAGGCAGGTGGGTAGTAATTGTTTTTTTTTTTTTTTTGCAGTCCTAATTATGCTCTGAAGTCTGTGTCTGTCCTGTTGGGTTGCAGAACTAAAATAAACCTATTTCAAAAACATTGGTGACTTGTTTTCAATCATAACTCATTTCTAATATTATTACTTTTGGTGAGGTTGTGCATGGACTGATAAAATCTTTGACTATTTTTGAACTGGCAATAGTTGCATCATGTAAAAAATTCATTTATTTTTTAAAAAATAGAATTTTAAAAAGTCAATCTTTATCTTTCATGCATTCCCAACTACCTTTCTCTATGTTGCTACTGGTATTCAGACAACTATTATTATTTGGAATGGACTGTTCAAAATTTTCATTGGTTTCATCAAAAAAGACATGTATGTTCTTTTATGCATATGTGCTAGCTCAGATGAAGAGGAAGAGCGATCTGTCCCTCTTTATTTGAGAGGGAATATGGGGAGTACCAGAGGGCCTGGAAGTTCTGTGGCAGAATAGGATAGTAAATGTGAAACTGCTGGGAATTTTTGGGTAATCTGAGAAAGAGCACCTGGACAAAAGCCAGTTGCACAGGCCAGAGGCACAATCCCAGCCGGTCAGCACCGATGACCAACTGGTCTATCTTAGGGCAACCTATCAGTAGCAAAAATGCCACCAGATTAGCCATTAGCTTCTTTGACGACTTTAAGCCCTGTTCCTACAACAAGATGTCATACCTTGTTGGAGTGTTGTTGTTGCTGTTGTTATCTCACACTCTACTTCTAAATACATATTTTATAAAACCTGTGAAAACTGACAGGTTGCAAGTTAAAGCTGTGGAGCAGAATAAAGAAGACTTCTTACCTGGCCTGGTTTTATTCAGTTAAATTATTGCAATAGCAATAGCACTTAGACCACTTCATAGTGCTGTGCAACCCTCCCTAAGTGGTTTACAAAGTCAGCATATTTCCCTCAACAATCTGGGTCCTCATTTTACTGATCTTGGAAGGATGGAAGACTGATTCATCCTTGAGCCTAGTGAGATTCAATCTGCCAAATTGCAGGCAACTGGCTGCAGAACTAGCTTGCAGTACTGCACTCTAACCACTGTGGCACATGTCAGCGTTGAAAACAGTTAACTCCCAACATTGTTTTATCCATCTCTGCCCAAGTACCTATGCCCCACCATAACCCACCCATTACCTAATTATCCATGCCACCACCCCGTGCCTAATTACACCACGCCTAAGCTAATATTACATTCCTCCCTTCACCCTACCTCCCATTAGTATCCTAAAAAAAATGATCACTTTGCTTCAAGCCTAGCACTGTGTTAAAGCCAAACATTACAAAAAGACATCCATCTGTATTATCTGAGTTCCAAGGCTACACAGCCCTCCCACATTCCAAAGTTGACTTCTGAGGCTGTGCTCATATTTTATTAAAAATGAGCAGAGGAGCAATTCAGCACAGAGGCATTGAACTCCCAATTAAAAACCGGGTGTGGGAAAGAAGAAGGCTTCCAAGATGGCAGCCACTTCCAGGCGTCAGTTGCCTACACAGGGGTACCAAGTCAATGAATTCAATTTCAATTAATTCCCTTGGAAGAAAGTTTGGAGGGTTTGGAGGGTTTGGAGGCTTAGTCAGTCAGGCACAGGATTGGAAAGGAGCATCCATTTTTGGTCAGTCGTCAGTGGTTAAGGGACCAGCCCTTTTTTGAGATGGGCCTGCTAGTTAGTATGCAACGCCCAAGTCATCTGGAAACAGGATGATGGCTTCTACCTCAGAAAGGAGGTAGAAGCCCAGATCCTTTCTGGATCTGGGCGCACTTCGCACAGTCACTTCTGCCCTCGTTATCTCCCGCTTGGATTATTGCAATGCTCTCTACATGGGGCTCCCCTTGAAGAGTCTCCGGAGGCTGCAGTTAGTTCAGAATGCAGCCGCGCGGGTGATCGTGGGCGCCCCTCGGGGCGCGCACGTAACACCACTTCTCCGCAGGCTGCACTGGCTTCCTGTGGCCTTCCGGATTCGATTCAAGGTGGTACTGACGGTATTTAAAGTGCTCCATGGCTCGGGACCTGGGTACTTACGGGACCGCCTGCTGCCATCAACTACCTCCCGCCGCCCAGTACGCTCCCACAGGGTTGCCCTACTTGGGGTTCCGCCACCTGATCGCTGTCGGCTGGCGGCCCCGAGGGTGCGTGCTTTCTCTGTGGGAGCGCCCTCCCTGTGGAATGATCTCCCCCCGGAGATACGAGCCATGACAGATATCCTCTCCTTCCGGCGCGCAGTTAAGACCCTATTTTTGGAAATAATTGAGAACCCCTTGCAGGTTGATCAGGCAGTTGCTGTAGAATTCCATCCTGACGTCCATGATCTCCTTGGCTTCGACCAACATGAGAAAGAAATTCAGGTGACCCAGTTTCTTGTGGGCTTTGGACTCCTTGACATTTCTTGCTGTCTGAAAAAAATTGATAAGGAAAGATAAAGTGGTAATGAAGATTAAGTTGTAATTTTGCTGATGAACCAAATGTCTATTTAAAAGACATTTTTCTAGTTTCAGCCTTTCTAATTTCCTCTTTAGAATAGCTGTTGTGCCTTTTATTCATTTATTTATTAAATCTGTTGATCACTTCAACTCATGTCATCTTCTGCAGTTAGGGAGAAACATATTTCTCAGGTGAAGGAATAGGTTTCTCAGACAGGGCAAAGTATAACAGGGAATTTTATTAAGAAATAATTAGAACAATTAGAACAATTAACCAGTGGAACAACTTGCCTCCAGAAGTTGTGAATTATTCAACCCTGGACATTTTAAAGAAGAGATTGGGCAACCATTCATCTGAAATGGTATACGATTTCCTGCCTGAGCAGGGGATGGACTAGAAGACCACCAGGGTACCTTACAATTCTGTTCTGTTCTGTTCTGTTCTGTTCTGTTCTGCTCTGCTCTGCTCTGCTCTACTCTACTCTACTCTACTCTACTCTACTCTACTCTACTCTACTCTACTCTAATTTTTCACCTATTCCATGTAGACAAGCCAGCTGAATCTTGCTTCATAAACTGCAATATTCTGTCTTGTTGCTTCTTAAAGAGTGCAGGGTAGCCTTAGGATATATACTCTGTCACTAACAATTCACTTCCCCTTTGCCTTCTGCCCCTGCCCCGAATCTGCTGCCTGAGGTAATTATTCTCCCACAATGTGCAGAGAAGAAAGACATGACAGCAAAACAGGAAAATATCTAAGGAAAGGGGAATAGCATTCAGACCAACACAAATATATGTCCCTGGTGTTGACTTGATAATGGTGAACTAGACCTTTCAAAGACCCCATTTTTCCCTTGCTGTCTGTATAATGGCGGTTCAGTGGCAGCAGACTTAAATAAAGAGCAGAAGCAGAGCAATATTTTAAATCCTGCCTATGAAATAATTCTCAGCAAAGAAAGCAAGACTAGGGATAAGACAGTCAGCCTGTTTTTACTGCCAGCTTGGTAGACGTCAACATGTCAGTTGTTTCCCCTATGGTTTCTTAATGAAATTTGATTGGTATAATAAAGATTCTAGACCAGGCTTGGAAAGATTCAAATCTTAGTTCTAGAATCTTAATGGCTATTGGCCAGACAGTCTCTTTCAGTCCAACCTACTTCATAAAATAACTGATTTTGGTGTAAAATGAAATGTCCATTTAAGCTGTGTTGAGCTACTTGGGAAAAGGTAGGATACATTTAAAAAGGCACATATTAAAAAAAAATACAAAGAAAAAATAACCAGGCCTTTAACTGATAAGCATTGTAAGAATGGGAGTTTGCTTTTGAAAATATATCATTATAACTACTCTCTGTTTTTGTTTTGATTCATTTCTTTTCTGCAACAAAAATCCTTGCTTGCATTTTCATCAATGTTGTTTTGCATTTTCTGCATTTCCTGGATAATCCATGTGACCTTGCTGAGAATTCTTGGAGCTGCACTGACAATATATCTAGGGGTATCACGTTGTGGAGGTTTCTGCAAAGAACTTGTCAATTCTAAAGAAACAAAATGTTCATATTCATTAATTCACTAAGTTTGCTAATGTTGTTTTGTTGTTGTTTTTAGTTATGGTACATTGAGACTATCTGGGCAAGTCAGTTAGGACATATTAAAATATCACATTCTTAAACTTGATGTGATACTTTATCAAATTCCTCATTTCTAGAAGATGGAAGTAAGTTAAAAAGAGTCTAAAGCAGCCAGAAAATTTAAAATTAAAGGAGAATATAGTAAGCTTACAAAGTAGTAGAAAATAAGAGGTTTTTTTTTTAAAAAAAGATTTCCTCCCACATACTTGAGAACAAAACATGATGAAGGCAATAACAGCTACATGTAATCACCTGGCCTTCTCAAAAGCCTTATGGAATAAAGTGCTGGGATCAAATATATTTTATATACAAAATATTTGTCTTTAGCACAATTTTATTTGATTGCTGTTGTGTAACTAAACACTCTACAACAGGGGTGTCAAGCCCGCATCGTCACGGCACCATCACATGATGTATCGTGACTTTTCCCCCTTTGCTAAAGTGAGTATGAGTGTGGCCAGAGTGTGATGCATCTGCCTGCAGGCCTTGAGTTTGACAGCCCTGCTCTATAACATAATATTCTGTGTGATTTCCACATTTCAATACATAGCTGAATTGGGTATCACTAGTCATTGAAACCTATCCCACCAAAAATGTTTGCTTATCTAAAAGGAAACAGTTAATGTGGACTTACTCTTTAACATAGCAAGCAATTATATAACCCATCAACTCCAACTGCTAGTCCTTGTGCTCAACAGATAAAGCTGAAGCCCTTAATGGCTCACCAGTCCATGGAGGAAAGGGTAGAATCCCCAGCAAAGATATAGGGTTGCCTGCTGAGTGCCAACCTTTTCTTGATCTAAAAGAAGTTAATGAATTCATTAATCAGTTAATGGCAAAGAAAGTCTTTAGGGACCAGCAAAACTGTTAAGACTTCTGCAGGACAAACTCTGATTGTCATTGATCTAATGGACTAGAGCTATTGATTCATAGTTGGTTACCCTTGCTGGAGTTCTCATGGGAAAGATTAAGAATTTCATAGCATTAAGCATCATTGCCAACATTACAACAATGTCTGCTAGTCTATCTTCAGTGTCAGTGTGATGGATACTATCTATAGATCTCCCCAAAGTGTTGGACTAAAATAAGGATAATCAATTATATAGATGGAAAGTTGTGGCCAATGATATGGTTTATTCAAATTCAGTTTTTTAAATATTCTGCATAATATTGGCTAAACAGTGACAAAACATAATTGCAAATATGTCTACCTTCTCAGCTGTATCTCATATTTTCTGCAATGCTTTTAACCATTCTCTTTGGTTTTAGTCCATAACAACAATACTGAATTTATCTCTATATTCAGGACACATCATCTGTTGACCTTCTTTTGGAACGAAGAATAGATTCATATCTAACTTCCTCTGAAATACTATTAACCAGGTAGATAGGTTAGAAAAGTTCAGCTTTATAAAAACACATGTAATGTGGGCAACCTCCTTAGAGGCAGAAGAAAGTAAAATAGTAGCTAATAATAGATTACAAAGGGATATATTTTCTGGGGCAAGCCACAAAGTATAATGTTATAGATATAAAGTGAGAGGTAGATCAAATAGTCTCAATTACTTCTTATTGGAATAAGATGTTCATTAAGACTTTCATTTACTATAAACAATGGATCTTTCAATAAAAATGATTGTAGAAAAAGAATCTCACAAAGTCTTACATAGAGGATCATTTTAGAGTTTCTACATCACTAGGCTAAATAGAGTTCTAAGGTACTCATATAGATAGTATTTCTTTGCCTCTTGTGGATCTACAGTAGACTCTACATAGAGAGGTAATGCAGTTCCAAAATTCTAATTCAGAAAATTCCACTTCAAACTCAATAATCAGAATTGGAGAAATTATCCACCATCACCCCTTATTTAAAATACAAATTATCAGGATTAGATGAGAAAATTTACTTCAGCTGTCTATCATGGTAATTCTCTAATTGCAAGGAGATTACAATGCAATTCATCCTAATTTTTCCAATGTCTACTATCACTTTCTGGTTAATTTGTTGATTGAAACACAGAGGTGGTATTCAGCAGGTTCTGCCTAGTTCTGGAGAACTAGTAGCAGAAATTTTGAGTAGTTAAAGGGAACCAGCAAATACCATCCCTGACTGGAGATTTTACAGTATCCTTCCCCTGCCACACCCATCAAGCCACACCCATAGAACCATAGTTTAAAAAAAAATGAATCCCACCACTTTTGAAACATAACTATGGATAATTAATAAAGCATTGATTTATTTGTTTATTCCAATAAGAGAATATTACTCCTGACACATAGATTACTGGATGTTTATCATCCCCATATATACTACACTATATTCAACCTAGGCATATCTGTTATTTTCAAAATTGGGATTAGCAGACATCTCTAAAGTAGTAATAGATCAATATTGTAGTTATCAAATAAAAGTTAGAATCATTGAATGTTATGTATTGCCTCAGTAGGCTTTATCCTTAAAGCCAGATTATCAATATTTTAAATCATGTTTATTTAAACTGATATTATCCAGATATATTCAGACTGCAAGTCTCAAAATCCTAATCAGTTTACTTCTGACAGTGAACAGTTTTGAAAAAGCCTTTCGAAAGAAATGGTAACAGATAAAATGCACCATTATGGAAAAACTGGAGGCAGTCAGTTAACTTGTGGATGTCCTACCATAGTGCTGTTTAAAATTGAAGCACTGTGAACAGATTATGGAATATTCACTAGAGAATATTCTAGTGAATCCTCTAGTGAATATTCACTAGAGGAGGAGCTCTAGTATTAAGATGGATTCCCTAGTTATTGATGTTCAGTATCCCAAAGAGATGGAAGCTCTTTATTAATCTGTTCAACATAAAGAAATAGCTTTTTTAAAATTAGAAAATGATACATTCTAATGCTGTATTATATAAGATTTAACCAGCAAACCCTTTTATACTCAAGATAGAAAGCCAGCTAATGATAGGTGCCTTTTTCCCCTTTTAATCCCAACATTTGAAACATTTATTATTCTAAATTGCCTTCTGCACATTTTACAATAATTGAGACTAGTGTTTAGGCTTGTTATCTCCACAGTTACTAACATGAATGCCATCATTATCCTGGTCATTAGCAAAATTGATGGGGTTGTCCGTAGTTGCCGGCTGCAGGCATGCTAGTGATAGGGCTTATGTGTAAATTAATCTTGATTCTCTTTGCTCTCCACAAAGATATATTGTTCTATCTATTCCATGTTCTCAACAACCAGTGAGGAAAGTTATGCAAGGAATGAGCTGCTGAGGTAAAGAGACAGGAGAAACAATTGGTCTTAACACACTATATGAAATCCAGAAAAAAAATTGAAAGGCAATAGCATTCTGTGTGTCTGCTGATAATTTCTTTCCTTCTTTAAATTATAGCTTATTGTAGTGATCTACATATAACCTGACACTTTGAGGCTATTATGCAGTTTATGTAAACTGTGGGTGTAATACCATAGGGATCTTCAATTTGTTATTATTAATTTATGATATTTTAGAGCAAGATGTGGGGAATCATTACACACATGACTGAAGAATGATTTTTTTTTTAAATAAACTTTATTGAACTTTATTACAAAAAGAAAAAAAAAGTTAAAAAAATATATAATTCAATAACAGCTGTGGTGCATTATCATATAACAATCATTTGTGTGATAGTGATAATTTATACATAACTATATTCTTATTCTATCTATATTCTATATTTAATAATCATCTATCCTTAGTCTGTCTACGATCTATCCAATTGTACCATTGTTCCCATACCTTGTAAAATATTGAAGATTCCTTATCTCTTAAACTCAGTGTTAATTTATCCATTTCAGCACAGTTCATAACTTTTTGTATAACCAGTTCTTCTACAGGTGTAAATGACTGTTTCCAACACTGAGCAAAAGCAATCCTGGCCGCAGTCAATATATGTAATAATAAGCATTTTGTAGACTTTACATATTTTTTTTTGAAGATCCCCAATAGGAAGAGCTCTGGTTGTAAATCTAATTGTTCATTGGTAATTTCTTGTAACCATTTTTGAATTTTTAGCCAATATTTTCGAGCCTCTGGGCAAGACCACCACATATGGTAATATGTTCCCTCTTTTTTCCTGCATTTCCAACATGTGGGATTCAGTTTAGGATACATTTTCGCTAATCTCGAAGGGGGTAAGTGCTATCTGTAAAACATTTTATATGCATTTTCGACTGAAGAATGATCTTATTACTACATTTAATTTTAATTAAATATATGTGTGAGTAAAATTAAATCATTTAGATTTGACCGTGGTTTGATTGATTGATTTTGAAGTGGTCCCTTACTTTTATTGAATTCTTTTAAAGTGCATACTTACTCAAACAAAAAAAGTGTGGGGGGGTGAACCCTAAAGTATCCCAATCCTGCCCATATGTATAAAGTGACCCAGTTCAATTTTTATCACTATCCCACTTCTTGCAGCACTTATTCTCTTCCCTTTAAAAAATTAATAGAAGGCACAGGTGGGTGATGGGAATGATGACATAGATTTGAGACATATGACCATTTGTTTAATAGTAGTTTGAAATTATGTTGGTCTTGAAAAAGTGACTTAAAAATATCACGGCACTACTCTTGCAATCATGGTATTGCAATATGGATGCTTAGCAGCCAACTTGCATTTCAAAAAGTTGCAGCATCTTGATGCCATATGATGACAATTTGTGACCTTCCAAAATGGTTTTTGACAAGTAAAGTCAACTCAGAAAGCTGGATTTGCTTCATACCCATGGCAAAATGGGCAAAATAAAATAGGTCCAGTGACTCCAGTCACATGATTACTTGCTTAAGTATTGCATCACTTAGTGATCAAAATTCCAATCTTATTTGTGATTATAAATCAAAGACTATCTGTCATTACATTAAAGGGGTATTAGGCTGTAGGTATACAATTGTGGAATTTGCATGATATATCATCACATATCATATCATCAATACATATCATCCTTTTAGTATTTGTTGATGCTTATCCCTACTTTGACATAATGTGTTTGAACTAATTTTGTACAAAATAGTATATGTAAGAATGAAGTGAAATCACACAAGGAATTACTGGCAGATTTTGTTCTCTAACAAAATCCTTCTAACCTGCAGTTGTATTTGTAACAAAAATGGATGAATACATATAATACTCTTAACATGGTTATTAAATTTATTTTCAGGGTTTACACAACACATTATCAACATACCAAATAATGCTTAATATGCTTACTCCTAACATACACTGTCAAAGTCAATACAAATTAAGCTACTTATGCTGTGCAAATCTATCTGCTAGGTTATTTTTACCTCATCTGATTAAGTATATTGTGAGCCACTTTGCCTCTATTTTCCCAGATAAAAGTTTGCTCTCCAGCTGACTTTCATCTAGTGCCACATGAATTTTTAGAGACTTTTTATCACATAAATTCATCTATTCTCTTTTCCTATTTTTACTTAATATTCAGTCTGAAGAAAAGTTCAGGTGAACTCTAAACTTGCTTATTATTCTAACATTTTAGCTGACCCTGATCAAGATACTATTCTATTATAGCTATTCTAATTGAGTTACATGACTTGCATTTATTATTAAACCAATTTCAGCTGTTGAGGAGATGAACATTGAAACTTGACAAAAAAGCTAATGTTCAAACTTGGTTTAATGGGGATAAAATAGCTATAAGCAGTGGTGAGGTTCAAATTTTTTTACTACTGGTTCTGTGGGCATGGCTTGGTGGGTGTGGCAGGGGAAGGATACTGTAAAATCTCCAGTCAGAGGTAGTATTTGCCAGTTCTCCGAACTACTAAAAATTTCTGCTACCAGTTCTCCAGAACTGGTCAGAACCTGCTGAACACCACCTCTGACTATAAGCAATTACTTTGAATTTGGCTTTGAGTGGTACTGTATTTGATATGCTCTCTTTAAAGTATCCACACATTATATTTTTGTTTAAAAATATGCACATGACTTTATTTCTACAAACAATCAAAAATAGTCTACATTTACTCAAAATAATTTTATTTATTTATTTATTTAATTTTTATTTTTATTTTTTTTGTCAATTGCTTACAAGTAATAGGTATAAGTAAAAACATAGTTATGAATACATGGATACATATAAGAAAAATTATATATATATATATATATATATATATATATATATATATATATATATATATATATATATATATATATATATATAAAACATTAGGACAGGGATTTGTCTTACAAAAACCTTTTTGTATAGTTTTTTTGACAGTAATATTTTTGCCAATGAATTCTTCTGGAAAGTCTAGCCATTTTGGAAGTCCCAGTGGATGCCTATTAAAGCATCAGCAAATCAAATTCTATTTAGCTTTTGGGGAGCAGTTAAGGTTGGCCCAAAATAGGGTCCCCACACCTGTGATATTAGAGTGAACTATAATTATTTGTATTATAAGCAGAAAATTAAATATCTAATTGTCTAGCTAATTGTTTTGTTCTGTGGAAAATGGCCCTTTATTCTAGCATCTTTTTTCTGTCATTCAAATTTTAGCAATCTTAAAGTTGTTATTTTCTGAGATATTTTTCATTCATTATAGCTAGGTATTATTACTGTTGGGTTTATTTTGTTTTTCCCAGTGGAACAATATATAATTTATTTTTCTTTTTGTAAGATTTCCTTGCAAAAGAAATTCTGGCCTGTAGCCTTGACAGGCCTGAATGGGTTCAGCATTTTAATTATTAATCCTTGGATGAAAACAATTCAGCGTTCTCTCCAAGATGCCATTAACACCCATTTCTCTTCCCCCAGGCTTGCTGCCACTGTCAGATTCCTCTCAGCAGCAAAGACCCTGGCCTGAGCTGGAGGTCCAGAGATGATTTTCCAGATGAGTGGCTTTTAATGGCCTCTCTAGATTTGCTCTCTGCATCCTCTGACTGACCAAATAGGAGGAGGCGAGGAAGAAGGGAAGATGATGCAGTTGTTTCTTGCTGTATGAAGAATTATGAGGTTGACCCAAGAAGTGCTTCTGCAGTTAAAGCTGCTATAATGTCTGCTGCATGATTAGTCTAGTTTCCCATCCAACATTAACTTAATTGTATGCCAGTGAAAGATGAACAGCTTGGAGCTTTTTCTTGTGCCTAGCATGTGATTTGCAAATATCCCACAGGTGGGAAAGCCTACAATGCTACCAATTCTGTTGATGAAGCATAGACCAGAAGAGAGATTTATTTTTTTTTAGGGGGGGGATTTGTTCAACAGTGAAGTGACAGTGAAAGAAGCATCCTGCAGCTAAGAAGGCTCCACACATTTGCATACTCAGGTGACCCTGAGGATACAGATAAACTTCCAAATGGCCTCAACTACTCTCTAAAATAATGCAAATGACCAGCTGTCTGCAAGAAATATAAATCCTTCCATTCTCCACTATCCAGTCAGAGGTGTAGAAGCTTTTTGGATGAAAAGTATCTAGTTGCTTCCTGAAAAAGTACATTTGGGACAACCATAACCTGAATGACTAAGAATCTCCATAGACAGCTATAGACATCTGGCCAATGTGTAGTAGACAGAAGTCCCCATAGTGGCAGAAAAAAAATTGGTACAAGTGGCAAAGAAAGTTGGTATGCATCTATTGAAAATTATTTTACTGTATAAAATGTGCAACTCTTCAAAGTAAATATTTTTTAGACCAACTAAAGTTATGTAGGACACTGGTCCCTATATTGCTCTGTACATCTCTATTATGGTAACTAATACCACAAAACTTTGTACCTTGTGCCTAAAAATATTATTACTGAGTAGAAAAGTACTACATAATGTCTGCATTTTCCAACCAGTCTCATCTTCTAATGAGAAGGGTATTTCTGTGACATAGTGGTCTTTACTTTTTTTTTAATTAAAAGGTGACTATGGGATATGTGTTAATGTCTTATTTCTGGCCTTCCTCTACTTGCACCTAACCAGGACAAAAATATATCCTAGCAACAGCTGTTTCTGCTGTGATTCTGTAGCACTGCTTTTAATTTCTCTGTGGCCAATGATCAAAATACTCTTAAATTACCTATTGCTTTAGTTGTAGTGGAAGTTGTTGTACACCATCCAGACTCACTGTTGTGAGATAGGTGGCCACATTAGAGGGAAACATGGACAAGCAAAAAAGCTCTGGTGTTAAAATTGTATCTCCTTATTCATTCTTACAAGAGTGAACAATAGTGGATAGCAATTTAGTTCAAAATAATGAAAGATTCTTCCATTGCACAATCATCACCCAAGAGTTGCTGCCTCTGCTTCTCTTGTTTCATTTTATCCCCAAGAAAAAAACAAAGGGTACTACCACCCTTTTAGGCTTTTGCGGTAGCAGTGTCATTGTCACTATTAAAGAAAACCTCTTTCTCTTGGAAACATTCGGAGAAATAATTCACCTACATTCTCATCCCACAAATTTCATCAAGATTTCTTTTTAAAAAAAAAACAGCTTTAAATCCTTCAGCTGCCACTTAGTACTGCCTGATGCCATTATGTATCTCAGACTACCTCTGTTGCTTTAAAAGGAACAATCCTAGGCTATTGATCTGACAGGTCATATCTTTTTCTTTTGATATTGGTGCAAAAAAGAGCTTACTAGGTATAGGAAAGGAAGTTAGCATGCCAAAAGAAGATTCTCTATGCACAAATATTCAATTAGTGAAAGGCTTCATATTTAAATGGATAAAGCAATGCAACAAAAGTGCAGTTACCAAATGTTTCTGGCAGAACAAATAGTTAATAAAGAAGAATGTTTAATAGCAATAGAGAAATATGACTGTTGAGTATAGTGGAAGAGAGCCCTCTGCATCACTGGTATCTGGTAATGATGTAAAGCTTAATTTATATCCACTTCAGCACTTCTTTTCAATGATGTATAAAGTAATGAATTGACAAGAAGGTGCTTGATGCCCTTTTCCTCATCACCCAACTGCAGAAATTAAGAAAAAGATTCACTGCTTATCACCTTTTCCTTAAAATAATAAGCAGCACAGAAGCTGTTGATGCTGTAACAGTAGGATCATTTGGGAGATTTATTTCTTTGCTTGTATTTTATTCTTCTTGCAGCTCAATTGTTTCCAAACATCTAAAACACTTAGTCAGCTGTGAAGTAGCCTGTAAGAATTAAATTCCTTCACAAATGCAGTGTCTTCTAATTGCACTGTGACAAAGCAAAATAACAGCTTCTGGTTTAGTTAAATTATATTCTCATTATTATTTTTCTCTACTTATTCTTACAACTAAGAATAATAAAAAGTCCCGTTCCCCGCCCAGGCAGGCAAAGCAAGTCATGGATAACTGAGGACTGCTTTCTAAATAAGAAAGGGAAATATGGAAGATCTTAAAGTAGCCACAGCCATGAGTAGGTCTCATTCTAATAATTTATTTTTAATGCTACATTGTCTTTAACTGTGCAGCTCCCTCCAGGGTGTTTGCTTTGAGATTGCAAGATAATTACATTTCAGAAACCAGGCTAATTACAGTTAACAGCCTGAAAACTGAAGGTGCCCATTTAGCCCTCCCACCATTTTTTTCCACCAGAATTCTTCATGATTGCTTGTTAAAATGTGCAGCATCAATTAGGAAACCAATTTGGCAGAAGTGATGAGGTGCAGTCTTTCCTCTTCAGTTCACATGCTGATGGACACTGGGTGGAGACATTCAACCTCCTATTGGGGCTTAAATACAAAAGCAAATAGCAGAGACAGCATAATTTAGGAAATAGCTAAAAAGTCAGAAGTGATGCTTCAAAGCTTTGACTTTGCAAAAGGTCTGCAAACTGTAGATTTGATGTTTTATTTATTGTAGATCATGGTGGGTGTAATATATCCTCTCTCTTTTTTTGATGCCTTGGAGTCAGTGTTGACTTTTGCCATCTACCTAGACTGATTCCCTGCAATTTTCTTTGCAAGATTTCAGAGGTGGTTTGCCATTGCCTCCTTCCTAGGACTAAGAGTGACTGGTCCAAGGTCATCCTGTTGACTTCCTGCCTAAGATCTAGAACTCATAGTCTTCCGGTTTCTAACCTGATGCTGAAGATCTCGCCCTTATTTTCTACTTTACTACTTGCAATTTTTTTATTCTCCCCTTGGTTTATTTATTAGATGTACCCATGACCCGTCTCTCCCCTTCCCAAAATACTTTGGTACAAAATGTGACTGTTCTGAGCAGCAGCATATTGAAAATTCTGATCAGTAAAAATACATAAAATATAACATTTTGATTTCAAAATGGGACATTCTAAGTGTTTCAAAATAAAATCAAAGAGTTTAGTTATGAGTTTTAAACATGTTATAAACTACATTCAACTCAAGAGCTCTGGTGAAAAGTTCTGAGAGAGTGAATGCTGTTTTATTCCAAATTTAAGACAAAACACATTTTTATTTACAATCTCCCAAGCTTTAGCTATTTCTTTGCTTAGTTGAAGTCATGATGAACACTTATACAGCTAGACAAAACCCTTTAACCGATCTTAAAAACAATACAAAGGCTCTCTTTCTAGATCATTTCAGAGAGTCCACTCTCTGCTTCTGATTTTATTGCTTATAATCCATTTTTTTAAAGACTACATTTTCCTTTGGGCAACTTGGATCAGGGGCTAATTTAATGAAGTAGTTCTCGCCTCTATGATCAAGCCAATAGTTATAAATTGTTAATAAGTTGTGGTGGAAATTGTATCCCTAAAGACTTTGTTAATACTGAGCAAAAAAACATGAAGGGGAAATTAGTTGCAACATGATAAGCAATTGTATCAGCATTCTGTTGGGCACAGCTAGGCTAAAAATAGCCACCAGACTCCTGCATTGAAAATAATCAAGTATGATTTTTTTCTGTGTAGTTGTTGGGTTTTAAAAACAAAATGATGGCATGAGAGCACAAAACAAACAAAAACTGTTTAATCACTTAAAGGACCAGTCAGAGTATTCCCTCTCAATGGCCATTTTTATAAAAGCTGGAGGACAATTCTTATACCAAGATTTATTTGGAAAGCAGTATACCCCGCAAAAAATAGAAAAATCTATGGAAATAGTGTAATAATACTCAAAGGGCTATTCCACTGATTGCCTAGCTTCTGAACCCAATCCTTTCTTAATTTAGAAGTGAAACAAACCAGAAAAAGAATCTTATGTGATCAGCTATGCTTATGAAAATGATGTATGGCAAAGAAAACCTTTTATGATTTTCAGTGCCTCTGAATGCTCATAGACATCTTCAGAAAGGGTAGTATCAACAATACAATGCTTTGTTTGAAAGTTCCCCACATTCAGCAAGAAAACATGCAAAAGTATTGCTATGTAATAATCTAAATGGCTGTTAAGGATTGTTAGGTGGAAATATATCCAGTTATTCTAATAGGAAATGAATGGTTAATGATTGGTAACATCCATCATAATAGCAATTTAGTGAACAGGTGACTTTCTATTTCTTCCCTCAATGGCAGCTATTCTGTGTGTGAATATCCAAGTCATATTTATTATAGTTCCAAATACTCATGCCTAGCTCTATATGGGGCAGCAAAGAGGAACTAAAAATCTGCCATCTATTGTCAGGTACATATTTGCAGGCCAAGTCTGGCAGCTCTAATTGTTCAGCGGAATATAAAAATTAAATTAAGTTAGAGTTTATATAACATCTTCTAGTGGTATGGACTTTGAATAATAAAGAACAGATTAGACATTTAATGGAATATCCAACTATTTAGTTTTCTGTTGTATTTGGCAATAAGGTGAAAGCCAATAAAGAGACTCTTAAGGATTACAGAGATTTCATAAGATTAACCTTCCTCTATATATATTGAGAGTTTCTAGTCGGTGTGTCCCAATACATCTGAGAATGTTGTGCCAATATTTCCTTACTGAATCCCAAGGACAATTATTACCAACAATTTCTAAGATACTACTGAATGGCGTAGCTGCTTGCCACTATATAAAACTGTGGGGCTCTGGAAGGGAATTAATTCATCAGAACAGAAAACATACCTGTGAATGGCTAAGGGAAAAGAAAAATTATTTTTATTTGTTCATAGAAAAGTAAACAAAATCTGTTCAGGAGTCACAAAGATATTCATTGTGTGAAGGGAGGTTGTGCAACTGAATATCAAAAGGCTGAATATTATCTTTGGCAGGATTAGCAAACACCTAAGGCATTTCTTTTGCAGATTCATCAGATGTGGGGGTTGATTAATTTTTTGGGATTAATTTCTGGGACGATCAGAGATTAACAAGATATCTGTCTGAAGAAAACAGAGTTCTTCTGTTTCCTGATCTATCCACCCAAATACAAAACAGATGTACAGACCTGAGGGGGGGCAGGAATTAGGAAATCCTCTTTGCATCCAGCAAGGGAATCAAAAGCTTCTTCCTTCCTTTCTCCTAGATTAGATATTTTATTTAAAAAAGGAAAGATATCTTTTCAAGAAAGAAGGGATCTCAAACTTAGCAGTTGGATGATTGTCCACAGGATATCCAAAAGCTGGTGATAAAGAGCAATTCAACTCATAGGAAAGGATATGTAGTATACCTAGCTATGAAAATGGGTTTTTCCAACTAGTCAGTATGAAAACTGCTCTTTAAAGCAAGCAATTTGAGCTATTTGTCTCCCCTCCTTTTCTTTCTACTCTATCCTTCTTTTGTGCCTTTAATAAGATAGATAGCAGATAATCAGAGGAAGTTTCAGAAACATAGGATAAAATGCTATTTGGGAAGGGTTTTTTTTTTTTTTGGCTAAAAGTAGATTAAAATTATTTAAGTATTGAATAGGAAGTCGAAGCCACAATACATTTTAATTTATTCACCTGCCATAATACTGCAAGGCACCACTGAAAGAAAGCTGAACATTTGTATACAATTCCTCTCTTCCCCTACTGGATATAGTTTGGTAAAATTTAGTCTATTGAAGTAACTCTGATTTTTCTTTTAAAAAATTGAACAAACACAGTAATCTAAATAATGATAGAAAAATATTAAATAATTCCAGACTATTTGACAGAGATGAAAATTCAAACAAAAATGTAATTTGCCCTACACTCGGTGCAAATATCCATATTGGTTCCACGAACATTGAATGATATCATTGTAGAGATGCAAAGTTTGGACTGATGGACTGCAGGAAAAATAAACTATGGATTTCTTCTTTAAAGAAATCTGCCTTTCCACTTCATATGTCATTGGCAGATATTTGCTTAAAAAGTTGTAGATATGTATCAAACAAATGTCATTTGAATATGAGTTACCAGAACTTTTAGAAAAGTCAACCTTTGCTAAAGTTTCACCAATACTGAAGACATTTCTCTGAAGCTTGGGACTGTCAATGGCTAAACTTTTGAATCAGTTTCTCTCGATTTCTCTTTTTCTTCAGTCTAACAATTCTAATTTCTTTCCATTTTTCCATGTTTTCATTCTAAATTAGTTTTGCCCCATTTCCATAATCTGAGAAAGATTTTTTTAATGCAATAAAGACTTTTTATATAAAAAAAAATGTGCAAACATATACATATTTTGTTCCGGTGTTCAATCTCTTCTCCACATTAGGTATCCAGACTGTGGTTAAGCAGGAAAAGCAGATCAACCTAGTATATCTATTAGATTTCTCCTTATACCAAAGAACATAAACTGTCATCCTGATTCTTTGGATAAGCTGGGCTGCTTTTGTATGCTCTGTCATGGTTTGGAAGCCATTGTTAGTATTCTAGCTCCCAAATCCTGTTTTTCACTATTTTGTCCTCTTCAAATATGCATTTCAGGACATTGCTACTCCAGGAAATGACAGCTGAAAGATATGGCTGAAAGCCAGTTACACCAGTGGGAAAAGAGAGAACTGGAGGAATATATAACTGAATGCCTATTTAGGTTCAAAGTGGAAAATGCAGGGAAAAAAAAGTTCTTTAAAGATGATTTATTTTTAAATTTAGAATTTCTGATCAGTCTCCACCAGCCCTCTCTTGGAACTATGAGATTTCTATATTCAGTCCAGCAGGAATTTTCCCATTAGTTTCCTTGCTTATCATACAAGGTCTATGAGCACAGTATAATCAATAGAAATTCAGAGAATATGTAGGAAAAAAGGGAGTTTTAAAATACAAATATTAAAAATAACACCACAGTCACAGCAATAGTTTAACGGACTTTCTACAAATTAAGAGGGAAGAAACAATTCAGATCTTCAAGGTAAATCTATTGCACAGGCAGCTAAAACTGAAAAGACACACTTCCATGGTCTCTGCAGGTGGCAGAGAAGAAACCCAGAGCAAGCTTATCCGTTGTATTTTATTGGGTAGGCAGATCTTATGGTATGTGTTTCCCTTCTTCATTGGACATTTCTTCACAGTTAACTTTAAGTGCTATTCGCCCATCATTAAGTTGGTAAAAAATAATATGAAATGTGTTGCGCTTCGTTTCTGATCCCTGCCCTGCCTTTCTGTTGTTCTTTGCATCTGTTCTCCCTCACTGGTGAATTATAGTATCCCAATTATTCATATGCAGGGTATGGTAACTGATTAATTCTTTCAACTCTGCTTCTCTTCCCCTCACTGAGCATTTCCAGTTAACAGGAAAACATTCACCAATCATGACAGTGATGGAGGAAAGGGATAGGATTTAATGACTGAGGTTCTGCGTCCTTTCTCTTGATAAATATTGTTTAAGCACTGGGAAGTGAATAGAATTACAAAGAAAATTTCCTCTTTCTCATACACACATCTTGCACTAATGTACAGAGAGCACACTAAAGCATCACTCATGTATTCATGCATAACTCTGTAACTGTGCAGATCCATTTTACACAGCAGTAACCCAAGACCAATATTTCTATGAAAGCACAAATCCTCCCTTCCATTGCTTTCTCCCCAGAGAACAAAAATACAAAACAAGAGGATATATACTAGGATTCCTCTGTCACTTTAGAATGCCTCCCCCCCCCCCCAAAGAAAACAAAAGGATTTTCCAGAATGTTTTACATGCCAAGTTATGCTTAATGGTTTTGAAAGAAAACTGAATGGTGAAAGGAAGTGACTTGGAAAACGTAAGTGGATAGAGGTGTGCCTACCTCAGTCTGAACCAACTAATAAGTGCCCTATTGTTTTCAAACCTAGAGATCACTAGTCCACCACCAGGTGGGATGGGTGTGTCATGAGGAACATACATGGGTTTCAGACGGATTTGGCTGAAAGAAACAATGTGATACTATATTCTAGTTTTCTTGTTTTATTTAACTTAAAAGACAGTGAAAAGTAGTTTCAGTTTCCCAGCTTCCAGCTATGCAAGTGATTTACAACTCATTAATTGCTTTGTATTTCACAGTGAACACTTCCCTCTCAATCCAAGCACAGCAGCCTATTGTAAAAGTACAGGAGATCTTTTTAAAAAAATTTCTTCTGCATTTTGACTTAGCTGAAAGTCATTTTAAACATGGATATTGTTGGAAGGAAATCCACCTGGTTCAGTTCCAAGCTGAGAGAGAGGCACTGGAAAGGCTGGAGGCTGAATAGAAAGAAGCTCACTTATTGGTAAACAAAATCACCAGGGTTTGTGGTTCTGGCGCAGCTGACAAAATTGAGTATAGAGTGAGTGGGTTTTTATACCTTCTGGATTCCTATGGGCCATGTAGGGATCATGGCTGGCTCTATAGGCAAAAGGGGAAAAGCAAATCCTAGATGTTTGAGCTAATTTTGTCAACCTTTTATCCGAGTCTTGACCTAGTATTTTTAATGGATTACCAAATCTACATTTTTAAAAGCTGGCTTCTTCAGTTTCTATCTGGGTAGGGAAACTGGGATTGGTTTCTGCCTCCCTTATGGTTTTTTTTTAAAAAAATCTTCTTTAGAGGAAATATTCTATCTTGCCCTTTTAATATCCCCCAAAATATTTCATTCTTTTGGAGGGGGGGGTTTGGCTTTCCACAATACCGTAGCAAATTATTATATGAACTTAACATGTATGTATGCTTGGCGTACATTACTCTTCTAGGTTGCTAAATAACTCATTTTTACAGTTAAAGTGCTTACTCACTAGCTTGACAATTTTTATCTCTCTCAAACAGATAATCATAAAGTTGACTTAGGTCCAGTTGGTGACGTCTAACAAGTAAACCTTTGACCTTCTTTTGTCATTCTATCTTCTGTATTATGCCCACTATGTGTATGAATAGCTTAGTAATTCATCCCATAGTGTTTTTTATCTCTTGGGTGAGTCTTCCCTGAGATCTCTAGACACTTCCAGAATTTTGGATCACTCACAAAAAATAGCAGTGTAGCATAGAGTAATATAGTGTAGTGTAGTGTAGTGTAGGGTAGGGTAGGGTAGTGTAGAGTGGAGTAGAAGAGAGTACAGTATAAATACTACCATATGTATTTTAAGATCACTAGTTACCCTAATCATAGATTAAAATTGACAGTCCAGCTGAGTTGTCTAAATCTATGTTACTGTTTTGAGCTATTAGTCATTACCTCCATTTCTATGCTTTTTTTCAATAATTTATTGGATCTTTTAAGATTTTCTCCTTTGATCCATAGCTATTTATCCTTCATTTTCTATAATACTACTGCATGTCCTAGTATTTCTAGTATTCTATTTCCAGCTTCATTTTAACTAAGGACAAGATAGATTTAGGACAGAAAGATGTTTGGGTACCTTCATAAATCCATGTACGGAAGAGCCAGCAAGAAACAACCACTCAAAACAGGCTCATTTCAGATTAGCAAAGCATAACAGATTTTCACACTTTGCAATTGCTGTTAAGGTTATCACCTTAAGAAGAAAATATTATTTTAACACTGGTGTCTCTAAAGTCAATTTTAAGTCTATTGCAATCATGTGCTGGGACCAATGGCAGGAAAAATATTACCAATTTGTTTTTTGTACAGTGGTTATCTCTAGATATGGAAAGGACTTTTATCCTTTAGAAAGACATGCCTGTTTCTGAATAAGTTAGAAACAGTAGAAGTAGAAAGATTTCTAGGAAATAGCAAAACTCTTCTTGGGAGTCGAAGAAAGAAACAGAGGGAGGCATGTCTCACTCCACTTGAAAAATTGAATAGAGGACAGTATCAGGAAAATCTAAAGTGGCCCTATACATTGTAGAAAAAAAATGATTGCTATTTCCAATATCCAGATCCATCTTACAAGCAGAGTGGTTCAATCCTGTATCTTTTTATCTGTGTCCTACCCAAGAATTCTCTGCATGGTTCTTGGTGGTCTTGAAGCTGTGCTATTACATAATTCCAATTCTGACCTAGAATTCTCTGGCTCCTTTACTTCTTATATTCTCTCCCCCTTCTCCAGGATTTTTCTTATCATAGAGATGCACTTGTAATCAAAATGTTGTTGCTGTTAGTTGTGAAGTTGTGTCTGACCCATCGTGAGTCCATGTACAATGTTCCTCCAGGCCTTCCTGTCCTCTACCATCCTCCAGAGTCAATTTAAGCTCACACCAACTGCTTCAGTGACTCCATCCAGTCACCTCATTCTCTGCCATCCCTTCTTCTTTTCCCCTCAATATTTCCCAGCATTATGCTCTTCTTCAGTGAGTCCTTCCTTCTCATTAGATGGCCAAAGTATTTGAGTTTCATTTTCAGGATCTGGCCTTCTAAACAGCAGTCAAGGTTGATCTCCTCTAGGACTGATGGGTTTGATTACCTTGCAGTCTAAGGGACCCACAGGAGTCTTCTCCAGCATCATAGTTCAAAGGCCTCAATTCTTTGGAACTCAGCCTTTCTTATGATCCAACTTTTACAGCCATACATTGCAACTGGGAAAACCCTAGCCTTTACTGTACACATTTTTGTTGGTAGAGTGATGTCTCTGCTTTTTATTATGTGGTCTAGATTTGCCATATTTTCCTCCCCAGGAGCAGGTGTCTTTTAATTACTTGGCTGTAGTTCCCATCTGTGGTGATCTTGGAACCCAGGAAAACCGAAGTGTACTTTTTTTTAATTCTGTGAAGCTGTTACAAAGTAAATAAATATCACATCAAAGGATTATGCTTTGTTATGCCGTATAATAAACTGCCTTGACCATTATTTTTAATTAAAAGATTCTAAAAAAATAAATTTGAATGTACCAAGAGCTTGTGGGAATGCTAGTGCCCACATTGCTTGCCAATGACTGTTTTAGCTTGATCTCTTCAGATGTCTGTCTCTTCTCTCCTCTCCTCTTTGGTAGACAGTATTAAAGAGAAATGTCCTTACATGATTTTAACGGTTGATATGAAATGTTATATCTCTCATTGACGTATCTATTGTGTCCTAAGCATGTGTGTGCATATATGTGTGTGTGTGTATATATGTGGAATGTCACTGTTCATTTAACTATGCATTTTCCTTTCTTTTCCAATAGCTAGGCTTGTGCCCAGGTAAGTGACAAATCCATCTTTTAGAGATCAATTACAGTGTCTGGCTGCAAACCTTCAAAATCCAATTATCTCCAAATAAATTTAAAAAATGAAAAATAGAAGCAATCAAATGCATAAATCAAATAGGAAATGGTGCAAACTTTCAAATAATCAGAGGAATTTTAACCCCATTTTTATTTTGCCACCCCAATTCTGTCAATTATTTATTCCATTGCACTGTTATCATTCCAGTTTATCTTTGTTTTGCTCTGAAATAACCTGATATATTTGAGTTTGCCTAATTGTTCTAATTTCTTCTGGCAATCTGAAACTCAATACTGCCCTAGCAGGGATTAGTTGAACACAACAGCATGAGTGCATCATGTCCACAGTTTTCTAATCCATGTGCAATCATGCGTCTCCTTTACATGATGGAAAACTACATCTCCTGTCTATAAGATTTCAACAGTGTCCCTTTCCTATAGTGCTAGCAGTCAATTTAAATTCTTTTCTTCTTTGTTTTAAAATGCTAATGCATTGATCATTCTGGGTGACAACAGAAATTCATTAGAAGAAGCTTATCCTACAATTAGATCAAGTGAAAATGCTGAAGTGAGGATGTTGAGAAGATATTGAGGGTTGTGAAAATGTAAAACAATAGAGATTTTATGGTGTTAAAGACTGACATATTTATTGTAGCATAAACCTATGTGTATTACAGCTTATTTCTTTTAGATACCACCTGATTATTTGGCTGTCTGCTGCTGATAGGTTTATAAGGGACCCTGATCTGATGGGATCTTCACTTGGTGTGACTTCACCATCACAAAGACCTACTGACCACATGAAGCCCTTATAAACAGAAGAACACTACACTGGCCTCCTCTAAACCCCACTGAAGATGTTTCCTAGCCTGGTAATGAAACATTCAGAAACCAACCCACAAGCTAGGACAACAAAATTTTACCCTCATTTTCCTTGGAATTTTGGTATCTCATATTATGAATAAATAAATAAACAAGAAAACAAAGAGGGGAGAGGAACCAAACAATTTCTATGGGCAGTCTCTCCTGCAAACATATCAAGCTCCTTTGTGTAGTGTGCTTGTGGTTGTTGGTGCTAATGTATTCTTTTGGTGTATATTTCCCATTATGTGTGTTTTTACTTTTTTGTAATTCCTTCTCCTTATTCTGTCTGTTTTGCAAGGGGAAAAAATGAAATAACAACACGGCAACATGTAATGATTGTAATGACTGTAATCACATGACTGAAGGACAGTGTTAAGCCTGAAGCTATTCTGACTGAAGCCATTTTGTCCACTTCAGTGTTGCCACACTGAGCAGCAGGAAGGATTTTAGATAGAGGGATTTGTGTAGTCAAAACAAAATACTTTCTCTTAGGAACCAAGGACATTCTCACACTTGGTCCGAAGAGAGCAGAGTGATGCCACCTGGTTTGTCAGACTGCACAATGATTGGACCATCTAACTGATTATTTTGAGAAAGTAGAAAATCTTTTACTTTTAATAAGGTGAAAATCACAGGAGTTTCAGAGTCGATTTTCATCAAATATGTGCCAATATGATATTTCCAATAAAAGAAATCTTTGAAGAACTCGGTTGCCTCAGAGCCTTGCTTGTGATCGGTTAATTACTTGGAACCCAGACAGACAGTACTGTTGCAACTTAAATGGTCATTGAACAAGGCAATCAATAGGTAAGGGCCATCTGTAATGCCTTTTTATTTAGGTCTCTAGACACATCTCTTTCTTCTCAACTCCCAAGTATTTTATGGGCTGAAATATAGTGGCCAATGAGAAGGTTTAATTTTTCCAAATTCTTGAACTCACTGAATTATAGCAAATTGGTCAGGGTTCTTGCATGCTTGTTCTAAAATCAGAACAAAATAAGTTAAAAAGTACATAAATCGGCTCTATTTCATGCTACTATGTACAGTATAGCTTGACCGTTAAGTCATTTGAACCAACTGAGATAATAGTCCAATTTTAACTGAAATAATTTCATGTTTTTTTAATTTTTTTTATTTTTATAACAACAACAAAAACAAATAAAACCTTTCTGTTCATCAGTGTGTCAGTTGGGTACACATTTCTTTGTGTATATACCATTATCATACATATTTTACTTGTATATGTTTATAATCCTTCTAATCAATATTTTATATCACATAAATCACTTATTATATTAGCCTTAATATTATATTTATCAATTTTCAATAATGTATTTCACATTCATTTTTTTACTCTGACTAACTCACTCGTTTATCAGTAATAAATATTATACTGTATTTACATATTTCAATTTCTTACTCTTTCATATAGCCACTCATAAAATAAATTCCAAATTTTATAATAATCTTTTTCCTCTTGTTATCTAATTGCTATTGTCAATCTACTCATTTCTGCACATTCCATTATTTTCTTAATTATTTCCTCATCTATCGGAATTTTCTCATTTTTCCAATGTTATGCAAATACAATCCTAGCTGCTGTTAATACATTGATAATCAAGTAGGTTAACTCTTTGTTGTAACCTTCAGGCAAAATTCCCAATAAAAATGTCTCTGGTTTTAAATCTCTATATTGTTTTATCATTTTCTCCAGCCACATATGTATTTTAGTCCAATTTTTAGCTTCTGTGCATGTCCACCACATATTGTAGTATGATCCTGGTAACTTCTGACATTTCCAGCACTTCGCCGACTTATCTTTAAACATCTTGGCAATTCTCGTTGGGGGGAAGTGCCACCTGTAAAACATCTTATACAAATTCTCTTTATAAGCTGTTGACATAGTTAATTTATAGTTTCTAGACCATAGTAGACCATCTGTCATTTATCCAAGTCTATTCCATATCCAAAGGTTTTCCCCCACGCAATAATTGATTCTTTAACTTATTCTTCCTCTAATTTCATTTCTAGCAAATAACCATACAATTTTTTAATCAACTTCTCTTCAGTGCCTGTTAGGATTTTATCCAATTCAGTCAATTCCTTATAAAACCCAGCCACCTTAATGTCTTTCTCATACCTTGTATGTATTTGCAAATACGAATACCAATTCATTTTTATCCCTTGTAACTCTAATTCTTGCTTTGTTCTGACTTCACCCTTTTCATTTAAAATTTCTTCATATCTAACAATATGTTCCTTTTTAATAAGCCATGGATATGTAAAAGCTTCTAATGTTGAAAGCCAGACTGGTATTTTCATATAGTGATATAATATTTTATTTTTTCCCATACTGTTAATAAAACATCTCTAATGTAATGTCTCCTAAAATGAAATAATTCCATGTTGATTTATCAAAATCCACTCAAGGTTTGAATCAATAGCTGTTGTCAAACCTGAAAATGGAGAGTGAATAAACATATCTTGTTGGAAAATCACCTGGATGTGTTTTCCCTTATCCCAAATCCAAGGTAAACTGAAAATGAATGCATATCTATAGCTACAAGCATCAATAGCTTTATTTTCCTCAGTGCGCTTGTTTTGATAAATAAGAATGTGCACCTTATTGGGACTGGAATTTGGGTAGATCTTATATACTTCATTTTGCTGATACACCACAGAGTACCCCCAAAGGCATTTTCATAGTGACAAAGTTTTTGAGTAACAAGATTATTTTTTTCTTGTACAACTTTGAATAAGATGTAAACCAGCTGCCTTTCTTTTTCAAGAAAAACAAGAATGCTTCCAAAAGTGATTTCCAGATAGAATTGTACAAATCTTTCAAAAGGAATGTTTTGCAATGCTGCTTTCTAAGGATTTGCTTAAACCTATTGTCAGAAATAATATTTTGCTATGAAGATCCTTTAGTGACTAAATTGAATCAACAGGACACAAGATCAAATATAACAACAGGATAAGAGTAGACAATTTGGCTCCTTCTAGATTTTATACTCCATCTCCCAGATTTCCTGGCTGGTGATCAGGGAATATGATAGTAATCAAACAAAATGTCAGAGGAATAGCAAGTTGCCCACTTCTCCAGTAGAAGGTGGAAAAAGTATATATATCCAAATTACAGAATGAAAACTATTATATTGTATATATAATTTATTTGTGAGAAGCCAGGCAGGGATCTAAGACTTAAAAGTACGTTGTGTTAGTTGCAAAGTCATGTCTGACCCATCATGATCCCATGGAACAATGTTCCTCCAGGCCTTCCTGTCCTCTATCATCTCTCACAGTCCATTTAAGCTCATAGAGGCTGTTTTAGTGACTCCATCCAGTCATCTCATTCTCTGTTGTCCCCTTCTTCTTTTGCCCTTAACATTAGGCTCTTCTCCAGCATTAGGCTCTTCTCCAGTGAGTCTTTCCTTCTCATTAGGCGACCAAAGTATTTGACTTATAAGTATAATTGATCTTATTTAGTCTAGCTACACAATACAGGTTAAATGGCAATTGCATTATTGTTTCTGAATTTTCCCAGTATATTATATCTGAATAGAAACTGACTAATCACTCCTCATATAATAAACCAGTTTGTGCCTGAATTATAGTACTAGTAAAAGCTACATAGAGATGCATCTACTAACTTTTATAAGTTTATATCTTAGAATCATATGATTGGAAGAGACTTTGGTGCCTTTTGGTCTAATTCTCAAGTCCAAGGCAGGAATCATCAGACCATCACAGACAAAAGGCTGCCCAATCTTTCTTGGAAAACTTCCAGAGTTAGAGAACACATGCCTCCAGAAGGCAGGCTGTTCCACTGTTTAATAACTCCCATGATTATGAACTTCCTCCTTATTTCAAGTTTGGAGCTTTCTCTAAAAAGTTTCTACTCACTTGGTAATTGTCCTAACCCAGGGACTATGGAAAATAAATCCATATCCTATTTTTCTCTGACATTATTGAAGACAGCTATGATGCTTCACCTTAGAACAGGGTTCTTCAAACTTGACAGCTTTGAGACTTGTGAACTTCAACCCCCATAATTCCTCTTCCAGTCATGTTAGCTCAGGAATTCTGGGAGTTGAAGTCCACAAGTCTTAAACTTTCCAAGTTTGAAGATCCTTGCATTAGAACATAAAATGGTTTTAACCATTCACCATAGGATTTTGTCTCCAAGACCCTTAGCCAGGGGTGGGTTTCTACCGGCTCTGTCCACCTCTGTGGAACCGGTAGCTCTGCAGAGCAGCAGACATAGAACCGGTTCTGTCTGCTGATGTTTTTGCCCACCTGTCCACCCAGACTCTTACCTGATCTTTATTTCCTGATTTTTCAACTTCAGCTGCCGAACGAGGCACAGCTGTAATTAAAAAAGCAGGAAAACAGGGCTGTTTCAAAAGCTGCATCTCTGCACACAGTATACTGATGACGAGTTACAGGCACGTAGCTCACAGCGTGCAGGGAAGCTCGTAAATCCCGAACCGGTAGTTAACCTTGTCGTATCCCACCCTGCCCTTAGCCTCTTTGTTCCAGTTGCTCAGCATTCTTACTCAGCATTGCCCACATTATGGCAAATAAAAGTGGAGACAGGACTTCAGGTGCAGCATATAGTAGTAGAACTATAGCTCTGTTGAGGCAGTCCAACATTGCATTGCTATTTTGGCTGCTGAAGGACATTGCATATTTGATAAGGAAGACTTTCTAGCAGAAATAGGACCTATTGGATCAGCCAAGAGGTGAACTAGCCTAGAATTCTGTATCCTGTGGTGGCCAAATGAATCCAGGAAAACAACAGAAGGGAAATAACTCTTTTTCATTTTTGCTCCCTACCATTTGGCATGTTACCCATTGATTACAGAGACAGAGTGACAGCCATTAAGCTTCATAGCCATTAACAGAACAGTGTATGGCTTTATGCCAGGTTCTTTTAAATAGTGCCTAAAGTGGCGACCATCATAATGTCTGATAGCAGGAATTTTGAAGATTTAATAGTACTGTGGTATAAATGTGTGCAAATGTTGTCTGCATTTAATTTCAATACTGTAGATAATTTGAATTTAATTTCATGAAGGACGGAAAAATCTCATTCCTATCAACATTTTCCAGGCCACGTATAATTTTCTATAGCTCTGTTGCATCTTTTCTTGTCAACCTTAGCTCCAAGAAAGACAATGGGACTGGTCAAAATTCTGATTTGGATGTTTAAGTCGAGGGCCACTTCATCAAATCTGCAAATCAAAATGATTTTCTGAACTGGATTGACAATTTGAACTGAATAAATGAATTGGATGTCCTTAAAAACCCTGTCATTTTGAAAAATTATGCCTAATTGATATGTGCTTTGTATCCAGATTGGTACATACTTTGAATCTATGTGTCAGACTGATTCAAATTGTTAAATTGGATTAAATCAGCAATTCTAATCAAATCAGAAATTCTCTTCTAAAAGGCTCCAGTCACTATAATCTTTCTTCACACTCTCCTTCAACATATACGGATGGTTTACACACACACTCCTTTCTTTGCAGTTTGTTCCCCTAGAAGAATATAAAATTTATCTATCTGTCTGTCCATCTGCCCAAACACATGCAGCCCTGCTTACATCTGCTTGCATCACAGAAAGGTATAGGAGTGACAGAAGGGACTTGCCTTTTCGTCCCCACAGAGCCAGGAAATGCAGACCTAGTCCCATTGGTCTGTTTTCAGACACTGAAATTCTCTCTGCCAGAGCTATTTGCTCAAAGCCTCCCTTCTCCTAGTTGCTAATGTATTGATTATGTTGGCAGCACACCTCACATTGTATTATTTATAAGACAGAGAGAAAGAGAAAAAAAACTTTCCTCCCTCAACAGTGTTCTCTGGCTGCAAGAACTGTCTCAGCATGATTTTAGTTATGTTTCCATAGCTACCTTGTAAATGTGGTTTGCTCCATTTTAAAGTCAACTAGCACAACATACATGCAGATACATTAACAAATGAAATACTTTCAAGCTAATCTCTGGACTTGCCTATTACTGCCTCATTTGTATGCAATGTGTATGTATGCTGCATAAATAATTGGGGGACTTGATTCTCGCTGGAGGTATGTGTGTCTTTCTCTCTCTGGATGTAGGAAGGTTAGGTGCTGAGGTGTTTGAAAGAAGGTGTCCTGGCATTTCCCCCCTATAGTTTGTATGCTGTAGTCAACATTTATAATATTAGATATATTTTATAGATTTTCTTTAAAAAAGAAAAAAGAAAAGAAAATATAGGAAGTTTAAAGTAGGATGGTGTCCTCTAGTGGCTATTGGAATATTTGCAAAGGGAAATCTGCATGATTAAACCATCCAGAAGATATAAAACAAAAGCACTACTCCATCTTTCACAATCAAATATCTAAGGTGTAATAATCCTATTATATAAAGATTTTTTTAATTTAGAATTTTGTTATGAAAATCCAACTTTGTGGGAGGCATTATGTGTAGATAAATAGTCGTGGGTCAAACAGAATTTATAGTATTTCTTTCAATAATCTGATGGAGTTTTTTGGATATACTTTGGAATATTCTTTTCCAATCAAATGCCTTCCAGGTATTCTGTACTATAATTATGATACACATGAATGCTTATTATCATGCAGATTGTATGACAACAAAAACACAGTGCTTCACAAACATGTGGCTATGAAAACATGCCATAATTTCAGTTCTTAAAAGTTACTTAAAAGAAGTATGGTGAATCCCTATAAACTAGAAAAAATGAATAGAATAAAGAACATTGGAAGACAGCCAAGGTGCTGACGTAAAAGTGTTCTAAGTTCATTGATTTATTCAATTCTTGTTTTAGTTTTCAGAAATTCATTAACAATGAATTCTGCCAAGAGTCCAAAGGCCTTTCCGTATCACTAATATTTTCATTCTATAGAGTCTCAATAAAAGAAAAATATCAGTCCAACCTACTGGTCATTATCCCTGGCACTGGCTATGAAATACTGAAATAAGGAACAAAGGATGTCAATCATTGCTTCACCCTCAACAGCCATAAATCCTGAGGTTAAAATTAACACCTGTCATTCTCAATCCACAAAAGAATGAAATAAATTGCTAGCAGTCTACCTGCAAACTAATTTATATTGCATGAAATTGCCTTGCTGAATTGGGGGTGGCGGTGAAATCTGAGCAACTGAATTTTGCAGTCATCAAGCCTTCATTTCCCATATCTAGTATCAGTCCTTCTCAAGCTTGGCAACTTCATAAATCCTGGACTTTAACTGTTTCCAGACAGCATTCTGAGGTAGATTAAGGCTAGGAGTTTAGAGCTAGGAGTTCCCTCTAATGTGGAAAAAAATATTCCACAAGCTCTGCAAAAATGTTAAATGTTGGTGCATTGTAAAATAATAAACAAACCATGCTGCAGTTTTGATGTCACCACAATTAAACAAGAAATAACATCAGCTCAGAACAGTTGATGAGCATAGATGATGCTATGAGATTAGATACATCTGGAATGCTATCTAACCAATCCACAATTCCTCCATGTGGAAGAACAGAATATTTTTGTTTGCCTTGGAGTCCTCCCAGCACAGAGGGCAAGACCGTGTTTTCCTTCAGCTTCAAAGAGGAACTATTATAATGATGGAGTTACTTTACATTTCTAATCTGATCTGACTGAAGTAAGAATTAGTGCCTCGGGTTACCTTCAACTATAAATGTGCCAATTCTGCTATAGGAAACACTGTTTTTCTTGGTCCGCTGATTTATAGAACATGTAATAAGAGCCAGCAGCTGAAATATTCATCATGCTCTATGCTCAGGATTAAGGAGATTTGTATTTTATTTTAATCAGTTTGGTGTTTTACAACAATAATTCAACAGAAGTGTAACAGTTTTAATGGATATGCTGGCACAGAACTGTTTCCTTATACACAGCCAGCCAGATTCATCCTAGGTAGGATGGAACTCACCATTTGTGGAGTTCCTGGAAGTGACTTAATCTTCATTGCCACACAAGAATAAAGCCAAGTAGGCTGGCTTTAATAAATGCTAGCATGCATTTATTAATTTGATGCAGGGTAACTTATTTTCTGAAACATGATAAAGTATTTTTCCCTTGAGTGCTTAACTCCTATTCTCTTAATATGTACCATATCGCCATACAAATCCCTTGCAACAGCATAGAAGACATTTTGTCCACTTCTCAGTTAGCTTATGGTTCTGGTCTTCTCTAATAGCAGCAGAATCTTCAGGCTGATAATGTCAAAATCATTAAGACGGTGGCAAAGTGTTGCAATGCAAAGTCTGTCCCTTTCCAATGTAAGAAATAATTTTATTGCAGTCATTAACCAGCAGAAGGGAATTGGCATTCAAATATCTCAGACTAAATTAACAAAATGAGAGAAATTAGGAAAGGTACATGTAAACAAAGAATTTTGGCTGAAAGACAAATAAAAAAAATGCTAGGATCTTTATTCAGGCTACACATGTGGAACAAAAAGGAAAAAAGATTAAAATTAGCAATCCAGACAGTATAAACTTTGATATGGCACACTAAACCATAAAACAAGAAGTTGAAAAATAGCCAGTGGTTAATGCTGAGCCAAGCCATTTCTGGCCATCCATTCTAGCTGACAAATTCATCTCTTCATTCTTTGCCTGATTTTTCATAACACAAAAGCTTTCAACTTTTTGTGTTATTTCAGGGTGTAATGTCATAAAGTAGAAATTACACAATTTTTGGTGAATCCTGTTTTGCTGATCAGGAATGGATAATTACAGCATTTCAATATTCTGTATAAAGCTGGCAATACGGCATAACACATTTGATAGTTTCAATCAGTGCAAGTTTTTTAAATGTATTGTACTAAACTACTAAACTAAGTTATAGAAAAAATACGAATACAGAAAAAATTCAAAATATATTATCTGCATGTTTATCTGTTAAAAGAGTTCAATTTTAACATTAATCCATTCCATGATCAACACACTGCACATGTTTTCATTTTGAAAAAGAATAACAATTTGTTCTTTGTCAAATCAGTTTTTTCTTATATCGGATGCCATGAAGGAAATAATACAAAAATAAGATATCCAAATTCTCAAGACCTATCCAGCTGTGATCATGAACTCCTTTTCTCCTGTCCTAAGGCCACACCAGTCAGGACTTGCTAAAATTAAACTCATGTTGTGTACTGAGATTGAAAAATTTAGACCAACTGAGAAGTACTGCCTGGAAATAACTTCTTGGTAAGTAGACAGAACTCTAAATCCCACTTATAACTTGGCATCTGCCAGCAGCTATAGTCTGCTGCTTTGCTTCAGTGCCTCCACATCTCAATAAATCCTTTGCAATTCTGGTTGCTGCCTTGGCTTTTCTTGGTCATTCTTCGTTACTCTTGACTGCTTCTTGTCTCTCTTCATCAGTCTTAGCAGGACTCATGCTTCTTGCCTCACTCCTGCTTTGTATTCTGTCTCACCAATAAATCCCATGCAGAGCAAATTTCAAACTCAATAAGCTCCTAATATTTCATATCTTCCTCAGAAAAAATGGTCATGTCAACCTTCAGGTTGGAATATTCTAATGGAATATTAGAAACCCCAAAATATTTTTCCCATAGAAGACAAAAGTTTTCCTCCTAAGAATTTATTTCAATAATAAAATACCCAGATAAATAATATTCATTTCCCAGGTTCCATAATGCAGTTGTGGCAATGAAGTATCAGATCCATAGGCACTGTGGAATCTTAACATAGCATACTATTCTGCTCTTGGTGCCAATAAAACATGTCAGTTTCATCAACTGAAGGGTTTATTTTGGAATAGTGCCACTTGGTCATCTTAAATTTTTCCCCTCTGCAATTATGATAAAAAAAACTAAGGTAAAGTACATATATAAAATGTGAAGACTATTTTATGAAACATCACTTTTATTTTATAACCCAGCAGTCCCATATTTTTTGGGGGGGAGGGGGAATACAGTTGGAGTTTTGAGACCATGCCATGGGAATTCTCCAGACATAAGAACCAGCTAAGAAGCCTACATAGTGATTAAACTAGTGATTAAATTGGTTGATGTGACAAGAAAATTCAATAGTTTTAAGCAACAATAACATGTAGCATCATTGAATTTTGTCCTGAACAACCATCATATCTGCTGCATAAAATAAAAGGAGAAAGGAATCAATTTGACCTTTCTCAAATGGCATCGCTTGATTGGCAATTTCTATTCACTGGATGCAATACTGTAGAAGACCATTACAACATACTTTTACTTGAAGTCAAAAAAGTCATCAATCTATATGTATCAATAACAACTCCCAAAACCAGAAAAAACAGATTACCCATAACAATAAGGAAACTTCAATCCAAAAAGAGATCACTTTGGCAGAAAAACAAATGTGGTCACGTTGCCAACTCCAAAAGCTGATACAAAAATTTATGCCACCAGATAAAGACTGAATGCACCAGCTATCACATTAAAGAAGAGGAAAACCTTCTATGCACCAATTCCACCTGCACTTTCTACAATTTTGTAAACAACAAACTAAAAGACTCAAGGTCCATCCTACCTCTGAAAGGACCAAATGGTAAAGACTGCAACAATGTCACCATTAAAGCCAACCTCTTTAACACATTCTTTGGCTCAGTATTTGTAAACAGCAATGGATCATGCCCAGTATTTCCTAGTCGAACCACAGACAACTACAATGCTCTAATACATATCGATTTTACAGAAGACAATGTTGAAAAAGCACTATGCAATCTAAAACCATCACTATCTATTGGACCAGACAGAATATGTGCCTACTTCTTAAAAAAGCTATCCACTGCCATAGCAGAACCTCTAAGCATAATCTTTGAAAAATCTTTCAGGACCAGCTCCTTGCCTAACCTATGGTCAGAAGCCACGGTCATCCACAACTTCAAAAAGGGAGACCCCAGCCTAGTTGAAAATTACAGACCAATCTCTTTATGATGCGCTACCTGTAAAGTGATGGAATCAATTATTAACCAATCCATTATCCTCCACTTAGAGACAAACAACCTACTCTCTAATAAACAATTTGGTTTCAGAAAAAACTATCCTGTAATCTGCAACTCTTACCTTGCAAAAACATATGGACTACACAACTCGATCAGGGCAAAGCAATAAATGCAATCTATATAGACTTCTGTAAAGCCTTTGATTCAGTGGTACATGACAAACTACTACTAAAACTAAAATCCTATGGTATCTCTGGACACCTGCATAACTGGATAGAAGCATTCCTGTCAAACAAACAACAAATGGTCAAAATTGGGAGCTTCCTATCAAATTCTGTACCATACTATCAAATTCAACAGTGGTGTCCCTCAAGGCAGTGTTCTAAGACCAACTCTCTTCATACTCTACATAAATGACCTCTGTGATCATGTTAAGAGCAACTGTGTTCTCTTCACTGCTGATGTAAAGCTATTCAACACCACTGACAATACTGCCATCTTCAACTCTGTCAAGGATCTTGGAATTCTCATATCTAATGATCTAAGAGCTAGAGCCCACTGTAACTACATAGCCAAAAAGGCATTAAGAGTTGTTAACCTAATCCTATGTAGCTTTTTCTCTGGTAATATCACACTACTAACTAGAGGATACAAAACATTTGCTAGACCAATACTTGAATACAGCTCATCAGTCTGGAACCCACATTATGTATCTGATATTAACACAGTTGAGAAAGTCCAGAAATATTTTACAAGAAGAGTTCTCCACTTCTCTACTCATTGTAGAATACCTTATGCCACCAGACTCGAAATTCTAGACCTAGAAAACCTAGAACTACACTGCCTTTGGTCCGATCTAAGTATAGTATATAAAATCATATATTGCAATGTCCTACCTGTCAATGAATTCTTCAGCTTCAACCATAACAATACAAGAACACACAATAGATACAAATTCAAGGTTAATCACACCAAACTTGATTGCAGGAAATATGACTTCAGCAACAGAGTGGTCAATGTTTGGAACACTCTACTTGATTATGTGGTTTCTTCCCCAAACCCCAAAAACTTTAACCTTAGACTGTCTACTATTGACCTTACCCCTTTCCTAAGAGGTCTGCATAAGCGCACCAATGTGCCTACTGTCCCTGTCCTGTTGTTTCTTTTATTTTTTTCTTATATGTATACATTTCATGTATTCATAACTATGTTTATTCTTATACCTATTATCTTGTAAGCGATTGACAAATCAAATTAAATAAAAAATAATAAAACATGTCAACTACAAAATGAAGAAACTACACCTATCTCAACATGGACAGGATTTTCAGCAGAGTGGTAGATGAATTTTAAGCAATTGGGTAAAGTTCAATCCTTTTTTTATAGTGCATGAGAGAACAATATTGGAAAAACACGAGAATTTCTGCCGGTTAGTTTACATCAAAGGTGGTATTCAGCAGGTTCTGACCAGTTTTGTAGAACTGGTAGCAGAAACTTTGAGTAGTTCGGAGAACTAGCAAATGCCACCTCTGACTGGTATCCTTCCCTTGCCATGCCCACCAAGCCATATCCACAGAACCAGTAGTAAAAAAATTTGAATCCCACCACTTTTTACATGCTGCTGAAATGAGTACTTATCTGACTCAGGAAAAATATTATAGCTCCTATTATTGTCATGTTAAACATTTCCTCATTTTCAACTATTTTCCTCAAATCTGTTAGGTAAAACTTCTTTCATTACCTCCACATCAGTAAAGCAGCAGGATATATCAGTGAATTTCTGGTTAGTTTTGAGACATGTGTGTAAGTACTCTGTTTTCCATTGCAGAATCTTCTCTAGTGTTATAGTATCTGCAGCCTCCCTGGCTTCTCAAATAAATCCCAATGGAAGACATCATATATAGACATTCCTGTCATTATTATTATTTAATCAGTAAGTTTTAGTAGCTAGGGAAATTGCAAAATGAAGGAAAAGTTAACTTGTCATCTTCAAATAAAGTTTAAATAAATTGTGCAACTTCCCAAGTATGAAGTAGAAAAGCCAATCCATTTTCTCAGAGAAGTAAATTTTCAAGATATTTAACATAGCTTTTTGCACAATATCTACTCACATGTCTCTTAAAGTAAAATGTTGCCTTTTGACAATTACAACTATTAAAGTACTGCCTGTTAAGTTACTTCTAAGTCAGTAGTTTCCTTGGTCACTTCCAGATCACAGCCTTTCCATCTCTCGAGTCTTAATATTCCATGCTTAAATCTGTTCTGAATATTTATAGAATTTTTTTTTTACTTTTTTCAGATCTAAAATATGCTGTTACTCAATTTTTTTAAACCACTGTTTCTCAATCTTGGCCATATGAAGACATGTGGATTTCAACTTGCAGAATTCCCCAGTCAGCCAAACTCCCAACCATGCTGGCTGCAGAATTCGTGAGAGTTGAAGTCCATACATCCTGAAGTGGCAAAGGTTGAGAAACACTGCTTTAAATACTGTCAAGTCATATTAGTGAGCATGGAATTTGCAAACCTCAGTCAGTTAGTGTTCCCCTCCCCCCCAAGTTTTCTAATAGCTGAGTATTCTGTGAGGCTGTCTACAAATCCAATCCCATGATGAATCAGTTTGTGAATTCAGAAGAATCTAGCCATCTTTCCTTTAAAAAAATAAATAAAAAATACATTATCTCCTCCCAACCTTGCCCTGCCTGTCTTTCAACCTATTTGTGTAAATTTTGCTGGTAGTTTCTCAAAAATATGAACAATGAGATAGGAAAAGATGATTGTAGACAAACATACAAACAAATACATTCATTGAAAATCTTAAAGGATGTTTGGTCTCCATGACACTAGACCCCTACTGCATTCATAAACTGGGCAAGTTGTGCAAGTGGCATGTATGAAAATTAGCATTTGAGAGCATTTACAAATGACTGTGACCAAGGTAACACACTGTATAACAAAACAAGGAATAGGGAATGAGGAATGATGAACAAATGACTAAACAATGCATGTAGAAACAACAGAACATGGGAAGTGCCATGAATCTCTACAGGGACTAGGAAGGATAGATGGGAAGAGAAGATAGATTGTAGCTGCTATGTAAGTATGGATTGTGGAGCAAAAATTCTCTCCAAGGGGAAAATATACTGTGTGGGTGGAGTAATATACATATGTTTGGCCCAACAAAACAAAGGATATTGGACTGAAAAAGAGGAGGCTTTGGTGTTATAAACATTGCCAGCAAATGAGATTGTCTGCTGTAGCTGGACAAAAAGGAAGCCTGAAAATATGTCTTATCTTAATATTAGTCCCATGCTTTTTACTTTGGGAATATGTGACAATATAGAGAGTATTTATGGTGATTGTTACTCAGGCAGCTTTAAAGCTCAAACTGTGGCTTCCAGTTGTTTATATCTGAAACATTTCATTTTGGTTGCATTAGATTTCAGATTTTAACATTGATGTTGAATCCAAAATCAAGGCTATCTTTGTCAACTCTTGCTTAAAATATGTTTATGGTTTAGCTGTGTTTGTGAAAGAAGATTATGCCCCAGTTCCATGCCTTGATTGTCCATTTCTTCTTTTCTTTGCTCAGTTTTTTTGAACTTTATCTACATTTATTTTCACTTGCTTTAGGACATTTTATCCTGTAGAATACTTTTCAAATTCAAATTGTATTCAGTAACCACAAAATATGGTGCTAAATATATTGCCTCATTCAGCTTTTTTCTTAAAACAACATCAAATAAACTTGTTGATGTTCAGGTATGTTTATCTTTTCATTTCATTTTTCTTTTGTGCTTCAATGAAATAAAAACAACACAATTCAAAAATTGCTAATGTCAATCAGTAATCAAATACATATAAATTACTGTACCTCTTAGCTTATATATGTTCAGAATCAGAATCAGGATAAAAAGCAAAGGTCAATGTTATTCAGCTGATAAAAAGTATGCAAATTCAAGTAGATAAACATTAAACAAATATTTAATGTTTAATAATTCTATCATTTCTCCATTGCTGTCTATATCTGTAATTCATAGGAATGAGTTTATTTTATATTTCTTATAAGCAGATCATTGCTCCTTCACATCAACTGAATCTATCCACTTACTCTCAAAACTAAGATATGTAGAATCTCACCCACATGAACTTCAATGTGACAAAGCTCATAGATCCTATTTAGTCATGATTAAGTATCAAGTTGAGCAAATTCATTACTTATATTTTTATTTGTAATAGTGTATAATAGAAATAAAAATAACCTATCAGCTATCAGTTTATGTTATAAACTGATAGCTATGAGACAAAATAAATAAACATTTCTAAGTTTAGTGACTACTACTACTATTACTATTATTATTATTATTATTATTATTAATTGTACTTATATACCGCCCTATTTCCCTGAAAGGACACAGGGAATTAAAATTAAAATACAGCCGAATTAAAATACAGAGGATAATACAAAATTAAGAACACTTAAAAAACCAAATATAAAAGGCTGAAATTTATAAGAAGTTTAAAAGCCAAACTAGACAAAAACCAGATTAAAATCCTAAAAACCCCTAAAAACCCCTAGGCCAGACCAGCTTGATGAAATAAATAAGTTTTCAACGCGCGCTGGAGGGTCAGGAGATCAGGGATGATCCTCATCTCCGGGGATAATTCGTTCCAGAGGGAGGGCGCCCCCAACGAGAAGGCCCGCACCCTCAGGGTCGCCAGCCATCCAGCCGGCGGCACCCCGGGGAGGCTGACTCTATGGGAGCGTACTGGCCGGCGGGAGGCTGATAATGGCAGGAGGCGGTCCCGCAGATATCCTGGTCCCAAGCCATGGAGCGCTTTAAAAATGGTAACCAAGACCTTGAAGCGCACCCAGTGGACCACCGGGAGACAATGTCCATTCAAAAAGCATCGCATACATACTATACACATTTTCCACAAATATATGTAGATATACATACACATGCATTTTATTTCATCACAAAGAATCAGCACTCATGATCTAACTACAGATGTTTCATAACCCAATTAGACAGTGATAGGATTCAATTTTTTTTTACTACTGGTTCTGTGGGCATGGCTTGGTGGCCATGGCAGGGGAAGGATACTGTAAAATTTCCAGCCAGAGGTAGTAATTTCCACTACCGGTTCTCCAGAACTGTTCAGAACCTACTGAACACCACCTCTGCAATTAGGTAACATCACCAGTGCTAGAAGAGAATTGGGTTTATGGAATGGAGGAAGAAGAGGAGGAAGATTTTGGGATATGTAGTGCTTTCTGATATTGGTTGTTTTCTTGCAGTTTTATGTCCCAACTAGGTAACATCATCAGTCATAGAAGAGACTGAGATTCATGGAGTGGAAGGGGAAGAGGAGGAAGTGGATGACACAGGAAAAGGTGGACTGTGGGGTCCATGGTGCTCTCTTAGGTTGTTGTTTTTCTGCAGATGTTTTATGACCCAGCTAAGTAACATTCCAATAAGATGCAATTCACTGGTGAGAAAAGTGAGGTCCTTCACATAGGCAGAAAAAATTAAATGCATAGATATATAATAGGAGGTATCTGTCTCAAAAGCAGTAACTGTGAGAGGGATCTTGGTATCTTAGTGAATCTCTGCTTAAGTATGAGTCAGCAGTATACTGCAACTGCCAAAAAAACCCAAAGTATTTTTAAGCTGCATCAACAGAGGGATAGCATCAAAATCATGTAGTACCACTTTATACTGCATTGGTGAAACCACATTTGGAATATGCATTTAGTTCTGAACATCACAATTAAAAAAAGATGCCAAGGCCCCAGAAAAAGTGCAGAGAAGACCAACAAATATGATTAAGGGCCTGGAGGCTAAAACACGATGGCTAAAACTCATAGCCTGAGAGCTGGATATGTCATGTACTGGTCCCTTCTCCACCCAGTTTAGTGAAGGGGGAAAAGATACCAATATGTCATGTGATGATGCCATGATGGCACAAGTTTGATACCCTTGATCTAAGACAACCAGGTACGTTTAGCCTAATGAAGAAAAAGCTCAGGAGAGGAATAATAGCAGTCTTCCAATATTTGATTTCTCTGTAGAAGCATGATTAGCAATATATCAATTTAATTGGACCTTCATCCTTTGCATCTGATGTTTTTTATTTGATAGCTGGTCTAGTTCAGCATTTCAGCCATTATACATATAGTCAGCAGATATAACCTGTCCATCTTCAGTTTGACTTAAAGAGATAAATGAGAATTTGGCTTGGTGGCATTTTTACAAGAAATTGCCAACATTTTCAAGTTTCTTCATAAACAAGAAGATGGAATAAAATTTAAAATTTTCTTTTAAAAATGACTAGATAAGAAAGTGAAAGAGAAGGATTGTCCACCAATAGGTAGTAAGTAAAACACTGGCCTCCTTTTTCCAGATGTCCATATTTTTAAAAACCCATAAATCTCTTTCCCTTCCTTGACTCCACATCAATAATAAGGACCCTGATCATTCTTCATCAAACTATCTGACCCTCCACTTGAATTCTCATGAAACTCTGAAACATGCAGCAGATTGAACAGAGCAAAATGAACCACAGGGAGCTCTCCCCCCTCCCCAGTGTTTTCTTTAACCAGATTAAATATTTAAATCAATACCACATCCAATTCTGTAGTCATTTTGTTATTTATGTTAATATTTAATTCAATAAAAGTCCACATTTTGGAATGCTTTTCAATTTATTTTATGTCACAACAGCAGCTGTAACTTTTGTATACTATTGACAAGCTTTGCCTAATGTCCTTTTAAAAAGGGAGGTACTTTTCTCTCTCCTATTCTGTCCTTCATTCTTTGAATGATACTTGTTCAAGACCATTATATGTCTATAGATAAAAATGTGGGCCTTTTTATTTCAGTCTTGACACTGCCCACAAAGATTCCTTATCCTGGATATTATAATATCTCCATCTTAAGTATTCAGCAGAATAAGGTAAACTGGGAATGTTAATGGATTTAATTGATTCTCAGCCTGAACCCTAAACTGATTTTTTCTACCCAGATTTACAGTTAAGTAAATTAGAAAAGAATTATAAAACATCTTTCATACTATTTCCTTTCAAAGTAGGCCATTATAAATAATGCTCAAAACCAAACCAAACCAAACCAAGTGAAAACCACTCCCATCCAGCCTAGGAAATCAACAAATATATTCATGTTTAGTAACCTCTTGTTATCTGTCATGCCCTTGGTTTTCACACAATATTGTTAGTGGAATAGAGTAAACAAAGATGTCAATCTAGATTAAACCTACAGTATACCACGGAATCATTATCTTATAGTAAGGACAAAAAACAACCAATTTGCACTATGTTTTGATCATGAGTCATAAGCCCAAAAGACCACTTTTACCTATTAGATTCTGCAAACTAGGATTTCTAATTTAATGGCTGCTATCTTACAACTTTGGAAGTATGTTCAGCATTTTGACATGCTCAGGTTACTAGAAAACAACTATTTTTCCCATTGCCCATTTTTCCAAATATATGTTGCATAAGATAGTTTATGTAGCTAAGTTTAAATGCATGTAATAATTAATATGAATTAGATATATAAAAAGAACATTTGGTGCATGTGTTCTGACGAGTCTGGAAGCTGAGTCATGTCAACTTTTCTTTTTGGTTTGAAACATTTTTCTAGTTATCCAAGTAACTTCTTCAGTACTTGGATCAACTTCAAAGAATTTCAAATCAACAAGAAAAAATGTCCAGTTGCCATGACTCAATTTCCAGACAACTGTACCTCGATGATTGAGAATCTTCATCGACTGTTCTGAAGGAATTTATTTATAATACATATTTATATATAAATGAACTAGTAGAAGCCTAGTAAGAGAGTAATTAATGGATTGTATGTAAAATAAAATAAAAAATATTATTTATTAGCTTATGAAGATCCATCACTCAGCATGAAGCAATTACACTGTCTTCTTCAGAAACAAGTAACATACATTTGGGGGAGCAAAATAGAATGTGCTAGCATAAACCTCTAAGAAATGATGAAATATTTTGTCATCATGTGAAAAAACCAATTTATACAGTAAACTTATTCCAAATTAGGTTTCATTATTACTTACATGGCATTCTTCTTCTTTTCCCCCATACAACATTTTTGCAGGAAGCTACATTTGACAAGTGGTTCCATGTGGCATTTAATGTAGTGCTAGATTAGTCTACAAAGCCCACCCTTCTGGCCCAAATCCTTCTACAACATTGATCAGAAGAAAGCTTTAATTAACAAAGGTTCCAAGTTTCTCCAATTATGTACTATTTTAGTTCACAATACCAACGAAGAGAAAAAAAATAATGAGATAAATAATCTTACCACCACTGACACTGACTAATTAGGGACAATTAGAGAGCTATTAATCAGTTATGCTGTGGCTGTACTGAATAGGAAACCATAAAAGAAGCAGAAGCTCTAAAAGGATGTTACTAATTAAAGCATAGTGGTCCTGACAAATATCAGTTGTGATATACCAGTCCATGCTTAACAGGGGAGTATTACAATCACAATTTAGGTTTCTACATTTTTTCAAGTCACATGCAGTTTTGCTAAAAGATGAAATGCCTGAATGAATAGCTAAGAACATCCAGGAATACATCAGTAAAATGGAACCCAAAGATGAACCGCTGAGATAAAACCTGAGGCGGCAGCAGTCATAGAACCAGTGGAAGTGACATGGCAAGACAGAACCCTGCATGGAATATACCATCAATAGTTAGCTGAGGTAGCAAACATTTTACCAATGACTGGAACTGGCAGGACTAAAAGTCAGTGTTGATGCAATGATCATAGCCACACAAGAACAGGCATTAAACATGAGATATATAGAAGCAGGGGCTACTACATCAGAACAGGAGCTAAGGTGCAAATTATACAGAGGGGCCTTAGAGGCAAACCAATACATAGTAGTAGGATGTAAGATGCAAGTAGGAATAGCATGCCTTGAATGGCACCACCAAGTAGATAGCATTGTACAGAGAACCATCTGCACAGTGTATGGACTAATCCCCTCAAGTCCAGATGGGAAATTCCTCAGAAGGTTATGAAGAATAAGACTACTAAGATCCTGGGAGACTTTAAGATCCAAACAGACAAGCAGGTTGTATCGAATCAACCAAACATCATGGTAGTAGCTAATGACTAGAAGTGTTGATAGATATAATGGTTCCAAGCTTGAGAAATAACTAAAGAAGGAATTGGAAAGGATGTGAAGTAAAGTAAAGGCCAAAATGGTTCCAATGGTATTTACAGATTACAGATTAATAGTAAATGGAACTGTAAATGGGACACTATTTACAGTTTAACAGATCACAGGAACAACATCACAACTCTTTTTTCAGAATACAATGCTAGGAATAGCTAAGCTTCAGACTCCTCAGCCACTGGTACAGGATCCAAGACATACATATATAGATATATACATTCATAACTATGGTTTTACTTATACCTATTATCTTGTAAGCAATTGACAAACCAAATAAAATAATAAAAAAAAAAATACATGCTTACATGCATGCATACATACATACATACATGTGTGTGTGTGTATGTCTTGCATTCTATGTCTTTATGAAACAAGTAGCGAAGAATCTCTAGGTTATCAAGTTTACAAATAAATGTTAATAAATATATATTCCTCAAAAATACCATCTGTTCAACATATATTTGTACACAATGAATTTTTTTTTAAAAAAAAAGTCTTGAGACAGTTTGAGGGGAAATAGTATGACAGGGAGGGAGGGATTGTTTTAAAGATTTTTTAAAGCACCAAAAATTATATTTGTGGTTTTTTTTCTGGGATATCTTTTGCATCTTCAAAAATAAAAGAATACTATCAGAAAACGATCAACATTACAAGCCTTGATAACAAAGTTCTGTATTTTTCAGGAAATTACACTTCTCTAGAGCCAAGATCATCTTATTGTCTAGAATAGTGGTTCCCAAAGTGGGCAGTACCGCCCCCTGGGGAGGGTGGGATGCCTTGGGGGGGTGCTAAAGGCAAGGGGGCTGGTAAGGGGAAGCTAAGAGGTGGCAGGGGGAGTTCGAGGCACCGCTGGCCCTGCAAGTTGACTCATTGACTGTAACACCGATCCGGAGCCAGCGCCTCCAATGTGGAAGCGGTGGTACATTATGTACCACCGTGGCCACATTCAAAGCACTGCCCCGCTACCGCCCTTTAGCGCCCCTCTGCCGGCCCCCTTGGGGATGCTAAGAGGTGGCAGGGGGGCATTCGAGGTGCCGATCCTGCAGGTTCACCCATTGGCTCCGGAGCCGGCGCCTCCAATGCAGAAGCGGTGACACCTTATGTGCTGCGGTGGCTGCGTTTGATGCACCACCTCTTAGTGTCCCCAAGGGGGCAGCAGAGGGGCGCTAAGAAGCGGCAGGGGGCGTTTGAGGCTCTGGCCAGCCCTGTAGGTTCACCCATTGAGGCACTGGCACCGGATCAGTGCTACAGTCAATGGGTAAACCTGCAGGGCTGGTGCCTTGAACGCCCCCCTGTCACCTCTTAGCATCCCCAAGGGGTCAGCAGAGGGGCACTAAGAGGCGGCAGAGAGTAGCATGTCGAACACGGCCATGGAGGCTCGTAATGTGCCACCCCTTCTGCATTGGAGGTGCCGGCTCCGGAGCGGTGCTAGTCAATGGGTGAACCTGCAGGGCCGGTGCCTCGAACGCCCCCCTGCCACCTCTTAGTGCCCCTCTGCCGGCCCCCTTGGGGACGCTAAAAGGCGGCAGGGGGGCGTTCAAGGCACTGGCCCTGCAGGCACATTGGGAAAGCAGAGCAAAGCCAGTCTGGGAGGAAGGGAGAGAGACAGAGAAAGAGAGATAGACCTAATACATCAGATTGAATGAGGCCTAGTTTAGACTGAGGCCCTTTTCCACATTGAAATATCTTTGCCAGCACATTGAATCCTCTTTGGCTTCTATTAAAGGTTTTCTGGACGAAACATGGTCAAGACTATCAGGAAGCTTTCACATTTTGTTGAGGCTTTAAACAGGATCCATTGGACCAGATCTCCACCCTAAAAATTTACTATTCCCCAATGTATTACAGTGCCAATTCTGAAGAAGGACATACCAAAATGTACTGGTAAATTACAAGGAGAACACACACAGAGACACACATCCCTTCTAACCCTGCTGGAGCAGGTGATTGGACTAGAATAGATATGTCATTATCTTTCTCCTCCTTCCCTCCTTCTTTATTTCTTTTTCTTTCTGTCCCTTCCTTCCATTCCCCCTTCTTTGTCTGTCCCTTTTTCTTTTTTTCCCTTTTCTCTTTCTTTTCTTCCTCTCTTTCCCTCTCTCAGGCTCACCCCTTTAGATCAGGGGTCACCAAACTTTTGGACCTCAGGGACCACCAAACTTATAATTTTAAATCCCGGAGACCACTAATATGAATTTTGACTGATGGTGACTTTCTTGTGTTGGTGGGAGAGAGATCTGATCCAACCTCTCTCTCTTCCTCTTTCTCTCACACACAGGCAGGGGTGAGATTTAGACCCCTGATCTAAAGCTGTCAAAACTCCAAAAATAGTTCAAGTAGCTCTGGGGAGGCCAGTCATAAATTAGAACACTTGCTAAACAACCGGCCATTAAGTGAGGGCCACTTGTATTTGGTTTGCCAGTTACCTGGCCATGCCCACCCAGTCACATGACCAGCAAGCCATGCCTACCCAGTCACATGACCAGCAAGCCACATCCTCAAATTAGTCCACACCCATAGAAATTTGGATCCCACCCTGGGTGGGGGGCACCAAGGATGAGTTTGTAGCACCAACAGGGCAGTGGACTTAAAAAATTTGGGAACCACTGGTCTAGAAGAACAGCTGAGATGAACATGGCTGCCCAGATGAAAACTGTTTGAGAATTCCTTCATTAGCATTGCAGCTCCAACATTTGAGGACACAAATCAAGAAAAAAGAATATGAAAAGGAACTTCTGGATTCCCTGGATGACATTTCCTTTGATTATGGATCATTTAATAGCAACGAAGAAAATTCAATGTGCTTTGAAATTATCTCAAGTTAAACTATTTTTTAAACTTATCTGGAATCTTCTGGGACCTAATTAGAAGATGAAAGAAAAGACAGTGAAAGTAATCACTTTTATATTTTAAAAGCTTTCTTTATAAAGTAGATCATGCAAAAAAAAGGAGTTTTGCAAAAAAAAAAAAAAAGCCCTGGGTAGATGAGATGACATAGGACTAATAAATTGTGTCTCAATTGCCCATCAATTCTGTTGGCATTCTCTTATTTAACAATATCAGATATGGATCTAATATTTGTTAAATTTATTAAGTTTTGAAAAAATAGAAATATCTCTACAGTGCAGAAATAGAATTTCCTATAGCAGATGAAAGCTGAGAAAGTTGGCATATTAAGTTATAAACTGTAGAAGTTCATAAATGCTATTAAAAATAAGAGACAAATTCATTTGGTGCTCATTTTAATAGAAACAGATCTAATCTTCATTTCTCAAGTTAATATGTAATATGTAAACCAGAGGACCAACACAAACGAGTGGTTTTCAATTTTTTTCCTGAATTTGTAATGCAATTATTGTTTAAAATAAAATCCAAAATACATATATTAAGAAAATATATTCAAAAATAAGGAAGATTGTGACACAGTGATAAATGTTTCAAAAATTTGTTTGAGCTATGCATATATTAAGGAAATACATATTTAGTCAATTATACCTACAAAAAGCTACAAAATATACTTTACTTTTTCTGGTGAGGAGACTGTATACTGTTTTGATTGTTGTTTGTTCTGTTTTTTGTTGATTAGCTGTTGGTAATTCAAAATTTCATCCATATGGGGAGTAATGTATGGCAATCCATTTCCATAAATATTCTTAAGCATGACCTATAGCTTGCATCAACTTTTTTTTGCAGACATACTGGGGAGGAAAGGAAGCTTCATTGTGTGCCAGGATTTCTAGCCATCATGATCTTTCCCCTATCACTTCTCCTGGCATTTTTGTCAAACCATTATAAACTTCCTGGCTTTCTTTCTAAAAAGCTTAATTAAAAAATAAAGAACAGATAGGTGTGGGCATCTATGTTCTTTTTCTTCTGTCTATGCTTTTTATATATAAAAAAATCCTAGCAGTTTGTATGCATTTCATCCAATACATGGATTATTATTGATATTTATCCTATAATGTTAAATACAATTTAATGAAAATTACAGCTTGGTCAAAGTTTTTGAAGAAGCTGTTAGGCTGCATTGAAGAAGGATGCCTGCTGTCTTAAGGGAAAAGGAATCAAAATACCATAGGTCAGGAGTGCCCCTCTATTATTGCCCAAGTTATTGGGGGCAAGAGGGTCAATACTACTTCCATTTTATAATGCTTCCTTAGATATTGTTTTATATGGCTCCAAAGACCATTATTTATTTACTCGTTTTATTTGATTGGACATCAACAGATTCCAGAGTGACCATGGGCTATTCACAAAACACCAAAAAAGATAAAATCAGAAAAATAATTCCATGTAATCTGAATTATATTTCACTCTGATGTAAACAAGTTACTTAAAAATATATTAAATTACGGAACTAAATACATAGGATCATGGAATTCACATAAGAATCATAAATCAAATAACAGTGACAGAGTAACCTATCCAAATTTTGTTACTTAGAATTTCTTTTTCCCTTTTTTCACCATTATAACCTACAGCATTAAGTATTTTTTTTTCTTCAAGAACCCAACAACCTACATGGTAGTTATTTCAATTTTCATAACCCCTGAATCGATTAAACTCACTTTACATTCATTGCTAATCGGCCTCTGGACTATTTTAGTGGAACCCAACAGGAAAGCAGAAGAAGTAGTTCTGAGAAATGAGTTTGAGGTACTTTTTCTTCAACTGTCAGTTCGCACCTCAATGCACATGTCACATTTTTACATCCATTAAATTAAAATAGGTAACCAACCAGATTAGTGAGACTAAATAGACCATATGTGAGCATATGGGCCGTGTATGCACATCATAGAGAAAGGAAAGGAAAACATAAAATCTTATCAAAAATAGAATTAAAATCCATTTCAAGAACTTACTCCAAGCAATCTTAATTCAATATTGATTGGCTGGAACATACCTGAGTATTGTCTCCGATGAAGGAGATGAAAGACACCCTGGGGATCTGGAAGCATGCCATTTTTCCACACTCTAGTTTATAGAGCTAACAATTATGATTGCAAACCACCTATCGTCATCTTTAGGTGAGATGAACAGCATGTACATTTATTAAATAAATAAATAAATAATTAAATAAATAAAAATTATGAAATGCTCATATAACACCACTTATTGTACAATATAAGTAGATCTTTTTTTCCACTTCAAATTTGAAGAAAACATGTTTGTATGTGAATGTATTTTATGGCCTTTGCTTTTTACCATTTTTTATTACACTTGCACAAAATTGCACAAAGCAGTCAAATCCTCTCACTTCTAAGAATGGCTGTGTTACTTTTTTTTTCATTTCCTTCTAAAGTCCTTTCAGCCAGCTCTAATAGCAAAAAGATCCTCAACCTCTCTAAGTGTTAGAAGAGGCAGTCACATTCTGGAGTGCATATATATAGGTTTCTTTGATGAAACTGCCAAATTTCTGAGGCCATGTCAAGCATTTCAATGAAGCAAATTGAGTCCCTGCATATCTCAATGAAGATACAAAATTTGGTATATCACTTAAGGTGATGGATTAGGAACTGGGAAAACATGAGTTCTAATCTTCCTCATGCATGAAAGCTGTCTTTGCGCCAATCATTCTCTGTCAGTCCCATCTACCTCACAAGGTTGTGGGGAAAAGAGAAGGCAGGAGAATTATGATCATTGATTGAGTTGCAAAAAGAAAAGAAAAGACATAAATTTTAACATTACTCTCTATTGACAGCAAATGGCTGTCAAATTTATTCTTAAAAGCCTCCAGTGCTACAGCTCCCTCAGCTTTTGAAGGCAAGCCGTTCCACTGACTAATTGTTCTCACGGAAATCTCTCCTTTTTAGGTTGCTTCTCTCCTTGATTAGTTTCTATCCACTGCTTCCCATCTTTTCTCTGGTGCTTTGGAAAATAAGTTTACCCCCCTCCTTCATTGTGGCAACCCCTCAAATATTGGAAACATTCAAAAAACTACTTTTTATTCAAAAACACTGAATTCAATATAAGGAAATGGAAAAATCACAAGAGGTGCCTGCGTTGATAAAATCTTCCATTTACCTCTTGCAAAATTTTATTTGCTCTTCCCTGCTATTTATTTGGTGGACCTCAGAGGTATGTCTGCACAGCAAGCCTAGTAATGATTTGGCGTTGGCTCTGGCAAATAAGCTTTTCATTAGGCCTGGATTCTGTAAGGGTATTTCCATTCTTATAACGAACAAAGATTCTTGCAGCAAGAGTCTTGTGTGCAATGAAACTCATTCCACCTCTCTGATCATTTAATCCACTTATCAGAATCAGATTTTGTTCTTAAATAAAATATCCAGCTTCAGGGAAGTGGAAGGTGTGCTATGATGATAAGACTGTTTTCAGTCTACCAAGAAAGTACTGGGGGTGGCTGGAAATATAAAGCAAATTTAATCTTTAGCTGTAATGTGTCTGAACTGAGGTCTTTCTTTCTATCTCCTCCCCCCACCTCCATTCAATGTATAACTCTCATCCACCCATGCAATAGATTGCAGGGACTGAATTTCTTTTGTTGGAAAGCTAAGTTCTGAGGAATAGTATTAGAGCTTTACACTGAGCTAACTAGGAGGGAAAGGATTAGTCAGGAGCAATGAGGAATTCTTCTCCTGCCTTCTTTTGTTTCAATGATAGCACCAATTCTCTGAATGTTCTATAAGGAACAAATGTCTTCCAAGGACAATGGTATTGTGGATCCTTCTAGCTAAAGACATATTTCATTTATTTTCAATTTCTTTTGGATTCTGTGATTGACAGCTGAAGAGTGGCTCCTCTTCCTTCCCCTTTATCCCATTTGATAAGAGCAAGGCCATGAAAGGACAGATAAGCTCTTGAGATCACACCTGAGCCTCATTGCCTCTCTTGGCAGCTTCAGTTTTCTGCCTCAGGCTCTAGATTGCCCCAAGCTACAAGCTGGATGGATCAACATCTCTCAATAAAGGACAGAGAGCCATAAATCACATCAGCTTCAGAAAACATTTTAATTAAAAAAAATGACATAACTGCAGCTTTAGTGCACATAAAAGAAAACAGCTGTGGTTCTCCCTTCCGTGTCCCCCTTTCCCCCCATCTCAGATCTTTTTCTTCAAAACCCATTTCATCTGAAAGCTTTTATCTGTTTTCCCCAGACAGCTCCAACAGTTTCATCTAAAGCCCTATCTCATCACTGGTCAGGGATATGGGTATATCTGGGCCATGCCAGCAGATTCGGAAGATACATAATTTAAGAAATAAACAATACTGACAAAAAATGTATTACGGACACTACATTGTTGACAGCAAAGACAAAAATGCTTTCATCTCCAGAAGAATATGCATTTGTGAACAATTGTGTTTTTATAATTGTAATGATAAGACTGTTGCCTTGGATGCTTCATAATTCCTGACAATGCAGAGTGCTCACTTTGCAGGAGTGTGACACATTGAGATATATGGCTTCAACATCCCCTGGCCTGAAGCAGATGGTCAGTTTTGATAAAAGCAGCTCACAGCAGTCCTGTGAATATTTCTTTACTTTTCCAAAAATAAAGGGAATGATAGCACTAGCTCTTGGACTTCACATATCGCTTCACAGTGGTTTACAGCCTCTCTAAGAGTTTACAGAGTCAGCCTATTGTCTCCAACAACCTGGATCCTCATTTTACTGACCTCGGAAGGATGGAAGGCTGAGTCAACTTTGAGCCACTCAGAACTGAACTCCTGGGCTGAGCAGTGAATTAGCCTGCAGGATTGCATCCTAACCACTGTGCCATCACCAAATTACGTTTTTTGGAAAATATAACTTCATTATATAAAAACATTTCTGTAAACATGGAGTGAGTTCTTGTTATAACTAACAGAGAAAAATACATATGCCTTATAGTAAGTTTAGGAATAGCATATAGTAAGTCTAAGAATGTTTCTTTTTCTTTCTAGTTTATTATCTAACAAGTTATCTATTATCTAACAATTCTCTCTCTTCATCTGAAAAAATATTTAAAGTTCCTTTTCGTCCTCAATGGGACTTTTACATCCCACCCTCATTGCTCCTGCAACCCAGTAATCATTTCTCAATGTACTCCAGCAGACGAGCAATTTTCTTCAGTTTAGCTACATCTCAGCTTAAATATTAATATTCCTGTTTGGAGATTTGTGATGTTGAAGTTTCAGAGATTTGGCTGCTGGGCTGTTTCCCATTCACAAGAACTGTCATCTCTCTTTGCCTCTCACCACCTGGATCCGAACTGGAAGCTTGGTGATAGATTTCATAGGTGACTAACAAAGAACCCAATCTTAATCATTTAATCAGTTTCTGACTTACAGCCTCTGGTTTGGTTTGGTTTTGCAGTGTGACTTAATTTTCCTTGCTTGTATAAGCAGCATTCATCGCCTTATCCTGTTTCCCAGCCTCAGGGCTTAAATGAGCCATCACTGTCTCTTTCCTCTTACAAAGATAACTGAAGTAAAAGTACCTGAAACACTATACACTTTAGAGCTATATCATCTCAGTTTTCTATGAGAATGTATTATAGCACAGGTGTCAAACTCACATTGCTGTCACATGACATATCATTTTTTCCCTTTCCAGAGTGGAGTGAGTGTGGCCTGTGCATGATGCATCCAGCCCATGGGCTGCCAATGGCTTTCCTCTCTTTCTTGCATGTGGGTGTATGTATATGTGCGTATATGTGTTGGGCATAAACATATAGCATGTACTGAAAAAGGTGGAGAATTTTAGATTACTACTACTACTTATACTATTATTACTACTATTTCTGTGTGGAGAAGGGAGAGGGTTTCCACAATCATTTAAGAGATATAATATGCGAAAATTAAAAGTAAATAATGATAAATGCAAACTTCAATACATAAGCATGACTACATCGGCAACAATCATGTACACATTTCCTAGAAGATAAGGTTTAGGGCAGGAATTAGAAGCCTTTTTACATTGTGAAGTAAAATAAAAATATTTGAGTGAAATAAAAGATTACAGAAACTGAGATTGTTAGCTGAGTGTATTAGTTGAGATAGTTAACGGAGTATGTGTATAGATATAGATATTGATGAAATCAAATCAAACTTAAGTATTATCTCATTCATGGAATTTATGGAGGTCCACAGTTTCCTCCATTTGTATTCCCTGACCTGGAGAAATTAGGATGGAGAAGATGCATACATAGATACAGCTTCTTTTTATTTTTATTTAATCCAGGCTTATATAGGATGGAGCCCTGGTGCTTCCTTTGTCCATGAATTCTATCTCTCTATTCTTTGGTTGTTGAGAACTCTAATTAATTAAGAAACTATATTTGGAATTAAGCACAATTCTATGTGCTTCAGAGCCCGAATTATATGTGATTCAATACTATAAAAAGGGTTAACATTCAAGTGAACAGGTGTAGTCATTTCCCACAAATCTGCCACACAGGATAAGCAAGTGATTGAGTAAACACGATGTGTGGACCTATGTGATCTAAACCTGTATCTGATTTCATGAGCTCATGCTTTCAGACAAATAAGGATGAATACATGTTTATTCAATGACTTCACTACAGTAATCTGACTGATTCCAGGATCTGAGTAGAAAAATCCTGAATAGATATCAGAATGCTCTGGCAGAAGAATATTCCCTTATATTCTGTATCCTATAGATGAAAATAGGAAGGCATTCTCTCTTCCAAGAGGAATGCCTCTTTGAAGATGATGCCTTTTATACATGTATGCTCATCTCGTAACAAAAATGAGGCATCCACTTTGCTTCATCACCATGCTGTATATTTGCAAATTCACATTTCAACTGATTGTTTAAACAACTGAAACACAAATGATTAATCACATTACACTTATTTTGAACCAAGCTTGAGTCCTGTGAACTTCAATTTTATGCACAATGGATATTTATCATGTGGCTGGTTAATCTAAGTTCTCTAGCTTTTTCTATAATTTCTAGAGCCTTGGATTGATTTCAAGTAAAATAGCATTAAATATTCATGGCAAATGATGGCAGTTTATAATGAGGAAAGGTATATTGGCCATTTTTAATATGGTAAAGCAACAATTTATCCTAAACTGAGCTGAGTTTGTACTATTTGAATGATAACTAATTACACCGCAAGAAAAGGAAGATCTATATCTATCTAGGCACATTTTCTATGTTTCTCTCACATACATAGTTAAACATGTTAAAATATCAACATCTCACATGTCACAGCTTGTCCTTCTTCAAGGTGACATATTTTTTCAAAGTGTATAGAATTAAATAAACAGAACTGTAGCACGAAAGATGATGAGATTGAAAACAGTTCAGTATACTTTCCATTGGAGTTTATGACAGGCTAACAGAATATAAGCTTAAATAAGAACATAATATATTCAGCAATTGCCAAGCATCTGATGAAAATCACTCCTTCCTGCATAAAGTTGGCCCATCCTATATACTGTAAGTTATCAGTCTAGGAATACTTCAATGAATAGAATCCACCAACACTGATGAAATCTGTCTCTCTCTTATAGTTGCCTCCAAGCTTCAAAACTGAACTTAATTAAAGAATGCTTGTTGTCTCTGAACCTGCAAATAACCTCAGTGCATAGATTTCTTGCACGTGTTAAAATTACATAGCTATTCAAGGAATTAGACAGAAATAATTTTAGAAAAAGCCCAGTCATTTCATTAAGAAGCCTTCAGAGATGGTAATATTTCAATACTCTCTTACCATTCTGGGACAATAAACAACAGAGTTAAGAACATGCCAAGGCCCAAAGGCATGCTGTTTGACATATCTCAGATTAAACCACAATAGCCGAAGGCTAGAAGCTGCCAAAAACAGTTGGCTATTTCAAATCAGAGTGTTAAATGTAAGATGCAACTAGATGTATCTGATCAGAATAGTCAATTCCCAGTGGAAGTTCACAGACACACTTGCTTGTCTTAAGGACCAACTTTAAAGAGTAGTGTGGTAGCAGCAACAAAATGCTGCAGTGCCATGGGCATTGTTTCTATTTCAAGCTGCTTATGAGAGTGAATGGTTTCTTTGGACTTTGATAAATTGAGAATGGCTACAAAGAGAAGTCAGGTGACAAGTTGGAGATAAAATATTCTTTGCTTTCCTTAGATTTTACATTGGTTCCTGAAGGCACTTCCCAGGGAGCCTAGGAATTTGTCTGGTTCTTTCAAAATGCTTACTGTAGAATAAGAACAATTCCTGACTAGAAAAATGTAGGGAACTCTATTTCAGAGATGTTAAAAACAAAAACATCTGTAGAACTATTAATAGGCAAAAAAAACAAAATTAAGACAATCAAATGCTGACTCGTTCATTCATTGTAAGACTTCCCGAAATCCTTCATTTGCAACAGTAACTCCAAGACCGGCATAATCTCAAAGCTTTATTCAGAACAAAAAAGACTAGTATCGTCCAGTGGAATTTCAGTACTGGCATATCTCCTACAAAATTCCACCTACCTCCACCCACTTTCACACCTCATTAATCATGTGAACCAATTATCTTGCATGTACAATTTTTTTACTAGTCACTCTCTGTGACCTTGACTTTCAAACTCATTCTTTTTCCTACTAAAAACTATGCCATTACATCACTTCCCTCCCAGCACTGATGACAGCAATGAATTTCAGAGCTGACACTCATTTCCCTTCTCAATTTTTTTTTTTAAAGTGAAAGGACAGGATTGTCTCCATTTTGCCTTTATTGTCAGAATTGTTTTTTTCTCAAAGAATGACTGCAAATCATGTAAAACTAAAGGCCCAGGCAATACCAGCTAAACTGGAAGCTAGATATTTTAGCAGCAATTTGATTGTATTTACCATCTATTGGTGAAACTCAAACTGTGTTGAAGAATTGACACAGAAAAGCATCAGTACTTCTCTGCTGTTATTGCATCTGTGGATAGTTGACCTGCAGTCCTGGTTTAGATGACACATGGCTTCTTAGATAGAGGAAGCTCAAAGAACCCTTACCCAGGCATATGAGCCAAGAATTTATTTAACATCTATCAGACAAAGTCACTCAATTTTCCTCACAGATGGATACTGGCCTTGTTGCAAAACCAGAGGGATGCCTGGGGAGAAATCTTGCCCAGCTGTCTGGGAATGGTTCAAATCTGTTGGGCCTGATGGAATAGACAAAGCCTTTATGACTATGAGCTCAATTACTTGCTCCTTAACTACATGACCCTTGTTAAAGGAATTTGAAGGGATGTTATTGTGTGAGACTGTTATACCAGTGATTAAGACTTCTTTGACTTAGGGGGCTTTGCTCCTTTATCTCTCAAAGAAACACAGGTTTTCTCCCTCCTCAAGAAGCCATCACATACTGGATAATTTTCATCCAACATCTAACCTCCCCTTTTTCACAAAGGTGGATGAGAAGATGATTGTAATAGCAGTTTAGAAGACTTTGGATGAAGTATCTGGGTCATTTTCAGAATGGATTCAGATGCGAGTATGGGATGGAAAAAAAACATTGGTTGCATTTTTGGATGATCTCTGGCATGGGCAAGATGGGGGTTGTGAATTAAATGATACTGTGCACATCTTATCTCAGTGTCTGAAAGTGGTGAGGATCTGGATGGGAAACAACAGGCTTCAATTGAACCCTGGAAAGACTGTGGTTTAGGCATTTGATTCTAGTCTGTGCCATCTTTAAAGCTAGATGGTTTCACTATCCCAAATAGACCCAACATACAATCTGGGGATCCTTTTAGACTCATGACTCTTGCTTAAAAACAGGTGGAAGTCATGCCTAAGAGGACCATTGCTCAAGTCTATATCGTGCACCGGTTGCACCCATTCCTAGACTAGGAGGGAGGGGCTGCCCTTGAAGAATATCTCAAAAGTTGACTTGGTGCAGAATGTATTAGCATGGGCATGTGTGCACGTTTCTAGAAAAACATACATTGCACCTCTGCTCTGAAACCTGCTTTGGTTACAAATCTGTTTCCAGATCAATCCAAGGTGCTTACTCCTTCTTGCTTTTCTTTTCTTTTTTTCAGTCTTATTTTCTATTTCTAATTCTATTAGTTAAATAAAGGCTAAACTTTCTTAATATTTAAGAATTGTTGATATTTATTCTGGGAAAGGGATCTAGTTTTCTTACCAGGAATATGAAGGTAAATCAGAAACATGAAGATGGAGCAAAAAACGGTGACGGCATTTCTGTTCAGGCATTATAGTTGCAGGAGAAGTCCTTGAAAACACCTGATAAGAATTTGCAGGAGCCAAGCAACCATATCTTGTGAATATACATTTGACTTCTGCATTACCAAGAATTAATGTGGAAAATCATGGGTCTCTTTGAAAATAGCAAAATTAGTCTTTCTCAGACTTATATTTCCCAGCCATATATTTATTCCATCGCCAGTCCAAATTGTTTTGGCGGCCGAAGAACGAGGCGCACACATTCAGTGATTTAGCTCTTTTTGTTTAATTTCAGGAATGCGAATGCCGAAGAGCCGCGGCAGCCTTTCTTATAGGCTGCTCGCGGCTCGCCAGCCAATGACAGGGGTTCAGACTTCTCGCCGAAAAGGTAACCAATCGCGGGTAAGTATTTGAATACAAAACACCCCTCCCCTCTTGGTCCAGTCCGACCAATCAGGAGCTCTGCCTAGGTTACATAATCACGCAAGTAGGTGTGGGTCCGACTGGACCTGCGCAAGTCATTCACTCCATCGCCATCGACCGGTGCGGACGGACCTGTTGGTTCTTCCGTCCCTGGTCGTGGAACCGTCTGGAAGGTCGAGCCGGCCAGGCCGCTCCTGACGGGCTTTGCTCGATTAGTTGAGACGTCTAGGCCGCTCCTTTCCAGGATTGGACATTCATTGTCATCGGTTGGGTTCCCATTGATGTGAAATTCTTCAGCCTCAGGTGCGTAGCCACGAACGTCGACCGGGACTAGCGGTGAGGACGTTTGTGGAAGTGTCAGGTTGTCATTGTTTGTTTGGGGGTATTCTCCTTCTTGTGTGATTGGTTGATCCCCTTCCCCCCCTGGGTTTTCATATGGTCTGGTAAGGGTGCGGGATCGTAACTGATCAATATGCCGTTTCCAATCTCGGTTGTCAGAGGTAGTCAGGCGGTATGACCGTGGGCCAGTGACTTGGGTGATGGTGGCTGGAACCCATAAGGGGTGTCCCACCAGATTTTTGGCATAAACTAGGTCCCCAATTTTAAAACTGCGGAGTTTGCTAGAGGAGTCTACCGGTTTTTCAGTGGAATAGTTAGGGTGTAGGCGGTCCAAAGGGGAACATAGTTTTCTCCCCATTAGTAACTCGGCCGGGGTTTTATTCATGGTCGTGCTAGGCGTGGTATGCTGGATTGATAAAAGTTTGTCAATGCGTTCCTGAATAGGGCCAGGGCCTAACTTGTTAAGGGTTTTTTTAGTAAATCGAACCATACGTTCAGCTCGGCCATTCACCGCCGGGTGAGCCGGCACGGTTAGGGCATGCCGTATCCCCAAACTAGCTAAATAACCCTCAAACGTTGTGGAGGTGAACTGGGGCCCGTTGTCAGAGACCAGGACATCAGGTAGTCCGTGCGTGGCGAACAATTTATGGAGCTGTCGAATGACAGCATCCGAGGAGGTAGATTGCATAAGGCTGACCTCCAACCAGTTGGAGTAAGCGTCAACTAGGATCAAGAACATGCAACCCCTCATCGGACCTGCGAAATCCATATGAATCCTCGACCAGGGGCCCCTGGGCAGTTCCCACTCAGCTACAGGTGCCTGTGGGGGTGAGGGGCGGGATTCTTGGCACGGTTTGCAACCAGCAACCCAATTTACAATATCTTGGTCCAACCCTGGCCACCAAACATAACTTCTGGCCAAACTCTTCATTTTGACCACTCCCGGATGTCCTTCATGAAGCAGTTCCAAAATCGGATCTCTCAGCCCTGGTGGTATAACAACCCGATCCCCCCAAAGTATGCAACCCTTAAGCAATGAAAGTTCGGTTTGCCGCTGTTTAAAAGGTTTCATGCAGTCCCTTAGGTCAGACTCCAGCCACCCTTTAGCAACCCAGGTGGCCACTCTGTGAAGGAGGTAGTCTTTAGAAGTTTCGTGGGCGATGTCTGCAGCTGTCATCGGAAAGTTACGCATGGCTTCGATTTGCAGGGTGGAGATGCTGGGGCAAAGGTCGGTGTCAATGTCTGGCAATGGGCAACGGCTCAAGGCGTCGGCGTGGGTGATAGACTGGCCCGGTCAGTAAAACAAAGTGTAGTTATAGGCGGCCAGAAACTCTGACCATCTAGTCATCCGAGGTGACAAAATATTAGGGGTGGCTTTGTCCCCAGCTAGAATTCCTAATAACGGTTTGTGGTCGGTTATGACAGAAAAGGGTCGACCATAGAGATTCGTGAAACCGTTTAATGCCGGATATGATTTCTAAAGCTTCTTTATCAAGCTGGCTATAGTTGCGTTGGCTTTTAGACAGCATTTTAGAGTGGAAAGCGATGGGAGCTTCCCTGCCATCTGGTAGGAGGTGGCTCAGGACTGCTCCGACTCCAAAAGGAGAGGCATCATAAGTGAAAGTTAAGGGTAAAGTCTCGTTATATTGAATCAATACCTTGGTAGATGTAATAAGGTCCTTGATTTTTTGAAATGCTGCGTCTTCCCGGCTGCCCCACTTCCAAGAAGTGTCTTTATCAAGTAGCCTATGCAAAGGTTCCGCAACCGTAGCTTTCTGCGGCAAAAAGACATGATAGAAATTAATTAGTCCTAAAAAGGCTTGCAGCTCCCCTTTGTTGGTAGGGATGGGAGCATCTTTAATTGCGTGGACTTTCCCTTCAGTGGGGTGAATACCATCGCCATCGATTAAATATCCGAGAAATTCAATCTTGTCTGTAATTAATGTGCACTTTTCTCTTTTAACTTTGAGACCGGCTTCTGTAAATTTAGTGAGGACTTGTCGTAGGCGGTCTCTCAGTTGGACCCTGTTTTTAGCCGCGATCAAAATATCATCAAAATAGGGAATGACCCCAGGTATTCCGTGGAGGAGACGCTCCATCAAACATTGAAATATGCCAGGGGCCACACTAACTCCAAATTGAAGCCGGTTGCATTTAAAGGCTCCTCAGTGCGTGACAATTGTTTGGGCTTCGGCTGTTTGGGAATCTACTGGCAGTTGTTGGTACGCTTGGGCCAAATCAAGTTTAGCAAAGATCCTTCCACCTTTTATTGAATACAGCAAGTGCTGGACGACCGGAACGGGATTTGCACTTTGCTGTAGTGCGTGGTTCAGAGTAGCCTTATAGTCCCCGCAGATCCGGATTGAACCATCTGGGGTGGTTCAATAGGGGTCTCCCATTTGGCGTGGTCTATGGGTTCTAGAACCCCTTGTTTGATTAGTTTGTCCAATTGTTCATCGATCTTAGGTTTTAATGCAAATGGCACACGCCTTGCTTTAAGCCGAATTGGGGTCACCTTTGGGTCTAGATTAAAAGAAATTGGGTTACCCCGGTACTTGCCTGGACCGCCGCTGAAGAGGTCTTGGAATTCTCTGACGAGGTTTGCCTCCCAGTCTGTTTCTGCGATCTGGTTAACGCCGGTCATTCCAATCCCCAGTGGCTCAAACCATTCAAGTCCCAAAAGGCTGGGTCTATTTCGGTCGACTATGGTGAGCGGGAGGATTTTGGTATGATTTTTGAAAGTAATTTGAAAATGACCTACGCCAACCACTGGTATTCTGTTGCCTTGGTAATCCTTGAGGGTTAGATTTTGAGTTTCTAACTCGCATCGCTGAATGTCAGGAATCAGTTTCTTTATGGTAGCCCATGAGACCATTGAAAGGAATGATCCCGAATCCACCTCCATCACGCAATCCTGCTCAATCCAATTTTCACTTGGATGTGAACTTTTCTTACATTTCGTGTGTTAGAATGGCCAATTATTACTGTTTGATGGGTTTCCTCTTTTCTATAGGTCGTCTCTTTGTTCCTTCTTTGTCTTCCTTCTAGGCTCCAACGACTGTTTGGCTTCCTCTCTTTTTCTCTCTCTCTTTCTCTATCTCTCGGTGGTGGGCTTCCTTTCCGTCGTGGGCTGTAATTTGTTCTGGACCGGCATACTCTAGCTATATGCCCCTTCTTATCGCATTTCCGGCAGATAGCGTCAATGAAACGACATTCTGACCGGGGGTGGTTTCCTCCGCAATGGTTACATTTGAATTCAAATTTTCTACCTACCCGTTCTTTTCTGTCTCTTCCCGCCTTTAAATGGCACACGTCATCTTCCTAGCTACTGGTTTCCGTCTCGATGTCCTCATGATGAGTTGTGGTCTTTTCTTTCTCACCTTCTGATCTGGGTGACTCCCTACTGTTGTAGCCTGCCGATTTATTTATTTTCCTCATTTTGGCGGCCGATTTGTGTGTGGCTTCTGCTGCGGTAGCTTCCTCCACAGCTTCTTTCATTGTTATTTTTGGACGGTTCAGAAGACGGCTCTGCAACGTTAGGTCTTTCAAACATAGGACCACACGGTCTCTTAGGGCTTCATCGAGGTTCAGAAATTCACACTCACCGCCGATGTCCCTTAAGGCTGCTACGAAGTCGGCAATACTCTCATCCTCCTTCTGGTTCCTTAGGTAAAATTCATGCCGCTTGATCAGGCTGGATACTGTCAGTGCGTAATGAGCCCGCAGAATCTTTTCTAATTCTGGCCAGGTCAATGTTTTTACATCTGTGGGTGCCGCTAGCGCTTTTGCCATCCGGAAAACGGTCGGACCACAATGTGTCAGGAACACCGCTCTCTTCCTGTGTTCTGAAACCCCGTTCAGGTCGCTGCTTTCTAAGAACATCAGGAAACGATCCACATATGACTGCCATTCTTCCTTAGCGGGATTAAACTGCTCAGGTGGTGTGTTGTTGCCGGATATTTCCGCTCGATCTTCGCCGCTCCACACTCGATTGAATTACTGCTGTCTCAATCCCATCCTCGTCGCCAGTATTTTGGCGGCCGAAGAACCGCACACATTCAGTGATTTAGCTCTTTTTGTTTAATTTCAGGAATGCGAATGCCGAAGAGCCGCGGCAGCCTTTCTTATATAGGCTGCTCGCGGCTCGCCAGCCAATGACAGGGGTTCAGACTTCCCACCGAAAAGGTAACCAATCGCGGGTAAGTATTTGAATACAAAACACAAATCATTTGCACATTTTTCTTAATAACTGCATTTTTATATATACTTTATTAGAAAGGAAGATGACTGGATTTAAAATAAATCCATAAAAAAATAGAACAGAACAAGAAAGAAAAAGATAGACAAATGTCCTGTGTCCAGCATCATCACTTTTCAATTTAAGATTGCCAACTGCAGCAAAAACTAATCCTAGTGATTCTACCCAAGTGTGCAGTTGACAAGTTTGAATATGTCTGTGTATATCTATGTGTATCTATGTGTACATCTATGCCTGCCAGAAGCAACACTTCAAAATAATAACAAAACTACCACCACCATCACCACCACTACCACCACCACCAACAACAATATTAGAGAAAGAGAGAAAGAGAAAAAAGGAGATGAAGGGGTGGGAAGGGCCAGGTAAAAAAAAATCTATTAGATGAATTATTAACTACTAATTAAAATTAATTGCCTGTAAAATAAGGTACCCGTTTACAAAATTAATTGCTCTCCTATCTGCCTGTAGCAATGATTCTGTCTCAGAAATGCAAATTGCTGTCATACGTATAATAATACTACATACAAATATACATTTATTTTCCACTCTCAAGGAGAAATGGAGGAGGAGTTCTTAATTGTGTTTCACACAAGCAAAGCAATATTTAAATAAGCTGTAATTTTAAAACAGTCATTGCATATTTGGCATTCACAGCCAGCACATTTGCACTCCTAAATGTGATTATCAGAAACTAACAGTTATATTTACTAAAGTTTGATTTAACTTTACTAACCAGATAGCAGCTGAGAACAATATTATCTATATCATAATTCTTTATAGCTTCAAGGAAAAGGGACTAAAGCAGGGGTAGGATTCAATTTTTTTAACAATGGTTCTGTGGGCGTGGATAGGTGGGCATGGATAGGTGGGCATAGCCATGTGACTGGGTGGATGAAGCTTCTTCTTCTTCTTCTTCTTCTTCTTCTTCTTCTTCTTCTTCTTCTTCTTCTTCTTCTTCTTCCTCTTCCTCTTCTTCGCATCCTCCCCTGTTTTTTTTTTTTTTTGGCATCTTGGCCCTCAGAGAAGCCTCTTGGGGGAACATTTTTGCTCCCAGTAAGCTTCCCTGAGGCCCAGGAAGGCAAAAAATAGAGAGCAGGGGGGGGGGCAACACCTCCCCCCCCCATGCCCCTTTTTGCCTCCTGGACCTCAGGGAAACCTCCTGGGAAGCAGGGAGACAGCAAGGGGAATCCCAGCACAGCTGATCATCAGGAGGGGGAAAAAGGAAATGATTGAACAGGGGAGAATGCATGTGTGATAAGGACTGGCTGGATAGAAAGGGGAGGGGTGGGCAGAGAGGAGAGGGGCCAGGCAGGAGCATGATTTGCTGTTTTTCTGAACTGTGCAGAATCATAACAACCAGTTCTATAGAACCAGTCCGAATTGATAGAATCTCACCATGGGCAAAAGCAGTTTTCCTCAACCAAGTATTGTCCTGATGTATTAAAAGCCCATTTGACCAGCCTTATAACAGAAAAAGGTAAGTCTGGACTGTACTGAAATGAAAGCTAAATATTTAGGAAGGAATTTCAAAATGTTTCCAAGTAGATGCTGCCCATTCCCAGTTACTATGACTTATGAAATAGGATCAACAGCTATTGAATCTATTGGACCAAGGCATAAGTGGGTAATTGAATGGAAAGAGGAGGTTAAGCAAAATTTTAGTACCTCATTTCACACATTTTGAATTTTGTTATACTAAATTTTGAATTTTGTTATACTAAAGGTATAGCAATATATAGTTAATATATAGTAGTATAGTAATATATAGTTAATAGCTTAGATCGACAGCAGTCTTTGGGATTTCATTCATTGGCAACTGAAAGCCCCATGCTTCAGTATCACTTAAAATTGTTGACAACCACCCAAGCAGAAAGCTTCATCTATGTCTCCATGTACTGGGAATATTTTATTTTGTTTCTTGGCCACTAAATGCAAGAAATAACTATTGAGTTTATATTTTTTTAACATACAAATTGTTAGTGCTTTGAATGAAAAGCTTTGATCCCTATGATTATTTCAGTTATTCTAATTATTTCTTGTCTTTCAACTATACTTTGAAAAGCTTCCTTCCCATGAATGGGACCAATGGAAATTGCTTCTACTGTCTTCTCTTCTCCCAACTCCCCAGTGTCCCTGGACCCTAAAGGAGCTTGTATAGTGATTTTAGCAGAAAAATTGGAAAACAGAAATACCATGTAGATACAGGGAACCCTAGCCTATTCTCTTAGGGTTGCTTCATAGCTAGTTGTCTCTGATGATTGCTGTTTAATCAACTATTTAAAATCCTGCTCTGAGACTTTCATCAATTCCCAAATCCCTGAGACTAAAAAGAAAAGAAATTAAAGCAGAGAAAGAAATCTCTATAGAATCAAAGCTATGCGAATATGACCTAGTTTCAAAGCTGGAGTCCCACTCTGATCAACAAGGGTTATGATGTTCACATGTCCCAAACACAGGCAACAGAAGGAGGCCTGAAATAGGACGGGGAGGTGCTGCCTCCTTTATTCCCTATTCTAGGAAGTTCTTTTACATTTGGCATCCATCCACTCACATCATAGGCAAAAAAGGAGCTAAGGCTTCAAAGGGATTAGGAAAGATTTCTTTTTCTTTTTTCAGAGTGAGATGAAAGAGATGCAGGGGGTTATATAAATCAGACTGAAGAATAAGGATCACTAGCAAATGAACCTCCTTCTTTTTTGATGACCTTGTTTGTTTTATTCATGCTGGAAAGTGGTTCATTTCTGATTCAGAAGTTTAAAGGTACATGAAGCCTGTCTAATAGCAGGAATGTGATAACTTCTAGAGGTAGGATTATTTTAGAAGTAATTATTATTTTGGAAATGAGATCACTGGAGCATTATGGCTTCTGAAATTATATATTTACAAATTATAGAAAAAGAACATAGCAAACTCAGCAGTCCTCTCCCCTGCATACAATCAGTTTTCTGAATAAGGTATATGGTAAATTGTTTGGGCTAATCTTCAGGGACAGTTTGTTGAGTGTGGTTTGTTATGATCATCTCCTAGTTCTTTTCAATTGTTCTATATTATTTCCTGACAATTAGAACAATTAATCAGTGGAACGACTTGCCTCCAGAAGTTGTGGGTGCTCCAACACTGGAGATTTTAAAGAAGAGATTGGACAATCATTTGTCTGAAATGGTATATAAGGTACAATAATATAAGATCCCTTGCAACTGTTATTCTCTATCCCTTCCAATTGTTCTTCTTACTATGCTCAGGTAAGCGGCCAGAACAGACTGTAGATCAATGTCTATATCTTGAATCTTACTAGATACCTGATAAGATAGCAAATTACAGATTTGTTCGTGATACAGAACTAAAACTGATACCTGCATGATCTCCCAAATTCTCATTCAAACACTGATTTTAATATGATTCTTAAATACTGTTTTCAAAATATTTAATACCTGAATTTACCCAGAGCTTGAATATATTTTTGATATTTGACTTGGCAGTATTTGATAATTGAAAATACTATTTAATATTAGGGCATGGTTGTTGTCATGACATTAGTATCAGTAATGAATAGAAGAATGCAATGTATTTAGTCAATTTAAAGTACATGGCTAACCAATTGTCAGCCCTACAACATACACTAACCCAAGAAAACAAGTCCACCCAGAAGACTAAACTATTTTTAATAAGATTGCTATAGTAACAGAAACTTGAAAGTTTGCCTAGGCTTTACCTGCTATATTCCCATGTATTAGAAATGTATCTAGCTAAGACCTTTTACATACTTCTGTATGACTTCGGGTTAAATCTAGTTCTTTCACAATTCTTTGATAATGGATGTCATTTGTCAAGGTCATCTTTTTATATCGTCAACTCATAAATAGCAACTTTGGGCAGCTAACATTTGATAAAAATTAAAAAGAACTAGATTTAACTTAGCAATAAATAAACAACTTGGAAGAAAATATATAGAAAATATAGGAAAAAAACATAAGTTGAAGTTAGCACACTATCTTTCAGCATTCTGTCTGATATAGCTGATTCATCCAGCACATAGTCCTATGAATTTAGAGTTTTCTATGTCTTATGAAAGGCTAAGATCTGAGGCCTTCCAAATCTTAGAGTATATCCTATCTGAAAGAATAGGTGCCATGACAGAGAAGATCTGGCTCCAACCAGATGTCACCATTTTATAGAAGGAACCCAGAGCATGCTGACTCTTTCAGATCCGATGGATAGACAGAAAACAACTTTAGACAGTTTGTACCTTGAGGGGCATTATAATTAGTTCTGTAATTTGCACTGAAAAGCTTACTGAAAGTGCAGTTCAGATAAAGAAAAATGAAATAAACAAATAGATCCTTATTTTTGTACATAAACACTCCAGTCTACAATATCTTCTGACATCACATAATGATCTAGTAGTACTTGATTACTCATAAATATAAAAGTACTTTGAAAAATATTTCAAAAATCATTTGTATGTTTAGAACAACTCATAAAAAATACGGACCTCTATTTGAAGATTTGACTTACATTGTGGACAGATTTTGAGCATCAAAATCTAGCAGAAGGAAGGTAGTGATTGGGTTCTGTTTCATCTGGGTGGCTATTAAAATATAAATCTAAATAGATTTTATCATGGATCCAGTCTAATTAAATACTGAAATAGATATTGGACTATTCACGTTAGAGTTAATAATTTTAAAAATTAAGCTAATTTTTGAAGATTCATTCCAAATAAAATTATTTATTGGTTGGCCAAATATTCTACAGCTGTAATAGTCTAATGGAAATCTTCTATGTTTGCACTTTGCAGATAAGTTAACATTGTCTCCAAATTATGAATACAATGGCTTTGGGTTAAATATTGGAAATATATTGAATATGAACATTACCCATTACAGTTCTGATAAAGCCAGAACCTGAAGATGAATATATTAGGAATGCCTCCTTTGGAGAAATTAACTGCCTTATAGAAATAATATATTTTGCCTTGTTAAGTTATGCAATACTTTCTTCCTGCTCTGGGCAGCCTCACTGCTAAACCAAATCTGTAATGGTCCATAATCTTTTTATCCAAGAGCCATATTTAGAATTACAAGAATGTAATCTGGGAGCATTTTCAAAATGGCTGCAAAGTCATTAGGGTCACTTAGAAAATATTAGCTTTCCAGACAACAAACCATTGATACTGCCACCTATCATCTCCTGATTAATTTGAACTGGCCATATAAAGTCTTCTTCTGTAAGTCGGAGGGGTAGGAAGGTTGCCAAGCTGTTGTTTTTAAAGCCATAAACTTCAAAAAATATTCTAATGCATTAGGCTTACAGGAATCTCACAAGCAAACTTTGAAAGATAGGCAGTGTAGGAACTAGTGCTTTGGCAATTATAATGGATGGATGGATGGATGAATGGATGGATGGATGGATGGATGGATGGATGGATGGATGGATGGATGGATGGATGGATAGACAGACAACATAAAAAATTGAATGAAAAATTTTAAAACCATAAAACAACAGGAAACCTATGGACACAATGGTTTTTCTGAGAACCATGTTTGAGATCCTAGTTTATATAGAACTGTGACACATAACCAAATGTCCCTTATTTCACTACTCCATTACAAAAACGGTAAGATTTCAGCACTATTGCCAATTGTTACATGGTCTTAGGAAGTGAGAAAACTTATTTTCCACTTTCATTTAGTCATAAATACCACTGGAGAGTGGAAAATGCATCACTTTGCATTAGGACTATGTTGCAGTATTCTGTTGGTAGCAATTCATTTTATAGAAGTAGAAGGTAAAAGGTGATGTAATTCTATCCCAATAAAACTGTCAGGATTCCTGCAGTTACTCCAATTAGATCATGAGTCTCAAGCCAAACTTCCTAAAACTCAAAAGGATTTATTCAGAGTTAATATGTCCAGCACTGCCTGGGTGTAGCTGACTCTGAGACACACAATTCATTGTCACCCTTGACCCTGGTTTTCCCCCACTCCCTGGCTGTATCATAATTTATATTCTCCAATGAGACACATTCATAGCCAAAAATCATCAATCATGTTCTCCAGTTAAATTTTGCATGGTAGAAACTTCAGTCACCTAGTTACTACCTTTGAAAACTATTTATGGAACATACTTTCTGTTTCCAAGCTGCTGCATTGCTCTTTCAAACCCCTTTCCCCACTCCCTTTCTGTTGGCAACTCTAAAAAGACCACAGAAATATTTTATGAGTTGACACCCACTCTGAATGTGACCAGCATTTATCTTAACATAATACATGAAGAAAAACAGTTATATTTGTGGTAATTTGGAATGACAATATTATATGTTTTAATTTATTTTGGTTTTGTAAAACTTTATTTTGGAAAAGCAAAAATCATGAAATTATTAATAAATATTTAATTTCCAGTGATTTTGTTTCTTTATTCTTTTGAGTCATTGTTGACTTCTGATGGCTGCCGGGAGAAATCTCTGTAGTTTTTTTAGCAAGGTGTTTTTGGTGGTGGTTTGCCAATGACAGCTTTTTAATACCGACAGAGAATGAATGGCCAAGGTCACCCAGCTGGCTTTGTGCCCAAAGTGCGATCAGAACACACAGTTTCTAGCCAGTGGATTAGATTATTGCCTTTTACCCATAAACAAGTATCACTATTTCACAGCAATGTTCTATTATAAAACATATAAAAGTAAAAGGTATAAGGAAATGTATAAGGAAATAATCAGCTCACCTCATTCCTGCCTAAAATTGTACCTAGTAGTGGGGAAAAGACCAGAGTAAAAATGTAAAGATTTGTCATAGAATCTGAAAATAGATGCTATTTTATTCTAATTTTATAGTCCCAAAGTCCATAAATGTCAAGTATTGCCATTTATGCCAATACTTACTAAAGTATGTAGTAATGTATATGTGGCTTACTAAAGCCACATATATCTGAAAGTAATTTTTCAATAAAGATAATATCTTAGATTTTTGAAGTCAGTTCAGGCAATGCATCTTTTCTTTTACAGTTTTCAGCTTTAACACCTTTAGCAATTGTGAATATATTATAAAAAAGATTATCTTCTTTCTATTTATTTCACAGGTTGCCTTATGATTGGTTGAAGTTTTATCTGTGTCCTTTATATAGTCAAATACTGTATTCAATAGTATTCTGTCACTTTGCAACTCACCCATCCAGAATGATAGACAGTAAATGTACATTTTATTGTGAGGAGATGGACATAGCTACAAAGCAGTCATTTGGGTTGTAAAAATGTAATTTTGGGTGAATTTTCAATAAAAGGTACTAGTTTAAACAGTTGTAGTTTATTACTGTAGAATTATGAAAAATTGCAAATCAGACAGTAAACTGGTGTAAAAGAGCATATGTAGAGGGCCTGTATTTGATTCCTGTCATCTCCGGGCAAATAGGCAAAATTTCTATTCACAGATATTCCTCTAGTAAGTGTTGACAGTATTAGACTGATGGATTGATAACCTGATAAATTATCTGTTGTTTTTTTTAAATAGGTAATGCTGCCTTTTAAATGTGCAAACTCATTCCCAATGCAGTGCTTTTGAAATGCCTACATCTACTGATGTATTGGGGTCGTTCTGACTTCATTTGTTCAAAGGATGACTTGTGCTCCTGGTTTTATGAGAACTTTGAGATTTTCATAACATTTTTCTCCTGTGTTAACCAATGAATATGGATTAAATAAAGGAACTGCCATGTATACTTCTGTGTACACAAGCATAAAAAGGCAGGCATTGCTTTTAGAAGACCTCTTAACTTTTAAATCAATAATTCAAGGCAGGTGGGCAAGCAACCAAATAATTCAATTTATACATAATTATTCTTTCCCTAATATTTAACATCTTATATATTTTTGACCTTTTCCTTCTTTATATTTTCAAGCTTAACCTGTATATCACAATCCTCTTGCTGTCTATGATGATTCTTGGTGACTTCAATCTACGAATGTACTTAACGAATGTACAACTGAACCCACACATGCAATCTTCTACAATGCAGTAACAAATCTGGGACTAGAACAACTAGTAACCAACAACACTAGACTTAACAACTGTCTTGATCTCATCTTCTGCAATAGTTTGAATTCAATTTACGGAATACAAATTAAAGAACCCTTTTCCACAACATGATTGACTTTTGTCTCAACATACGTCCACAAAAAAATCATCACAATGACAGAATCCCCAATTATAACTTGAAAAAACTATGATCTTATAAACAATGATCTCTCATCCCTTGATTGGAAATTTCTATTCTCTGGATACAATACTGTAGAAGACCATTACAACATACTTTTACTTGAAGTCAAAAGAGTCATCAAACTATATGTACCATTAACAACTTCCAAAACCAGAAAAAACAAATTACCCAAAACAATAAAGAAGCTTCAATCCAAAAAGAAATCACTTTGGCGGAAAAACAAATCTGGTCATGTTGCCAACTTCAAAAGCCGATACAAAAATTTATGCCACCAGATAAAAACTGAATGCACCAATTATCACATTAAACAAGAAGAAAACCTTCTACGCACCAATTCCATCTGCACTTTCTACAATTTTGTAAACAACAAACTAAAAGACTCAAGGCTCATCCCACCCCTGAAAGGACCTAATAGTAAAGACTGCAACAATGACACTATTAAAGCCAACCTCTTTAATATATTATTTGGCTCAGTATTTGTAAAAAGCAATGGATCATGCCCAGTATTTCCTAGTTGAACCACTTTTACAGAAGACAATGTTGAAAAAGCACTACGCAATCTAAAACCATTTCTATCTATTGGACCCGAAAGAATATGTGCCTACTTCTTAAAAAAGCTATCCACTGCCATAGCAAAACTTCTAAGCATAATCTTTGAAAAATCTTTCAGGACCTTGCCAAAACTATGGTCACAAGCCACGGTCATCCCCATCTTCAAAAAGGGAGACCCCAGCCTAGTTGAAAATTACAGACCAATCTCTTTATGCTGCTACACCTGTAAAGTCATGGAATCAATTATTAACCAATCCATTATCCTCCACTTAGAAACAAACAACCTACTCTCTAATAAACAATTTTGTTTTAGGAAAAAACTATCATGTAATCTGCAACTCTTACATTACAAAAACATATGGACAACACATTTCGATCAGGGCAAAGCAATATAGGCAATCTACATAGACTTCTATAAAGCCTTTGATTCAGTGGTACATGACAAACTACTCCTAAAACTAAAATCTTACGGTATCTTTGGACACCTGCATAACTGGATAGAAATATTCCTGTCAAACAGACAACAAATGGTCAAAACTGGGAGTGTCCTATTAAATTCTGTACCTGTCAACATTGGTGTCCCCCAAGGCAGTGTTCTAGGACCAACTCTTTTCATACTCTACATAAATGACCTCTGTGATCATATCAAAAGCAACTGCATTCTCTTTGTTGCTGATGTAAAGCTATTCAACACCACCAACAATACTGCTACTCTTCAAAAAGACCTTGACTATGTATCAGAATGGTCAAACAAATGGCAATTTCAAATCTCAACAAATAAATGCTCTGTCCTACATATTGACAAAAAAAAATCAGAAAATAAAATACAAGCTGAATAGTCAAGACCTGTTGATGATCCAAACTCTGTCAAGGATCTTGGAGTATTCATCTCAAATGACCTAAGTGCTAAAGCCCACTGTAACTACACAGCCAAAAAGGCATTAAGAGTTGTTAACCTAATTTTATGTAGGTTTTTCCTCTGGTATATTACACTAATCACTAGAGCATACAAAACATTTGCTTGACCAATATTCGAATATAGCTCATCAGTCTGGAACCCACATTATGTATCTGATATTAACACAGTTGAGAAAGTCCAGAAATATTTTGCAAGAAGAGTTCTTCACTTCTCTACTCGTTGTAGAATACCTTATGCCACCAGACTCAAAATTCTAGACCTAGAAAACCTAAAACTACGCCGCCTTCAGTCTGATCTAAGTATAATATATAAAATCATACACTGCAATGTCCTACCTGTCAATGAATAGTTCGGCTTCAATCATAACAACACAAGAGCAAACAATGGATACAAACTCAAGGTTAATCGCAGCAAACTTGATTGCAGGAAATACGACTTTAGCAACAGAGTGGTCAATGTCTGGAATACTCTACCTGACTCTGTGGTTTCTTCCCCAAACCCCAAAAACTTTAACCTTAGACTGTCTACTATTGACCTCACCCCTGGTGCATAAGTACACCAACGTGCCTACAGTCCCTGTCATATTGTTTCTTTTATTTTTCTTATATGTACCCATTTCATGTATTCATAACTATGTATATACTTATACCTATTATCTTGTAAATGATTGACAAATCAAATCAATCAAACAAACAAACAAACAAATAAATAAATATGATATCAGTAGCCCTTATCTGCAGTTGAAGCTATTAAACATGCAATACAGATACAGACTGGGGAAGAATGAATTCAAGTATGTGATATTAATTCATTTTTATTCTTAGCTGCTATAGTCACTAAATAAAACAGCTGAGATCTAGTCTCTGACTTTTGGAAAGCTTAGAGAGAAGTTGGTTTCCAAAACATGGCAAGGGATGCTTAGAAGTATGACATTTTAAAACAAACTGTTGTAGATTTATATAATTGAAGCTTATCTAAGAGATATCAGTTTAAGAATGAAATAGCTACTTTTGATCAGTACACTGAGTAATTATTTAAATAGTTTTACTCTTTGAGTAAAGACAAAGACAATAGTTTGTAGTAAACCTCGAGAGTCCTCTTGACCTAAGGCCGTAAGAATGACCTTCTCAAGTTAGGAATTGCATGATAAACTCAGCTTGGCACGACACGTAGGCAAATAGTTACAGAAACTAGCTGACTACAAAAATCTTGTTAATAGATAATCACGCTATCTTAGCACACAACAGTGGTCGCATCCTGCCATGGCGCCATTAGAAATATACTTCCTTGCTCCTCTTCACATATGTCTCGCTCCCCCCGCCCTGATAAAACTGCAAAATAAAAGAGGGTGGTGCGTTGCAATCGGGGGACTTCTTCATCTACCCCGGGCACAACGTGCTCTCTCACCTTGAGAAACTATGGTGTCTGTGTCAATTATTGATTCTAGTACTTAAGTACTCACCCTCGCGAGGGTCCCTCTAAATTTCACCCCTGCGGGGGCTCTACGAGCTGATCAGAGAACCTAAGGACAACGAGCAAACCGCGACAACGCGACAACTGGGGGCTCGTCCGGGATCTCTCCCTTCTTCAGCTCCACGGCGTGACTTCTGTCTAGAGGTGCGCTGCCTTCACTCCCGTTGCTACGCACCTGGCAAAGGCTCTGTACAATCGTAAGTAATGGGCTCCTCACTCTCCAAAGTTTCGTCAGTTCATAGGGACGAACTTTACCAATTAGTAAAGAAGGCTAATTGTTTGCAGAAAATTAACGGCACCACTGTATATACCTTGTCTAGAAAATCTATCACCTCCTTGCTTTATGTGGACCAGCACTGTCCTGCTTATCCGGCTGAGGGCACGCTGCGTCGCACTTCGTGGGAACGCTTGGGAAAATATCTGTATGATGTCCCCAGAGCTCCACCGGACATTCTTATGTCCTGGCGTGCGATAATGGCTGCGCTCAATACTATTTACCCCTCCACCACTCTCCCCGAGTCTTTATCTCTTGCCTCTAAAACTGCTAAGCCTCCTGCTGTTCACTTTGATTCTTCTCCCCCACCTTACCAATCTGTCGCCTCTTCGGATAATATTCCTCAGCTTGTCTCTGCCCCTCCTTTTCACTCTGACACTCCGCACAATCGTCTGCAGCCCTCCTCTCCTTCTGTCTCTCCTATTCCTACTGATTCTCTGTCCCCACATCCCTCGGGGGGAAATATTACTGCTATCCTGGCTTCTCCTTCCTTCACCTTAGAATCTTGTGATATACCTTGTGCTTACCCTATGACTCTTGTTCCGGGAGCCCCTGGCGCTCCTGTTCATACCAACATAGAGTTAAGAGTGCTGAAAAATTTAAAAGAGGCTGTAAATATGTATGGACTGCAATCCACTTACACTCGTGGCATGCTTGATTCTCTCGTGTCTGCTAACACTGTAATGCTGTTATATGATTGGAAGATGTTGTTTTCTATGCTTATGACTCCTGCCCAGTATGTTGTTTGGCAGTCTGAATATGAAAAATTAGTAGATGCTGAAATAAGACGAGGCCTCCCTAATCTGGTCATTGCTGATCACTTAAAGGGAACTGGATTATACTCCACCCTGATTCAGCAACAAACTTGCCCTCGCCGTGCCTTTGCAATCATTCATCTTTGTGCGATGAATGCCCTGAAACGTGTGGATGACTCAGACTCTAAATCCACACACACCTTTTTGAAGATAGTGCAGGAGGTTGACGAGTCTTACTCTTCATTCATTAACCGTTTGCAAACCGCTCTGGAATGCCAAATTGACAATGAGGCGGCCAGACAGGAACTTCTTATTAAACTGGCTTACACCAATGCGAATGAAGATTGTCAAAAAATAGTTCAACCTGTTGCTAATAAACCTGGTGTAACCTTGGCTGAGTTCCTGCAGCTTTGTAGGATTGTGGGAACTACTTCTCACAAAATGAGCGCTCTTGCCGCTGCCATCTCTACCTCCATTTCTGCATCCCTCCCCTCCTCCCCTCCGTCGTCCGACGCCCTTGCCGTGTCTCGCTCTGGCAATTGTTTTAATTGTGGGAAGCCTGGCCATTTTAAAAATCAGTGTAGAATGCCGGGTGGGGGGGGAACGCCTCGTGGCCAGTCTCGGGGTACTGCACCCTATGCTGCCAAGCCAAAAACTGTTTGCCCTCGTTGCAGAAAAGGTTTTCATTGGGCTTCCCAATGTCGCTCTAACCCTCCTCCTGCTCAGCAATCGGAAAACTAGGCATGGGGTCTTCAGCTAACCCCGCTACAAAGGCTGAAACTTCTCTTTCCTCTTCTCTTTCCTTTTTACAACCTACTTCTTTCCCTGTACAGCTGACAGAGGACATCGTTTATGATGATCCTGGTTCGGTCTTCACTCTCCCTCTTTCTATCACTGTTCTGAAGTCACTTCCGCCTTCCTTGCCTGTTTTGCTCATACCTAACTCCTCCCTTACCATTGAAGGCGTAGTCGCTGCACCCTTTTTGTACGACTCCTCTTCTCTGAAAAATCTCTCTCTCGCTGCCATTGGCGACCGTTGCTTTTCCCTGAAAGCGGGAACGATTGTGGCTACTCTCATTCTTCTTCCCTCTCCTGAACCCCCTTCTTTGTTTGCTCTACAGCAATCTGTTCAAGCCTCCAAACCTATGTTAACCATATTGCTGAATGGCCAATCTTTTGCTGGCCTGATTGACACCGGAGCTGACGTCTCTGTCATTCGGTCCTCTGAGTGGCCATCCTCTTGGCCCCTTGCTGAAACAACTTCAGTACAAGGCGTCGGTGGAGCGCAGGCAGCAAAGGTTAGCTCACTTTGGCTTACTGCCTCTACGCCTCATTCCTCTGTGACTGCTTATCTTAAACCCTTTGTCCTTCCATTACATTGCAATTTGTGGGGCCGTGACCTGCTATCTCAACTCCACACTGCTCTCTACATACCTTGAATTATGGCTATTTCTCCTCTTTCTCTCACTCTTAAATCAAATATTCCTGTTTGGATTGATCAATGGCCTCTTACAAAAGAAAAATTAAAAACCCTTCACACTCTCATTCAACAACAATTGGCAGAAGGTCATATTGAACCATCTACCAGCCCATATAACACACCAGTGTTTGTAATTAAAAAGAAAGGTGGCAAATGGCGCCTCCTACAGGATCTCCGTGTTCTGAACGCTATATTGCAACCTATGGGCCCATTGCAATGCGGCCTTCCTAATCCAAATTTAATTCCTGTAACATTTGATCTCATAATCATTGACCTCAAAGATTGTTTTTTCTCCATCCCGCTGATACCAGAGGACAGGATACTATTTGCCTTCACCGTTCCTGAGTTTAATAATTCTAAACCTACAGCTAGATATCAATGGAAAGTTCTTCCCCAAGGAATGCTCAATTCTCCTACGATGTGTCAATATTTTGTAAATAAAGCTTTACAACCCTATCGGGACAAATTTCCTGAATTTTTAGTGTATCATTACATGGATGACATCCTGATTGCAGCTGGTGGTCCTAAAGGTACAGTATGTAAAACTTTTCCATGTCTTCTCTCTCTCCTTGCTCTTGCAGGACTGCATGTAGCACCAGAAAAGGTGCAGTCTCATTATCCGTTACAATATTTAGGACACAAGGTTTTAGCCTCCACAGCTTCACCTCACCTTCCTGTTCTCACACTCCCTCAACCTGCAACCTTGGTTCAGTTACAGCAATGCCTGGGCACGCTCAATTGGGCACGCCCATATCTTTCCATTTCAACTCATACTCTCTCGCCATTATTTCAAGCATTGGTCGGCCTTAAGCGTCCAGCGGATCTCATTTGGCTGAATGAGCAACAGCTTAATGCTCTTAAAGAAATCAACAGAGCCTTGCATACCCATTGGGTGGACCGCTCATTACACAATCATGCACTCTCATTGGCGCTTCTTCCCACACCCACACTCCTTACAGCAATCATCGTTCAAATCTCGACTTCAAAGAGGCTACACATTTTAGAGTGGATTCACCTTCCTCATACCCCAAAAGCATCAATCACCACAAGAGCTGCACAAATGGCCCTTCTTATAGAACGGGGGAGGAAAAGAGCTAGAGCCTTGATGGGTGTGGATATCTGCACGCTTTACACTCCCTGCAGACTAACACAATGGGAACCACTCTTCCAAAATTCTGATGCGTTACAAGATGCGTTGGAAGGGTGGCAAGGGAATGTCTCCTGCCATCTACCACCAGACCCACGCATACAAGTGCTGAAAACAATTCCGCTCACTCTAGAGACTCCTTTAGTACAACAACCAGTGAAAGATTGTCTTACTGTATTCACTGATGGTTCTAAAACCATCGGGGCTTGTGTGTGGCAAACTGACAATCAATGGCATAAAAAACTTACCACACCACAACCTTCTGCTCAACAGGCTGAACTGTCTGCCTTCAATATGGCACTCACACTTTTTCCCAACCAGCCAATTAATGTAATATCTGATAGTCTGTATGTGGCACAATTGGCCTTGAATATATTTGATGCCTAAATTTCTCCTGCAACCCCTTCTCCTTTAATGATGCTTTTTTTACAGTTACAAGACCTATTGAAGGAAAGGAAAGAATCTCTGTTTGTGGCCCACATCAGAAGCCATCAGCATCTGCCCGGATTTCTTTCAGAAGGCAATCACATGGCAGATGAGGCCTGCAAGTTGCATTTGTTACCAATCCTGCAGAATAACACCTTAACAGCAGGATTATAAGTCATGATTATTTTCATCAAAATAGAAAGGCTCTGGTGAGACAATTTGGAATTACTCATCAAGAAGCCGCGGCAATTGTTCAACAATGTCCTACATGTAGTCTGCAGGCACGAAGTGTCCCAGAAGGAGTAAATCCTAGAGGCACCGAGGCCTGTGACACATGGCAAATGGACGTTACTCAGTATCCATCCTTTGCGCCCTGGAAGTATATTCACGTGTCTGTAGACACTTACTCTGGGTTCATCATGGCCACACTGCAAAGGGGGGAGACTACTAAAAACACTATCAATCATTGCATTCGGACCTTTGTAACACTGGGATGTCCAAAAATTTTAAAAACAGACAATGGTCCTGCATACACGAGCTCCTCCTTCTCGGAGTTCTGTCATCATTGGTCCATTGTACACAAATTTGGAATTCCATTCAATAGCCAAGGCCAAGCTATTGTGGAAAGAGCAAATTTAACACTCAAAACGGCCCTTGATCGATACATGGGGAAAAAAGGCGTACGCCCCCCGAACCTCCCAGCGTTACAGAATGTGTTAAATATATGTTTATATACCTTGAACTTTCTGAATCTTACTGGCTCTCCTTCTTCTACGGCTGCTTCTCGTCACTTTACCACACCTCCTGTCCCTACCTCCAGACCTCTTGTTTATTTCAGGCAACTTCCAGATCCGAAGTGGAAGGGACCTGTGCAACTGATCACTTGGGGCAAAGGATACGCTGCTGTTCAACTTCCTGATCGTGTTCTTTGGGTGCCTGCGCGCTGTGTTCGACCTTATCATGGGGAGGCTAAGGACAAGTGTTCCTCTCCTAGCCCTTCTGATTCTGATATCTCCTGTCTTTTCTCAGTTTCGGGCTGATCCTGCTGTTATCTTCGCCCCTCCGTTCACACGCGTTACCTTTACCTTTGAAGACATCTCTCTTTCCGCCTGTAATTATGCCTTTCAACATCAAGGCCGTGCCTTGCGTCCCTCACCTCACGTTTCTCTTCTGTATGGCTACCAACCCTGTCAGGTCTACCTACATGTCTATGTCACTGCGAATACGGTGGGACCTTATTCCTGCTTAGGCTTTCTTGCTTCCCGTCAATCCTTCAATCATACAGTTTATCTCTTTTCCATTTTCTCTGTAACTCGCCCCCCACTACCCTCTATGTTTCTTTCTTGGCTCCTTTTGTCTCAATCTTCTCCTCAATCTTTTTCCCATACCCTGGTGCGCCACTTCTCCTGCTGCCAACCTCCCTGTGATACCACCAGCTGCCTATGGGATGCACCTGGCTCCCATCTCCCTGACCGCTATCCTGGTTCCTGGTCACCGCTCCGCGGACAACGAATTCGTAGACAGCTTCTCGAGTCCTCTCCACATCCTAAATTCAACTCCTTGATTCACACGCACCGTTACAACAATGAGGGAGCACTGCATCTTCGCTCTCAGGCCCTCTCCTGTTCCCAGAGGTCTCCAATCAAGAAAAAGGGAATCATCTGGCGCTGGTTTTTCAACAATACCATATATCTACAAGACTCACCCAAATATACCATCAATTATCATTTTAGAGCAACTCATCTTTCAGTAACTGATCTGACCCTCTCAGACTTTGGTCTATACCAATGTGAAATTACAAAAATGGTACGAGGCTTTGCCACTTCTTCTCGGCTGACATTATCCCTACGACAGAAGTTTATCCCCCCCCCCCAACGGAGGACACGAAGTGCACTCACCTCCCAAGATGCCAAACATTGCACCCCCTGCTTGCAAAAAACTCAACAGGGGCAGACCATCAGAACTACATTAATATATCACACTCATTTTATTTGCACCAAACCATCCACGCACACCTGTGTGTGGAATAGCACGACGTATAGTATTTGTGAAGATAACAACAAACAAACCTGTTATGATCCCACAGGCCCCACTCATCGCTACAGCATCCTCATCACTGTCGGAGCCGGCTCATCGAAAAAGACACTGGTCAATCATGACTTTTATAATCCGAAGGTATCCCAATCGGTCACTTTTGATGCCTGCGAAGCCATGGACTATGGCACAAACGAATGTGGCTCACTTGTCTGGCGACGGACATATTCCAGCAACGAAAAGTACATCTGTGCCAGAACTTCAAATCAACACGACCCCTGTGGCAAAGGCACCTACTGCAATGAATGGAAATGTGTGGACTTTCAATCCAGAGGGCTCACAGTGCGACCCGACACCATACCCAAGAGGGATAACCTTAAAAAACTCTATATCACCCGTCTTAGAGTTCCCGATCCCAACTGTATGCAACATCAGTGCAATCCCATTAATCTCACGTTTCCAGTACCAGAAAATTGGCTTTCCTTCCAAACATGGAAAGGTACTGACAATGACTATGGCTTGGGTATTGATGGGACAGGAACCAACCCTTCAGTAGCCATCAAAATAATAGTAAGCAAAATTTCCATCGACTCAACCAGACACTCCTTATTTCATTCCTTTCTGGATCGGGACGCCTTGCGCACGGTCACTCAGGCCCTTGTCACCTCTCGCCTGGACTATTGTAATGCCCTCTACATGGGGCTCCCTGCGGGGAGCACCCGGAGACTCCAACTGGTGCAGAATGCGGCCGCGCGGGTGATTATGGGGGCGTCACGTAGCGCCCACGTGACGCCTCTCCTGCGCGAGCTGCATTGGCTGCCGGTGGCTTTCCGGGTTCGCTTTAAGGTTCTGGTTCTGACCTTTAGGGCGATCCATGGCATTGGACCAGGTTACCTACAGGACCGCATCCTACCGGTGATCTCCAGCAGACCAGTGCGAGCACACAGGGAGGGCCTTCTCCGGGTTCCGTCGGCTACCATGTGTCGCCTGGCGGTCCCAAGGGGTAGGGCCTTCTCTGTGGCGGCCCCTGCCCTCTGGAATACTCTGCCACCGGAATTGCGTACCAGCATGGACCTGAGGTCCTTCAGGCGCGCGCTGAAGACCTGGCTTTTCGAGCAGGCCGGCCTGGGCTGAGAGAGGGTTTTAATTGTGTCTCCATTAATTTTAATTAGGGGGTTTTAAGGGGGTGGGGTGGGCTTTTTATTCGGCCTAATTTAATTTAATTTTTTCTTAACTTTTGTATTGTTGGGGTTTTAGATCGGCTGTACACCGCCCTGAGTCCCTAGGGAGAAGGGCGGTATAAAAGTTAAATAAATAAATAAAATAAATAAATAAAAATTCTGTTTATTCGGAATTGGCAAAATTGACTCACCTGACCGTACCACATGAGGTGCGCAACACCTTTGTACACCTTGCAGAGACTCTTGCTAAATCATTGCAAGTTAAAAATTGCTTTGTGTGTGGGGGAACTACGATGGGGGAACAATGGCCGTGGCAGGCCCAGGAAATTAACATCACCCATGTCATAACTAATTGGTCCAACTTTGCTACCCTGTTTATTACCTATCTTTATTTCAATGATCAAACGTAGTTTAAATGCTATTGCCGAAGCTAAAGCTGCTGCGCAACTTAATCTCTTAATGCAAAATCATGTATATATGGCAATCCCAACTGAGGAGTGCAAGGCTCCGCTTTTGCACTTATGTTCCGATGACGACTCTGACACTGATAACCTGCCCTTGAACGAGGTTGTGCAATCGGATCGGGATGTCCCGGAGGGTATGTCCTTATCCAAGCACTATGATACTCCAAAGGAGAAAGGCTTATATTTTGAATCGGATATCGCGGCACCTTAAAAACAAAGAAAAGAGGACTTGTAGTAAACCTCGAGAGTCCTCTTGACCTAAGGCCGTAAGAATGACCTTCTCAAGTTAGGAATTGCATGATAAACTCAGCTTGGCACGACACGTAGGCAAATAGTTACAGAAACTAGCTGACTACAAAAATCTTGTTAATAGATAATCACGCTATCTTAGCACACAACAGTGGTCGCATCCTGCCATGGCGCCATTAGAAATATACTTCCTTGCTCCTCTTCACATATGTCTCGCTCCCCCCGCCCTGATAAAACTGCAAAATAAAAGAGGGTGGTGCGTTGCAATCGGGGGACTTCTTCATCTACCCCGGGCACAACGTGCTCTCTCACCTTGAGAAACTATGGTGTCTGTGTCAATTATTGATTCTAGTACTTAAGTACTCACCCTCGCGAGGGTCCCTCTAAATTTCACCCCTGCGGGGGCTCTACAAGCTGATCAGAGAACCTAAGGACAACGAGCAAACCGCGACAACGCGACAATAGTTGATCATTGTCAGGAGAGGATAAATGCCACAATAAACTACACATTGAGGATAGGACCAGTGAACACCTTCCTTTGAGTCATGTAATACTCATTCACAGCATCAGGCCTGGATTTAGGCTGAATTTCTCAATGATTAAAGCAGTACACAGTAAAATTGCAGTTGTATCAATGTGTATTGACTTAAAGTAGCAAGTAAAAGTCATTCAACTTCTGCTCATATTCAATGGTCTTGTATCCAGATAAATGGCTAGATAATACATTATAATTAAAAAGTGATAATTGTAGTCAAACTCATCCTGAAGGCACTATCACAAGAACAGAACAGTTTTTTCAACACCAAGAACATGGTTAATCATGCAAATAAGATACCATATATTGTCTGCTGGTGGTTGTAAGATACTTCCTGACTCAACTGTCTTCCCATCAGTTTATTTTTCTTTCCCCATCCTCCACATATCTAATATATCAAAAAAAGCTTGAGCAGATTGGAAGTTAATGGAGAATACATAGCAAACCTTTGCAACCATTGTGATTAAAGACTAGATGACAAAATAAGATGGGGATTACTAAGACTGTAACAAATATGTGGCTAAGTTTAGCCAGATCACAAGTCTGAGCAGAAGGCTAATAGATTCAGACAATTAGGCCAGGCCAGAATTGCCATTAAGACAACTTAATGTGGTTCCTTGTGCCAGACCACCCTTCCCATTTGTTATCAATTTATTTATTTATTTTATTGATGCAATTTTAAGATCCCACTTTCTGGAAAGAAGCTTCCAGTTGCCTTGGGTTCATCTAAACAAGGAAATAGCTGTACCAAAGACAAGTGCAAGCATTGCAAGTGAGAGCTAGAAGAAATAAATAAAAGTAATTGTAGGGATTGGTGGTTGAAACATTAGTAGTTATTTACAAAGACCACCTATTTACAACATTGAGGAAACATGCTATTGATTTTCTCAAAATTATCAATAGATGTAACTTTTCTCTTATTCTTTGCTACTTCAGTGTAAAAGCTATCCTTTATGAATATATGGAACAGGTCTTTTTTCTCCAACTATGAAAATTAGCCATGATAAACTGTGGTATTACATCTCATACTTATTTTTCAGGACCAGTACAATAGACAGAATGTGGAACTGATTTATTTGATATGTTTGCTATGATAAAGATTGATATCAGCCCTTCAAGGCAGTCCAGATCAGGAAACCAAAACATGAATACTAATGCTCCTTTTATTATAATGTTACAGTTATGTTATAATCTTGCAAGTCTGAGAGCACCTCTCCACTCCCTGCCTTTCTCTGCAAGAGAACTAGAGAAGGTCAAATCCAAGATACTTACTTAAATTACATTCCTGCTTTGGATTCAGATTTCATTTATCAGACCATTGTCTAGGCTGTGCTTCCTTCTCCTCTCTTTCAAGGTTAGCCTCACAGCCCATTATAGTGGCAGAGTAACATTCAATGGGTTTAGCCTTACATAAACTCTTGTGGGAATTTAATAGGTGGAAAGTTACACTTTCCTGGACTATGCGAAACAAAAGGAGATTGAGATGAATTTAGAAGAAAACATAAATTCTCAAAGTTTGTGGATGGGAGAGCTATGAAGTTGGATAAATTAATATAATCTCATATTCTCTCTTACTGCCCTGTGGAAAGTTCAGGGAATGAATGGAATGATAAATTCTGTATCTGAAGAACACAAAAATTCAAAGTGTTCCTAATTCTCAACTACATTTTCATTACTATATAAGGACATTTCTTCTGAGTACTGAGAACTGTTTTTTTTTTAAAAGACAGAAAAATAAATTACTGTTCTCTAATTTCGACCTTAGTAATTTGCTAACAGAAGGGCTTTATGTTTGTCCAGTGCTCTGATGTAGTGAGCCTTGTTAGAGAATATTCCATTTTGAGTTGGTTTTGTTTTTTGTATGTTGATATTTAATGCATGTTCATACAAAACATTCATTAAAGCACTTCTATTTTAAGTTGATTTTTTAAAATAAAGAAATGGGATTCTGAAGATTGCAAAAATGCAACTCTGGCTCTTAAAATTTGTCTGCTGCAGGTTGCTCATTCTGGTAAAATGGTTAAAGCATTGAGTAAACTGGATTACAATCCCCAGTGAAATGTAAAATTTGTTGCAAACAAGTCTCTCAGCTTACTGTCACTGATGTTGTGAACATAAGTGAGAAAGTTCTTGATATGCTGTTCATCTTCTGAGTTGCTTGGAGGAACACAGACAAATGTAATAAACAATACTAAACAGCTTTTTTGTAGCTGCTATTGTAAATAAGGATCGTGGTTGAAGTACTGTAATTGCTATATTTAAATTATGTATTATTTTACCTAGGCGATAAGCCACATAGAAATTGTATGAGTGTTTCACTATGCTGCCAGGGTAAAACTCACCATGATATTTCAAAGTAATGTTGTTAGGAAACATTCCCCATGGTTTTTCTTGTGTTCTTAATTGAAAGCATTCCAGTTAGTTTTGTTTTACTATGCTGCAATAAATAATTCTACTTCATTACAGTGCATTTAAATTCTTTAAAGTTTACCAACTAAGTCATGAATCTCTTTATCAAGAAAAAGATATATTGTTTCTTTTATTCTGTCCAATTATTTTTTATTTTAATAATTGAATAAAACTCTCCATCTTCTGCAGTGTATAGGTTTTCTTTCCATTGAGTAAATAATGAGAGCTGCTTATAACAGGGTGGGTGGTGACAAACCACAAAGACAAGGATAGGTTCTTCTTGGATATTTGGCTGAATTAATTTAGCAGCCTCCAATCTGAGTTTCCCTTGCAGTTTGTTTTTTATTCTTTAAAAAAGATAATGGAAGAAAGAAGCAAATCCATTTACTGTTATAGTTCTCGGTGTGCGTTATGCATAATGTATATAAGATGGCATGATCTTTATAAAAGCTGGAGCATAGCTGGAAATAATTTCATTCCTTGATTCATTTTTTGGTTGTTTAAAAAAGATTGTGGTGTATGCCCACTTCGTTTCTTTGTCATTTTTTTGATGGTTATTCTTGAAAAAACTCCTCCTTTGTGTTAGGATGATTCAGTCTCTTTGAGCAGGCTGCTCAAGTAAACATTGAACCGACACTCAGAAAGCAGACAATATTTTTCTTTACTTTTGTTAAACTGTTACAGGATTAAAGGAGAGATTGGACAACAATTTGTCTGAAATGGTATAGGATTTCCTGCCTAAGCAAGGCATTGGACTAGAAGACCTCCAAGTTCCCTCCCAACTCTGTTATTCTGTATTCATTTCAACAAATTAAAGTACTGGGGAAAGAGATGTTGTCTTGGCTCAGGTTTTCTTGTTTTCAGACAAACCTAAAAACTGGTGATTTACCCAGGGATCTTAACCTATTTAAAACAAGGAACAACCCAAACCACAGGGGGGAAAAAACTAAGTCCTTCCCAAATGAGACTTTAGCTCTATTAATTTCACCTTATCTTCTTGCACAATTTATATTACAGGATTGCTATGACCTTTGCAATTCTTGTCCCTCATCCCAAAATAATAGATGTGTTCCCCAAACACACACACACAAATGTTACCCTTCATTTTCTCTCTCCAAGTTCTTTCTGTTTTGATAGGTCTAACTAATCTTCTTTCTCTTTAGTCTGACAAACTGGTAGATTGTATCCAGCTGTAATCCATTTAATTGAGTGCTGGGTTTCTTTGAAATCTCTGGTTCTCCTGATTTTTTATGATCAATAGATAATCTAATAATATTAATAGATCTATTACTTTTACATTCTATCAGTAATGTGACCTGCATTAAGACTATGATTGGCTGTTAAATATTAGTGATCCTGATTTTTACTGCTGTTATACATTCTTTAATTGTTTGATATAGCTGGGGTCCTGTTGTCTATATCTATGATGCTGGTTTTACAATCTTGGCAGTTAATTTTTTATAAACTGATGAATGTGTCATTTTTAGATTTGCACAGGTTTCTGGATTGGAGATGAGTATGGCTTTTAAATTGGAGGAAGAAACATCAATAACTTGCACTGTGTAGATGATAGCCCTGAAAGCTGAAAATAAGAAAACCTTTGTAAGTTCTAACAATGAAAGTCAAGAAGAATAGTGAGGGGGTGGGGTGGGGAATGGAGCTACAATTAAATATAAAGAAAATCAAGCTAGCAACAAGAAGTACAGCAACGAGCTTTAGAAATGACAATGAAATTCTCATTAAACCTTTGCCATGTGAAAGATGGCATAGCTGGATACACCTTGTGTTTTCAAATGGCATAAGATTTGTTAATGTTTGTATTTCTGGGCCTTGGCCATTAACACTTTCCTTCTTCTAGAAAGTCTAAGGTAAGTCAGAAGATTCAGTCTGGCTGATGCTGTTTTATTGTAATTATATTGTACTGGAGATCATTTGCAAGAAAGAGTGTGTCAATAAGGTTTTAAGGCATCCCTCCTCCCAAGTTGTAGCAATAATACAGAGCAGTGTTGCTACACACAGAGGTTCTCCTCTTACTCATAGAATGGCACAATGCTCATACTAGAAATGACCTTGATTAAATCATCCCATATTGCTGGCAGCTTCATCTTCTTTTTCCATCTGCTTTCTCTGTATCTAAAATCTCCTTGCCAGTCAGCTGAGATAATGAAAGTAAGCGGCATCTGCTCAGCACCAATCCAGAGTTTTAACTTCACAGGCTGCACAACAGACCTTAGTCCTGTGCCTTTTAATTCATTTTCATTAGCTCTGGTATACAGACCTTTTTCTGAGTCACTGAACTAGGAAAGGATAAAATGGACTGTCAAAAGAACCACATACCCAAAGGCAAAAAGGTCTTATGATAGACATTGTGTGTGTGTGTGTGTGTGTGTGTGTGTGAGAGAGAGAGAGAGAGAGAGAGGGAGAGAGAGAGAGAGAGAGAGAGATCTTACATAGAATTATTTTGATAATCCCTTGAACATAATTTAAAAGGATGGGGGTTGAAAGCCTGTTAACTCAACAAGTGTTATGGATGATTTTTCTTCTATTGCATTAGCATTTTCCTTTTTAACATATGGTCCCTTTAGACATTTTGTAACATTCAAGTCAGTCCCATAGGACAAAGCTGTTAATTATTCCAAATTGATCAATATACTGTCCAATTTATCAGATGATAAACAATAGTTGCTTTCTTTAAGGCTATGAATATTAATTGATTTGACAGAATAAACTTCAGTAAAAGAGCAAGCAGGGGCATCAGGGCATCAGTGTATTAATTAGCCATGCAGAAGGAGTAGTTAATTGCTCCTGAAGTATAATCAATATATTACCATCTAAGTTTCAAACAGCTTATAAAAACAGACTTTGAAATCCTATAAATTGGTGCAATGTGGATGTTTTTAAATGTTTCATGTATTCTTTGTTTTGAGACTTACAGTTGATTTTTAAGATCAATAATAGCAAGGGTAATAATAATAATAATAATAATAATAATAATAATAATAATAATAATAATAATAATAATAGCAAGGTGCTTATATTTATATACCATCCTATAGTGCTTTACAGAAGTCTCTGAACAGTTTACAGTGTCAGCATACTGACAACAATGTGGGTCTTCATTTTACTAGCCTCAGAAGAATGGAAGGCTGAGTTAATCTCAAATCGCTTCAGGATCAAATTCCTGGCTGCGAGCTGAGTTAGCCTGCAATACTACATTCTAACCACTGCGCAACAAGGGCTCTTAAATTACCAGATGACCATGCATTTTATTATTTTAACTTGTATTTGACATAGAAAATGAATATGTTTCTTCAACTCATACCTCTCTCTCACTTATCTATTTATACCTGCATTCATACTGGTATATAGTCCTATTGTGTGTTGAATATCTGTTCCAGATCATAAATCCTTTACAGGTGAGGATGACTTATGTCATCCAATTTTTATTTAATTTCTGATAATATGATCATTATTTTGTAATATTTTAATGACTATGACTTAGAGAAGCAGAAGTTAGTCACACTAGCACTTTAGCAGAACTTAAACCAGTACAAAGAGAATAATGAGTAGCTGATTTCCGTATGATATAGTAGTATACCGTGTTTCTCATATAATAAAGCCGGGTCTTATTTTTTTTTTTTTTTGAGCCCTGAGAAAACAGCTAGGATGTCTTTTCGGGAGTGAATTAATTTATCCTCCCCATACACCCTTACCTAGAGTGCTCTGTGGGCAGCCAAGCCTCCCCACCAGCCACTCCAATCATGGCGGAGCGCAGAGGGCTCCCTACCTCTGCCAAGCACCTTTGCTGCAGACCTAGGTCAGCGAGCAGGCAGCGTCGGCGTGGATGTTCACCGGCAGCATTTCAGCCATTTCTTGTGCCTCCGTAGTTTCCACGGTTCCCGCCAGCACTTGCGCCCCTCTCACCAGCACCATCTCCAACAACAGCATCTGAGTTGCTCCTGCTTTTTCCCCCGGTCCCTGCAACAACAGGGGAAAAAAACATTTTGATGTACTTGGGAGCACTGTGTGCTGCATTTTTGTTTAATCCCAAGTGGCTGGTTGGGTGTGAGAAGAGCCGAGGGAGCGTCTCTGCCACTGCTACCCTTGGTGCTCCAGCCTCAGGCTCTGCAAGTTTCCAAAAGTCACAGTGTGCAGCCCATTCCTGAATTCCAAGTGCGCTCAGGCCAAGCTGCAGCTGTCCCTCTCTCGCCAGTGCCATTTCCAACAACAGCGGCAGCAGCAGCGGGAACCATGGAAGTGTTTCAGCCACTTCTTGGGTAGTGGAGCCGCTCCATAACTTCCATGGTTCCTGCCGCTGCTGCCACTGTTGTTGGAGATGGTACTGGCGAGAGAGGTATTGCTGCAACTCAGCTTGGGCGTGCTTGAAATGCAGGAACGGGCTGCAGACCGGGACTTTTGGAAACTTGCAGAGCCTGAGGCTGAAGCACCAAGGGTAGCAGCAGCAGAGATGTTCGCTTGGCTCTTCTCATGCCCAACCAGCCACTTGGGATTAAATGAAAATGCAGTGCACAGCGCTCCCAGGTACCTCAAAATGTTTTTTCCCCTGTTGTAGCAGGAACGGGGGAAAAGCGGGAGTGACTCAGACGCTGTTGTTGGAGATGGTGCTGGTGAGAGAGGTACCAATGCTGGCAGGAACTGTGGAAGCTACGGAGGCCCTAGAAGTGGCTGAAACACTGCCAGCAGACATCCATGCCACCGCCCGCCCGCCTGCCAACCGTCTACAACCAGCACCATACCCAGGTCTGCAGCAAAGGCACTTTGTGGGGGCTCTCTTCCATGATTGGCTATTAGAAATGTTTGGTGGCGAGGTGTGGCTGCCTGTGGGATGCTCTTATTGGCAAGTCCCCCCCCACCCATCCCCCTCAATTTCACATGTTTTAAAATAGGCCTAAATTTGGAAGGAGGGCTTAATTTCATTTTATGCCTAGAAAACATGCTGGGTCTTCCTATTGGTGGTGGGGTATTGTTGGACAAACACAGTAGTAGTAGTAATAATAATAATTTTATGTTTTACTTCTATGATAGTATCAAATAAATGTGTGAATGAGAAAGTTCTAAAAGATTGGGGTAATATGAATTCTTTAGTTTGTATGTTAATCCTACCTTATTTATGTGGGGTTTTTTTTACCAACAAAGCATTTTGTGAATGACATTTAGCACTTATTCATGACGATTTGCCTTTCTTTTAAATAATTATACTATTACCAAAACTTAAGCTTCTGCTTAAGTTCATCTTTGGCACATTGTGATCTTAAGTTATAGCTGAACCTTACAGTTTTACAATTCTAAGTTTTGCATGCATAAAGACAAATACTTCCTTAAGTCAAGCTTAATTTTTGGTTACAAGAATTAATCTACATGGTTCTTATGAATGAAATCAAAAGTAATCTGTCATTGCTCTCTTCTGCTATTTTTTCTCCCAAACTTCTCAAATTAGCCCACAACCCTCAGATTTTCTGTCTGTCTCTCATGCAAATATAAACTTAGCCAAGATTCACAAAGTTTGTATTCCATTTTGCCTAGCACAAACTTCACAGACATTTATGAGATTTATGAGGAAAAGAACAAATAGACCTTGGGAGCCAGTTGTTCAATGGCATTCTGCAGTACGGTGATTACAATTCTTTCAATGGAAGAATCAACTCACCACAAATAACAAAGAGATGCTTCTTTGTTATAAACACTGCTTTTAAAAATTGAATATGCAAAACATCATTTAAAAATAATTCTTAAAAACCCACAGAAATTAAAATAACAAAACCAAAATATTCTGTTGATGCAATTTTCATGGAGATTGTGGGTTTTTCTGAAATGTAGCCTTCAGTTATGTCATCTCTTATGTGTAATTCAACTGAAAATAAATCCATCTTAAGAAATGCCTTTCTGAATTTCAGGCCCCTCCTTTCCTTTGGCCGGGCTTATGGCCTAATTTTATGTCCAGACCATGGTTGCCATGCATTCTCATTGATGGATTTCTATGTTTCTTCAAACTTTCCTCACCAGAAAAACAGAAAAAAGCACTATAACGAATTTTATCTGGAGGAGGAGGAGAAGGAGGAGATAGGGATATCTTTCATTGTTCTATCAGTGAACTTATTAAAAACAACAATAATAAAACCTTCAGAGTTCTATTGTTCCATTAGTAATTTTTTTAAAATGATCTTGGAATCCCTTTTCATCAGGGTAGAGTTGGGGCGACTGAATAGAGCTGAGTATTTACTGGCTGGATGCCTTACTGATGCCTATGTGAAATTTACTGATGCCTATGTGAGATTTTTTTTTCTCTTGCACCCTGATAGAGAAACATCTGTCACTGCCTAGGACTGAACTCTCAACCTTTGGAGTGGGAGACAAGCATCTTCAACTCCTGGCCAACATGTCACTCGCTGTTCCATTAGTAATTTTGAAAAATGGCTGTAGAGCACAGTGATTAGTGATTGGAGAGATGGGAACATTCCTCTCATAATACACAATGCCCTGCTACAGTGAAATTCTTAGCTTCTATTGATATGATTCTAAGACACAGTGACATATTTTATGTTACTTTAAAATAACATTAAAAAAATTCATACTCCAAAGTCCTTTTTTCAAGTTAATACCTTGGGACTGAGGACAGAAACATCAAAGTCTGTAGTAAAAAAAAGAATGGCAATTGCCATACCAAGAGTCCAACCAAAAGTGCCCACAGAGGATACAGAAGCTGGTCACTGCTCCTTAAAAGGTTGTGTAGTAGACTATCTAGTTACCAGAAGAATGATAAATTATATTTCATTTCTAATCATACAGTACATGGCAGAATCCTGTTGATTCTATATAGAGCAAACTGTTAATCATATAAATTAATTAACTGATTATTTCTAATAATATCATCTTTTGAAAGCAAAAGATGATATTTCAGCAGTGATTTTTTAAAATAAATGATTGCTTTTATTGAATATTTACTTTGCTGTATTCATATTGAAAGAATATTGCATGGGACAAAAGGCAAAAAATGATGGTTTGATATGAATCAGTTTAGCTCTTTTTCATCTTCTGAATTTCTGATCACTACTTTCAACCACTGTTTGCCTATAAGCACTAACACATATATACTGTATACATAAATACACAAATGATCACATATTTTATCACCCAATTTTAAGATGGTCTTTGTTCTTACGCTCAGTGCATTGCTATTGCTACTTGCAATTTGTTTTGTAGCTTCTTTACTTTGAAATATTGGGATGTGTATTTTGTTGCCCCTGATGTACCTGCAGTGTATATTTACATATTAATAAGACCCCTCTATGCTTAACTCTCTCTTGTGCTGTCTTTTCAACTGCTTAGATAAGAAATATTAAAAAGCCTAAGGAGTTTATGTTTAGTTCTTTTATAAACCAACCTTTATCACATAATACTGTTGATGAAATTATAGCTAGGATATTTCAGTGTTAAATGTTAGCAACTTTGATAATAATAAATTTTTACTAAAGAAAAAATAATTTGTTTCTGCATTGCATATGAAAATTGTGTTTTTACAGAACTGTATTGTCATGCTACCCTGCAAGGGATCATAGTATTTATATGACTTATATGGTGGGGAAAATGTCCACTTAATTAAACAACCAAAGTATCGATGCAAGAAGATATCTTTTACATTCATATTTTCTAAAAATAATTTTATTGATAACTTTACTTGAATAAAAGAAAAAGAAGGAATATATAAAAGGAAAGAAGAAAAGAGAAAGTGCATAAAGTAATACAGCTAAAAAAAAAAATACTTACAGAAGTGACACCCAACCTTTATTATTCAGTGATAAAAGGACAATAGTCCCTTTGTCTCCTTATTCAAGACTTTTTCAATTGTCTGGTCACTTTAGGTCTTTCAATTTTCAGCAAAAAGTTCATTAAAGTTACTTGTTATTTTATCTTCCATTGTGGTTATTCAATATATCTTCATTTAATACACATAAAAATCTTGCTGGCCAATAAAATAATTTTCTCTTTTGTGACTGTAACCACCATAAACAAATGCATTCTTTTGGAGTGGTAGAATTATCCTTTCCTCTCTTCTGTATCTTTCACTCCCCTTCATTTTTTTTCTTTATTTCACATTTGTAATCTATAAATGAGGAGTAAAATAAGAGGTTTTTTTTCCCCATGTCCATGACAGTTTTGTCCCTTTCAATACTCTGTACTTCACAAACATTTTCTTCATGTTTCCCTTCTTTTTCTATTTACCTCTTCATTTAACATAGTCAGCCAATCAGTATCCCTAATAATTTTAAACATTTTTGTTTCCCATGAAGGTATAGTATATTATCTATTTATTTAATTAAAAATACTGCTAAGAAAGCAATATTCCAAATGTATCTGTCATTTTAGTCTGTTATTTAACTTTCTTAGTTCAAAATCCTGGATCCTAAGTTTTTTGCATTTAATTCTTTTCAAAACTTCGTAACTGGTTCCTTCCTTTTTACTTTAATGTTTCCCAATTTGAAGGTACATTTACCCAGGTGACTGTGGGTTCTCTCCTGCTTTGAAGACCTCTTCACACTTTTAATTTCCTTCATTTGCATTATAAAATGGATTGGTAAGACAGATGTCCTTCACCCAGGCTTTGTGTAAGACTGTAAGTGCGATGTCTTCTACCAGGTCTGCTGTTGCTGTACTTGAAGTGCCTGCAAAATCCAACAAAGTTTATGTGGCTACTCACAGTTTTTCCTTGTCTGGAGATTATTAGCTTGGGTATATTGATTGGCTGTTGGTCCTTACCTTTGCATCCTCCCCATTGCTTTGCTGAGACATGTTAGTCTGCTATGTTTTTACCATGCCAGCCTCTATTGGCATGCATATCTACATTGATCACCAGGAACATCATTGAAGAAACTCAGAAGAACTCCAAAGTCCATAGATACAGGAATCATTGTGGCACAGTGATTAGAATGCAATTTTGCAGACTAACTCTGCCCATAGCAGGAGTTTGATCTAACTGGCTCAGGGTTGTCTCAGTCTTCTATCTGTCTGAAGGTTAGTAAAATGATGACCAGAATATTGGGGAAAATATGCTGACATTGTAAACTGCCAAGAGAGTGCTATAAAGCAAGATGGAACAGTACGTAAGTTTAAGTGCTTTTGATATTGCTACATATCCTTGGGAAAAGGCCTTACAAAAGCAATGTAAATTTGTGTACATAACCATTACAGCAGGCATGTAAAATTTGATAAAAATATGGAGTCAGATTACTATGGTCTGATTCAGTACCCCTATATTTTGCAGTTTTAAGGAGTCTCCAAGGATGCCCTTTCTACTGACACTAGCATCTTTGAATAATATTTTTTGTTGTATGTATATATTTATTCCACAAAAAAGACAGTTTTTGTCATCTGTCACTTTTCTCTCCAGGGTCATCAAGCAGTTTTAACTTGCCTGTTCTGTCTCAGATGCATTTCAGAACCATATATGTATTTAACAACAATATTGTTGTTTCACCCTCACCCAACATTTTCTTATTCTTGCTCAACACAACTTTTGTCTTTTGGTTATACACTTTTTCCAATTCAAAGACTTTGCTGTGTAAAACAATTATACCTTAAGCCACTGAATACTATTTCCCTATTTCCTTTTCTATGATGTCATCAGAAATCAATGACATAGTGGAAAACAAGTCAATGTACTAAATACCATATGTGGTTTTGTTGACTGTGAAGCTCTCAAGTACATTTTAATAAACTACTGCTGTGTCTCAGAATATTAATAACATTTGTACTGCTAATGTGGAATACATGAGTTCATGAAATAGCTATGAGAAGGGTTTGTTCCATGTAAGGAAAATTCATAATAAAAAATAGGACAAAATTGTGTAGCTAAATTTGTCTTCCTAGTACATGAAAGCACATGTGACATTATTGCCATTACCAAACTTGGTGGGGATTTCTCTAGACTCCAGAAATAAGCATGTCCATGTTCTTCCTTTAGAGTTGGTGCTGAAATCTTTATGGCTGGTACAAACACAACCTAGGAGTAAGAAGCATTGAAGAGGTTCTGATTTAAGAAATGAAACAAAATACTTACTTGGGAAAAAATCTGAATCAAGTTATAGGACGTTAGATCTATATAAAAGAAAAAACAATCCTTTATCAGCCAACAGAAAAGCGAATAGAGGGAAGGGATCTATGAGCAAAAGTAAAACTACACAACTGAGCAATGCTGTACTGTAAAAGGACAAAATATTGCTGTCACTCCTATTTATACTTTCTCAGCCACCTGATTATATTCATGTGGAGAGTTATCCACATGGAGGTTCTTGGAAAAAGTTTTTTTGTTATAAATATTGACTTTCCTATTATTTCCCATTACTTTAAATATTTACTTCTAATGTTAACATTCTAGTCTCCTATAACTTGTATTTGTCTCTGTGCATGTAATGTCAATAAAGTCTTGCAAAATTAGGGACCACTATTTATAGTATACATATAATCCATAACTTTTCCTTTTATAAACACAGAACAATTGGGAAAGAACCAGCATTTGTGTTTGTGTGTGTGATTAAACATGGAAAACCATGGCATGTAAATTGACTTCATAACCACTTTTGTGATATGTGCAACTTTTGAAATTTAAGATATATTGAATAAATGCAAGTTCGAACTGCTACCCCATTCTTGAAATTGGACAAATCTGTTCCTAACAAAGAAACTGCAACAGTTTTATAGATAATGGAACGGATTGTAGCTTTACAGTCTTCTGAAATGCTCCGTATAGTGGAAAACAAGTCATCCTCTTTAAGCTGCATGGCAATCATCCTTTTATCAGCCCCAGACTTTTTATTCAAGGCAGAATTAAATCAAATTTTATCCGTTAGCTTCAGTACCATTCCACTGAATGGCATATGGAGGATAGTTTTCTGCAGTCACCTTGCATCGATCTCATTTTTCCACTCTGCATCCATTCTAACCTTGCCATTTTCATTAGACTAACCTGCCAAACCCAGTTATTCATATTGCCAATAAACGAGCACTCTGCACTCATTATCTGGCAAGAAGTGCAAGATGGATGTGTGTGCTTACTGTGTGTTGGGGGAGTGCCAGTTGCTGGAGGGTTTTGGCCCTTCTCTTCTACTGTTAATCCATCTCTTTGTGAAGAAAGACCCTTTGCTTCAAAGAAACAATATTAGTTGCATGTCATCATTAGTCTGGAAATTATAAGAGAAACCTTCCATCACTATCGGCACAATTACCTTCCCATTCGCCTACTCTACCTCATTAAAAGAAAAATGTTACAATTATGGCAGAGACGGGAGGAACAGATTAATGTTCTGTTTCTAATGCATTGATGAATTGGCACTTAGTCAAAGAGATCCTTTTAAAAAAATTAATGAAAGACTTTTTTTTTCAAATGAAAATTATAAATAAAATAGAGAATTCAAAATTATTATCTCTCAGCAAAATTAGAACCATTCACATACAAAACAGCAAACTGCATATTTTTCTAAACAGTATCTCCTTTCTAAAACAACCTTCATGGTTTTTTTTTTAACCATTTCCCTTACTTCCTACCCCATCAACCATGGTTTCTTAACTTCTCTAAACCTTTACAGATATTCCTGCCTTGATGGACTCACTTATTAATGTCAAAGTTTCAATTAGACCAAGGTGTTTATTTGGGAATAAGATGCTTAAGTCCAAACGACTTTTACTTATAAAGACAGCTGGCTCTTTCAAGGATCCAGAAAGATTGTGCTTTTCAATTTTTAAGCCCCTAATTAAATAATAGTAATTATAAATGAAAATAGAACCCTCTCCCCAATCAAGTTAATAATTGCCAGTGGGTGCACACACACACACACACACACACACACACACACACACACACACACACAAACATGTTTTTGTAGATTCTCACGGGTACAGGTATGCAGGTCTTGGCATGTTCGGGTCTTCTCCCGTGTAAATACTCCCGAGAGTATTTTGGCAATGTTTCAATGAGGATCCACTCACCATCTTCAGGCTGATGCTTTCGGCTTCGTGCTTGTGCAAGCAAAGTGTGATCGGAACTGCCATCTTCCTACACATACTGGTGGGGAGGTTGGCTGTGTTGTCATTTCTTGATTGGTTGATGGAGTTGATGTTTGCAGATTGGCTGGCTTTTTCGTAAGAACATGTGTGGCTGAGATATTGGCTGTGTGTCTATCAGCCAATATCCAATGTTGTATTAGCCAATATCCTGTGTTGTAACAACCTGGGTCATGGGCTATGTGATGACCTTCTGAGTTCTGAGTTTTCAACTTATAAACAAATGAGTTCCAGCCATGGAAACCAACACTGGACCCAAAACAACACATGATGCCACCACCAATCTCCCTCACCAGACTCAATCCCAAACCCACCCCATAGACAAAAGGCAATCACTGGCCAGAAAGCAGACCATGGCTGCATCACCAACTGCGATACACCCCAACCCCCAAACCACGCAAACTGACACATGCAATGAACACATAGCCAGGCCTCAACCTCGGAGCCAAACCAAAACTTGGAACGTCACATCACAGCCACCCACTCAGGATATCACATCATGGAACTCAGGAGATTACACCACAAAACCACAGGATGTCACAACACAGCCAAGCACCCAGGAGATTACAGCACAAGACCCAGGATGTCACAACAATAGAACTCAGAAGGTCATCACACAACCCATTACCCAGGTTGTTACAATACAGAGGCTGATAGACACGCAGCCAAAACCTCAGCCACACATGTTCTTACAAAAAAAGTCAGCCAATCTACAAACATCAACTCCAACCAATCAAGAAATGACAACACAACCAACTTCCCCACTAATATATACAGGGAGACGGCAGCTCCGATCATGCTTGCTCATACAAGCACGAAGCTGAAAGCACCAGCCTGAGGATGGCGAGTGGGATCTTGTTGAAACATTGCCAAGATACTCTCAATCTTACATGGGAAAAGACCCAAACATGCCAAGACCTACACATATATACATACGCACGTGCACACACACACATACACACACACACCTTTCTGTCTCACACACTCACATCCTTTCCCAGTTTGCAGTGAATGCTACAATTCTTCTCTATATATCAAATCTGTGAAGAAAAAAAATTGAAAAAGTGAAGGGGAATGGCCATTCAGCATAATCTCATATATTTGCTATATAGACTTGTTTTAGGTAGGGTTCTCACTGTTGATTTTCTCCTTTGAAAATTTTAGCATGGGCAGTGGAATACTAATGATGCTAACTGTTCTTTATGATATATAGATGCACATGATTGTCATGGGAAGGAAGGAAGTCCATCTATTCAATTTTTCATTCTTTAAGGGAAGAAGGAGATTAATTTTTTTCTCTGCTTCCTTCCAGTTTTTATAGGTCCATTCAGAGTAGTAGACTATGGTAGCAGTCTTTCAAATTATTTCACAACAGAGATTTCTTAGTCTTAATGGGATAATTTGGGTTTGTTTTACTTCTGTATTAATGTCGGTCAGAATTGAAGCTAATGATAGACAATTAATGTGATATGCTAGTTAGTTCACAGCTATCTCTGTGGGGAGCCTATTCAAGACTGTTAAGTTCACATGAACATTTTCTTAAAAGGAATAATAAAGAATAAAAATCTTAGATACTGGTCAAATAAATTTAAATAGCTGCATTCATCCCCGTCCCCCGTCCCCAAGTTAATCAGAGGATGTTTTTGATGTTTAGGCCACAATTCTAAAATTATATGCTTTATTGGAAAAACATAGGGGTGCACAGCTTGTACTGGTTGGTGAGCAGTACTCAAATTTTCTTTTAAAACTCTGCTGCATAAGATTCAAAATGCTCCATAAACTTCAGGCTAAAACATTCAACAATGTTTTTTTTTAAGTTTATTCATTTTCATCTACTCTTTGCACTTCAAATTATGACTAAGAGTCACTCACTGGAAAAATTCCAGAAAAACATTTAATTCACAAATTGTTTTCTTGACCTTCATAGTTTTATGTGGTCTCTTTTTTTCCTCTTTGTTGCAGTGCAACATGGAAAAGAAAAAAAGTAACTACAATGTGGAAAAGGTTATAACTGCTTTCTAAGTATGAGCAGCAGACTCTGTTAGAATCCTTTAATGCTTTGTATAATTGCTTAGCATTAATTCTCTGGGAGAAATACTGAAGTGACCTATTCAGGCACACTGAGAGATCTTAATTCCTGTAGTGCTGAAAGAAGCAGAGCTTACATGATACTACTATTAATTATGGCATGCTTACATGATGGCTTTAACTGTGGACAGTAGGGTATTTAAAGCACCCACTGGTACTTAGGAAGCTATATCTGTAAAAATTTACTAGCTAAATTTTACATATCGGTAAGAATCTATTGGTTTTTTTTTCTTTTGCAGACTAATCAATTGCCATTTTTCTCATATTATAAAAAGAACCCCAAGAACTGGCATGTACATTTCTTTGGAATGTAACATCTATGTCCAAAGGAATACTCATTTATTTTAATCTTATTCTTAATCTTGACCTTGAGTTACATATTCCTCACACTGAATTTATAATAAGTAGATAAAAAATAACAATTATTTGTCCATTTGTCCATTTGTTATTCCAAGAAAATTAAACTTTTAGGCATTGATCCTTCAGTGATATTTCTGTTGATCTGGTGATACACAATAGCAGTAGAACATTTTATGAATAAATCTGGACCCAATAGTAGGTTTAGAAAGGGAAGATTCAAAATAGAAACAAATGTCTAATTAAGCTCTAGGATCAAATATTTGTTTATAAGTCAATCCCAGCCCCAGTAATGGCATATTTTATCAGCAGTAACAAATAAGGATAAGCCAGAATGTGTGACACAGAACTATTGGTATATAGAGGGACCTTATGCTGATATACATAAAGCACATACTTAACAAAATTGAAAAGAATAGCCATAAAGTTTGAAGGACAAATAAATAATGCTTATCCCTTCTCTCAGAATCTTTATAACTCTAATTGTATAAGATATAAATACAGCTTTCAGAAATATATAAGAACATAAAAAAATGTTCTTAAATTAAAATAACTGCCCATCTTGTCTATGCATTCAATGTCATGCAGTAGCCACACAGAAGTTTTCAGCATCACATTATGAACAGCAGGGAATGAGGCTCTCCCTCAATTCAATTCAATCAAATTTAAGGTGTTTTTAGGAGAATTGTCAGGCTTCTCTGTTGGCAGCTTAAACTGAATATAATTAATTCTATAAACATGTATATCAGAAGTCTGATTATTATTTGATGTATTGAGAAGACTCTAACATTAAAAAGAAAGTTAAACTAATTACACTAGCATTCTAGTGAGTACTTGATTTTCAACTGAGAATCCTGTATATAGGCAGATTAGCACAGAAAGTTTCAGGATATTTTTCTCTTGCTCTTTCAATTTAAAGAAAATAAGCTTGCTTCCTTCTAGAAAAAAGAGCAATCTGCACCTGTTGATTGTTTGAGAAATGGTTTGTAAACTTATTATCAAATTTAAAATCAGCTTTCACACCTGTGATTCTGGAAATAGATAGTCACTGTTGATAGTCTGGTCCTTCATGAATTTTTCCATTTTCTTTCAAAGCCACAGAAACTGATAACATCTGATAGCAACAAATTCCAAAGTTTAAGTATGTGTGTTATTAAAGAGGAAGGGAGGGGGGAAATCTCCCAAACTGAAAAGCCTCAGAATGCTGTAATCTTTCATCATAATGAAGGTGCTGCAGCCCTTTAATTATTTTGATTGCTTTTTAAACATATTTTTTTCAAGTTCTATAACACAAGTATTCATTTTCAGAAATTTACATCTGTGGATATAAAGCCAAGAATTGGCCCACAGGCAGCATTATTCAGATGCAGTTCTTAAAGATTTATTGACCAGTAGGAAGCATCAGTCACATTAAAGATTCATCCTTACTTACCACACAATATCACAATGTCAATGTGTGAAAGTCAAGTAAAAACTCTGAACATGAAGTCAAGATCAAGACGTAAAGAGCTTAACTTCCAGGCTGTTCGCACTGACGGCTCATGGGTCAGATGTGTCACATGCAGGCCACACCCACCCCACAGTGGTCAGATTAGATTTTTTTTACTACCGGTTCTGTGGGTGTGACTTGGTGGGTGTGGCAGGGGAAGGATACTGTAAAATCTCCAGTCAGAAGTAATATTTGCCGGTTCTCTGAACTACTCAAAATTTCCTCTACAGGTTCTCCCAAACTGGTCAGAACCTGCTGAATACCACCTCTGCCATCCCAGTTCCATAAAGGCAAAAAATGTCACAATATGTCACGATATAGCATATGATGCAATCTAGTTTGACACCCATTGCTTAAGGGAAGGTAGGCTGTACATATCATTATGATAGCTTCTTGCAGAGGAATTTGTTCATATGTTTCTTATTTACATGTTGAGGGCTTTGGCTAATTAAGTCTAAATCTATCAAAATGTGACTCTGCAGACTGAAGCATAATATATGTAACTGCAGTGGATCAGAAGTAGCCTAGCCTTAGATTAGATCCTTGTATCTGATCACCAGGCCATTATCAAATTGAAGATTTGTCAGGCGTAAGAGTAATAGATGAACAAAGATTTAGAATATAAAAGGAGAAAGATATGGCACAAACAGTCTATGGAGGAGTTCCAGGTTTATCCTATTTTTTATTTTCCTTCTTAAAATGAGCATCAGTATAAAACAGTGACAGCAGGATTAGTAGGATAATCTAGAAATCAATTGGGAGTGTTTACAGAATGTGGTGCACTGACTATTTGATCACATCATTTTGGCTTTATTGACCACACCATTATCTTGCGGACAACCTTGCAATTAACACAGGGAGACCTAAGATTGTAAGTTTTGGTTACTAATATTTTGCCGTGACTAAGAATCTCTTCAAATAGCTGATCCTTTACGGCAGCATCATGTGACATATCAGGACTTTTTCCCTTTTGCTAAACCAAAAAGTGTGGGCATGGCCAGCCTGTGATGCCTCCGACCCATAGGCCACGAATTTGACAGCCCTACTTTAGGGCAATGTTTCTGAACCTTGGCAATTTTAAGATGTATGGATTTCAATTTCCAGCATGCTGGCTGGGAAATTCATAAAATTGAAATCCACACATTTAAACCACAGTCAAGGTTCAGAAATAATATTATAGAGATTTCATTGGAACCTTTGCATCAAGAAAGACAGGGTAAAGCTAGATCTAAGTCGCTGTTTCTCTGACAGTCAAATCCCCAGTTACTTTTATTCGAAATTGAATTTACTGCTTCTCCTATACAAAAGGCCCCAGAGCCATCACTTAAAGTCATAATTGTACAGAACTAGATTTGCATATGTTTCAGGGAAAGGAATAGTATAAACTGGGTTTCTGTGCAATTTGGTTATTCAGATTTTCCTTACATTGCAGAGATACAGTCCTAGCCTGGGAAATATACAAATAATAGCTTTGTAAGAATTTGTCACACTGAGTTTCTTGTGTGCACAAGGCCTCCAGCTAAACTTATGACAGCTATAAATATGACTGAAATGTTATTTGAGCTCTGACTTCAGGAGTAATTTTGTTCTCAGCTACTGCATTCAGAACAGTGAAGAATAACAATAGCCACCATTTGGTATGGCTTGGATTTTGGAAAGAAGCAAGCAAGTCCTAATCCTTATTCACTGTTGCCAAAGGAGATCTCAAGTGTTCACTATTCTTCAGGGACTGCTATTATATGAAAGTGAGCAAGACAAGCATCTGTTAGTTCAGCTGAGAAAAGTCAAATGGGGAAAAAAAACCTTATCCAAAATCTCATTTCAACTACAGCATTGTTGCTATTTGTTTTCCATATGTCACTAAATGGACATTGGATTAATATATCAAGCCTGCAGATAGGGAAATGGGAATCTGCAGAGGACATTTTAAACCGAGGGTAAAAGAGTCCCTGTGGGTTTTAGTCTAATTATAGAGGAAGGTGTTCATATCTGATTCAAGGCCATTGAGCCAGCTCTGTCCAAAGATATTTCCATGGTCATGTGGTCAGCATGATGTCAGAAACACTGTTATCTTACCACCAAAATGGTACCTATTTATCTACTCACATTTGCATGCTTTCAAACTGCTAAGTTGGCAGGGGCTCAGGTCTTGAACCAGGCTGTTGACTTTCCAACCTACAACCCTTGAGTCAGTCACCATGCTGATTTTGCAGGAAGACATGCACTAATATTTTCTATAGCTCCACTAAAATTACTCTAACAGTTTAAGTTCCCAGCAACTTGGGAAGAGTTTGAGACGGGTTTACAAGAACAAAATTAAACAAATTCTCAGAAGCTGGAAGCTAGAACTATTTTATCACTTTATGGTTGGATTTCTTCATCATTTTCTTTATAATTGGGTTTTTCCAATGAACAACAAAAACAATATACTGAGATGTTAGGAGTAGAGGCATGTAACTAAGGGGTTATCAATGCTCCCCTGGACTTGGTCTGCACCTCTCCAAGGAAGGTACATCACATGGTTTTGGGAAACCCTGATCTATGTAGTAACTCAGAGTTGATACCAACTTGATAGTATATAATCAATCATGTAGCAACATTTTGAAAATAATTTGTAAGAGAATGAAACAATTTTTGAAATTTAATTTAAAATATTTTCTATTTTAAATTAAATATTACTAAAACTTACATTTCCATGAAGGTAACAAATCAGCTTTGCACATGGCAGCTCAGCTGCTAAGTCACATTATTGGGGAAATGGATGGCATAGAAATTTAATAAACACATAAACAAGTAATTTTACAGGGGTATTATTCCTATTAGAAAGTACCCACAGATCCTTCTATAGATAGCTAAGTAAGGTCTGGGAGTATAACTTTGATGTCCAAAATAGCTTCATATTTTAAAATAACTCTGACACAAAATTTAATTCAACTTATTCTAGTTTTGGATTATAACTCTGTATATTCATATATACCATATATACATTTCTATTAATATCAAATCTTCAATTGCTCGTACAGAAATTATTGCAACTCTTAATTTACACTATGTTGATTCTGTTGCAATTCATCTATTACTTGGATTTTAATAGTATTTAAAACAACAAAGAACATTCATTCATACTTGAATTCATACTTGAATGAATTACTAAAAATTTTAATCTAAGTCTATGAGACTTGTAAATTCCATTTATTTACTTTGTATTTTATTCTTCATTTTTGGCTTTCCTTTTCTGTCTTTTTGCTCTTATTTTTTTCTTTTGTGCACATTGTTTTTTTTCTTTTCTTAATAAAGGAATTATTATTAAAAACAATAATGACAACAATAGTAAAGCTTACTTATGAAACTTTTACAATGCATACAGGTAGTTCTCTCCTTATGACCACAATTGGACCAAAACTTCCATTGCTAAGCAATTGTTCATTAAGTGAATCTGGATTTTGTTTGATTAAATTGAGCTCAGTCATATTATAGATCTTCCAAAACCGTATAAAATAATATTCTCAATGAACCAATTTAATAAACTGAGAATATCCTTTCCAGTTTTAATATTATTCTGTCTTTTTATCATGACACAAAGAGCAGAAAAGTAATCGCACTAACTATAACCCTAGAATATTTTCCACTTAACTTTTCCAATAATGCAAGATAACCTGACCTTAGTTTTCCTTCTTATCTACACTCAATACTTTAATCTTGTAACTCTGAGAGCCTTTCCACACTACTGAATATAAGGGCTATTCATTGATGTTTAAGTTAGCCAAATAACTATACCAGCATGAAATTTACTTTCTATTGCTTCTTTTCCTAGTTATGGCTTCTCTGACATCTCTCCAAGGTAATATGTGACACAGGTCAGGATTTTACTTATCTTGAACTTGTAGTTGGATGAAATAAAAATAAAAGGAAAATGCACCTTTGATATCAAATGCAAGTAACAAAACCTAAAGCTGTATCTTACATTGGATGAGAATAAAATGAAAGTAATGTCACGAGGACAAGATTATGCCACAGTTAAGTGAAAATGAGGACATCTGATTTTATTTCCCTATATACGCCCTATCCGACTCCATTGTTACAGCCTCAACCCCTCATAGCTCAACCTCCTGAAAGGAGGCATGCATAAGTGCACCAGTGTGCCTACCATCCCTATCTTACTGTCCCCATTTGTATTTACTTCCTTTGTTCTTGTTTATGTTCATACTTATATATGTTATCTTGTATATGTTTGACAAATGAACAAACAAACAAATAAATATAATCCTAAACATATTAGGGTAGTGGTAAGACCATGCTTACTGGCTCAAATATCCTTCATCCTGCTTGATAAAATCAGTGAAATCCCTCTGCATCATGATAAATTCTATTGAAACAAAGAATGTAGGTTAGCAAGTCAAGATCAAGAATGCAGGAAAGACTTGTGAAAAAGCATGACACAAAAAGCAGACAAATCCAGACAAACTTGAAAGTTCTGAACCACTCAACGTTATTAGCATTAGTAGAAAGGTATTAAGGAAAAGGTGTGATTTTGTTTCCAGAAATGGGCAGAGTTTTATTTATGCATAGATGATAGAGCACTACCTTCAAATGCCATAAGTTTCATTAATTTTCAAGGAGTCTTGCATGCAGGAGTTCAAGTCCCAACTTAGCCATGAAAGCAGTTGGGTGACTTTGGGCAAATCAGCCTCTCTCAACCAAATTCACCTCACAGGGTGGTTGTTGTTGGGAAAATAGGAGATGAAAGGTCTGTTTGATATATTTGCCACCTTGAGTTATTTATAAAAATAATAAAAAGGTGGGATACAGATAAATAAATAAATATTTTAAACCACTTGGTAGCAATGTGATTCTTGTGGAGATCTTGGTCCATCAGATTTGGTTGATCATGTTTCAGGTTCTATGTGTAGATAGTTATATAACCAGTGGTTATTTATGAATTTTCAGATGGGAAGCTTTTCCCCAGCATCCAATTTTTCTTCTAATGAAGACTCATTCAATCAGCATAATACTATATTAAACTGTTTATCTGATAGTATCAACATATATCTAGATTTCCAACTGGATGAGGAATTTATATAAAGACATTAAGAATGGTGGCTGTCTACTTTCAGTAAATGTAAATGTGAAGGACAAATAAAGGAAAAATCTTCCAGTATCTAAAGCAAAAACTCAGATATTTCAGTAGAAAAGACAAATCTTGTTATTATTTTATTCTTGGTCAATCTTATAGAATATTCCATTATTATTTACATATTTCAGAATGACATCTTAACTTAACTATTCATACTATACATACTGGTATTCTCCAGTTATTTTATATATTATCTCCTGAAAATGGTAAAATTTGATTTACCAATGATAGGGAAAATAACATCACAATGTATTGACTACTAATGTTGCAAAATTATGTTTCTGTGAATTCTAATTCACTCTCATGTTATGTGATGAAACTTTCAGCTTTTCTCATAAATAGATGGGTCATTTGGACAAACCCATTGTAACTGATCTTCTGTCATAAATATTAAGGCTAATGACAAAGGCTAATCTGTAATAGGAAATGTAATAATGCATTGGAAGGACCAATGTTAGCAGAGCTGCTACAACTGCTTTATCTAGTAGAAAGCAAGATAAAGAGAGTAAATTCTTTCTGATTATATTATTGGAATTGGATATGTCTAGTTTAATGAAAAGAACGACTAGTGGTGACATGATAACAGTGATCTGATATCTCAGGGTTTGCCACAAAGAAGAGGGAGTCAAATTATTCTCCAAAGCACCTGAAAGCAGAACAAGAAGCAATGGGTGGAAACTAATCAAACAGCCAAGCACTAAGACGAAATTTCCTGAAAGTTAGAACAATTAATCAGTGGAAAAACTTGCTTCCAGAAGTTGTGAATGCTTCAACACTTGAGGTTTTTAAGAACAGATTGGATAACCACTTGTCTGAAATGGTATAGGGTTTCCTGCCTAAGGAGGGAGTAGAAGACTTCCAAGGTCCCTTCCAACTCTGTTATTCTAATTCTATTCTAATTTGTTATCCTGAAACATTAAATTAAATTCTCCAATACTTTGTAAACATTTTGGATAAATACAATACTATTGCTGTTATGCAAAGGACAAACTTCAAATTTTCTATTCCCATGAGGGTGAAGCAATATACAGATGTAATTACATCTGTAGACTAGCAGTCATGCTAAAATCTCTAATTTAGAATCTAGATGGGAGAACATGCTAAAACTTCTATGGCAGTAATATGGGTCCCTTCTAATTGATCAATGTAGCTGGAACATTTAAGGTTGTGGAATACATGAATGGGATTCTTTGCATCATAGCAAAAAGATATTGGTATTTTAAATAGCTTGTATAGTGGGATTATAAATACCTTTACTGTTTTGGACATCCTGCACATATATAGGTGTAGCTAGATTGGATGAATAGCATTTGTTTTATGCTATAAGATATATTGCCTTCTATCATCTAAATGGTGCACAGGTTGGACTTTTGCTGCTATTCAAGTAGTATGAATCATAGGAGAAAAAGAATATTTTTTAAAAAAAATAGTTTCATAGATTAATTAAATGCACATACAGAGATGAGGATTGCTACTACATTAACTTTTGGAAATCAGATAAGGTGATAAACTGAGCTAGTAGTAAAAAAAAACTGTTCAAAAAATAATCCATTCAAAGCCTAAGAAGAGAGATTGTAAAATACAGAATCCTGGACTGAAGATTTTCACCATAACAAGCGCATTCAGACTGAGCCTTTGACTATGAGATTCCAAATTCCTTTTTCTGAACAATTACTTCTGCAATATTGAAGACCCCTCTTCAATGGAGAGGTTCTCTCTGGGGAAATTTCACACAGTTTTATATAGACTGTTTCAGTCTGATGTTGCCTTGAACTAAACCCTTTATTTCCATTAACTGTGACAGTGAAGAAACAAGTTTAGAGGGCAGATTCTATCATAATAGGACCAAATGTTTTATCCCATTGACAAGTAGAGGTATATATTAGGTAGAGACAAGAAATTAACAATCATATAAGAGACCACAATTATTTTACCTTCTCTTAGAGATAATTGGCACTGGAATCTTGCAATTGTGGTTTCATGGCCTTTTAGACTTGGTATACGCTTGTAAAAACATCAGGGTTTGAGTCACAAATGAAGTATTAGCTATTAGGCAAAAATTAAGTGGGCTTGATAGACTACCATTCACCCCTGCCTTACATACACAGATATAGTTCATCACAAACATATTCTCACAGGTTGACAAAACTGTTTTTAAGTGCATTTCATCATTGTCTGCATTAATCTGACCCAAATATACAAAGTTAAAATGCTCAGAGTATTTAAATGTTTGCTTAGATATGCATTTTACTATTTTTTAAATATTTGTATATCACTTTCCATTAAAAATTCTCACAAATCCTCAATTTTTAAATGTGCACTTTGATTTTGAACTAACATGAGTTTAAGTATTCATAGCCCCAAGATTATTTTACAAAATTCTCTGTGGTAGGATACAATTGTGGAAATATGACTTATAAGTTTGATGAATAATAACAGTACCATATTCCTTTCTCTATATTTTTCAGATCAGTTTATATTCAGACTTTGTTATTGTTGTCAAGAGGTTGAACACGTATGGATCACAGGATGCCAAATTTAATCCAAGTTTTCTGTTTATTCCTATGCTAGAAAAGACTCATATTTGTCATATGATGATATGCCTCTTTTATGACAACTTTTTCCTCAAGTACTATGGAGAGTTTTTTGGGTTGTTGTTGTTTTTGCATTTTTAAGAATGACATTTGACTATAATGCTAAAATGGGTGATATTATCTGTGCCAGTTTGAGGCACGAAGCATTCCAAAACTAATGTCAGTCTTAAAATAAACAATATAGGCATTCCTCAAGTTTATACTGTAATTAAGCCCCGCAATTACTACCATAAGTCATGCTACTTCTTAAGCAAGTGATCATCACATGACTGCACTGATTTTACAACATTTTTTGTTCCTGTCATTAAACAAACACCATGATCATTAAGCAAGGCCATTGTTTTCTATGGGAATTTCTTTTTTGAAACTGGAAACCATTGCCAGTTTCTGGCAGTTTTCTAGCAAAAAACATTGTAAGTTATAGTTATGTGACTATGGGATACTGTAAATAGCCATAAATAGGGATGGTGGCTGAGCACCCAAAATTTTGATCATATGACCACGGAGATGTGACTGTCAAAAACTTGAAATGTTGTAAGTCCTTTTTTAAGCTGTTCACTATAATCCTGAATGGTTACTAAATGACCAGTGATAAATTGAGGACTATCTGTAAACAATTTCTCTCTTTAAGTATGATGAGCAGTTCAGAAATATGAAATATAAACCAATCTCAAACTAAAAGAAAAACAACTAAAAATCCTCAAGCCATATAAACTACATCATTGTCACCTACTGTGATCCAGGGGTGGGATTCAAATTTTTTAACAACTGGTTCTGTGGGTGTGGCTTAGTTGGTGGGTGTGGCTTGGTGGTCATGTGACTGGGTGGACATGGCTTCGTGGTCATGTTATTGGCTGGGTTGGCCAGCTCATCTCCTTGCCTGGCCTCTCATGACTGTGCAAAGTACCAGCAAAGGAGGGGAAAAAAATTCCAGAGATGTTCCTGAGACAGGAAGTCTGGTCCTGCCAAGAATGTAATAAGGGTTAACTGAGAGGCAGTTTCTGTAAGCAACACCAGAATGTTTCCTTCCTGCCTTCTTTACAGGATTAGGCCAGTAATTTCTTCTAACAACTGGTTCTCCAAACTGCTTAGAATGTTAACAACTGGTTCTAGTGAATAGGTGCAAACTGGTATAATCCCACCCCTGCTGTGATACCATGGATTATGTTTAGAATGATCACCATGATGGTTTTATATCTCAAGTTTCCCTATATACAATGTTACATACCAGGGATGCCTAATTCAATTTAATTGTATTAGATTAAGGTTCATTTTAATAGATTAAACAATTATATTTTCTTAGATTAAATCAATTTAATCAGTTATTCCTCAGATAATAGATCAATAATCAGATCCAACTATAAAAAATATCTGTCTAATTTTGGTTTTCTAGAGAAATATTTTAAGAAGTATCTTCATTTCACATGGATCAGGAGACAGGAAAGGGGAAGGGAACAGAAGGGAAAGTTTTTTGAAAATGATTCCTGCTAGCTTCCCACATGAAAACTCAATGGAGAATTGGCAAAAAGTTGAAAGTTGCTCTGTTCCTACTGCTTTTTTGCCTGCCTCTGATTATTCTATTTCTCTGTTTAAGAAAATATGTATGGAACAAATGCAGGACAAGTTGTCTAGTGTTTTTTAAATAAGATTGTGGGGATCAAAGTATGAAGCATTGATTAACTTTCATGATTATATACAATCCTGAACTTTGAAAGGTCTGATGGATTCTCTATGTTCCATACAAAGAGAAGTTTGGTTGTTTAAATAATTGTGCAAGAATATTTTACATGTACAATAGTACATAGACTTACATGTACAATAGAACAGAGATACAACAGTTCATCTCTGTTTAATTTCAGGTTGGCTCTGTAAAAGGATTCATGCTATTCCATCAATTAACACTCTTCTGCTGTGAGATATGCACCTTTTGATACACTTGACTCTGAATTGTTGCTTGGGACTGTATTCCAAACAATAAGTGGAACCAAGACAAAAATTAAATTCAATACATTTTTAAATAAGATTCTTTTTTTCCTCTTCTGTCACATTAAATATAATTATTGTGACAACTTTTTGTAGGGCTTTAAAAATTGCCTTCAACAGTTTGGAAGGCCACATGTGACCCAGAATTCCAGATTGGATATCTCTACTCTCAGATATATGCCTCTGATACAGCAATCCACCTGATAAATTAGGTATATATACCAAATGTATCTGATATTGTAGAATAAAGTACAAATCATACTCATCATGCTAACAATTGTTAAGTTAATATGTAACAATGCTATGAACTGATGATTGTAATTGTGTAAAATTTGTTACATCATTTGTAATTTGAACTAAACTTCAAAACCATATTTCAAAAACCATTACAACCTGACATGGAAAAGTCAAAAACAGACATTAGTTTTAGAAGGAATGCCATTTCGTTTATCAAGTATCCAAATGCTTGATCAAAAGTGAGGAAAAAAGCACTCCTTTGATGTTTATCCCATAACATTTTACTTAAAAAGCCGTTAACATGGCAATTCAAATGATAAGAAGCAGAGAGTTGAGGACATGGATTTCAAGACAATGAAGCAGATGGACTCATCATCTGTGAAGAAATGTGATGTAGCAGCTGCTGTGCTGACTGTATTGCTCTATTCCCAGTCTAGCAGGGATAGATCACAGATTGTTTTTAACCTGAATGACCATATATTTATTCCAAGGCAGTATAAGAAAATAACATATGCAGCAATCAAGTAATATTCAAAAATATCATAAGACAGCAAACTATTTATTTGTTTTTCAAATTTCTTAAATGCTCATCTCCCTCAAAGTGGGGCTCTGGGTGATGTATACCTCTCTGCAATCAGGAAACCCCAAAGAGTTTATAATGTGTGTTCCCTAATACAGTTGGCAAATATGCAGCAACTTTCTGGTTACGTCTGCAAAAAGCTTTATCTCATGAATGGAGTGTTTCTGAACAGCTTTTATCAGGTCTGGACCATTGTTACTCACACTCATCTCATTGGATTGTATCAAGGATAAGGAAGAATGAGTTTATTTCACCTGAGAGAATATATTGACTTTTCCTGCTATGGCTAAGGTGTATTTGTTTATGCCACCTAGTGGCATTTCAAAGTTAAGAAACATCTGTTTCTCAAGTTTCTGGAATAAAATTTTCTATTCCATCAAGGGCAGGGCAAAACAAAGAATGACCCAACCTTAACTCTAAACTAAATGGTTACCTGGGATTTTATTATAGTTTCACTATTAAATGGGAATATAATTTTCTAGGGACCATGCACTGTAAGGGAAAGAGGTACAATTGGGGTCCAAGTTATCCTTTTTAATTTCCTAGTAAAACTACACCCTCTCATTTAAAGAACTAGCTCTTTAGATGAGAGTGTTAATTTTATCTGACCAGACAGCCTTCTAAATGAGTTAATAATTAGGGAGTCCAAGAAGCAAAGATCTGATGACTGACCATTTTTTTTTTGCCCTTAATCTCTCATGGAATTCCACCAAGATCTCATAAAACTCTAGAGTTCTACAGAATACAGTTTGAAAAACTGCTCTAGACAGCAAAGCCTGGCAGCCTTGTCTGAAAACAGGCTACTTTTACATTAGAGAAAATATGGATAAAGTAACAGCAGAGTTAATGGACTTGATTGAATGACCCTGAAAAAGAGACAGAATTGCTGAGACAGCTCCATTCCATGTCTTTGAACATTAGACTTTGAAAAGAGAATGAGGAAAATCTTAAGAATTTAACAAGGGCTCCTGGGAAATTACTCAGAAAAAACTAGTCTTTTTACTCTGATGAACCTTATATAGAGGTATTTATCTATGTATGTCCTAGAAATGAGGGAGCATTTTGTGTTTGCACCCTTCTCTTTTGCAATTCTCAAGTTATTTCTATCCTGTTTATGCAAATTTCTTCATAGGATGTAAACAGCTTGAGACAGAAAAGAAAAACTAAACTCGCTGATTTATCCCTCCAGGCAAAATGCTTTGAGTCCTTATCTCTTAAAATACAGGATCTGAATACTTGCACTTTCAACTATGTTAATTATGCTAAAAAAGAGTTGCGTTCACTTTTTTCCCCCTGACTGGCTCCTTGTTTTTCATACATGGCAGGCAGAAATGAGCTGTGCATTTTAAAAAGGAATTAACTAAAACTGACACATTTCTTTTATACACAGTTAGAAAGAACTTCAGTATATTAGATAGTCCTTGATAGTTGTTTAATGACCATTTGAAGTTTAACAAACTCAAATTTATTACTTATGACCCATCTTCAAAGTCATGACTATCATACCACCCCTATGGTCATATGATCACATTTGAGCATTTTGTCAACAACTTGCATTTACAATTGGTTGCAGCATCCTGTGGTTACATGATTGAAGTTTATGACTTTTTTTTGCTGTTTTTCATTGCATATGCTGGATTCAGACTTGCCACCATGTAATTCACTTAATGACTACAATGACTCACTTAATGAGCATCATTAAAGTGACATAAAATTGAGTCCATTCATGTGGTAACTTTACATAAGAATGCAAAGACTTATGGTTAAAATTTCAGGATCAATTGTGGTCAAAAGTTAAGAATTATCTGCATTTCTCTATTTCTTGCATTTCACTCATCTAGCTAAATGCTGGAGAAAGTGGAATTGTCACATTTGTCTTTACAAATTGTGTATATTTCCTCTCCTTCCCCCACCCCCTCAAGTTTTGCAGATATGAAAATGGTCTCAACTTGCCTAGACTCTTTTATGATCTTGCATTCAAACTGCATCTTTATCAAACTACTTCTCATAAGTTAGTGGTGGTTCTGTGCTGGAAATAATTGAGTGTAATTATTGGCTAGAAATTAATTGAGAGTAAAGAAGGATATAATCCTAATCTCAAAACCAATATATTTATGAAAACAATTCGGATAAATCATCTCTCTGCTTCCTCTATAAAAAATCAATGGATATATCCAAGCTGGCTGTCCTTCAGTGATGTTCTAAGGTTTCATGAACTATATGTGTAAAATAAAGTGAGGAGAGAGAATCACAAAGTATTCTACAGAAATAACTTTATGTATAATAGGTGTTATTTGGAATCGGTTTCACTGCATATATTGGAGCTTACTTTCAAAGAAAAGTGCAGATACTCACATTATAAAGTTCCAAACATACAAACGGGTAGAAGGGTGGCCAGCTACGATAAAGATAAATAGAGATAGCTGGCTAAGGACAGCTTCTCTTTCTATTCTATAAATATCTGACCAATATCTGATGATAGAACAACATTCTTCATTGCAGCAGAAATTCTGGATGACCACATTACATGGCTAGGTTGCCCCAATGCAAGAAGAGTCTACTGACCATTTCCTCTCCTGCATCTAGCCCATTGGGAAGGCAACTTCTTTTTCTTTCCTATATCATAAGTAGTGTTTTCTATTATCTGCCAACACAACTGGAGAACACAACCTGCTGCTTTGTTTTCTCCCACTCAAATTGGTGTAGTGTGGTAGGACTACCACTTCCCTCAAGTCACAGATTATTACCCTTCACAGCCATTTAAAAATTATCCAACTCAAAAACAATTTCATCAGTTGAACAGTGAAAACTTGCCTTTTTTTAACAGGCCCACTGATGGAACAGTAAAAGATAGACTTGCCTTTTTAAGCAGGTGAAATTGACAGGACTTTTAACTGAAGTGACAGAAATAAAGTAGTAAAATTAATATTTCTTTCTTCAAACCAGGAGATGCAGGAAATCCACCAATGAGTATGTGCAATCTATCTCTTGCCAGAATGGAGGATGCAAGTGAAATCTAGAAATATGAAACTGGTTTATGTAACAATAAATAAATAACTTGAAGCTGCAGTATGAAAAAGGTGTCCTTCATCTAGCTAATCATGTATATCCCTTTCTGTTCAGCATCTACCATAGAAATGGTGGTAGACTTTAGAAGAAACCCTCCCATACTACCACCTCTTACAATACTTGACAACACAGTATCAACAATAGAGACCTTCAAATTTCTAGGTTCTACTATATCACATGACCTAAAATGGACACCTAACATCAAAAACGTCATCAAAAAAGCACAACAAAGAATGTTCTTTCTGCGCCAACTCAGAAAGCTCAAAGTGCCCAAGGAGCTGCTGATACAGTTCTACAGAGGAATTATTGAATCTATCATCTGCACCTCTATAACTGTCTGGTTTGGTTCTGCAACCCAACAGGACAGACACAGATTTCAGAGGATAATTAAAAACAGAAAAAAAACAATTACTACCAATATGCCTTCAATCAATGACCTTTATACTGCACAAGTCAAAAAGAGGGCTGTGAAAATATTTACAGACCCCTCACATCTTGGACATAAATGTTTCAAAACGTTCCCTCTAAACAACACTATAGAGCACTGCACACTAGAACAACTAGACACAAGAACAGTTTCTCCCCGAAAGCCATCACTCTGCTAAACAAATAATTCCCTCAACATTGTTCAACTATTACAAAGTATGCACTACTATTACTGTTAATCTTCTCATCATTCCTTATCACCCATCCCCTCCCACTTGTGACTGTATGACTGTAACTTTGTCGCTTGCATCCTTATGATTTATATTGATCGTTTCCTAGTATGATTTGATTGCTTATTGTACCCTATGACTATCATTAAGTATTGTACCTGTGGTTTTTGACTCTTGACAAATGGATCTTTTCCTTTATGTATACAGAGAGTATTTGCACCAACACAAATTCCTTGTGTATCCAATCACACTTGGCCAATAAAGAATTCTATTCTATTCTATCTCCTGAGGCAGCAGGCTCAGACCATCTAAAGGACGTTTCTACAGGAAAGAGAACCCATGTTTATATCTTTTGTGGTTATGTTGTTTGATACAGACTGAAAATTACTAGAAAAGGACAATTTGGTAGAAACAATATCAATTCTTCCTTGGGGTCTATTTTTTTTAAATAGGGAGCCAAGAAAAAAATGTTGATGTTTTATTTCTTGATGCTTTCAGGCCCAAAGAACCAAGAACAATACGTGGAGTTTCTTCTGAGTATTTTCTTTATTGTTGTTCTCCTACAAACAGAAATCTTGCCACACAAAAGAAGTTATCTGCAATAGTTAGAGATATATTCTGTGAATTGTTGGGGAGAGTTGAACCTTTCTTTCTTTTTGCCCATCAGATATTTCAAGATCTGCTGTCTATTTGTCCTCTGGGAAAGAGACCCTCTCTCCTGTGACTCTGGATTACATTCTATCACAACACTGAAGTCAGCATCTAATCTTTAATTCATGCTTGAGTACTCAACAGATTCTGTTTTCCTTAAATTGATGTGATACTTATGTATCTGTAGATAGTAATTAAAATTCTCAGGATAGCTAGCAATTTATGAAAAGTTCCCCTTCCAGTTTTAAAGTACCTCTAATAACTTTATTATATTTATTGTAACATTTATGTGTACTTTTCTCTTAAACCAACTTGACATCTATTCAGTATTCCCTGCAGTCTTGAACCAAGCTGATTTCCCAGTTTAATCTTGGTTATGGCCTGCTTCATAGATGCGGATATTTGGATAAATGGTTTGGACACAGTGTTGCCTCAAAAGATTCTAATTTTGCAGGCAATACAGAATTATTGAAGATAATACAAATAATTCAAGGCTAGTATTTATTTATTGGATCTTGTAATTGGGTAGAACAAGGCTGGGCAGCTCGGTTAAAAATTGATAATTCCTATACACTAGTAAATTATTTTTAGTAATTATCAGTGCAGGAAGATAGCATAAAAATGAAATGAACAAGAAAATGAACAAACAAAATTAGTATTTTGTAAAGACTCTGAAATTGCATGTTAGATTTTCTGTCTAGAATCACTTATCTGATGAAACAATTTCAAATAATCAGATTTCTTGTCATAGTGCTACATTATTTTCAAAATATAAATACTTGGTTTATATTCAAACTGAAAATCAAATTTCTATTCAGAGAAGCAAAGATGCTATATCAATGAATCCTAGCAGCAAGCTTGAGCTCCTGCACAAAGTTATGTAAAATATAGAGGTAGGCATTCCCTCGGGGTAACATTCCCACTTTAATTATTGTTAACTGGGAACCATTTGCCACATGAGTTTTGTTGAGTATAAGCAAGCATACATAATACAAGATGTCATATTAATTACCTAAATTGTGTCAAGATTTTTAAATGAGTTAGTGGTAGAATAGAATGTGTCCACATAATGGAGGCTATTTATCAAATGAGCAGAATTAATAGTATATACATAAGCATGAAGGGGAGGAATAGAGAGATAATTTGGGAAATAGAAATATTCAAAAAAAGCAAAACATAGCAGTCTCTTCTAAAATCCTCAAGGGTCATGAGCTAAAGAAAAAATTGTACCAGAATGCTCAGTCTTTAACTCAAGTTAAATTGAGAGATCATTTGAAGGTTGAAGCATATAGGATGCTGATAATACCCATATGTATGTATATGTCAGTGTAATAAATGCACTGGACAACTACTGGCCGATAATATGCTTCACCACAACATGGAAAATCTATCAGCCATCATAGTCACCAAGCTACAAGACCATATAGCCAGTAATGAACACAGCTCAGGAAGCCCATAGTGAACAATATTAGAGGCTCAACTCACCAGTTACTCTTAGATATAGCAACACAGAAAAGTAAATATCTAGATGGACCAGTCTAAGTATAGCCTGGATTGAGTACAGAAAAGCCTATGACTCAGTGGCACACCTGTGGATCTTTGAATTGTCTGAGAGAAAACCAGGTCTTCTGAGACTTATAAAAGTCTGGTAGAATCAGGATTGAGAGCCAGTTTGGCATAGTGGTTAAGACATCAGCCTAGAAATTGGAAGACTTGAGTTCTGGTCCTGCTTTAGGCATGAAGTCAGCTGGGTGGCTTTGGGCTAGTTGCTGCCTCTCAGCCCTAGGAATCAGACAACAGGAAATTACTCCTGAAATCCAGTCACCAAGAATCAAGACAGACTCAAAGATATTTATACAATACAAAAAAAGTCTGAGTCAAGTTAATCTGAATACAGTTGTTGCATAAGATAGGCACCATGCCAGACAAGTAAACTTCCTGAGCACTATCAGATATTGTTTGACTGAGTATCTATAATGTTATAATTCTTGCAATGTGATCTTTTTACAGGTTGATTTATAATTGCCTGTTATAACTAGGATTTCTGAAAAAAAAACACTCTTCAGTCAATCAACAATAATACAAATTCCTGTGCCCATCTCCATGTTAATCACAGCAGTCTCTCTGCCTAATATCATATTAAGTATATATGGATCGACTTAAAATATAATCCTTTGGAATTTAGAGTTTGCCTTGACATGTTCTTGGCATCCCTTACAATACTCTGAAACAAGCAAAACAATAAGCAGGCATTTCTTTGGGCTGGGGAGAGCAGGTAATTTCTCTTCTCCATAAGGCATTCTCAATCCTTGTGACAGTCTGTGCTTACTTTCAGCCTAGGGATGAAAAGCAAAAACATTTCATTTGCTTCTCAACAACTGGAGCTATAGATCATGGCCAGGTTCCCTTGGAGACTGGAAATAGGTTTTCACGTGGGAACAGATGCTATCCTTCAAGAAGCAGTGTTTTTCTCATGCTTTTAATCATAAGCCCACTAATGCACAGTTCTCCTAATATTGGATCAATCTAGTGGAGCTAGTTCTGTTTCAGATTTGATCAAGCATCACTATATCAAGTATTATATTATAGTAAGAAATGGGGTCAACATTAACTTGCATAGCTTTGACCCAAAGTATATCCTAGCTTTAATAGTATTCAAGCACAGCACATTTATCAGTGATGTATGTAAGTAAACATTGGTCAAACAAGGGTGACTGTGAACCAAATAGTTTATATCTTCAGCTTGCCTACTTCATAAATCCATTTTTATTGAAGAGGAAAAAAGTTCTCAATAAAAACTGTAAAGCAGATTTAAGCCTAGGTATTTTAGAAGAATTACTAACCAAATTTCCCAGGCAGCATAATACATCGTTCCAAGTTCATTTTTTTTTCATAGTGATTGCTGCAAAGTAATGAAGATGCATCATGGGTCAGCACAAAACCTACATTCTCCTTCCCAGAGTGAATTGGATCCTTCTTTTCTGTCAACCTTTTATCCTGATGCAATGTAATTGTTTATACATGAATTCCAATTCTGGACTATCAATTAAATAAAAATTACCATTGCACTTCCTGACTCCCACAGAGCTCCCAAAATTACCTTGATAATAATTCTAAATGAGATCATTGTGGAAGGAAAGCAGGCTGGGTCTTCTCCATTGGGAAAGGATTAGCAGTCTAATGAAGAGAAGCAGTCTGATGAAAGAATTCAGGGAGATGACTATTCAATTATTAGGTTATTCAATGAACAAAGCAATATATTACTCACTGCAGTATAAGAACATCCAATCAGGGGTGAGATTCTACCAGTTCATACCTATTTGCTAGAACCGGTTGCTAACATTCTGAGCAGTCCGGAGAACCAGTTTTAGAAGAAATTACTGGCCTAATCCTGTAAGGAAGGCAGGAAGGAAACATTCTGGTGTTGCTTACAGAAACTGCCTCTCCGTTAACCCTTATTACACTCTTGGCAGGACTAGACTTCCTGTCTCAGGAACTTCTCTGGAGTTTTTTTCCCCTCCTTTGCTGGTACTTTGCTTGTGTGCAGTGACTATTTCAAGTTACAATAGCACTGAAGGGCACTTACGACCATTTTTCACACTTACGACTGTTGCAGCATCCCCACAGTCATGAGAGGCCAGGCAAGGAGATACATGCCTCGGTGTGAGTGATATTGAGTTGGCCACACCCATCCAATAACATAACTACCAAGCCATGTCCACCCAGTCACATGACCACAAAGGCACACCCACCACCTAAGCCATGTCCAAAGAATCGGTTGCTAAAAATTTTGAATCCCACTCCTGCATCCAATCCTTCCTCCATGAACGAGGCAGAATGAGGTCACTTTCATCTAGGTTTGATCTCCTCCTCACCAAAGTAATTTTGTCTTCTGTGTGGGGTATACAACCATTACTACTTTGCCCTCCTTAGAATTTAGAATTTATTTGATTTGTCAATCACTTACAAGATAATAGATATAAGTATATACATAGTTATGAATACATGAAATGGGTACATATAAGAAAAATAAAAAAAACAATAGGACAAAAACAGTAGGCATGTTGATGCGCTTATGCACGCCCCCTACAGACCTCTTAGGAAAAGGGTGAGATCAATAGTAGACAGTCTAAGGTTAAAGTTTTTGGGGTTTGGGAAAGAAACCACAGAATCAGGTAGAATATTCCAGACATTGACCATTCTGTTTCTGAAGTCATATTTCCTGCAATCAAGTTTGGTATGGTTAACCTTGAGTTTGTATCTATTGTGTACTCTTGTGTTGTTATGGTTGAAGCTGAAGTGTTCATTGACAGGTAAGTCATTGCAATGTATGATTTTATATACCATACTTAAATCAGACTGAAGATGGCGTAATTCAAGGTTTTCTAGGTCTAGAATTTCAAGTCTGGTGGCATAAATAGAGTACAATGAGTAGAGGACTGGAGAACTCTTCTTGTGAAATATTTCTGGACTTTCTCAACTGTGCTAATATCAGATACTTAATGTGGGTTCCAGACTGATGAGCTGTATTTGAGTATTGGTCTAGCAAATGTTTTGTATGCTCTAGTTAATAGTGTGATATTACCAGAGAAAAAGCTATGTAGGATTAGGTTAACAACTGTCTTTTGTCAAAATGCCTTTTTGGCTATGTAGTTACAGTGGGCTCTAGCACTTAGATCATTAGAAATGAGTATTCCAGGGTCCTTAAAGAGCTTGGATCATCAACAAGGTCTTGATTATTCAGCTTGTATTTTATTTTCTGATATTTTTTTTGCCAATATGTAAGGCAGAGCATTTATTTGTTGAGATTTAAAATTGCCATTTGTTTGACCATTCTGATACATAGTCAAGATCTTTTTGAAGGGTAGCAGTATTGTCTGTGGTATTGAACAGTTTTACATCATCAGTGAAGAGAACACAGTTGCTCTTAATATGATCACAGAGGTCATTTATGTAGAGTATGAAGAGGTCCTAGAACAGTGCTTTGGGGGACACTACTATTGATAGGTACAGAATTTGATAGGACACTCCCAATTTTGATCATTTGTTGTCTGTTTGACAGGAATGCTTCTATCCAGTTATGCAGGTTCCAGAGATACCATAAGATTTTAGTTTTAATAATAGTTTGTCATGTACCACTGAATCAAAGGCTTTACAGAAGTCTATGTAGATTATGTCTATTGTTTTGCCCTGATCGAGTTGTGTAGTCCATATGGTTTTGCAGTGTAAGAGTGTAAGAGTTGCAGATTACAGGATAGTTTTTTTCTGAAACCAAATTGTTTATTAGAGAGTAGATTGTTTGTCTCTAAGTGGAGGATAATGGATTGGTTAATAATTGATTCCATGCCTTTACAGGTGATGCAGCATAAAGGGATTGGTCTGTAATTTTCAACTAGGCTGGGGTCTCCCTTTTTGAAGATGGGGATGACTGTAGCTTGTGACCATAGCTTAGGCAAGGAGCTGGTCCTGAAAGATTTATCAAAGATTATGCTTAGAGGTTCTGCTATGGCATTGGATAGCTTTTTTAAGAAGTAGGCACACATTCTGTCCAGTCCAACAGATAGAGATGGTTTTAGATTGCGTTGTGCTTTTTCAACATTGTCTTCTGTAAAATCGATATGTATTAGATCATTGTAGTTTTCTGTGGTTCGCTAGGAAATACTGGGCATGATCCATTGCTGTTTACAAATACTGAGCCAAAGAATGTGTTAAAGATGTTGGCTTTAATGGTGTCGTCGTTGCAGTCTTTACCATTAGGTCCTATCAGGCGTGGGATGGACCTTGAGTCTTTCAGTTTGTTGTTTACAAAATTGTAAAAAGCGTGGGTGGAATTGGTGCATTAGCTTTTCCTCTTGTTTAATGTGATAATTGGTGCATTCAGTCTTTATCTGATGGCATAAATTTTTGTATCTGCTTTTGAAGTTGGCAACGTGACCCGATTTTTTTTTCCGCCAGAGTGATCTCTTTTTGGATTGAAGTTTCCTTATTGTTACGGGTAATCTGTTTTTTTTTTTTTGGGTTGTTGTTGTTCTGGGAGTTGTTATTGGTACTTATAGTTTGATGATTCTTTTGACTTCAAGTAAAAATATGTTGTAATGGTCTTCAACAGTATTGCATTCCAATATTTGAGGGGCTGCCACAGGGAGGAAGGGATCAAGCTATTTTCTAAAGTACATGTAAGCCAGACAAGGAATAATGGATGGAAACTGAACAAGGAGAGATTTAACCTGGAAATAAGAAGAAACTTTCTGACAGTGAGAACAATCAACCAATGGAACAGCTTGCCCTCGGAAGTTGTGGGAGCACCATCACTTGAGACTTTCAAGAAGTGATTGGACTGCTATTTGTCAGAAATGGTGTAGGGTCTCCCGCTTGGGCGGGGGGTTGGACTAGATGACCTACAAGGTCCCTTTCAACTCTGATTATCTGTTGTTGTTGTTGTTGTTGTTGTTATTATTATTATTATTATTATTAAGTTACTAAAGTGCCTTAACATCTACATACTTCCTAATGTGATTTTGTTTCCTTTCTTATTATAATTCTTCAAAGCTGATCATGATCCTTCTCTTCCTGTCATCTTTTCCCTCCTGTAATAAATTCTTTATTCCCTTCTCTTTCAGTCTCTCATCAAGTGTGAGAAAAAACTTTTGAAGCTGAGTTGCTTTTTTCAAGCTTTTTCTAACTGTATGCTTTCCTTCATTCCTTTCTTTCTTCTCTTATCCTATACTCTGCATAACTGATAGCATAGCTAAAGTGTTATCAGTGATAAAGGAACAAAGACAAGCAAACATTTAACAATTACCTTGCTATTAAGTGCAGTACTGCAAGTACTTCTGCAGCCAGCTGCCTACAATTTGGCAGTTCAAATCCCACCAGGCTCCAGGTTGACTCAGCCTTCCATGCTTCCGAGGTGGGTAAAATGAGGACCCAAATTGCTGGGGGAAATATGCTGACTCTGTAAACCGCTTTGAGAGGGCTATAAAGCACTATAAAGCAGTATATAAGTCTAAGTGCTATTGCTATTATTACCCTCTTCAGATCTCAGATCCAGTAATGACTTTCCATCAGACACTGTCCTTGATTTATTTTCTTCTACTCTTTAATATGCACTATATGCATGTAAAAAAGAGACAAGACTTCAATTGCTCAGTCATACAAGCTATTTTGTCATTGCTAATGAACCCTGAAGATCCCCCTACATATGGGTGCTCTGTTGCATCTTCACAAGTTCTGAAACCTCTGATTGGAACTGAAATTGAAGTACCAAAGAGGCCAAATCTGTTCACAGCTCTTCCCTTTATCTGCTCCATATTTTGAGGTTTTCCTTCCAATTTGACTTTTCAGTTTTACTCTAATATAATGGTGTTTTCTTGTGTTTTGTAAAATATATTTTATTGCTTATCACCTTAAGCACTTTAGAAAAATTACACAAATCCATCAAAGTAATGAATATCTTCAGAAGCAACAAATTGACAAAGATGGACAGGTTCTCACTGGAAACAAGGCATGTTGAAAAATTAACACATAAATGACTGTCTTTGCTTCCCTTCTTTGAAAAACGGACTCTGGAAATAATGGAATGGAAATGGAAATAATGCAGGACACTAAGAAATCATCCCAGCTGGATCCAAAATGCTGGCTATCAACATCTTAGCACTATTGGAAGATTTACCTACATAATTGGTGTAACTGGCAGAAACTGTGATTTTAGAGAAGTATAATTATTAGCAAACTCCAAAGGTAGGTTGAATATGCATGCTTGAAAACTCATTCTGAAGAAATGTCTTCCCCACAAACCTGAAAAACATGCAGCTGTTTAAATGGTTGTGTTAACTTTAATAAGCCAGTTCCTTAAAGCAGCTACAACTTTATTTTACATTTATGTGAAAGCTGAAAAAGAAAAGAAAATGGCTACTTTAATGACTATCAGAACAGTACCATGCTTATATAATTGTGTCAATTTACAAAAGCACCATACTTCTTTATTTACTTTTATTTATTCTTCCAGTATATATTCTTCTTTATTCTTTATTTTTCCATGTTTGTCTAGTTCACAAACATATGCATAAGGAGGATCCATAGATGCTGGAGTGCAAAAATGTGAATGCAGGAAAAAGAATACTCATAGCTGTTGTTGCTACCTAGAGGCTGACTTTTTTTGCAGACCTGAATATGGAAGGACTTAGCACAATTCACTGAATTCTCAGAGCTGTATTCTGGGAAATTTAAATCTAGGAATTGAGAGTAAATGCTTTCAAAATTTAAATAAAAATGCTTTTCATTTTCGGAAACCATTATTAATAGAAAGGTTATAGAAAGCCAGGCAGAGTATATTCAAATGTTTTTTTTTCTTCAGTTTTTCACTAAATTTTCGTGACAGATAAACACTGTATAGTTCCAGGATTCAAAGATGGATTTGTCACAAAATGGTCACCATAAGAGAGTGACTTATCATACAATGTCCACTGACCAGAAGGCAAAATATTGAAGTTCCTTCCTATTGTTCTTTTAAACCGCCATTATTCCAGAATTCTTTCAATTAACTTGTCTTTTGTTTTTGACCTGATTAGCAGTAGGGGAAACATTATATATTTTTATCCAGCAGGCTTATTTCCCATGTTCATATACAGGTATTTTTTCAAAATAAAATAAATATGGACATAGATGTTTTACATAAAATATTTTTTTAAAATATTTTTAAAAATATATTTAAAAAATTAAAGTCAGGAACTGAAAGGCTGAGCGTTGCTAAGGAATGTTAGTCAAACCCAATCAAGTTTACACAGTGATGGTAGCATTGTAATGTGAATGCTAGTCAGTCTTTTTCTTTCTTTCTTTCTTTCTTTCTTTCTTTCTTTCTTTCTTTCTTTCTTTCTTTCTTTCTTTCTTTCTTTCTTTCTTTCTTTCTTTCTTTCTTTCATCTATCTATCGATCTATCGATCTATCAATCTATCAATCTATCGTTCTATCTATCCATCCATCCAGTGGTGGGATTCCAACTTCCTACTGGTTTAATGAGACCGCACTTCATGCATGCTCACAGCGCTCAAAAGTTACTTTTGTGTCAGCATTGATGAACTGAGCTGTTTTTTTAGCTCAGCTGAGGAACAGCAATCTGCTCTGCTGCACAAATTAGCTGAGCTAAAAAAACTCAGGAATGTATGACAGGAAAGGCCAGGGGTGGGTGGGTGGGGTTCTCCAAACTACTTAAAATTTCTGCTACTGGTACACCAGAACCGGTCTGAACCAGTTAGATACCATCTATCTCAGTAGTGGGATTCAATTTTTTTTTACTACCAGTTCTATGGACATGGCTTGGTGGGTGTGGCAGGGGAAGGATGCCATAAAATCTCCAGTCAGAGGTGATATTTGCTGGTTCTCCGAACTACTCAAAATTTCCGCTACTGGTTCTCCAGAACTGGTCAGAACCTGCTGAATACCACCTCTGATCCATCCATCCATCCATCCATCCATCCATCCATCCATCCATCTATCTATGTTTTCGTAGATTTTCACAGGTACAGGTATGCAAGTGTTGGTATGTTCGGGTCTTTTCCCATGTAAGATTGAGAGTATCTTGCCATCTTCAGGCTGGTGCTTTCGGCTTTGTGCTTGTGTGAGCAAAGCGAGATCGGAGCTGCTGTCTCCCTATATATACTGGTGGGGAGGTTGGCTGTGTTGTCATTTCTTGATTGGTTGACGGAGTTGATGTTTGCAGATTGGCTGGCTTTTTCTTAAGAACATGAGTGGCTGAGGTATTGGCTGTGTGTCTATCAGCCTCCTGTGTTGTAATGACTTGGGTAATGGGCTGTGAGTTCTATTGTTAAGATCTTGTCAAAACGTTGCCAAGATACCCTCAATCTTACACGGGAAAAGATCCGAACACACCAAGACTGATCTATCTATCTATCTATCTATCTATCTATCTATCTATCTATCTATCTATCTATCTATCTATCTATCTATCTATCTATCTATCATCTCTACTATTACTGCTATAATTCATTCTTTTGCTATTATCTCTTTTGGGGAGATAATGTAAAATGCTAAATAACTCACTTAAAGTCATTCTTTCTCTTTCTGCTCTCTCTCCATATATACATATGTATTTATTGAAAGTTTCTAAAAACTAAAGTGAAACTAATACAAACTAAAACAAAGTAAGAAAGCAAAAAGAGAAAGAAATCAAAGTGAAAGCAAAAGTTTGAAAAACAAGGATAAAGCAAAAGCAACTATATCCATCTGCCACCAGTTCTCTTGATTATCTTTGTTATTTCTCTGATAAAATTCATACGACAAGGTAGTGATTTATGTTTGCCTATTATATATTTATAGATTATCATCTATAAATTGCTTCCTCTGCTTGTTTCCTTTCTTTTATTATTATAATTTATATGCCAACCATTTCAGTGTTTTGTGTTTTTTGGGGTATGTGTATGGTTTTTTGTTTTGCTTTACACAGTTCATTTTTTAGTTCCTTTTTTCTCACTGTTAACATAGTAATGAACATAACTTCATTGTAAAATCTTAATTTGTTGAGAAATATTTATATTCTCTGAAACATTTTTTTAATTCTTCTTTTCTTTTATTCACTCATAATAGTTTGGGGTATAAATTCCTAAGAGTCTTAGTCCCATGCAAATTAACTTCCACACAACAAATCTACCATGTCATAAGTTTTGGTTTTAGTTGGGAGTTTATGTACAAAATAGCTCCATTTGTTTTTTAGTTCTTGCTGGAATAAATTCTTCACTCATTTTTTTATAAATCAGATATATTTTGTAACCTTTTTTCTAACATTTGTCTCTTTGGACCATTATTTTTTACAAAAATATTTTTTTTTCTTTTGAAAAGCATTTGTTCCATTTATAGGCCATATCAAATATTTGTAATCCCTAATTAAGCCAAAAATTTAGAAAAGTTAATACCTAACATCCAATACTTTGACATCCAGTCAGAGCAAACCACAAATCTCAGTTCCTGCAGTCTCTTCATAAAGAACGCTATCTAAAGTTCAAACGGGCAATCTTGCAATGTCTTTTTTGGAAAAGCCACATCAGCTGGAATTCACTGGCTGGCTGCTGATCTCCACCACAATGTTGTCCCCACTTCTTCATGGATATCTATATACCATAGATCTTCATCCCTTCAATAGGTCACTTAAAGTCCCAATAGATGCATAACTTTATGTTAACTTCTTGTTAACTTTATTGAGGTTGTTTTTAACTTAATCAGGTTTTGAGTCTCAGTATCTATATGTGTGCATGAGAGAGATACTTATTGTATAGTGATATTGGGTGATTTACTCTATTGTTCACAGCCAGACAGTTGATTTTTTGTTTTGCTTTTTATATACTAAGCTACCTTTTTGCTGTGTTATGGAAGCAAGAGGCATGGGCAAATCTACTGAAAGTCTTTGCATGGTGAAGATGTAGTGTAGGAAAGATGAATTATTTCTAATTTATAGTTCTCCATGATTCCTGCTGCTGTATGTCTCAGCAAAATGACACCAGGACTTCAGAAACAAAGATTAATATGGGTCTACTTGACAAAGAAGAAGTAAATCATCTTGGGGGCAGGGGTCTCATTTGATTGCTGTTAGGCAAAAAATTCCAGAATGAATGGGCTTGTCTACCCATAGGAAAGCAAGAGATATTTTACATATAAAAATTTAAGACAGCCTGCATTTTTAATTTCACTAACTTGTTGCAAGTGACCATAAGCAAAAGAGGTGAAACATAGAGGTGTCAAATGGAATGAGAATTAAATTTGTGAAGTTTCTTCCTAATTACCTTCTAGCCATTTCTTACATGATTTCCATTGGCTTCTGATGCAAGACATGTTTTCCTTCGCATTGTAGCAGGTTTGATTTAAAGCTGTGGTTTGAGGCTTCTCCTTCCTGTTCAAGTTATTTTCATCATCTTGCTCTGTATGATTTATGCTTCTTCTATATAACGTTGATCTACTTTATTCTGCATTATCTCTGTTGTTAGTCAAAACAAGTAATATTCTGACCATGTTTACTTGATTCAAAATATGATTCATTTCATAAAGCCCAACTATTACTGCATGCACTATTAGATAAGCAGCGTTTAATCTCAAAATCATTTTCTAGCTGAGATTGAAACCATGCCTTAAACATCCATTTTGTGCTTTAGCTATTGAAATGATGACACCAAGGATACTGGGAAATGTAGTTTTTTGGACATTAAACTCTGAAGTAGGTTACATTTTATCAATATGACTATCTCTTACCTATCTGCATATGCATTCAGCTTAGGTGGCCACATTGGAGTAAGAATTTTTTAAACTATTATTTCATTATTCCATTTTTACTTGACAAATAATTTATTTTATTATTCATTAAATTTCTATTTCTTATTTAAATTAAAATATGCTTTTGTCAGAATTTATTGTGATATCAATAAGAATATTTTAGAAACTACCTTTTGGTACCCATCTCCTCTTGACTGCCATCGTTGCCTTACATGTTAGGTACAACTATGAATAATGAGGTAATGATTTCTCAGAAGATCCTGAGCACTTTGATATCTGACGCAGCATAGAGTCTTTGAAATATAAAGAATCATCTGATCCTTACTGAGTTCTTGACTGTGTCTATTCTCCTTTAAAGTTGCTTTATAAAAAATATGGTAGTATGGATGGTTTTACTTTTACATATCATTGTTGTCATGTTTGAATCCTCAAAACCTAATATAACTTTCCTAAAATGTGCTAATTGGGCTGCAATAATTATGGACAAGCATAGAAATAGTAACATTTAAAACATACAAAATGAAGATAGACATAAATGTTACAAAAATAATGCATTAGGCTCCAGCCATGATGGCTATAATGTATTTGTCTCTTGCCTACTTTCCCTGTTTTATTTAGAATGGCATCAATAATGTTGATTGCAGCTTTTAGTGTTTTAGAGTTGGTTTTCCCACCTGTACCGATAATGGCTGGCTGAAGATGAAGAAATGCATTATTAGAACAGACATTAGTTTTAAAGTGTACTTAGTAGTGAGTAATAAAAACTAAATAATTCTTTCTGAATCTGTTACTATTCTGTGTTCTGAAGGTTAGACATGGCATTAGAGTTGCTTGCCTTTAGCTAATAATACAACTAAAGATGCAGCTGCACAAAAGAAGCAGATTAAATTGCCACATAGACCTTCATAATATTTTATGAATACATTTTAAAAGATATTTAAGCTCCTAAACATCTAAAGCTTTTGAGAAAACAGTGAAGCAAGCTGCTTGAAGGTAGCCTCTTGATCTTAAGAATAGAATTACCACTCATTCATTTGACAGAATTATATTTTTTTCTGCATTTCCTCCCCAGCAGTTCTCATTCAATCTGTTGAAAGCAAATATGCTTTAAAAGACATTCTTATTGATGAACTATGGTGTTAGTACATTTATTTACTCATGTTGGAGCAATGGTTTTGAAATTCTTATTTTTGATTGTATAATTATTTCTCCAGCAATCTGCAGCTTCTCAACTCCTCCTATTGGCTTTTTTAGTGATATAAAATGTTGTCAATTTTAGACAATATTTGTATATTGTCTAAAATTTTTTGATAAGTCAAAGGGATATTATGCAGTTCTCTGGAATATTCAATTTCTCCCTACACCACATCATACCACTCTGCTTCAGCAGTTTTGATTAATATTTATCTGAATTGGAATCATTGTAAAGTGTTCTGAAAGGTAATCCATTCCCCAAACAAACCTATTTTGTCTGTAACCAGAGATGGTATTCAGCAGGTTCTGACCAGTTCTGGAGAACTGGTAGTGGAAATTTTGAGTAGTTCAGAGAACTGGCAAATACCACCTTTGGTGATTTTACAGTATCCTTCCACTGTCACGACCACCAAGCCATGACCACAGAACCAGTAGTAAAAAAATTGAATGTCACCACTGCCTGTAACATTATTCCAGAATATGTTGATCTATTGAGGTTCAAGAAATTTACTGCCAAAACTACTGAACAGTCCCCCTAGTATGATACGATCCAAAGAAAAATGAAACATTGCACAGTTCTGCAGAATAATCCAATATTTGATTTGTTTTGAACATCACTAGTTACTTTTTTCCTTCCTTGGAATATTTTTTTTTTAAAATCATTCATCTACTTTGTCTGACTAGTCATTTGGAGACAAATTTCTGAAATATTTGTACTGATCTGTAGCCCATTTCTCTGTGACCATGATCTATATTAAGAGAGAAAGGTGTGATGTTGAGGCCAATCTTTATTTGGCTTAAGAGACATTTGTTGGCCTTATAAAATATGCTTTGGGCTGCATGCGCACAGGAAAACAAGAGAAAAAGAATAAAGCAGAGATAAGAATAAAGTAAAACTACCGAGAATAATAATTTATTACTATTATTTTAAAAAATCAAGTTACTGAAAAATACATTTATCTCTTTCAATTCACATTTCTACTTATGCAATCTTAAAAACAAGGCTAATTTAACTTAATCAAAATATTGGAAATTAAAATATTAATTTAAATTGGAAATAAAATAAAAATTATTTGGAAAGATATTGATTCAGAAAAGTGCAATAGATAAATAAGTGTATCACTCCAAACAATGAAATTCTCTAGGTCAGCAGCTGTTCATTCTTGTCCAGGGCTACATTTCCTCAGGGAAAATCTGTTGTGACTACAAACAGGACAGTGATGAAACAAGTATTGGGAAAGGCCAAGCATGAGGTGGAGACTCTTCTGTCTCTTTCTGATTCCATCCTTTTTCAGATCAGGCTACAAGGAAGCTCCAGATAACTCTTGCCAGCAGTTTAAACCAGTGTCTAACTTGATATTAGCTGAGGCTATATGAAATACTTCAGAGATCCATATACTATTGCAGTGAAGTTGTAGCAAAATGGCTCAAGGAAAGCAGGTGTTTTTTAAAATAATATTTGCACTCTGAATAATAAAAGCCTGTTGTTAGTAAGTAAAGATATTTAGCTGACCCACTTACAAATGTAAACATACCTGCAAGTTTAAAACTTAAAAATTTAGGTTTTTGCTTTTCAGATTTCAATCGTGGAGAATTTTTCAATCCATTGACCAGTTTTCAAACATATATTCTTCATATCCTCTATCACCCAGTCAGGGGTGGGATTCTTCTGGTTCTGTCCAGCTCTATAGAACTGGTAGCTCTGAAGAGCAGCAGACATAGAACTGGTTCTGTGTCTGCTGCTGTTTGGCCCACCCGCTCGCCCGGTCTCTTACCTGTCCTTTATTTCCTGCTTTTTCAACCTCAGCTGCTTTGCGTGGCACAGCTGTGGTTGAAAAAAGCAGGAAAAAAGTGCTTTTTCAAATGCTGTGCACCTGTGTGCAGCACTGCTCAGCTGTCTAAGTAGCTCAGTAGTTTGTTAACTGCACGCGCACACAGCGCAAGTCAGGCGCAAATGCTCACAAAGTGTGCATGCGGCGAGACACATAGCCACCAAACAGTTACACTGGTCGGATCCCACCCCTGCACCCAGTCTGTACCCAGTCTGGACAGCAGCAGCAGCAGCAGCATTAGCAGCAGCATTGTCTCTTTGGTTAGCACCTGTCTATTTTAGAAATTATTTTTTATTTTATTTTAGAAATAGAAATTATTCTGGGGTACTTCTCAGACAGACACACTGCAAATTGTCTACAATAGTTGTCTGATGAGTTTCTGCTATGGACATCTCAAACACCTCATTTTGAAGATGCCCTCAGAATAATATTTACACAGTTAATAGTAGAGAAAGGCAAAAACAGGGCATTGTAAAAGCTATACATTTGCAATGAAAACCTGTTCTGATAGAGTCCTGAAGGGCCGGTATACTGGTCTCTATACTGTATTCCAGTTCATTATTTACAACAACTACTTCCTTTGCCTATTAATAAGGTCAGGGCTGTCAACTAATGGCAGGCCTGTCTCTATTAATAGGCAAAGGAATAAATTCAGTGGCAGGATTCAAAAATTTTTAAATTTTTGTGTTGAAATGGACAAGCTGACTTTAAAGATGAAAAACAAAGACGAGTTGTAATATTACATAATTTGGAATAGATTCTACTATTAGTGGGGGCAGAAAGAAAGATCTTAAGTTGGAAAAGAGTTGTTGAGAGGGCAAATGTGAGTATAAGATGAAAGTAGGACCAAAGATTTTGGAAAATGTAATATATGAATGATTAAATGTATATATGCATATATTTAATTGTATATAGGAAGGTGATCTTTGTGGTATTGACCAAAAGTTATGTGAAACTGGTTTCACCACATTCAATGTTTTTAATTGTTTTGTTCAATAAAAATTAAAAATAAATATTTTTTTACTACCAGTTCTGTGGCTTGGTGGGTGTGGGAGGGGAAGGATACTGCAAAATCTTCATTCCCACCCCATTCCTGAGGGAAGGTTACTGCAAAACCCAATTCCATTCCCACTGCACTAACCTGCTTTCTAGCTCCGTTCTCCTGTGCAGGGCAACAAAAGAAGACCCAGATGATCAGCTGGGACTCGGGAGGCAGAGAATAGATGAGAGCGGGGCTAGTCAGAGGTGGTTGCTGGTTCTCCGAACTACTCAAAACTTTCGCTACCAGTTCTCCAGAACTGGTCAGAATCTGCTGAATACCACCTCTCATATTTAGTTGTCTAAATGTAAATAGGTGTATTATCATTAATACGTAAAGATCTTTGGAGAATTAGAGTGATTGGAAATACAGAAAAGGGAATTGGTTATGCATAAGTTTTCATTTGCATCATACCATTAACTTTCACACATATCCAAACTAAAAATATTAATTGGGATATTTTTAAGGAACAATGACATAATATTTAAGGAGAAAAAATAGTTTATTTAATTGAGAAGAATGAATCAAGTCCTAATATAGAAAATCAAGACCCTAAATTTAATTGTTTACATAACAATGAGAAGTTAGTGAACAATTTTCATAAGAAAGTTCTATATTTTAAACAGTGATGGTGCATGTTCAAGACAATTATCTTAACTGCGGACAAAAATTGGGCTGTTTTGAGTTTTTCAGTATAGAAAGGTGAAGAAAATACTATACTTTTTATTTACAATGTACAGATATAATCATTGGTAGAAAAGACTGGTTGAAACCAAAGTAGTTCTGGTTAAATTAAATTTCATTATTTTGACTACTCTAATTGTAAGCATGACTAATTTGATATCCAGTCCAATTAACGAGGTTTTTTTCTTTATTAAACAGTTAACTGTGTCTGCCAATTATGTAAAATGTTCTAAGTGGTATTGTGTATAGTATATTTTAGTTTTCTCTACCCTTGCAGCTTGAAAATGTGTGGATTTCAACTCTCAGAATTCCATAACCCACTGCCAAGTTTGAAAAACATCAGTATATTTAAAAGCAGGCATGAACCAGGATCTGTATGGTGAGTCATATAGAAATGCATCATGCTTTCTATGCTGTCTATATTTAGTTTAAACACATATTCCTTCTGCCTTGGTGTTTTGTGAAATGTAAATAAATGCCATCCTTAGTAACATTTTTATACACGAGTTAATTTTAGTAGTCATTGTCTAAACAACACTCGTTCTCCATGAAAGAATTTCTAAGTAAACATTGTTTTCTTTCCTTTCTGCACAATTTACCACTGCCTCTAATCTGCAACAAAGTTCAGCATTTTGAGAGAAGCTTATTTTTTATATACACACAGTTTCATTTCATACCTATTTAGAAGATGTCTAGGTTAAACCTGAACCTGCTAGATGCTAGCAGCCATTGCGCTGCGGGAAGTGGCTTACTGCTTTTTAATATACATGAATGAATTTTTAGGTGTTCAATCTGACTTTTCCAATAATCAGACATATATATATTCAAGAAAATCCTATTCCAAATCATTTTGAATGATTGAAAATCAAGGTGCAAGAATTCACTAAAAGGAAGAAACATTATTCTCTTTCCTAAGCATCCCCCAATATAACCATTCTCCAGATTGATGGATTTTCAGCATTTCAAAACTAAGGTTGTCATTGTTGACAATTCTGGTGATTGAATTCTCTGCATCTGATTCTTCCCCTCATTTACTATTTTGTATATACTGTATTTGTATATACAGGTAATCCTCGACTTTCGACTACAATTGAGCCCAAAATTTCAGTTGTTAAGTGAGACATTTGTGAAGTGAGTTTTGCCCCACTTTATGACCTTTCTTTCCACAGCTATTAAGAATCAATACAGTTGATAAGTTAGTAACCTGGTTGTTAAGTGAATCTTCCCCAGTGACTTTGCTTGTCAGAAAGTTTCAGAGGTGATCTTTTGATCTTGAGACACAGCAATGGTCATAAATATGAACCAGATGCCAAGCATCAGAATTATGATCACATGATCATGGGGATGCTGCAAAGGTCATAACTGTGAAAAATGGTCATAAATGACATTTTTCTGCCCTTGTAACTTAAAACAGTCACTAAATGAACTGTTGTAAGTCGGGGACTACCTGTATTTTACTCATTTATTCACTCTTTTCTATATATTTTACTTTTTCTTCACTGGTATTATGAATTCCTCAGAACCAATTGCTACTAAATTCTCATATACTACAAATGCATGATGTGTATCTGAAGTAGAAAATAGGGGAGGGCACATTCATTTTTATTCTGACTGGAATGCCCATGTGACATTTGTTAGTATGAGAGATATCACTTGGGTTCACCTCTATATGAGCAGAAGTCTATTCAAATTTTAAATGAACATTAGTGTTCAGGCTTCCCTCCACAGTCTTGCTTTCCTACTCCATGTGTTCATAATACAGTGAAGGTAATATAATTTGGGATTACATTAAGCCATTTTCAGAGGACAAAATTTCATCTGGGATAAAAAAAACCTACAGATGTATGGATGTAGCTATGAACAGGGCATGTGAAAAATAGGAAAATGGGAGGAATTATTTGGAATTTAAAATTACATCTTAAAAGATTTGAAGTCACCGCCTTAAACTGGAACCCATTTTGTATTATTGATGTTGGATTGAGGCCTTAATATTTCTGGAGGTGGGGATCATGCTGCTGTTTTGAGTTTGGAACATTTTTGTATATTAGTGAAAAACAGGATAAAATCTGAAGAACCATCTCACCACGATAGGATTAACCTGCCCCATTCATTCCAGCAGAAATGGTCTACTTCATATTCTATGAAAATACAAATACCAAAGAATTTTGGCTAACTGGATCAAGGAGAAGAGCTGCTATGGCTCCCACTCTCTGGAGTATTCTCCTATTGGAGGTGAGGTCTGCCCCTACACTTCTGGCCTTCCAGAAGAGTCTAAAAATGTGATTTTGTTGCTTGGCCTGGGGGATGGTTGATAGGTTAGAGAAGAGTCTCACCCCCAGCCACCCATCATTTTGGGTTATAACTTTAACTTCTCTATTCAATTTTTCTAATTTGAACTGGGTGGATTTTTTTAGCACTTTTTAACTTTTTATTCTATTGTAAACTACCCAGAATTGCTGCATCAGTGAGATAAGCAACAGAAAAATGAAATAAATTAATAAAATAAAAATATTTTTGGATAGAAATTATTTATATATCTTTAGGTAACTTCTATTACACTGAACACAGGATCTAATCTCAATGAAGCATTTGGCTAACTCACTATTCACTTGGACAAAGCCCCCTTTCCGATGGAACCAACTCAAAATCTATGAGACAATATCTTGAATTATTAATACCCTATGACATTCATGTGGCCAAGAGCAATTCTATTGTACCTATTGCATTTACATTATCTTGAATGCTGGAAGAAAAGCTCCCAAGTTTCCTCTCTTCTTGTTCAAAATGTTCTGAAACTCATAAGCTAAGGCTGAATTCTACAGTTCAAGCAACACTTTTCTAATCTACTCTCTCTCTCTGTGTGTGTGTGTATGTGTACACTCAGCCACACACATATACAATGTCCTCTATGTCCCACTCAGAAGTTACAGAAAACTTTTTTTTCTTTGAAAATACCAAGGAAGCATAAATCAGTCTTCAGAAAAAGAAAAGGAGACTGCACTGAAGTTCTAGCAAATGGTATTTTATATTCTGAGCATAGAAAGGAGCTTGTAGTGGCATTACACTGAAATTACTTCTCTATATTGCAGGCACTTTGAGGCATTTTCTTTAACCACATCAGTGCCTGCAAAATACAAAGACACAAGTTGAATGTCCGTAGGTTCACTGTCAGTGGCCTTTCCCATCACATGGAAGGAACACTGCTGAATAGAATTATAGACTTAACAGTTGTTGTAACATAATTACAACTGTCTTGTAGGTTACAAGCTACTTATTTGAACATTAGATGTTACTTACATCTTCCAAAGCTGATTAAAGGGAAAATTGGACTTTGCCCAAAAGATGGAGTCTGATTTCATTGTAATGGAGGCTGGCATGAAGGGGAGTGGTGATAAGCACTGATCATTTAGTTAATGTTGCTTTTATTGATCAGTAAAAACCCTTTAAGTTTGCAGATCATTCTTTATTGGGTAATAAACTTTATAGTTTTGACTGTCCTGAGGGAATGGATTTTATGGGCCTTCACTTCTGTAGCCAAGGTTGTTACTAGCAGGAGGCACAGAGGTTGGATGCAATTACTAATGTTTCCACAGAAGTAAGTGATCATGCTAGGCTGTTGGATAGGAGGAAAATTAGCCTTTCTCTATTTCTAAATATTTGGGTCAATTTTGGGAGGATTTTGTGCTTGAGGAAATATTTGTTCATATTATTTTACCTGCAGCAGTAATTATGATATGAACTTTTGTGGAAACAACTGAAAAATCCACCAATGAAAACTCTGCTGTATTATTGATGGAAGAAGAAATGGAGTCTGTTAACATTCATCTGAGGAGGCCTTGCTGTGCTCTGAGTTGTTTTCATTGATGATATTACCTAGTTTGGGTAATGAAATGTCTGCAAGAAAACAACCAATCTCAGAGAGAACCAAGGATCCCTTATTTCAACCCTGAATTACAGATATTCTTTATTAGCATTTCTTTGGTCCAGTGCACACAGATATGCCATATACTTAGACAGTTCCTCAGACACAGTATATACATAAATCTCGTAAGTTTTTAAAATAAAAAAAATATACATTTGAAAAGGGATATATGTATTTACACCAACACGAATACATTGGGAATAAGTACATATTTAAAAAGTATATTTTATTAAGACTTACATTGTTTAAAACAGTTTACACTGTAGAAATTAAACTTAAGAAAAATCTAAGAAATCTATGTTTGTGTCTGAATGCTGTTCATTAAAATCAAACATAACAGAACATGTACAAAAATTCTTTCATGTATGAAAGTGATAAATCTCTAATCTATATAGATTTTGTAATGAACGTTAAAGGATAGGTTTCTCAAATATGGAAAGTTTAATACAGAACCACATATTAGAATAGACTTTAATTTAATTTTATTTGTTGGGAAGTTTGTATCAGTGAAATACATCTACATCCTACAACACCTTCAATCTCCAAAGACCTATTCAAGGGTCCTCTTTGTAGACTTCAGCTCAGCATTTAATACCATCATTCCAGATATTCTTCTAACTAAACTAAATCACACCTGTAAATGGACCACACTTGGATCATAAGCTTCCTAACAGACAGGAACCAGCAGATGAAGGTAGGCAAAATCAAATTAGCTTCCCAGGGCTGTGTGCTATCTCCACTTCTCTTCTCCCTATATACCAATGACTGCATCTCAAACAATCCCTCTGTTAAAGTACTGAAGTTTGCAGATGATACAACAGTGATTGGTCTCATTCAAGACAATGATGAATCTGCAAACAGACAAGTAGCCTTGATCACAACAATCTTGACCTAAGCACACTCAAAACTGTAGAAATGGTGGTAGATTTTAGAAGAAACCTTCCTATACTACTACCTTTTACAACACTACCGTGTTTCTCATAAAATAAGGCTGGGTCTTATTTTTTTTGAGTCCCCAAAAAACAGCTAGGCCATATTTTTAGGGGTGATTTAATTCCCCCCCAATGCACCCTCGCCTAGAGCAACAACAACAACAACAACAACAAAACAACACCCCTATAATTGCCAATTTCTAGATGCCAGCACTGTGGTTAACATATCATATATTTAACTCCCCCCCCAAGATTCCCATAATTTAATTTTGAATTAACACTTTAAAAGAGAAAAATAAAAAAACCACAACAATAATTTTCTAATAGTTACTATTTTGTATGTATGTATGTATGTATGTATGTATGTATGTATGTATGTATGTATGTACATCTATCTTTTAAATCTGGGTCTGCAAGTTCCCCTTCTTATTACATAAAAGATATATCTAGGTTAAGAAAATGATAAACAAGATCTCATCATTTCATAAGAACTAATATTGTTTTTCCTTTAACATTACTTCTGTTCTGTTTACCATAGTTTGTTAATTCATTAAATATTATTATTGTCTTTATTCTAATTATCTCTCTTAATTCCATGCTCTAAAGAAAAAGAGGAACAGCCAATCATAACACTAATAGAACAATATCAGTCCCTATCTCCCATCTTAATAATCTATATTCCACTATTTCCTAAACAACTTGTTATTTCTTATTTATTTAAACTAGTCCTTATACACTTGCAGAATCCCCTTCTTTTAAATCCCAATCAACCATTATCTCTGTGCCTTCTAATTAAACAATTCCATTTCATTTTTATGTGCTTGCCATATTTCTTTCTTATCTGATCCTGTTTCATTCTTACCCTCTTTTTATCACTCCAATTTTTATCCCCCTCCTTTTTCATTACACCCTTCTGGAATTTCCTTTCTTGCTGTTTTGTCTCCTTTTGTTCAGTTTTTGAAATAAACCCCTTTTAGTTACAGTATTAGACTTCCTATTATTAATTCTTTTTCTTTTCCCCTTTGCTTAAGTTTTTGTTGTTTCAAATGCTCATTTAAGATGGCCACTTCTTGCGATGATTTCTCTTCTTGTTGTCGTTCTTGGTATTTTGAAACCTCCATTTCCAAAAATTGCAGTGCAAAACCAAATGATTTGCCTTCTTTTTGAAGCATGTCTTTCATATTTCTAAGTTCCAATTTAAGTTCCAGTAGCATTCCTGCCATCTTTAAACAATGTTTATGAAATTTTCTCAACATTTAACTCTTGTTAACTCCTCTTCCAAAGATTTCCAGATTAATTCCACTTTTCAATATCCATAAATTAAAGTCGTGTAACAAAAACACCAAACAATTCCACAATTTCGCTTTGTTTGCAAATTTCACTTTCTCTTTTCAGAATCTCTATGTTGTAGTATCCTAATTCCGGTTGTTTTGTATCGAGTAAGTCTTTGATGGACCCAAGTTTTAAGATAGAAAGCGATATATATATATAAACAATTCCCTTCTGCACTAGATGGCATTCTTCGCTGTATTCAAAGTCAATTCTTTTTCTTTTTCCTGGTTTTTTCTCATTCAATCAAATTTTAAAGTTCCAATATCAATAAATCCAAACATCAGTTTTCAAGTTTTATTTCTGACCTTGACACAGCCCAGTCTAGCTTTAATAAACATGTTTAGTGTCAGGGTTATATATTTAATTATTTCAAATACAAGCTTCTTCTTCCAGCTTTTTCCTTTAAGGTACAAAGCCACTTCAGCTGTCATGTATTTTCTTAATTTCTTTGTCTGCCACTTAAATCCACTTTCTTAACGATTTTTTAAAAAATTATGTCCATGGTACCTTATGCCAAAATTCTCCTAGTTTCTATGCTGTCCTCTTCATTCACAGCTCCTGCACTATCTTGTCCATTTGGCTTACCTCTTCAGGGCGTCCATTTTACTGGCCACTGCTGCAGTTGTCTTTGGAGAGGAGTGGTTGCCAAACCAAGGAATGGGAAATGTGCTCCTTTTGACTCAGCTGGCTGTCTCCCCCTTCTTTGCCACCCCTACACCCCTACAAGGTGGCTCTGGCCCCAAATCACAAGGGTTAGGACCCTCAGATGAAAGAGCATGGACCGAAACTGTGCACAATCATGGATTTTAGTCCGTCTTCGAGTTAAGCCACACAAATCTTGATACTAGGGTACTTTTGCTGTTGCTAAAATCTTGCAGGTCAAAATGTGCAAGCTTCTTCTTACAATGAGTTGTCAACTTTCTCACCTCCTGAAACAGATGGACTCCCAATAAAGACTTTGCTTGAATTATCTTGTTTCATGGATAAATTCTCTTGGGTCTGAAGACTATGGAAAGTATGTATTTGGAAAATGATACCGTATCGGCCCTTCAGTCCTATGAGAGATTGCTTTATTTTTAATTTATTAGTGTAAAGTGAGCTCTTGGCAAAGACTTATCCCAATAAATAATAAATCATAATAAATAATGCATATTAATTAAGGAAATTTTGCAGTAGTATGCATTCCCCAGTTAGAGACTATTCTAGTGTTGAGTATCTAGATTTAATTAGTAATATTGTGATATAATTCGGAGTTCCATTGGACTGTAGCTTGTTCTAGCTTGCCTTTACATATTTTGTTGCAGCCATTTGTTTTGAGTCTTAGGAGACAGAATTAGAAACTGATCAGCGAAAACACCTACAGTAGGCTTATCTTCCGCACTGGAATTTCCCCCGATATCAAAAAACAAAACAAAAAAAACCCTTACTAAACTATTCTTAGCCTTAAATAGTTCTTTAAAGCAGATTTACCAACAAAATATTTTATATTAACTCATTGTAAATGGTGTGTATTCAAAATCTGAGACCAGAAAACCTATTTGACCTTATTTTAGGAACAAAGAACACTATATGATTTTGTATTGATTTTTAAATTTTAACCAAAGCAGTTCATTTATTGAAAAAGAATCAACAGTAGCAAAAGGAAGAAAAACCGTGACTTTATTGAATTTAATGAATTTTGCTTCTAATTTACCTAATAACCAAGCTTTTTCAACTGATTACATAGTTAAAACATGAACATTTCTAAAACTGTAATGTTAAGAAATATAATGAAACAATGAAATATAACTAATACAAAGAAGCTATAAGAATATCAAATTTTGTATTTTACCATTGTAGGAACAAAAACATTTCTATTTTTGGTTTTTTTAAAAAAACATTCAGAGTGGCCTTGTCGGAGAACAAACCAGAACAAAGTGACTGATCCAATCTCAGTTTATTTGAATCCAAATTGTTTTATAGCTATTATTAGTTCACCATAAGAAAAAAATCTGGCCAACAATCACAGAAGTGTTGCAAATGCTTAATTCTTTGTGACTCAATTAAACAAGGCTACATGAGGAAAGGTTCCCATTGAAAGTATATTTTGGGAAATGTACAAGAGAATTTGGCACTCTCTACCTTTCCTCACTCCTCCTTGTTTGCTTGCTTTCTTCCTATTGACCGCAAAGATTCCACTAGCTACTGATAGTACTCAGTTCTCTGGTCCTATGGCTTGCAGCTCATTTGTCAAAATGATAGATCTCTATAAAAGGCTGTTAGCAGGGCATTTACTACCCATTTTTCATCTTGAGATGTCATCATCTTCTAAGATTAAATTAAAGGGAAAAAAAGAAAATACATCTTGTCTCTTTTTCATTTTCTTCTAGCCAATTTTTTTTAACAATCTTTTTTATATTTCTGAACTGAATTCTGCTATGAATTAAGACAACACAAAATCTAGAATTGTTCATGTTCTTTGTCGAGGTAATATGCTACTTAAAATTGTGTGTGAAGGAGAGTAATTTATGTGAAGGAGAACATGTGTACTGGGATAGTTGAAGCCATCCAGAACGAATCATGGACAGTATATATACTATATATACTGTGTGTGTGTGTGTGTGTGTGTGTGTGTGTGTGTGTGACCTGCCAAATTGTTTTTCTGCTCTCAACTAATAAATTTATCCAAGGCTCTAATTCTAGGTAAGCCTACTGGGAATAACAAAGTGATCATGGCACAAATGGAGATGTCTGAATATGGTTGGTAACCTATTCCCCCACTTCAGTGTACTTCCTTTCCATACATTCTCCATTTTCAGGACTTATGCACACTGTCCAATTAATGTGTTTTCCTGCCATCTTTGAAATGGCAGGAAAGTATGTGATTTTAAAATCCCTCATTTTTATGGTATTTTAACAACAGGGCAGGCAGTGTTGCTACTATCATTACTTCTTCCTTCCTAGTGTCTAAAATGAACAACAGAAACCGAGCCCATGAGGAGTCATATTATTCATCCAAGTAGAATGGGAAGTAGGGAAAGCCAATAAGGGAGAGGAAAATGATGACATTTTCTGGGTAATTTCCTGGGTAGTTGGAGCAATTGATTAACATTAATCTCCCAGTTGACTCCTTCAAAGGCCATCTTTAAAAGCAGTAAAGTGCACCATAAAGCCCAGGAGTTCCAACCCTCCCTGTCAGCCAAATATGCCCAGGCCTATTGTAGATTGGTGGTTATTGTTTCAAGTACCCGTGCATTAAAACTATCAGAAATGAAGGTATAGTGAGAAGGAGAAGATGGTTGATTTGAACCATAAGCCCCATCCAAATCACATAAGCCCCACAATCATATTTTGTCATGTTTAATTCAAAAATGGAATCAGATTTTTCTATCAGTTATTAGTCTTCTTGTGATCCTATCTTCATTATTTTGTTCAACTATTATAATACTTTAAACTTTTTAATTTAACTATAGTAACATATTTGTAACAATATTTAGTTCTTTGTATTATTCTATCACAAATAACCTCACAACAGCAAGCATGACAGTAAGCACAAAACAACACACTGTTCACATGGTCATTCAGTGAATTCCACTATGCATTATCATTATACAAATCCATATACCACTGACTTTGCTTATCAGAGGTAAGCTGAGAAGGTTGCAAATAGTGATCTGTTCTGATCCAGCCTTCTCAAGTAGTGATAAGATGATTACTAATGAGTAAAACAAACTCCTTTTTATAACAGATTAGTAATTGTATTTTATTGACAGGGATAAACAAAAAATAAAATATAATTAGTCCCAACAAACCTGGGTTTACCCAAGAAGTCCAAATTGCTTGCTGTATACTAGAACCAAATGATTGTCTACAATAACCAGTCACTCCCAAACCCCTCCAATTTAGTTCCCAGCCAGGGAGGGGCTGACTACAATCTGCATCTGCCTCTGACTGAGAGCCAGCTTACTGCTCTTCCTTTTAAAAAGGGTTTTGCAGCAGGAAATGGTGGGCAACTATCTCTGGCCTTTGTTGGTGAAGCTGGGCATATGACTCCACCCCAAGACATTGGCCTGCAGCTGCCACCATCTTTTTCAGCACAAGAAGCCTGCAGCTGCCATTTTTTGCCAGTGCCAAATGGAACTGAGCTGGGAGTGGCATCTGGAGGCTTCTCACACCATTAAAGACTGGCAGCTGCAGGATTCTCGCACTGGCAAAGAGATGGCGGATGCAGGATTCTTGTGGTGGCAGAGAGGTGTTGGATGTAGGATTCTTGTTCTGGATTGGTTAATATTTGAAATACTTACTGTCCATTGGTCTACATTCCGGCGGGAGATCCTCGCCCCGTCATTGGCTGACTTAGGCGCGGGAGCCCTTTAAAAGAAGGGCTGCCGCGCCGCCGAGTCAGTCGGTGTTCCTGCAATAAACAAAAAGACTGAATCACTATACGTGTGTGCCTCTTCATTGCCGCTCCAAAACACTGGCGACGAGGGTGGGATCGAGGCAACACGTTTAGAGAGTGAATAGCGGCGGAGAGCGAGCGGCATCATGTCCGGAAGCAACGCACCGCCTGAGAAATTCAATCCGGCAAAGGAGGAATGGCAGACGTATGTGGACCGATTCCTCATGTTTTTGGAGAGTAGCGATCTGAGCGGAGTGTCGGATCATCGGAAGAGAGCGGTGTTCTTGACCCACTGCGGCCAAGCCGTTTTTCGGATGGCAAAGGCGCTAGCGTCTCCAATCGATGTCAAAACGCTAACTTGGCCCGAGCTAGAGAAGATCCTGAGGAAACACTACGCTCCCACAGTCTCCTGCCTGATAAAGCGCCATGAGTTTTACCTCCGGAACCAAAAAGAAGGTGAACCTATCGCCGATTTCGTGGCAGATTTAAGAGAAATAGGTGGAGAATGCGAATTCTCGGATTTCAACGAGGCGCTGAGAGACCGGATCGTTTTAGGCTTAAAAGATCCAATATTGCAGAGTAAGTTACTAAACCGACCCAAGATAACAGCCACAGAGGCCATCGAAGAAGCCACCGCAGCCGAAGCTGCTCACAAATCAGCGGCAAGAATGAAACAGATTAATCAAGCTGCACACCACAAATCCAAAGAAGCCACCAAAGCTGAAGATGAACAAGGAAAAACCTCAACACACTACGAGGATCTTGAAACTGAGGCCAGTAGTGAAGAAGACGAGGTTTGTCACCTAAAAGCCGCGAGAGGGAAAAAAGAGCGGGCAACCAGGCGGTTTGATTTTGAATGCAACCGTTGTGGTGGAAACCACCCCAGATCAGAGTGCCGTTTCATAGACGCAATATGCCGAAAGTGTGAAAAGAAAGGGCACATCGCAAGGGTATGCAGAGCCCGATCAAGCTACAGCCCCAGGCGAAGAGAAAGCCCTCCTCCAAGAGAGAGAGAAAAGAAAACAAACAACCGTTGGAGCCAGGAAGGAAGGAATAGAAAGTTTAAAGAGTCATCTTACAAGAAAGAAGAAACACACCAAACAGTAATAATTGGTCACTCTAATACAAAAAACGTTAAAAAAGTCCACGTGCAAGTAAGAATTGAAGAAAAAAATTGTGAAATGGAAGTGGATTCGGGATCATTCCTTTCCATGGTCTCGTGGGACACTATTAAGAAATTGATCCCAGACATACGGCGAAGCGAACTAGACAAACAGAAATTAACGCTTAAAGACTACCAGGGAAACAAAATTCCGGTAGTAGGGATTGGACATTTCCAGGTAACCTTCAACAACCATACTGAGATTCTTCCCCTAACAATCGTGGACCGGAACAGACCAAGCCTTTTAGGACTGGAATGGTTCGAACCGCTGGGAATAGGGATGACCGGTATCAACCATATCACAGACGCTGACTGGGAGGCAGATCTCATTCAAGAATTCCAGGACCTGTTCAGCGAAGAATTAGGCAAGTACCGGGGTAACCCGATTTCTTTTAACATAGACCCTAAGGTAGCCCCAATTAGACTAAAGGCTAGACGGGTACCTTTTGCCTTAAAGCCAAAAATAGAAGAACAACTGGATAAACTAGTCAAGCAAGGGGTCCTCGAACCAGTTGACCACGCTAAATGGGAGACCCCTATAGTGACCCCTATAAAAGCAGACGGGTCGGTTCGTATTTGTGGGGACTATAAGGCGACCCTCAACCATGCACTACAACAGAGCGCATACCCCGTGCCTGTCGTACAACACTTGCTACATTCTATCAAAGGCGGAAAGATTTTCGCTAAACTCGATTTGGCTCAGGCTTACCAGCAACTACCCGTTGACAAAAAAACAGCTGAAGCCCAAACTATTGTAACACACCGGGGTGCCTTTAAGTGTAATCGCCTCCAATTTGGCGTTAGCGTGGCACCAGGCATTTTTCAATCTCTTATGGAACGCCTCCTTCAAGGAATCCCAGGAGTCATTCCGTATTTCGATGACGTCCTAATTGCAGCTAAACACAAATTGCAACTGCGAGACCGCCTAAGAAAAGTGCTTACCAAATTTACTGAGGCTGGGTTAAAAGTCAAAAAAGACAAATGCACCCTTATCACGGACAAAATAGAGTTTTTGGGATACCTAATCGATGGCAATGGCATCCACCCAACAGCAGAAAAAACCCGTGCTATCAAAAATGCCCCCACCCCAACTAACAAGGCTGACCTACAAGCTTTCCTAGGGTTGATAAATTTTTACCATGTCTTTTTGCCCCAGAAAGCCACAGTGGCGGAACCCTTGCATAGACTTTTGGACAAAGACACGTCGTGGAAGTGGGGACATCGGGAAGAAACAGCATTTAACAAACTTAAAGACATGATCACTTCAGCACAAGTGTTAATTCAATATAATGAGACTTTGCCATTGTTACTAACTTGTGATGCCTCGCCTTTTGGGATCGGAGCTGTCCTGAGCCACCTTCTACCTAACGGCAGAGAGGCTCCGATTGCCTTCTATTCAAAAACTTTGTCCCAAAGCCAAAGAAATTACAGTCAACTGGACAAGGAGGCACTAGCCATAATTTCTGGTATTAAACGTTTCCATGAATACCTGTATGGCCGATCATTTTCTATCATCACCGACCACAAACCTCTACTAGGTATTCTGGCGGGAGACAAACCCACTCCTCATATTTTATCACCCAGAATGACAAGATGGTCAGAATTCCTGGCCGCTTACAATTACACCCTGTCTTACTGCCCGGGTCCGACCATCACGCACGCCGATGCTTTAAGTCATTGCCCGTTACCAGACTCTGATCCTGAACCAAACCCCAGCACCTCAACCTTTTTGATTGAGACCCTGCCCGACCTCCCGATGACAGCAGCAGACATCGCGCACGAAACCTCTAACGACCACCTACTGCATACCGTGAGTAGGTGGATCATAAAGGGTTGGCCAGACTCTGATTTACAAGAACATACAGACCGTTTAAACAGAGACAAATGGAACTTTCCGTACTAAAAGGCTGTGTACTATGGGGGGATCGAGTGGTCATTCCACTAAAACTGCGAAATCCCATATTGAAACTATTGCATGAGGGACACCCCGGGGTGGTAAAGATGAAAAGTTTAGCCAGAAGTTATGTATGGTGGCCTGGGTTAGACAAGGATGTTACCGACTGGGTCGCGGGTTGCCAGCCCTGCCAGACTTCCCGGCCCTCACCCCCAAAGGCGCCAGCCACTGAGTGGGATCTACCTAGGGGCCCTTGGTCTAGAATCCACATAGATTTTGCGGGTCCGACTAAGGGACATACCTTCTTGATTCTGGTAGACGCTTATTCCAACTGGTTAGAAGTGAGCCTAATGAAATCAACCTCGTGTGAGGCTGTCATACGACAGCTCAGTCACTGGTTTGCCACCCACGGCTTACCAGACGTCCTGGTATCTGACAACGGCCCTCAATTCACGGCTACAGAATTTGAGGGTTATTTAGCAAGTTTGGGCATACGCCATGCCTTAACCGCGCCGGCACATCCGGCAGCGAATGGACGGGCCGAACGCATGGTCCGGTTTACCAAGGAGACCCTTCTTAAGTTAGACCAGGGCCCTATACAAGCACGCATCGACAAATTATTATTCCTCCAACACACTACACCTAGTAGCACTACTAACAAAACTCCTGCTGAATTACTTATGGGGAGAAAACTACGTTCCCCTAGGACTACACCCTACCTACTCTACAGACAAACCCCTGGATTCTTCAACCAGAGTCCGAACATTCCGAATTGGGGATTTAGTTTACGCTAAAAACCTGGTAGGGCACCCCTTATGGGTGCCAGCCACCATCACACATCTAACCGGACCCCGTTCTTACCGGCTTACCACTGCTGATGGCAAAAGCTGGAAGCGACACATAGACCAACTTCGAACTCGCAACCTTCCCAGACCTGGCGATTTTCCTGGGGGGGAAGGGGAGCAACCACCAAGCAGTCAGGATAAGGGAAGCCCACTAACAAACAATGACGCCCTAACTCACACACACACACCCTCAACTCTAGCTCCGGTCGGGTCGCGCTGCTACGCACCTGATCCTGAAGAACGTCCCGCTGAAACATCTGACAGGATCGTCGATAATCCAGGCCGAGCAGGGAGCGGCATGGCCACGTCAACTAGCCCAGCTAGGCCCGTTGGTAGTGACGCAGCCGGCTCGACCTGCTCGAAGTTTCCAGGGCCGGAGGCGAGAGGAGCAACAGGTCCTTCCGCACCAGCCGATGGTAACGACGCAACTGAGCCGCGCAGGTCCAGTCGGACTCACAGGAGCCCCGCCTATCTACGTGATTACGTAACATAGGCGCGGCTCCTGATTGGTCAGACTGGACCAAGGAGGGAGGGGTGTTCTGGATTGGTTAATATTTGAAATACTTACTGTCCATTGGTCTACATTCCGGCGGGAGATCCTCGCCCCGTCATTGGCTGACTTAGGCGCGGGAGCCCTTTAAAAGAAGGGCTGCCGCGCCGCCGAGTCAGTCGGTGTTCCTGCAATAAACAAAAAGACTGAATCACTATACGTGTGTGCCTCTTCATTGCCGCTCCAAAACAATTCTCATCTCTTTATATCTTGGGGTTATGCTACAAATTTTTGCTGTACAGTTTTCAACTTTGCCCTGAATATTAGCCAAGGAAATATTGTTAGCAATAAAGGCAAAGAAGAGCTACAAAATAAATGAAAGTAAAGCTGTGAGGGAAAGCCATGTCAATCATATTAATATAGTGAACACGTTCTCTTATTTTTGTTTCTATTTTTTTTCAGTTTGATAGAAATTTTTATTTGGGGAAAGAAATATCCCTTGATACAATGCTTGTCCTTGGGAATCTTGAAATATGGTCAAGAATATAAAAGGGACTGATGAGAATAGAGTCTATTTGGTCATCTCATGGCTATAAGAGAGTGGAATATTTTCCTTCTTCTCCTCTTTCTTTACAAAAGACATATTTAAAAATATTGAGAACAGATTTTGGCATAGCAATTGCTGGTATTGATTTAAAGCAAAACAATGAAATTCTGACTTTTTTTTTTTTTAGTGCACATTTGTTCCTTTTATCCCTGGAAGCTCTTAGGATGTTTATTAAACAAATTCCTCTTGACTTTCAGAATATGTTTTCTGAAACAAAGCTAATGCAACCTCTTCATTTAAAGCAGTTGAAAAATTACAGTGGACATTAAAACTTTCAATTAGATTCAAAATCTGCATTACAGAATGGCTGAATTGCCACTTATTGACACACAATGTTCTCTGACCAAGTCTCCGGAAACATTTTGCCTATGGCAGATCTCTCAGTGCCAAAATCTCAGGATGCACTTTAGTCTTAATTAATAATTTATCTCCTTTTAATGTGTTGTATTACTTAGTTATTTCTTTAATTACAGGCAGTTCCGCCCAGCTGTATTGCTTCTCTCTAATCTTTTCACAGTATTTTAAAGTCAGTTATCTGACCATTGTTGCTGCTACCAATTCCAAGACATTGAAAATAATCTGCAAGCATTATGAACAAATCATTAGTTTAATTTTTCAAGCAATACAGGAATGAAAAAAATGGTCATTGATTATAACTCTTGAGTTACGGCAGTTCTTGAAGAAAAAAAAGAACCTTACCCATTCCATATACAAACGAGAAAAAAATAAATTTATCACCTGTTGTCCCTTGTTTTTAGCATATGCTATATACATTTATCTGGCCATTTTACAAAATACGAAAACAAAAAAACTGAGCTATCTGAAGAGAAAGTTAAGGAATTGTTATGATGTCATTCTTTGTACATATAAATTTCCACTAAAAACTGTGACAGTAGTACTAGAGACTGGACAAAATTATTTTCTCTAGTATTTGCAACTGTAGGGTATAATGTATTGTATAGACTCTATGCCTGTGAAGGCTGGGTAGATGAAAAAAAAACAATAACTGACTTCAAATATTGAGTAAAATAAGGAAAAGTTATATGAACACTGCTCCTGAATGAAGAAGTAACATCCAACCAAGGAATGTTTTTCAGGGATTGTGAAACTATCTGGAAAGATTAAGACTGATTAAGATTAAGAAAAAGCAAGAATAATTCTGAATGCCATCCTGGCTTTTGAACACCATTTGGCACATGAACACAGAGAGAGACAGACACACAGAAAGAGAGAGTGCTATATGTTTTTCTTTGATGGGATTCCAAAATCTGAAGATTGAAATGGTATCTCCAGATTTTGAAGTCAATAAAGGAGGGCATTCTTAAAACAATTATCAAACAGGGCTGTTTCTTTGAGCTCCTGTCTCATGCCAATTCTGCATGCTAAATTAATTTTGTATAATTAATTCAATTTCAGCACATATTGCTGAGTCCATGCAAATTAGTTCAGCAGAGTACATGCTTAGAGTACTACTTCTCTCCTGTGTTTAAACTGTGAAATTCTGAGCTCTGTGGATTTCCTCCTACTTTCTTTAGTTGTTCATATATTATGAAATGGAATTGAAGCAACAGGATATGCTGTGGCAGTGAAAGAAACACACATGGATGTTGCAGCAGTGCAATCTATACACACACACACACTGTGTAAAATATATACACACATACACTGTACAATTTGTATTGTTTTCTAGGAAAGAACTAATTTTCTCCTAAATCCACTTGACACTTTTGTTGGGACTTATTCTTACCCTTTTGGAGACTCATTTTGTATATCTGCATTTGTTCATTTCACAGAGCAGGTCTGATACCCATTACATTTATACATTGCAATTGTTTTTTTTCTATCATAGAGCCACACTTGTACATACTTAATGGGAAAAAAGAACTTGGCCAAGGGTTTTTGCTTCTATCTGCCGCAGTGTATCTCAACTGAGACACACATTCTTGTATTTGCACAAATCATTGCTGCTCTATTGAGAGTGACCAGTTTCTCCCTTGTTGATGCTGCTTGCTTAAAGAAGGAAAACAGATTGTTGTGAATCATGTTACTCAAAGAAGACAGACTGTCATGTAAGACAAAATAACCAATATATTCTCGCTATCTGATACCTGAAGGGGAAATAAGCTGTTTTCCTGCCCACATATTATCAACCAAAGATCTTTTGCACCCCAGATGAGAGATGTCTACCATTACCCCAAATGCAAGTTGCATTTCTCTAAGGGCAAATATACACCAATGATTATTATTGCATTTTATGATATAATGGCTCTCGAACTTTTCCTGGGTACCATCCTGTTAACTTCTTTCCATGCCTGCAGTCATTTTTCTAACAATTGAAAGCTGTTGAAAAGTTAAAAGTATAGTTTAGGATCAAATAAAGTATCAGAAGGACAACCTGTGAACACCTGGCATTTTTTAATTTGTTTAAATGATTCCCAATTTTCCAAAACAGAACAAAAATTAAAAATTACACAACTGCTGCCATATCCAGAAGAGTGACTTAAACATCTATTTCCACAGTGCAGTGTTTGCATGAGGAAGAATAAAATTGAAGTGTATTTATTTGTTTGGTTAAATTTGCACTGTACCTTTTTACAAAATGGTTGCTGAATAAGTCAGTAACTTTAGACCTATCATAATGTCATGAAGGGTTGCAAACAGACAAATAACAGCAATAATTTATGGCTCTTTGCATATGAAAGTGCTGTAGAAATGATAAATAATGAGAGTCCTGTATTCCTAAAAGCTAACACTTAATGGAAATGTCTGCAGAAGTGTGATAGCTATGATAAATTACATCACTAAAATACATGAATTCCAGAATTCTTCTTCAATACTGTGATTTTAGCAGCCCTCTGGTCCAGCACATATAGCTGTATTAAAATCTTAATTTTCTTTGCTATGAACCTAAACTTTCAAGAAAACGGTCATTTTTTTTCCGCCCATGATAGTGGTCATACTATGGTGATATTAGAACCAGATGACTGGGATCTGTGTTTGTTAGTATAAGGAATCTTGGAGAAAGAATGCGTGAATTGTTTAATTAGGAAAAATATCAGTTCAGTTCAGAGAAGATGGAAGGCATGAGAATGAAACTCAGAATAATTTTGTCTTGATTCTATTTGATATAATCTATCTGATAGCTTTTTAAGATTCCATTCTTATACCCTTAGTATAGTGTAAAGTATCTTTCTTGAGTGTTTTTCTGTTTTTTTCCTCATATGGCCTACTTCAATAGGCTCATGATCAGCTACTGTATGTCAGTACTTCCTAGGACTGGCTATATGTCCATATTCTGTCCAGCTGCTGAGAAACATACTTGCCAGGAGATTTACAGCTGGGGAGAAAGGATCGATGTTATGATTACTTGGTGTGACTGAAAGGTAAAGGTAAAGGTTTCCCCTCGCACTTATCATTTCCAGCTCTAGGAGGCGGTGCTCATCTCTGTTACAAAGCTGAAGAGCCAGTGTTGTCTGAAGACATCTCCATGGTCATGTGGCTGGCATGGCTAAATGCCGAAGGCGCACGGAACACTGTTACCTTCCCACCAAAGTGGTCCCTATTTTTCTACTTGCATTTTTACATGCTTTCGAACTGCTAGGTTGGCAGAAGCTGGGACAAGTAATTAAAGTTCACTCCATTACAAGGTGCTAGTGATTTGAAGCATCGAACTGTTGACCTTTCTGATCAACAAGCTCAGCATCTTAGCCACTGAGGACATTACTAAATTCAAAATATGTTCTCTTGGGCATGTGAAGTAGGTTAAGAAGGAGGGAGAAGAGAAACAGCTTCAATCTACATTTCTGAAAAGTCAATAGATATCTTGTTTACAACTGTAAATATATATATGAATAATTACAATGAAGTATTGTCATTCTTTATTGAAACTGTTGTGAACTTTCTCTGTATTAACTACAGAGAGTTAGTAAATATACACATATAAACTATATGTAATTATAAAGACCTAATCTTGGATTTGGAACCTTTGGTTGTTCAGAAATCGGCTCATTTCTAACCAAATTAATTTAAAGAAATGGTGGAAACTGTAACCCGACAGCATCAGGAAGTCTGTAAGGTACTTGCATCAAGTTCATTATTTGACTGACTTATTCTCAGAGATTTTGTTGAAAGATGTTTCCAATACATCACTTAGGCTACATAACTTGCTATTCCTGAAACCTTTTCCCCCAAATAATTTTCATTATTCTTAATGACTTCACATGTGGCAATAAATAAATAAATCCTTCTTATCTATAATTACAGTGACAATATTAAAGTTTTCAAAATGGTCCAATATTGGAATGTTCTGAGGCATTCCAAAAACTTTCTCTTTCACTTATTTCACTTATTTTTAAAATGCACAAGAGAGTCCACAATTCAATGTTTGTAGAATTTATAAGATATAAAATGTTCAATTTTTTAAGCAGAATGCACATAGCAATGCTGTAAGATGGAATCTAGGATTCCATGGTCTGTCCATAGTAATACAAAAATTCAGAGATTACCAATCCAGGACATAACGTTTAAGAAAGTTGAATCTTCAATGAACTAGAAGCTGCTGTGAGCATATCAGATTTTTTTAAAAAATAAGGATAAATCAAGCACCTCAACCATCTCATAGGGTATAAAATGTTATGCATCCATCACAACTAAAGATTTTCTTGGGAAACCTGACAGGATGTAACAGTCAACCTGTCATAGATATGAGATTGGATTCAAACAAACTTGCTCCCAGTAGAATCCATAGAGTAATTGTGTTTTAAAATTTCCATAAGAGACAAAAGGATGAAGATTTCACAGAGTCCAACTGGAAAAAATGGTGTAAAAATACTTTTTCAGAAAAATCTCTCAAAAAACCAGTTACTGTCAAGTTTCGGCTCAGAATTGCTGAATGAAATTACATTGGTTATTCAAATGAGAATGAAGAAATGTGTTTCTTAAGACAAAAGTAATTGAAAACTCATTACATTTTAGTTATACTAAAATAATATTTAACAGCTTAATTAGACTTTCAGTTATGAATACAGTTTGGTGAAGTTGAGAGGGAGGGAGGGAGGGAAGGAGGGAGAGAGGGACTTCTGTGAAATTTTAGGTTGACTCTAGATAAATAGAGATCTCAGGCAAAATTTCACTTAGGAAAAAAACTAGTGCTGAATTACTTCACTTTTGCGGTACTTCACCAGATTTTCTCAGATTTAATATTTCAACTCATAATCCTAGTTCATGCTGGTGAAGTACCGCAAAAGTGAAGTAATTCAGCACTAGTTTTTTTCCTAAGTGAAATTTTAGGAAAATCCCCAACTTTGTAACTGGGGATTCCATTCATGGTAACATTCCTGAACAACAGAGATTGATGAAAGAAGATGGCAGCTACCATTTTCTGGCTTTACACATTTATGATTGACTTTTATATGTTTTTTTGCATAAAATGGAAAAAATGCACTTATGATTTGTGGTTTGATGATCAGGGGGTAAAACAGAATAATAGAAAAGAGTGAACTTTCTTTTCTAACACTAGACTAAGAGATAACTTTGTAATTGTATTTATATTTGCTGTGAAGGAAATATGTAGTTTCTTCTATTGCTATTTCTTCTTTCTTTCTAGACCTTTGTATTTTTATATTTTGTCTTTTTCCTCTTTTTCTTTTCATTAGTTTGTGTTAGTTTTTTTGTTCTTTGTGAAGCTTTTAATAAAATATTATTTTAAAAAATCTGGGGCACTCTTTGGTTATGAAGATTATGTCACTTCATTTGCGCTTCTTGTCATTACTATATGTCAATTACTATTTACAAGAGTTGGCAAAGAATTTTATTTGTGGACATAATTGTACTTCTGACTGTCAATATTTTTATAGTTCTCAAAATATGCTTGCCTTATGGATACCTTGAGGTTTGAGATATTTCATAGCACAAATATTAAAATTAGAACTTTAGGCTACAAGCTTTGAAGGATAAATCCAAATCAGCTCACACTATGTAGGGACTGAATTGCAATTTTTTTTTTTATTTTATCCAATAATAATGCAACAAATATCATAGTCCAGAAAATAGATTAATGCATGGACCTCTATCATATCAATTCTATAAGATTAATTCAATGAATTTGTAGTTGGTTTTATCCCAGTCTAAGCTAAGGTAGTTTGTAATCCATTCCTTCCTTAGATATTTGTTGTACTTTGTTGATATTTTACTTCACTTACATTGCCACCAAGTATTAGTAGCTATATAGAAAGTTTGTTGAAACTGTGCTCACCACTTTGTGTTTGTCTGCATCTCACCCCATATCAGATATGTAATCCTTCATGGTATTCTTTTGAGAGCTATGAGTACTAAGACTCTCAGACAAGCTGAAAATATAATGCCTTAGATCTGGCTCTTGAAATGTGAGGTTGAAGCGATTATATAACAGTTCCAGAACAATGAGACAGCAGAATAGTTATTAAATAGCTTATCCCAAGGATATAGACTTGGGAAAGTGGAAAGGGAGGATGCTAGTATTCATTTATAAACTCTGCTTCGTCTTAAGTGCGTAAAGCATTCTTGCTGTGATAATTGATTCCTGTTAAAATTTATAAATTTTAGTTAGGTTGTATGAGAAAAAAAGACATTTTTTTCCTATAAGCTTTTCTAAAAAATAATTAACGTAGAGAAACATGAAGTGAAACTAAGTTAATAATAAACAAGCAGGATTTCTTAGTAAAGTTACTTGCTGGGTAGCAGAAGAAGGATAAAAAGTAATAATGCAACAGAACAGACAAAGGAAATACAGTAGAAGGGATTGCAAACACAATGGAATTACATTCATGCTGTCATAGCTCGGCTTTCCAGTTTAGTTTCAGCTGTAAACTCTAGACTGCATTCCAGTAGTTCTGTGTCAGAACCAATTCCTATAAAACTACAGTCTAGAGCAGTATTTCCTACCTTGGTGTTGGTTAGGGATTATGTTTGTTAAAATCCTACACATCCAGAGATGTCAAAATAGACAACACTGTAGAGTACCACTAATTGTTACATTAGTAGTTAAAAATAATGCCATTAAAAGAGCCATTACTTTACCAGTTTCTGGAATATACAAGAAAAACACATAGGCTTTTGGCCATATGTTGTGCTGAGGTATTTGAACCAGGACGTTAGATGTTGGGGATGTGCCTTTTTATGTTGATGTTGTAGCCAGCTGCATCATGGTTTATATATTGTTATGATGGCTTTGATGTTTGTATGTCACTCAGAATTATTGCTGTGAGATGGATGGCTCTATAAATAATTTTAAATAAATAAATGTTCAATGCTGGTAGATTAAGATGTAATGGCTGGAGTTCATACAACATGCTAAGCCAAAGCTAAATATTATAACTATGCAACGTATGAGTTCAGTTCTATGAACAAAAGTTTAATTGTATTATAGGCAGGGATTGGCTATAGAGTAACAGTGCTTTCTTCAACAATATGTATCTGATTACACCAAAATTATTGTATTTTGAGATAACATTTTATTTTCTAGTTTGAAGGTGTGGATACCATAGCAGATGTGTCTTTGATGTGACTAGGAAGAAAAAAAGCCTATGTGATACCTATTAATTAATTTCAAATGATAACTCATAACTTTACTTTCAAAACTTCGATGTAGCTGAATACACACCGGTACCAGCAATAGACACACTGGTGCAATATGTATATTTTCTTACTCTCTCCAAATGTATACAGAATGCTTGAAGTTTCCTTTTGCACAATTGGTCTATTAATCTAATAATATACCCTAGCAATATACCTTAGCAATTCTAGTTATATGTGCCATTTTGTAGCTGTTTTTAATAATTTCAATAGAGTATGGGGAAAAGATGAAAAATGAATGAAAAACAATATTATAATGGGATGAATGAATGAATGAAAACAATATTATAATGGAAGGAATTATAATGAACAGATTTGACTCTTTGAAACAAAAATATTTTCTGGGCTGTATCATGAAAAGAGCAAATGAATTGGCATGAATTCTACAGCATGTGGATATTTCTGTTGAATTCAGTAACTGGTTTCATTTTTACTCACACCTTGTGGCAGTTATTAGTGTGAGCAATACTGAGAGAGTGTTAATTTCCAGCTATGTTAAAAACTTGCTTGAATAATTTATTGGTTATTTATTCAGCCTGCGAGGAAGGTCAGAATATGCATTTAAATGGAAATGTTCTTGCATTACAGAAAGGACCCCACTATTATCAGTGCTTCTCAGCTGGATTTAGTTTGAAAGAAGCTGGTCAGAGAGATCAGGGAGCCCATACTTAATCCTGAAGCATTTATCAAATACTATCACAGCTGTTTTACATACAAAGGTCTCATGGAATGCATTTGAGTTCAACTTCCTTGTCCTTGAACAGACTGAAGTCAACCCTGTTTTTACTGGTTCCATTTTGAATTGCTAATTTAAGAGAAGATTAAAGGACTACTTGGGGCAAAGAGAGAGGGTAAGTTCATACAGATCATTTAGCTTTTGGAAGTTTCAACTATGTAGGAACATAAGAAACTTATCCCAAATGTAAAAGGCATGAATTGTATATTCTACTCACCTTAGATGAGGAACATTTTGGATTGCAGCAGGTGCATCTCTTGGTACAAGTCTTCTTTTCAGTAGGGTTGTTTCCTGGAATGCTAGGGTAAGCTGGGACATTGCCTGAATTCCTCAATGACTCAAGAAGCATTGGAAAAGAGGAAAGGAATGGATTGGAGAAAAGAGTCACACCATTTATAGGTAAAAAGAAGGATGAGATTCCTTAAGCTTTTTGTTTAAATCCTATAATTTATTTATTTATTTATTTATTTTATCATATTTTTATACCGCTCCCTCTCCCAAAAAAGGGACTCGGGGCGGTGTACAGCCTACTAAAAACATATAAATACATTATAAATACAGTTAAAAATATATTAAACGCGATTTTTCCGGCTGTATCCCATCAAAACCAAATACAACAATATAAAATCAGGGATCTAAGATAAAAATTAAAAGTTAAATTACTAAAATCCAATTTAAAACCAGAACCCATTTATTCGGCCAGGCCAGCCTGCCTAAAAAGTAGGGTTTTAACTGCACGCCGGAAGGTCAGGATATCCATCATAGCTCGTATCTCCGGGGGGAGATCATTCCATAGGGAGGGAGCTCCCACAGAGAAAGCCCGAACTATCGGGGCCGTCAGCCGACAGCGGCCGGGCGGCGGTACCCCAAGGAGGGCAACCCTGTGGGAGCGTACTGGGTGGCGGGAGGTTGATGATGGCAGCAGGCGGTCCCGTAAGTACCCAGGTCCCGAGCCATGGAGCACTTTAAATACCATCAGTACCACCTTGAATCGAATCCGGAAGGCCACAGGAAGCCAGTGCAGCCTGCGGAGAAGCGGTGTAACGTGGGAGCTCCGAGGAGCACCCACGATCACCCGCGCGGCTGCATTCTGGACCAACTGCAACCTCCGGAGACTCTTCAAGGGGAGCCCCATGTAGAGAGCATTGCAATAATCCAGGCGGGAGATAACGAGGGCGGAAGTGACTGTGCGAAGTGCGCCCAGATCCAGAAAGGGCCGCAACTGGTAAATCAGATGAATCTGATAAAAAGCCCCCCTGGCGACGGCTGCAATGTGTTCTTCTAAAGACAGCCATACGTCCAGGAGGACACCCAAGTTGTGCGCCCTTTCCACGGGGGTCAAGACCTCTCCCCCCACGGCCAGCGAAGGAGCCAGCTGGCTGTATCTGGGCCCAGGAAACCACAGCCACTCGGTTTTGGTCGGGTTGAGACGAAGCCTGTTATGACCCATCCAGCTCCGCACGCCTCCAGGCATCGGGACATCACTTCGACGGCTTCGTTGGGGTGGCCCGGGCTGGAGATGTACAGCTGAGTATCATCAGCGTACTGATGGAACTCCACCCTGAAGCCACGGATGACCTCACCCAGCGGCTTTACATAAATGTTGAACAGCAGGGACGAGAGCACCGACCCCTGAGGGACCCCACATCGTAGAGGCCTCGGGGCCGATCTCTGCCCCCCCGTCAACACAAATTGCGAAGGGTCAGAGAGGAAGGAGGTGAACCACCGCAACACGGTGCCCCCCACCCCCAACCCCTCCAACCGCTGCAATAGGATACTGTGGTCGACAGTATCAAAAGCCGCTGAGAGATCTAACAGGACCAGGACAGAGGAACAACCCCTGTCCCGGGCCCTCCAGAGGTCATCCACCAACGCGACCAACGCCGTCTCCGTGCTGTGCCCGGGCCTGAAGCCCGATTGGAGGGGGTCGAGATAACTCGCTTCATCCAGGTACTGCGGGAGCTGACGTGCCACCACACTCTCAACAACCTTCGCAACAAAGCGAATGTTGGAGACAGGACGATAGTTAGATAACAATGCTGGGTCCAGGGACGGTTTCTTGAGGAGGGGCCGCACCACCGCCTCTTTCAAGGCAGCGGATAACAGCCCCTCTATCAAGGAAGCGTTTATAATACCCTGGAACCAGCCTCGTGTCACCTCCCGCGTGGCCAAGACCAGCCAGGAGGGGCACGGGTCCAGCAAACAGGTGATGGCATTCAGTCCCCCCAGTATCCTGTCCACGTCCTCCACAGTAACAGGATCGAACACAACCCAGTTGACCGCACCGGTATCCACCCCCACTCCCCCGCCCGGAGATGCCCAGTCGGAGTCCAGTTCGTCCAGGATCTGAGCGATTTTGTCCTGCAGAAATCTAGAAAACTCCTCAGCCTGTCCCTAGAGAGCAGTTGGAGGGCTAGCCCTCCCTGCGCTCCCACCTCCAGGAGGGAGCGGGTCACCCTAAACAGGGCGGCTGGGCGGTTTTCCGCGGACGCAATAAGGGTGGAGAGGTAAGATCTCCTCGCCATCCTTATCGCCACTAAATACGTCTTAATATAAGATCGTAATAGTGTTCGGTCAGACCCAGAGCGGCTAGCCCTCCAACTGCTCTCTAGGCGTCTTTTCCGGCGCTTCATCTCCCTTAGCTCCTCAGAAAACCAGGGAGCCACGTGGGATCGGCACCAGGTCAGAGGCCGCAAGGGCACAACTCAGTCAAGGGCCCCAGCAGCCACCCTATCCCAGATGGCGACCAAGCCCTCAACCGAGTCGTGTGTGTGAGCTTCGGGAAATGGCCCAAGCTCTGTCAGGAACCTATCAGGGTCCATCAGGTGCCTGGGGCAGTACCATTTTAATGGTCCCAGCTCCCTGCGGTCAGGGGGTGCGGAACGGAAGTCGAGCTTCAGGAGCGAGTGATCCGACCATGACAGGAGTTCCACAACTATATCCCCTATACCCAGATCACTCTGCCACTGATCAGAGACAAAAACCAGATCTAAGGTGTGACCTCCCACGTGAGTAGGGTCCCGAATTAACTGGGTCAGGCCCATGGCCGTCATGGAAGCCATGAACTCTTGAGCAGTCCCCGAGGCACTGCCGGCAGATGGCAAGTTGAAATCCCCCATGACCATAAGCCTGGGGGTCCCAACCGCCACGCCAGCTATGACCTCAAGGAGCTCAAGCAGGGCCGCTGCCGCATAGCAGGGAGCCAGGTATGCGACCAGCAAGCCCACCTGAACCTTGGGACCGAACTTCACGAAAAGGAGCTCACACCCGGTCGTCTGAGACACAGTGGCTTCCCTCGGACACAGATCCTCCTTAATAACCACCGCAACCCCCCCTCCCCTCCCCTGGGCCCTCGGCCGATGAAAGACCCGAAACCCAGCTGGGCACATCTCCACCAGAGGGACTCCCCCCTCTGGCCCAGCCAGGTCTCAGTAACTCCCACCAGGTCTGCACCCCCCTCACAAATCAAATCGTGAATGAGAGGGGCTTTATTAACAACGGATCTGGCGTTACATAACATCAGCCGAAGGCCCAGGGCCCGATTGCTCAGACCCCCTGGGGAACGGGAGATGACAAGGGGGTCGGAGCGCGCCACAGCAGACAAGCAGCGAGGGCACGCTCCCAATACAGAATATGGCCCCCTATAACTGCCAAATCTGCCTCTCCTGCTCACCGTATCAATAGATTTAATCCACCCTCCCCGGTGACCCCCCCCCATCCTCAATACAATCGTATCCGGATTCTGACTCTCCCAGGCCACGCCCAACCCACGGCTTGGTCACAGTCTCCGGCGAGTTGTCCCCCAACTCCCGCCCGGACTTTCCTAACCCCTTTAAAAACCTAGTTAAAAATTTGTTAAGACACCCCTCCCTCCCATGCTTCCTACAACCCCACCATCTCTCCGGATCCCACGATCCATCCTTGAGATGGGCCTCCGAGAGAGCAGAGGGCCATTTCTGAGACATGGGGACACATCTCAGGGCCCAAAGATCATTCCTAGTATAAGATAGCATCCCGGCCTGAGTCCTCTTCTGTAACAGACTCCAACCAAGCTGAAAACTGGCCAGCCGGGGCCTGAGTCCAGATCGAGACCACTCGGAATACAGCCGACTGGATGGAAAGGAGAAGAAGGACCCCAACCGCGGCGGTAGTCCTCCAGACCAGGCTCCAGCCGAGGCGGCAGTTATCCAACCCCAACTCCGATGACAATTCTTCAGCCGTCCCGGCTCTAGCCATGATACCAATCGCGGCGGCGGTCCTCCAACCCCGGCTCCGACCGCAGCGACAGTTCTCCAACCCCGGCTCTGGTAGCGATGATGGTCCTCCAGCCGCCCCGGCCCTGGCCACAGCGGCCGTCCTCCAGCCGCTTGAACCACAGCGGCAGTTCCAACTCCGGCTGGGGCCTCTGCAGTAGCCTCAGCCCCAGCCCCGGCGGACGTCCTCCAGCCGCACCGCAAACCACTGGACCCAGCGCCAGGCCCGTCGCCGCACCACGATCCCAGGGGTCGGTTGTCCTCCAGCCGTCCAGGATCCACCAGCGGCGGTCGCCCTCCAGTCGCTCCTCCAGCCGCTCGGACCGTAGCAATGACTCCAACTTCGGCTGGGGCCCTTGCAATGGCCCCAGCCCCAGCCCCAGCAGCCGTCTTCCGGTCACGCCACGAGCTGCCGGGACCAGCACCAGGCCCGGCACCACACCACAGTCCCGGAGGTCGATGGTCCTCCAATGGCCCCGGGGGTCGGCAGTCCTCCAACCGCCCCGGCTCTGTCTGCGGTGGCCATCCTCCAGCCGCTCGAGCCGCGGCGCGAACTCCAACTTTGGCTGGGGCCCTTGCAACGGCCCCAGCCCCGACCCTGGCAGCAGTCCCACAGCCACGCTGCCCTGGCTCCGCCCACGGCGGCCCCCCATCAGCCGCTCGAGCCGCGGCACACTCTCCAACTTTGGCTGGGGCCTCCGCAACGGCCCCAGCCCCGGCCCCGGCGGCGATCCCACAGCCACGCCACCAGCCTTCAGCCACTCCAGGGACCCGGAACCTCCGACCTCGCATGGCCACGCTGCCAGCTGCCAGCCACCGGGCACAGCACCAGGCCCGATGCCGCGCCACGGCCTCGGGAGTCGCCCACCCCCCCACGGGTCCTTTCGCCACCCCTGCCACAGTTGAGGACCCGGGGGGGTAACTCACCACACCGAACGGCCGTCATGGTGGAGCTCTTCAGGTCGACCTCCTCCGGTCGCCATCTTGCCTCTCTCTTCTAGAACATTTGCATCTTGCCTCTCTCTTCTAGAACATTTGCATACCTTAAATCCATTAAGTAAATTCTAATATTCATCTTTTGAAACTTAAAATTGCCACACTAAAGCATGCACTCAAATGAAGTTGTATGTCCAACTAAAATTAGAGGTCTAGACAGAAGCATTTCCCATCTCTGTCAAGACTTGAAATTGGAACCTTTCAAACAAACAGTCTGCTATGGAGTTAACTGATGTCAGTAAGGTCATTACAGATCTGTCATGTAGAAATATTAGAATAATGTTTTTTCTTTCCTGGAACCTTATATGTCACAAACTGTTATGTACTTCCCTGACTACTTGTATTGGTTGATCCGACGGTGGGAAATTCAAAGAGCCGTCATTGGCTGGTGAGCTGTGAGCAGCCGGCTATAAGAAAGGCTGCCGCGGCTTCTTCGCGCTCATTTTCTGGAATGAAATAAAAAGAGAGAAAAGAGTCAACTGGGTACACGTGTCTCATTTCCCACCACACAACACTGGCGACAAAGGTGGGATACTGAGACCAAGGAACCCAGTTGAGCATGTGGCAACAGAGACCGAGCGATGCAGAATGTCGGGGAACAACTCGCCACCCGCACAATTCAACCCAGCAACCGAAGAATGGCAATCGTATGTCGACCGTTTCCTGATGTTTTTGGAAAGCAGCGATCTCAACGGAATATCATAACATCAGAAAAGAGCCATTTTTCTCACCCACTGCGGACCCGCCATATCCAAGATGGCCAAAGCATTGGCAGCACCTACCGATTTAAGATCATGACATGGCCAGATCTGGAGAAACTATTACAAGCTCAGTATACATCAACCATCTCAAGCCTCATCAAAAGACACGAATTTTACTTGAGAAACCAAAGAGAAGACAAAAGCATCACCGATTTTGTGGCAGCACTCCGAGATAGCGGCGGAGCGTGTGACTTCCTGAACCTAGAAGAGGCATTGCGGGACCGCGTGGTCCTAGAGCTTAAAGACTTTACACTATAGGGTTGATTACTAACGAGACCCAAAATAACCATAACCAAAGCGATAGAGGAAGCCACCGCTGCGGAAGCCACCCACAGATCAGCCACAACAATGAGGAGAACAAATAAAACATCAGAAAAAAAACAAAAAAATTGCCCCGCAGCCAGAGGCTAGCAAAACCACAGCCACAACACACCATGAGGACATTGAATCCCTATCCGAAAGTGATTAGGCTGAAGAAGAGGTAAACCAACTCCACTCAGGGAAAAGTAGATGGGAGCGGGCTGCCAGGAAAATAGATTTCCAGTGTGCCAGGTGTGGGGGAAACCATTCACGCTCCGAGTGCCGTTTTAGTGACGTCATTTGTAGAAAATGTGACTGGCGGGACACATAGTGAGAGCATGCCGATCAAGGAACAGCTATAGCCCCTGCCAAAGATGGAGTCCACCCCCGAGGGAGCGTGAGAAAGATAGACAAACAGGGAGCCGTTGGAGCCAAGAGAACAGAAGTAAGCGACATAGAAGCGACATACAGAAGGGAAGAAACACACTAGACAGTAATCATCAGACACTTGAGCACGAGAAATGTGAGAAAAGTACATGTACAAGTTACAATCGAGGGACAGGCATGTGAGATGGAAGTAGACTTCGGCTCGTACCTATCAATGGCATCATGGAATACCATAAAAGACCTGATTCCTGATATAAAGAAGGAAGAGCTGGAGACATAAGAACTCACGCTGAAAGACTATCAAGGAAACAAAATTCCGGTGGTGGGTATCGGACATTTCAAAGTTAAATTCAAAAGTCACACTGTAATCCTTCCATTGACTATCATTGACCGGAACTGGCCCAGCCTATTGGGACTAGAGTGGTTCGCACTGCTAGGAATCAGAGTAACCAGAATAAACCAGATTGTTGACAATGATTGGGAAAAGGACCTGATGAAAGAATTTCAAGACGTCTTCAATGGAGAACTGGGCAAGTACCTGGGACCCCCAATTTCCTTTAATTTAGACCCTAACATAATCCCTATAAGACTAAAGGCAAGGCGAGTTCCATTTGCATTAAAACCAAAAATTGATGAACAATTTGATAAGCCATAAGATATTAAACCAGATGGATCAATAAGAATCTGTGGTGACTACAAGGCAACCCTAAATCACGCACTACAACAAAGCGTGTATCTGGTTCCAGTAGTCCAGCACCTATTACACTCAGTAGTGGGGGAAAAAATATTCACGAAATTGGATCTAGCCCAAGCCTACCAACAATTACCTGTTGACCTGCTAACGGCAGAAGCACAAATGATTGTTACACATAGGGGGGCATTCAAATGTAACAGGTTACAATTTGGAGTCAGTGTGGCCCCTGGAATATTCCAAAGTTTAATGGAACGCCTACTGCAAGGAATAAAGGGATGGTCCCATACTTTGACAATGAGTTAGTAGCAGCCAAAGACAAAGAACAACTAAAGGACTGTCTAAAGGAAGTTCTAAACAATTTTAAAAAGACGGGACTAAAAGTAAAAAAAGAAAAGTGCAAACTGGCCACTGACAAAGTAGAGTTCCTGGGATACCTTATAGACAAAGAGGGGATACACCCCACGGAAGACAAAGTCAGAGCAATAAGGGAAGCACCCACCCCAAAGAATAAAACAAAGCTACAGGCATTCTTGGGACCTATTAATTTTTACAATGTGTTCTTGCCACAGAAAGCCATGGTAGCAGAACCTCTGCATAGATTACTCGATAAGAAAGCCACCTGGAACTGGGGAAAGCGAGAAATAACAGCGCTCCAGGAAATAAAAAATCTGCTAACATCCAACAAAGTACTCATATAATATAGCGAGACACTTCCGCTTACACTAACATGCGACGCATCACCTTTTGGCATGGGTGCCGTACTCAGCCATATCTTACCAGATGGAAGAGAAGCACCTATTGCATTCTACTCAAAAATCCTCTCAAAAACAGAAAGGAACTACAGCCAACTAGATAAGGATGCTCTGGCCGCTATATCTGGAATTAAATGATTCCACTAATATCTGTATGCCAGGACCTTTTTGCTAATTACTGACCATAAACCACTCCTGGGAATATTTGCCAGAAACAAAGCTAGACGTAATATACTGTCACCACAAATGACAAGATGGTCTGAATTCCTGGCTGTTTACAACTACAAATTAATCTACCATCCCGGAAAGACTATAACACATGCTGATGCCTTGAGTCGCTGCCCCCTACCAGACGGAGACAACGACCCAGCACCAATCACGTCAACCCTGCAAATCGAGACTCTGCCAAACTTACCTATGACTGCCAGATACATTGCTAAGAAAACCGCGAGAGACAGAATTCTGGCACAAATTATAACTTGGGTAAGCAAAGGATGACCAGAGACTATTAGCGACGAGAATGTAAACCATTTTAAAATAGACAGACTGAATTATCAATGTTAAAAGGATGTATACTATGAGGGAATTGAGTAGTTATACCAGAAAAATTAAGGGAACAAATACTTGAACTATTGCATGAAGGGCATCCAGGAATGGTTAGAATGAAAGCCTTGGCGAGGAGTTATGTATGGTGCGCCAGGGATGGTAAAAACATAGGGGAATGGGTAGCAATGTGTAGATGTTGTCAAGAATCCAGATCCACACCCTCACAAGCACCAATTAGAGAATGGGAGACACCCAGGAGACCATGGTCAAGGATACCCATTGATTTTGCAGGACCAACAAAAGGGCACACATTCTTAATAGTTGTAGATGCTTACTCGAATTGGCTAGAAGTAAGCATCATGCACACAACCACTACAGAAGTGGTAATTAGAAAACTAAGGAAACTATTTGCAACATATGGGTTGCCCGATGTGATAGTATCTGATAACAGGCCACAATTCACGGCAACAGGATTCGAGGGATTTTTAGCAACACAAGGAATAAGACATGCACTGACAGCGCTGGCACATCCGGCCGCAAACGGGCGGGCAGAGCACATGGTCCATTACGCTAAAGACACACTAAACAAACTGGGTCCGGGAGAAATACATGAAAACAAACTACTAACCATACAACACATGATACCCAACACAACAACAAACAAAAGCCCAGCAGAGCTTTTAATGGGCAGAAAACTTAGATCGAATCTAGACAGGCTACATCCTACATACTGCACAGAGAAACCAACAGACTCCTCCAGTAAATACCGCACATTTAAAACAGGATACTTAGTCTATGCAAAAAACCTCTCAGGAGAACCACTGTGGATACCGGCAACGATAAAAGAGAGAAAAGAGTCAACTGGGTACGCATGTCTCATTTCCTGCCACACAACACAAACTCTATTCAGTCAATCTCCCTCCTCTTCTTTTATCATAGTTGTTGCATAAAAGCAAGACAGGCTATAATTCTTTGTTCTTATAGCAGCCTCCTACACATTGGGAGCAAATGTTTTGCTGAAGCCTGTCCTATTTACCTAAAAGCTTCATATTCCAATGCAGAAATGGGAAGATACAAAGAAGAATAAAGAAACACTGTCAGGGTTTCAGATATGAAAGAGTTAATCAATATAGGTAGTGAAAAAGGCAAAAACCCTGAACTCCAAGCAAAAGCAGGAAACCTTTTTCTTTGGAAAGAGGAGATAGTTATCTTGCAGGTTTGATTCCTACTAGATAAGAAACACAGTCCAGAAACAGGCTGGGGAATCAGAAGAGATTGGCAAATGAAATGTGGAATTACATATGAATTTGAAGAGTTTAGAATTTATAACAGGTTTAGGTGAGGCAAAGATGGTGATCATGGAAAGTGCTGTTGTCTATGAAGGGCAAAGGGGAGGTAAGAGATGAAATCATTATGATGTCACAACAACCAGGCTCTGAATTTTAAATAATTGCATCAGACAGTAAGTAAGGATGCATGCAAGGATGGTATATTTTCTAAGATCACAGCACACAAATAATCTTTTCATGATCATGCCTATTTGGGGAATTGCATCTTCACAACTCTACTTCTACGCCATGGGTGTCAAACTCTCTGCGTCATGTTGCCATTATGTAATGTATTGCAACATTTTTTCCTTTCATGGATATGGGTTGGGTGTGGCCTGTATGTAATGCATCTGGGCCGCAGACTGCCAGTTTGACATCCCTGAATAGGACAGAATGCAGAACCCAAATGGAAAGAAACCAATGAGAATTGCACTTGAGAGTAATGAACCAAGCAATAATATGTACATTCACTATCATGCAACACATGTATGCAAACGTTTACTGTAAATGGTTGAGTTTTAAAAGAAGCAATGGCAGTATTTAAATACTCTATTTTTTATAAAGTTTAAAAGTTTGGCAGTGCATACATTTTGTTTTGCATTTACAATCTGTTATCCAAACATAAAATGAATTATAAGAACAAGATGTTTTTAAAAGGCCTGCCCTTGACTCACTATGTATTACAAAAACATTATTTTATTGAATTTAGTCTCAAGGTCTTTCACACAACCTTTTTATCAGAAAAAAAAACCAAATGTTCTTGTAAGAAAATGTCAATTATTTAGGGGGGGAAATGACTGCAATGAGATGATAATTACACAATCAGGTTGTTAATACAATGCAAGAAGCCATCCTTGAATGCCCATTAAAATAATTACATTCAGCATTTATGACTTCAGCCAGCCATAGGAGAACTGGGCAAACTGGTTTTATTAAATGCTGAAAAAGAACAGTGCATATTGCTGACATCCTTGACATGTAGGGACACAGTGGATGGGACTAGGGTGCAAACTGAAAAAAATCTCCCTTCAGATGTGAAGAATGTTATATATGGAATACAATACTGGGAAAAAACTATTTCATAAATGCAGTTGCATATATATTTTTTCTTAAGGAAACCAAGGTTGAAAGTGAAAACAATTTCCACTATATCAAAAGGTAGGAAGGAGGTTTCATTTTAGATCTCTTTCACACTTCCAATGAAACCCTCCTTTCTGAAGCTCAAGGGGCTCTCCTGTTGGTGCCAATTGAGACTATAAAGGGTATAATAGAGCTGCAGTAGATACTGAGTTAAAGAGTTAAATTCTGTTTCTTCACCCTTTACAGTACAACATGGTAGAGAACCTTTTTTTGGAGCTTGATAATTTTTTTAATGCTTCTGAAGGCCACAAGAAGACATGACAATGATGGATTGATGTTGTACCATAGAATGTGACTATAATGTTCAGCTTGTTCTCACCTTGTTTGTTTTAATTTAAAAAACTAAACATAGATCCATCAATCCTATCAGAAGCTTGCCATACCTATTTTGTAACTTGTTTGAAAAACAAAAGGGGAGGGCCTTATTGATATGTTACTGAAATATGCTATTTCTTCCCAAATAGACCATAGCTATTGATGTCTATTTAGGACCTACAAGTCCACCAACATTTTTATTTCTCAAAATTTGACACTAATTTCCCCCTTATTTGTTATAGCAGTTCATAGAATTCAGCTACTGATACATGAAGAAAACAAATTCAGCTAAGACACTACAAGAGAAGGGAAAGTATTCATTTGAAAATGTTCATTTGCTTTTGTTTTTTAAGGTAAAAATGATAAACAAAAACAAAAAAATTACATGTGGAAATATTCATGTACCATTTGGAAAAGTATATAAATTTAACTCTGAAGGTATTTTTAGGCAATCCAGAAAACAGTACTGCACTGCATGCTTTGCTCTATGGAGAAGTAGTTCCATTATGGACTTCTTACTGAGCATTTGTGTTGAGAGAGGAATACCTTTATACTTTATAAATGCCAAGGTGCTTTATTAACAAAATTATCTTTATTTTTCCAATATGATTAGATAGATAGATAGATAGATAGATAGATAGATAGATAGATAGATAGATAGATAGATAGATGTAGATTTAGTTCTTTGGAATCTACATGAACTTGCTCTAGCCAATGCTGTATGATGTCTCCTATTCAAAACATTAGGAAGAATAGTGTATAAGCAAACCACCAATAAGTTCATAGGCTCACAAACTCCACCCTTAATGCACTACACTGTATCCCTACTAAATGACAAACTGTGAGTGACTTATATAGGTGTGTCAGAGTGGTGGTGGATGTGTTTGCATATATGGGTTTTCTGCTTTTGTTTATTTATGGTTTAATAAACATGTGGTATGAGATTGGGACTAGTGAATAAAGGGCCAAGCCAATGATTGAAGCTTTTCTCTTATCTTTATATATTCTACATTCTATATATATTTCATATGCCTTGAGGGTTATTTAACTTCTTTTGCTTCAAACCGCTAGACACTCACCTCATACCACATGTTTAATAAACCATAAATAAACAAAAGCAGAACACCCATGTATGCAAACACATCCACCAACAACCCGACACATCTTATTGCCACATTGCTTTGAAGCAGATCTCCCTATGCTTTATATACATTGCAAACCTAAGCTGATTAAATCCATTTTTATTGTTTCTCCAACCAGAAAAGTACAATATACAAAGAAAGTGATAAAATTAACAATCAGGAATAGGATTTAAACTACCTTGGATGATATCTTAGATATAATGATCTCCAAAATATGGGAAAGAAAAGAAGAAAGCAAGTACCACAACTTGAATTCTACTAAAAAGAGAGAGAGAGAGAGAAAACAACTGTAGAACTTTCAAGATTTTTTGAGATATGTGGGGGGCAGTGGATTTTGAACTCTTTCTTGGGACATCAGTCTCTTGTTAGCAAATTTAATGGTTTCAATATTTATTACTGGTATTCCACATTGCTTAATAAAATACCATTCTTTATGCAACTTTGCAGTTATCAAAGATCACTGTTAGAGAGTTGGGTCTCATTATTAGCAGAGTTATTGTCCTTTGGAGATTGAGTTAATGGCCATTTGTCTTTCTCAATATGATTAATAACTGCCCTCTTGAGACACTGAATAGGTTACATTTAGTAAAATTGTGTTAGGCTTGCCTTTTCATCAGTTTATATTGCTCTATACAGCCTTCATTTCTTGGCACAAGCCTTGACGTCAATACCTATCCTATCCATTGCTTCCCATACTTTGTTCATTTTGTTTCAAAGGGCAATGAGTGAAGTTTCCTGGAGAAAAGGAGGCAAAACTGCACAAAGGAAGTTAATCTATACAGGTCACATTTCAACAATAGCATGACGGGGATAAATGTTCCTCTGGTATTTTTCATATGCATTAGGACTATAATGTTTTGAATTCCCAGGCAACATAGCCTAGTTATCATGGTTCAATAGAATACCTTATTGGCCAAGTGTGATTGGACACACAAGGAATTTGTCTTGATATAAATATTCTCAGTATACTTAAGAAAAAGATATATTCATTAAGAATCAAGAATCATAATGTATAACACTTAATGATAGTCATAGGGTACAATCAACAATTAAATCATACTAGGAAACAGTCAATATAAATCGTAAGGATACAAGGGACAAAGTTACAGTCCTACAATCACAAGTGGGAGGGGATGGGTGATAAGGAGTGATGAGAAGATTAGCAGTAATAGTAGTGCAGACTTTGTAATAGTTGAACAGTGCTGAGGGAATTATTTGTTTAGCAGAGTGATGGCTTTCGGGAAAAAACTGTTCTTGTGTCTAGTTGTTCTGGTATGCAGTGCTCTATAGCATCATTTTGAGGGAAGGAGTTGAAACAGTTTATGTCCGGGATGTGAGGGGTCTGTGAATATTTTCACAGCCCTCTTTTTGACTCGTGCAGTATCCAGGTCCTCAATTGAAGGCAGGTGGGTAGTAATTGTTTTTTTTCTGCAGTCCTAATTATCCTCTGAAGTCTGTGTCTGTCCTGTTGGGTTGCAGAACCAAACCAGACAGTTATAGAGGTGCAGATGATAGACTCAATGATTCCTCTGTAGAACTGTATCAGCAGCTCCTTGGGCAGTTTGAACTTTCTGAGTTGGCGCAGAAAGAACATTCTTTGCTGTGCTTTTTTGATGACATTTTTGATGTCAGTTAATGGCTAGTTTTGGAACAAAACTTCATGAACCATTAGTAATTCTAAGATGTGTTCAGAGCTACCAACCAATTTTGTTTGTAAAATTATTAATACAAGTGATTCATATTGATGTTGACATGTTGAGCATTTTTATTATACATTAACCAAATAATACAACTCACTAGACAAGGTTGAATAGCTGGAAATAGAGAATGGCATCAAATTTCCAATTTGTCTTCCCTTGGAATAACTTGACCCTCATTTCCTGCCATAGATCCTCTACTCATCTAGCTATTATTCTTCCATCTTCAACTTTTTTATTTTTAATCTTCCCCCTTGACCTCCTTTAGGCCTTAGATAAATAGTTAAATATGTCCCTAACTCTGTACACTTGATATTTATCGTAAGCAGGTTAGCTCTTTTTTTCTCTGCTCTCACTTAATCAAAAAGATATGCAGGGAGCCTTATACCCAATTATCTCAGTCCAGAGAGAGACCATTTTACCAATTTCCTGGCTTCTATTCTAACAATAAGATGCTTTTCTTTTTCTTCTTCACATCTGTTTGCTAATTATTCTACTCAACAGTAAATATTTTATGCTGTTCATCCTCTGCAACACAAGGCCGCATCAGTTGTCTTTAGTTCACAATCAAATGGCATTTTATACAAATGGCTAGTTCTGCATGGCCCATCACCAGTAGTCACTCAGTATAATTCTCAGCTCTTCTAATCTACTTTGCCCTCGTGGTCTATTTCTCCTGCCTTATAATTCTCTATCAGTTTTTTAATTATATTTCTTTCTACTCTTTTCTTTCCTATCTTTTCCTCTTCATTTTCCTTGAAGCTCTAAGACAAAACATTGTAGTGGTAGTTCTGGTTCTCTATCATGATCTCGGATGCTAGTTAAATTTTACCTTTTGTACTAAAAAGATCACAATACCAAATGAATGACTTTGCAAGGTAGGCATAGTCCTGTCTTAAAATATATTTGTGTAATGAACTATTTATTCCAATGATAATTTAAAAATAAACTCACCGGTGCCTTTTGGATTGGTTGATAAAAAGAAAAAAGTTTTCTTGAACAGCATCAATATTCATGGAGAAGGGATAAATAGATCTCTGCATCATTGCAGCCATGAGTAACAGTGATGGACTCACTGAAATGTGACAAGATTTATTACTCTCTTGAAGAACAATTGCTTGCTTGGTGTCCTCAGTAAATAATGTTCTCTCAGTGCCATCTGGGGATATCATTAGTCCAGAAGAGAGTGGTGTCAGAATTAACTGTTTGGTAGTGCTTGACCTCAGCAGTCAACATTACTTAAGTTACTAATGAAAATCATATGTTTGTTCTATTTTTCCAGTTTAATCATAGCATAGTGTATATGAGTAAATACAATAGTTGATTAATACTTTTATGACTTAGTGGTGTTTTTAGGTGAATGTCACATTGCGCCTTAGTAAACTCTGATTCAAATTCTCACATAGTCATGAAGCTCATTGGACAACCTTTAATTAATTGGCTTTTTTTCTAGACTAACCTATATCACAGACTTATATTGAAGATCAGAGATCAGAAGGATAGAACAGAATAGAAAAAAAATACTATAGCCATGAAATGATGAAAAACTGACATGTGTTAGCATATTTACTTACATATATTTTAAGTACATTTTTCTTTTTATTTGTTTCCTCCAATACTGTAAATAGAAAATGGATGATTCAGTTGCCTGAAAGATAATATTTTAAGGTAGGCATCCCTTAATTTAATATGATAAACCTTAAGACAGAACCTTCTTGATATACTGGCTCATTCTTACTACTATCATTTATAATAAGTTCATGGATTACTTGGTTGGATTTTTAAATGCAAAACCTATTTATCAACATACTGCACTGACTTTTTTTGCAAAATTTTGTTCTGGCATTATGAATAGAATTGTAATGGGGTTAATTAGAAGCATCAATTATTTTGCTGTAATGCATAAGGATGTTAGAGACAAAGTGAATGCAGAGATACAAATCTGAGATCCTTTGATCCTTCAGTCTTATCACAACCAATACTGCAACTTTTCAAGATTGTGCAAGAAGCTTGCAGCCTGAAATATCTGATTCTTTTTGGTCTGAATATAGATTGAAGCCCTTCTCGTCTCACAGTCCTTCCTGTCATTTTCAGCAATCCTGTCCCTGTCTTATGTTTTTGTTTGTCTAGCTATCTGTACAACCTTTTTTCTATCTCATCTGCTACAACTTCATCAATATATGATACCTTTCAACAAGAGAAAGAACTGATGACAAGAATAGATTGATTCTGTGAAGTGAGTGAGAGAGAGAGAGAGAAACAGAAGGGCAGGTGAACTTCTTATCAGTGCCTTCTGAAAAGCAAACCTGAAGTAAGTCAACTAACTTTAATAAAACTTGAATGATAAAAAAAGTATGTCCCTGTTTTGTAAAATGGCCTTCATGATGCTGGGTTTTGTAGTATTGTGAAAACTTCCTTAAATAGAAAATGCAAGGAAAACACTCTGGTTAAACACAGGTTAAAACGCATAGGTCTTTGGAAATAAGAGACCACTGACTAAGCGCATACAAATGAGCTGTCTCCAAGGACATTGCCTTCACCCCTTTTTATACTTTGCTTACTAAAGAGCTGCATCAGGGCTTGGGATTCTATTTAGCTTTTAAATGTTTTTAAGAGCTGACAAAGCACTTGGCTGAGGTAGTGGTTATTATTATTGCTTTACAAGCAAAAGTGAAACTGAAAGATAGCCTTGATTAGGTGGTTTCTGTAAAGGAAAAAGCTACTATTGGTACCTGAAGATCAGAGGAAAATCCAAAAGCTACTATTGGTACCTGAAGATCAGAGGAAAATCCAACAGTATCTGTTAGAATAGGATCCAGGATAAGAAGGTCAGATTAAATAAATGGAGGCCAGTCAAGTTAGTTATCTTCAAGTCACAGTAGTCCTCCACCTGCAAAAAAATAATAATTGAAACAATTTAGAGACCTGATAAAAACAAAACCTTGGAGAGTTCCAAATGAGATACCACCCACACCCAGTAGACTCTACTTAATTCTTAACTTTTGGGATATTTATTTGTTTGTTTGTATGGACCTATTTTGTAAAGTGACTATCAGGATTAAAAACTCCCCCAAGCTATCTATTATAAACATCTGTTATGTAGGTAAACCACTCATTTGCCATTACTACATTTTTTCCAAGTTTTAGTTCTTAGCTTTTGTTGGGTAATGCCTTTCTCCCAGTAATTATCAAAATGTATTGTCGCTGCTGTAAACATGTACCTAATTAAATTACATTTTTTTTGTTTTTTTTTCCTTGAGTTTATACCTAGTAGAAAAGTTATGGTTACATTTCAAACATAACCTTCAAGTTTTTCTTCATTATATTACATATATTTTCCAGTACTTTTGAGCTAATTTACATATCCACTACATGTGGGTATATACAAATAAAAGTGGTACAAATACCAATTCTGTTTCATAGTATTTTCAACATTTATTACTATATTATCTGTCTACAGATAGTCATTTACTTATGGCCCTAACTGAGCCCAGAATTATAGTCACCATTTGATCGGATCCAGTTTTATGGCATTTTTTGCAGGAATCATTAAACAAATGCTGTGGTCATTAAGTACATTTATTTTACCTAATGGGTTTTTTCAGTGATGGGATTCAATTTTTTTTTACTATCAGTTCTGTGGGAATCGCTTGGTGGGCGTGGCAGGAGAAGGATACTTAAAATTTCCAGTCAGAGGTGGTATTTGCTGGTTCTTCAAACTACTCAAAATTTCTACTACTGGTTCTCCAGAATTGGTCAGAACCTGCTGAATACCACCTTTGGGTTTTTTTCCCCAGAAACCAAAAGTAAACCCATAAATGGGCAAAAAACTTAGAAACACATGATCACATGACCATGGGACACTGCAAATGGCTGAAAAGATGAGCTTGTTGCAAAGTCCCAACTGTAATCACATGAGGGTAGGCGTAGGTGTGAGCGGCTGAAACTGGGACATAAATAGCTTTTGTGGTCTCCTTTGAACATATGAAGCAACTGATTATAATTCAAGGCCTACATCAAATAATTTATAGAGTTGTATACATTTATAAAACACTTTGTGCCAATTTTCCTATAAATTATAATCTTATATACTTTGCCATAATCTGAAGCCTAATTAGCATAATCCATCCTCAGGAGTTGATTCAACTGTTGAAGTGCTCTCTCTGACTTTAATTTAAACTGGATAGATGAAAGTGCTACCAATGTTGTGTCAAAAGCTATCACAGCTATATTTACTAACAAATGTGTCAGGGTTCTGACAATTGCCCTAATTAAATCTTTAATGATTTACGAGTTGACAAAAGGTAAATTTGAATATGGAATTGACTAATCTGAGGTTCCCTGTAGTGCACATTGAAGATTGGACAAGGGAAAGTTTGTCCTGACTTGCATTCACTTTAATATTTTTTGCACTTATAAGGAACCAACTCTCTTTGAGTTGCTTCATGGGATGGCTCATGAAACTAAAGCCATGAGTGTCTCTTTTGTACAATACATTCATCAGGAACAGGCCAGAGAAGCAAGGAGAGATGAAATTGATTTTCAAGTGGCAGTTTTCAAGATGTCTGTTCTGCAAAATAAAACAGAACATTCCATTAGTTTTTCTCTTATGAATACTTTGTACTTGAATGAATGAATAATGAAAAACTTGATTTTTTTTCATCATATATGGACTCAACACTTGGATTATAACATCATTTTATTTATTTATTTATTTATTTATTTAATTTATTTATTTATTTATTTATAGCATTTATATACCGCCCTTCTCCCGAGGGACTCAGGGCGGTGTACAGCCGAATCAGACCCAAACAATACAAAAGTTAAAAAGAAATTAAATAATGGCTGTTTAAGCTAAAACAACCCTCCCCCAAGAATATTAAAACCCGAGTTAAAACCAAATTAAAGGAGACAATTAAAACTGTATCAGCCCAGGCCAGCCTGCTCAAAGAGCCAGGTTTTTAACACGCGCCTGAAGGTCCTCAGTTCCGTGCTGGTGCGTATTTCGGGTGGCAGAGTATTCCAGAGGGCAGGGGCCCCCACAGAGAAGGCCCTACTCCTGGGGGCCGCCAGACGACACATAGAGGCCGACGGCACCCGGAGAAGGCCCTCCCTATGGGAACGCACCGGTCTGCTGGAGATCACCGGCAGAATGCGGTCCTGCAGATAACCTGGCCCAATGCCATGGATCGCCTTAAATGTCAAAACTAGAACCTTAAAGCGAACCCGGAAAGCCACCGGCAACTAATGCAGCTCGCGCAGGAGAGGCATCACATGGGAGCTACGCGACACCCCCATAATCACCCGCGCAGCCAGCATTTTGCACTAGTTGGAGTCTCCGGGTGCTCCCCACAGGGAGCCCCATGTAAAGAGCATTACAGTAGTCCAGGCAAGAGGTGACAAGGACGTGAGTGACCTGTGTGCAGGGCGTCCCAATCCAGGAAGGGCCGCAACCAGTAGATCAGGCGAACCTGATAAAACGCTCCCCTGGAGACGGCCGCAATATGATGTTCTAAGGACAGCCGTACATCCAGGAGGATGCCCAGATTGCGAGCCCTCTCTGTGGGGGGCAAAATCTTTCCCCCAATAGCCAGTGAAGGTGTCAGCTGGCTATATCGGGGCGCCGGGAATTTATCAAGGTGTGAAGTTTTACAATTTTATGAAAGAAGGCTAGATCAGAAAATACTTTAGGAATAACACTTCAGAATTTTTTTCTGAATTAGATTTGTCAGGATACCTGTGATTGAACTCCATTGCCCAGTAATAAACCCCCATGTATTAAACCAATTATTTTTCCTTCTCAGTCTTAACAGAGAACACAAATCATTCAAGAACTTTTGTATCTCCCTTTAGGAGAAGCTGAGCTATAACTCTTTCATTGTTAATCATTTATTTCTATGCTTGTTCTTGCCTCTCAGAAATACTTGGCATTAATGTCAACATGTAGTTCAACTGTATTTGGGACAGTTGGGACCTGATATAAGAGACTTGAGGATTATCGTTTCCTTTATCATTATTTAAGACTATCTTTTTGTGTCTTTATATCTGTCACAGAAATAGAATTGAGAGTTTTCACAATCAATGCTTTGCTCATCTACAGAGCTAATGCTTAGCTTTAGCCAACGTATCAACATAGAAATGGAATGTTCTTGATATTTTCCTAATAAAGTGTTCCTATCTTTACCCAATTCCTTTCTCTGTCTTTGCTCTACCAACCCTGAAACAAAATGGATCTATGAACATTTTAATTCTGTTTATCACTGCCTAATTTTTGCCTTTTCTATTAGTCCAGTCAGAAGAATAACCCTCTTCCTGGGTTACTGAATAATCAATACTCTTGCCAAAGGCAGTGAGATGCAGCTCTCAAACATTCTGGCATTTCAATTCCAGGAATGTCAAAAAGCTGAGACAGGTGGTTTATGTGGAAAGAGCCAAAACAGATTACTATTGGAATTAAACAATACTTAAACTTCTCTTTTATTAAGATAGTGAGCTGCTGCTTGCATAGAATAGCAGCAATTTGGACACGTACTATAGATCTCCTGCTATGATCCTAGTCCTATCCTATCATATTCACCAGAATGTCTTTCTGATAAAACAAAATTATTTACACAGCACAGAATTAAGAGCAGGTCATGTCTCACATATGAATGGGATCCTTCAGTTTGGCTAGAAGTGTCCTATTGATAAAAATAAACTTATTGCTTTATTTGAAAATTATTTTTGAATTCATTTAAATGGAAACAAAGCTAGTAGCAAGATAAACACTTTATTATACAACACAATTTCCTCTTATTCATATTTTTAATGTTTCCCAACTTGATAATATGCACAAAATAATGTTCACAAAAGTGCAAATGTTAGAAGAAAATACAGATGTATGCATGTTTTATATTAAAAGTACACATAAAATTCATATTTCTAAATAAAGTTTTGCATCTTTCTTTCTGCATGCTTTTAGGTAAGAATGTAGTAAAAAGCATATGTTAAGAGGATGGTCCATGAAAATGTATAAATGTGTAAAATTGTCTACAAATATACCCGATTTGTTAACAGAAGCGGAACTTGGGGAACTTTTGCAATGGTTTAAATGTTTTTCTCTCTTTCTTCCTACAATGATATAATATTCAGAGAAATGTGGAAACCAAAGGATACCAGAATGTGCACGAAACTAACCAACTTTCTTGACCTTACTTTAATATTTCCTTATTGGCCAAGCTTCTTGTTAATCCAGATAAACTTCACCACATGACAGTCCCAAATTAAGCATAGTAAAGTGTTTCATGGTTTCTTGTCTGGTAACCTTTTACTAAAAAACTTAAGATTCCTTACTTGAGGCATAAATGACCAGGCTGGACAAACTGTGCAAAAACATAAATCCCTTGAAAAGTCCTTAGTGCTTGGAAAGATGGAAGGAATTAGAAGAGTATCAAAGTGGGTAAACAGATAGATGCAGCATTGGAACTTGAAGAAACAAGTTGGGACAAATAATCCTTAAGGATTATCTATTTAGGTTATTGCTACAAGTTGACATCACTTTTGTGATATATAATCTTCATTTTATAGAATTGGGTCACTAATGAATCTTTCTTTGTGTATGGACATATTCCCATTACCAACCATTTGCATTTTGATTCCCTATTCCATTTGTTTCTAATTATCATGTAATTGATAAATTAATGAGACAATCAGTAAATTGTTTTAAAAAGTATATTTTTATATACTTTATACTGATATACAGAAAATGCATGAAAAATAGTAGCAGAAAGCAAGCAAGCAATATGGCTTAAATAACTTTTCTGTGAAAAAAAATACTAGAATGCTTAAGACTTCAACAGTAAAGAACATGATGGTATCAAATATGCATGACATAGAGAAGATGGACAGGGGAAAGTTTTTTCTTATACTTTTAAATACAGCATCAAGGACAGTATAGCAAAATTGTTTGATATAGACAATAAAAGAACTTCTTTGTGTAGTGCATAACTAACCTATAATTAATAACAGAATATGTGGTGATGGATTTTAATTGGTTCATTTAAAAATGTGATTAGATAAATTCATGAAAGTCAGACCTATCAGTTTATCAGTTTTGAAGTCTCATTTTTATCTCTGGAATGACAGCAGCACTCCACATCAATTTGGCACGGAAAAATGGTGGGAATTCTGAGCAGTTCAAAGGCATCTGCTTAGCCAATTGGGAGAAACAATGGGCTTTGGCCTTATTTGTTCTTATGTTCTTATACCAAGAAAAACACTGTATAGAAAATGATTCTATCGACAGAATTTTGGACTAGCAATGCTGATACAATAGTGCATTGTATAACGTAATATTTTAATATCTGTGTTGAGAATATTTAGGGAGTGGGCATGCCAATGTGGGTAGAGAAAAGGATCATGACCCTCCAAACCTGCTCATTCACTCTTTCCAAAGAATGTCAAGTCAATGGGGTATCATCATCATTATCATTATCATCATCATCGGTGGGATTCAATTTTTTTTTACTACAATTCTGTGGGCATTGCTTGGTAAGCATGCAGGGGAAGGATACTATAAAATCTCCAATCAGAAGTGGTATTTGCTGGTTCTCCTAACTATTCAAAATTTCCACTACCGGTTCTCCACAATTGATCAGAACCTGCTGAACACCACCTCTGATCATCATCCTCATCCTCATCATAGTTATTGTTATTATTATCTGCACAGTCAGCCAGATGTTCAGACTAAGTTTGGCATTTTTGTCTACCTATGAAATCCTTTCCAAGAACCGGGGATAAACAAATCTGGATGTTTGATGGTATTACAGATAAATCACAAATCACTAGTCAAACACTTCCACACTTTTTTCTTCTCCACAATCGTGATATCCGGGGTGTTGTGTTCTAAAACTTTATCAGTCTGTAGTCAGAAGTCCCACAGTAATTTTGCACGCTCATTTCCAACCACTTTTTCAGGCTTATGATCCCACCACTTCATTGCTACAGGCAGATGGTAGTTGTGACACAAATTCCAGTGGACCATCTGAGCGACTGTGTTGTGATGTTGTTTGTAGTCAATCTGAGCAATTGTCTCACAACAGCTCAGTATGTGATCGATGGTTTTATCTGCTTCTTTGCAGAGTCTGCATTTGGGGTCATCAGCAGATTTTTCTATTCTGGCTTTGATTGTGTTCGTTCTGATGGCTTGTTCTTGGGCTGCAAGAATCAGGCCTTCTGTCTCTTTCTTCAGTGTTCTGTTGGTCAGCCATAATCATTATTATTATTATTATTATTATTATTATTGTTGTTGTTGTTGTTGTTGTTGTTTAAGATTAAAAAATACATGCCTTGTCAAAGAAAAGGAAAAAAACACATAAGTATTTTTTAAATGAAAAATACAATAAAATAAAAATAATAATTGTAATTAGTTACAATTCTATATATAAATGTGTATTTACAAATTAAACTTATAAATATAATAATTATAGGGGATACACAGATAGAAATCCAAAAATAGCAACCTGGATAACTTTTTTATTTTGGATTTACAGAACAGACCCTGTTAAATGTCTTAATCTCTTTAAGTTTTCTACCACAACAGAGGGAACTCCCAATCTAGGTAGATCAGCCTGATAACACAAACAAAGCACATTATGATTCATACAACAAAAATAATATTTATAATTTACTGGACTCAGTTACATTTATATAGAAATGAATTACCAAAAAACAGCATTCCATTGGAGATGTAAAAAGGATAATTTACTAATACTTTATTAAGTTTGGGAAATAGTATTGGATTGTGTAAATATTTAACAACCGGTCTCAATTCTAATGACTGGCTGGGTAAGCATGGCCAGGTGGTCATATAATTGGGTGAGGCCAACTTGATATCAATCATCACACCCAGCCCACCTCCCTGCTACTCTGCCTTTCCCCAGGCCTTGGGCCTATACGCAACACCTCCAGAAAAGAAAGAGTTAACCAACCTTCAGTTTCCTGGTGCAAATGCCCCCCACCCCAGCAGTGAAAGGATGGGGAGAGACCAGCAAAACATTCTGCTCCCATCATCAAGGAAAGTAAGATGTTGGAGGCTGAGCTTATTAAAAAGCAGTATATTGTGTCATAACAGCCAACATTTCATACAGGGGTGGGATTCTACCAGTTGTATCTGGTTCTACAGAACCTCTTGTTAACTTTCTAAGCAGTTTGGAGAACCAGTAGTTAGAAGCAATATCCTTTTGTTTTTTTTTCCTACCCTTATTACATTCTTGGCAGACAGCCTAGACTTCCTGTCTCCGGAGCTTCTGAGGCTTGACTTTCTTAAAGGGGAAGGGTTGTTTTAAGATTTTTACACTGCTGTTGGGAGGAAATACTTCCCTGGACAATCAGCACTTTGAAGAAATAATTGAATAATGAAGCAATGCTTTTAGTGACAGGAAACCAAGATGAGTGACACTTAGCAAGGCTTCTTGGCTAGCTAGAAATATTGACATTCAAACGTGAGTTTACATACTCTTTCTGAGTTTTGGTCTAAAACTTTTGGTGAAGGTTAATTCTGTGCTTGGTGAAGTTTAATCCTGTATTTACTGATGGGATAATTTTCCCTGTTCAGCTTCAACAAGCAACATCTACTGTTTTAATTATTTAATTTGATTTAATTATTTCTATTGTGTTTGAATTTTTTCTTGCCCATGGTTTCTTTTTCTATCTGGGGAGGGGGTCTTCCTTTACTCCTTTAATACTATTTGGCACTGTCCTTTTGGGTATACTTCCAAGATGCAGGGTACAAGCTTGGCACTGTTTTTTTTTTACTGCCTTTCTGCAGGGCATGTGACCTCTCTTTAAATCTGGATGATTTCCTTAGGATATCTTGTGAGGTGAGTGAGACCAGCTGGTATTTTTAAGTGGTGCAAATGGATATAAGGATTGCTTTTCCTGAGTGTGCTTTTTCTGGACAGCTTAAATGACCTGTCTGCTAAAGGGTTTCACTTTATGAGCAAGAGTTGGCTGTTGATGGTTATCACTGCATTTTAATGTTTTCATTCCTCAAGGTGCTCTGGCATTCTGCCTGATTTGTAACTCCAGTTTGCAGGTATTTTTAATCTAATGATTGGTATTTAGGGCAGCTTTTTGCAAATAAAGAAGCTTTTTGTATTTTTGTACAGGTAATCCTTGACTTACAACAGTTTATTTAGTGACCATTCAAAGTTACAATAGCACTGAAAAAGTGACTTTTTTTTCACATTTATAACCATTGCAGCATCCCCACTGTCATGAGAGGCCAGGTGAGGAAAAGTGCTCCTTGACATGAGTGATATCAAGTTGAATGCCCACTCAGTCCTATGACCACCAAGCCACACCCACCAACTAAGCCATGCCCATAGAACCGGTTGTTAAAAAAAACTGAATTCCACCCCTGATTTCATACCTGAGATAGCAGAGGCAATAAATCCTGTTGACTCCTCAGAAGAAAATTACAAATAAAGCCCATTTTCATCCCCCAAATAATAAATAAATAGCAGAAGGAGAAAGATTGACAATACTTCTGGACATGCAATTCTGAAAGAGACTAAGCTAAAACTGGATTAACCCCTTGCTTCCTTCCTTCTTTCCTTCCTTCTTTCTTTCCCTCCTTCCTTCTCCTCATTCCCATCTCTTTCCTCTTTCCCTCCTTCCCTCCCTCCCTTCCTTTTTTGGCTTGTTTTAACCTGTTTTTGGCAGTTTTTCAGAGCATTTTTGGGCCATTTTTTAGCTTTTTTCAGCCATTTTCTGGTTATTTTTCAGGCCATTTTTGCCAAAAAACAGCCAAAAATGGCCCTGAAAATAGCATGAAAATGCCCCCCAAATGGCCAAAAAAACAGCCCAAATCGCCCTTTTGGGGCCATTTTTGGCCCATTTTTCAGCCCAAAAATGGGCAAACAAAATAACTTTAAAGGAGATAAAGGTATTATTTATAGTTACAGACACATTTATTTGACATGCAACATAACAGCTTTGATGTATGAGAGGTGTCAGATTTTAATTGTTATTCCAATAAATTCATCCTGTTCTTTACAGGGTGGAGAAAAAAGATAAGGAACCACAGCAACTTACTTCCTTGTATTATGGAACGTACTATACTACTATATAGACGCTATATAGAGGATTGCTAGATTACCAATTGTTAAAACAAATCTAATGAAATTGCAGAATAATTCAATGTTTTCTTCTGTTTTAGACGGGGAGACAGAATTTTGTATTTCTGCTTTAGGTTGTATGAATGTCCTTCTTTTTCTCCATCTTTCCTTCTTCTTTTCCTTCCTTCCTTCTCCTCATTCCTATTTCTTTCCTTCCTTCCTTCCTTCCCTCCCTCCCTCCTTCCTTCTTTACTTCCTTGTAAGGAGATCTATAGTCATAACAAATAAAAATACTATAGTTTGCATTATTTCCACTTGCATGGAGTGAGATCTTGTGTAGAGTGAAATATTACATTACATCAATAGACTCTAAAATATGTTTTGATTGGTAGTTGACTGGAAACTGCTGCATTGCGCTCCAACTCTCCTGCTGGTTTAGCCAGCAGGAGTGGATGCATTAGTTCAATTATCTGCACTTAATTCCAAAAAGGATATCTGCTGGTTTCATACTGGAAACAGAAGTCCCAAAAACATTACTTTATTAATCATTAATTTCTGAACAGAAGCTGAGATTTCCAGAAAAAAGTAAGAGTGTTCAGATAGTAGTATTTTAAGCGTAGGGAATTCTATTTATGATAAATATGATAAATGGGGCAGAAAGAGCAAGTAGATACACTATGGACAGATCTGTCTATAAAGACTAAAGTAATCCATTTTATCTGTGCTGCTAACTTGTATGTATTAAAGAAAAATTGATGCTCATTGCCTAATCCTGTTTGATTTTACATAGTCCATCCATATAATTATAGACCTAGAACAGAAACAATAAAGCACTGAATTTAATCCTTGCTCAGAATTTTTTCCAGTATCTGTGGCACTGGACTCAGGCTCGAACAAATGTTTACTACTTCTCATCCTCTTTTTCCTTCAGTTCCTTGAAAGAACTATAATCTTCCTAATCCAACGATGCAATTCACTGGATGGACCTATCACTTTAATCTTCCTTAGCATATTATTTTTCCAGGAAAAATTTGTAACGATTTATAGTTCCATATTACATGCATTTTTCAAAGATACCTTTTTATCCACATGAACCAGGCTAGTCTTTCCAAGTGTGAAAACCACTACGGATACTTGCCTTTAATATTCAACTACATATTGCCAAACTGCAGAATTAAATTCAGAAAACAGTTAATATTGGTTGATAATGGTTTTCTATTTCTGGTTCACAGATATGTACAGACATGTCACTTTGCTTATAAACAAAGCAAAGGAACTCTCCCTTTATCTGTGGTTGGGAACTTGATGATGGAAGACTAAAGAGAAGAGCAAAACACACTCTTATTTTTAAACCCATTTCTGAGCTTAAACTTCACTTGGAACCTGAGGTTCTACCTTGAGAATGTTAATTAGTTATGCTGGCATATCACTGCAACTCTTCAAGAATGAGTTATGAAGGAAGCTGCTGACAAATGATTTCTAAAAAGTTATAAAGTTAATAATTGGGGGAGGAGATTTGCTATTCAGTGCACTTCCAGCCACAATTCTCAGTGGAAATATCCATAAGTAACAATGACAGTAACAGAACACATTTTTTTCTTAATTTTTCCTCTCTTCCTTTCCTTGTTAGTCAATATTTTCATCAGCATTTATTCTAACTTAGAGAAAAACATATACCTCCCAAAGTCTTTAAAAATACTAAACTTGCTATATTTTGTTTGATACTTGGACTTTTTGTGATTTGATGTTTTTATTCAATGTATTGATTTTAACAATGCAATACTCCTTCCATATTTAAAAGGGGGAAAGATTTTGCTTTCATTGTTTCTTTATTTGTTTGTGATATGTTATACTGATGCTTTTAGTTCAGATTGTTGAATTTGGATAGCCAATGTATGTTGAAGCATTTAAATGTTTCTTGAAGAATTGCAATTGTGGGGAAACTCCATTTCCTGAACCATTGAAAATAATCTCTTCTTTCTCACTCATTAAAATGATATTGCCAGTAGGGCAGAACTTATTTTTTAAAAGGTGAATTACAATTCAAGCCAACCCAAATGTCTGGGCAAGTTTCACATATTATTTTTCCATAGGTATGTTCTTGGGAAGTGCCTTCTTTTTGATACTTGTATGCTTTGATTGGCTGAGATTCCCTCATCTAGCAAAATGTCTGTGTTCTAATAGGTTAGCTACTACTATACTTTTAATTCAAGCTTCTGAAGCAGTTCAGGAACAGGCATACTATGCGCTCTTACTAAAATTGTCAGTATGCCAAGGAACCTATGTAGAGATGTGTCCTAAAGTGATTAGAGTTTTCAGACAAGGCTAAAAAAAAAACAGTATCAGATTTAGGTGCTTTTAAAAAATCTAATAGATTTTACTCTGACAATCCAAAGTTTCTTGGTCATGTACAGCAATATAAATGAAAGTCAATTGTTTTTGATACTTAAGTGAGATTTAATTGAGAACTGCTCAATTAAATCTCACTAGAGAATATTAGTAAAATTAAAATTTCAACAATGGCCATTATCATAGTAAGACATTAAAAGCCTGTTGTTGATGCTGCTGTTGTTGTTTTCTTGAATGCCAGAAACAAGTGGAACAGTTGCACCTATGAAGTCAAAGTATTTCATAAATCATTGTATTCTTTCCTCTGCCCCACCAAAGCGAGATCTTTATGAAATTCTTTCTAGATGTCTTCACAAGGTAAGATAGTGAACAGATAGTGGAAATCCTTTACGTAATTTAGAAATGAACTATAGAGAACTTTGTAAGTAATGTTAGAGGCCACGTAGGAGTTTTCCAATATGGCTAGATTGAGAGGGATTCTTCAAAAGAGGATCCAGTTTCAAGACAGGTAACATTGGAGATAGGTCTCCCAAACTCAGCCATAGACCATGTGCCCACTTGCCTAAAGAAGCCAGATAGGCATGGGTCCAAACTACAGGTAGTCCTTGACTTATGAACACAATTGATTCCAACATTTCTGTTGTTAAGTGAAACATTTGTTAAGTGAATTTTGCCCCATTTTATGACCTTTGTTGCCACAGTTGTTAAGCAAATCACTGCAGTTGTTAAGTTAGTAACATGGTTAGTAGTAACACAGTACTAACATGGTAATTGAATCTGGATTCCCCATTGACTTTGCTTGTCAGGAGGTCACAAAAGGCAATCACATTGCAACCGTCATAAATACAAATCAGTTGTCAAGCATTGGAATTTTAAGCAAGTGATCCTGAAACAGTCATAAGTGTGAAAAAAATGGTAATAAGTCACATTTGAGGTTGTATGAACAGTCACATTTAGTGAACAATCACTAAATGTAAGTCAAAGAGTACCTATATATCACAGAGCAATTTAACCACTGTCTCAGGTTCCATGAACTCAATCTTAGGAACTACTAAGTATATAACTTCACAAGGCTTTGCCCCATCAGAATCCACAACTTTAATCATAAACAACCCACCCAGAACATGTGCCTGTCTTGTAAGCATTCTATTCCTTCTGTCCTTTCTGAAAAAGAATTGGATCACTCTCAAAAGGATTGCAGGATGTTAACCTGCAGATCATAAAATGCATGCTTCAAAGCTCTTATCACCATTAATCTTGACATGCACTAGTGCTTAATTATACTGATCTTTGGTCTTACATCTTCTTGCTTTCCACAAACTGCATCTCCTAAAGTGCCTCAATAACAAGGGAGAAACTTGAAATTGGTTAGCGGGGTGTGTGTGTAAAAGATAGAGTTACAATAATGTGCTGGTTCCCTTTTGTCCATAACGGTCTATCCAAAGTTCCCACCATAAGTTCCTCTGTCTGTCACTATGTCAAAATGGCCCTTTATCCTATGATTTTCATCAATGTCCCCCCACTTTGACATCCAATTTGACATCTGTATCTTGTTCATTGTATCAGTTCTCGGAGTGCAATGCACAAAGAATGTTTGCAAGTCATGTAAACTCCATTGGTGAAAGAAATTTCATGTTTCCCTTGAGGGATATTTTGAGATTCAGATACTTTAAAATGTTACCAACAGGTCTACTGTTCATGCTCCAGACCATTTTTTAGAGATTAGATGGGAAATGTTACACGCCCCTATTAATGTCTTCTCTTTTAACTTATCATATTTTTAGTATATTTCTTTGCTGTTGTTTTTCTTGTCCCTCTTATCTCACATGTTGTTGTGGTTAGCCAGCAGCAGTTGCGGATGGCTGCAATGAGCAAGGACTCAGATGAGGGATCAGGACCCTTAGGGAATGGACTGCTACCTTCAGAGATTGTGGGGGCTGGCAGCAGTGATGAGGACGTTCCCGAGGAGCCTGTGCCAAGTGCGTGTGCATGCAGGATTGCTCATAGGAAAGAGCAGTTACAACAGCATGGGTGACTCGGGAATAAGGCTCAAGGTAATGGTCCCTCCTTCAAGAAGATAAAAGCCAGCTGTGAAACGAACATACTTGCAGAAGGCAAAGACGTTTTGAAACTACAGCCTTGTGTATATTCTAGTATCCTGAGTTTGTATTTGAAGATTTTTATTTTGAAAATTATTTCTTGTCTATTATCTTTTGGCAAGTCTCGCACAGTTTGGCAAGGCTTGTGCTTATCACAGCTAATTATTTTGTAAAACAGGTTTCTGTTCTTTTTGAATTGTGTTTGATTTTTCGTAAAAAGGCATGGGTCACAACACATGTAATGGTAAGAGTATTTGAATAATCCACTTACATGGGAACTTAAGTATATCTTTCAAAACTTTGTGATGAATACCATTTGCTCATCAACATCATCATCATCAAACAACATCATCATCATCAATCATCTTGCAATATGCTGGAATCACATTTTGTTTATAGGCATTCACACAGGCCTGTGTAAGTTTCTTCCCTGTTTTTTTTTAGGGATACAGAGGTAGCTGGGCTAAGGAAAGGATCCGTTCCATACTTAATATTTAAATTACAAAGAAAGGACTAATATGCTATGTTTCCACATCTCTGTGTATACCTATCTGACATCTTTGTACAACTTTTCATGGATACAACATTACCAGAACATGAGAACTTACAAACATAATAAATTTGTTAGCTGTAGAAATACTACAAACCCATTTATTTCTTATGGAAGTATGAATCTGCTATTCTTTAAGGTGCATATTAGGCTGTTATTATGGTATTTTCTAACAGAATGCTTAGTGTTCCTGTTTTTTACTGATTCAACTGTTTTAATTGTTTTGAAAACTTAAATGTCTGATTTATTGTTCAGAAGGCTTGGAAACTTCTGTTTGTATAACAATAGCACTTAGACTTATTTACTGCTTCACAGTGCTTTACAACTCTCTATAAACAGTTTACAGAGTCAGCATATTGCCTCTAACAATCTGGGTTCTCATTTTACCAACTTTGGAAGGATGGAATGCTAAATCAACTTTGAGTTGCTCAGAATTGTCTACTATTGACCTCACCCCTTTCCTAAGAGGTCTGTAAGGGCCATGCATAAACGCACCAATGTGCCTACCATCCCTGTCCCATTGTTTCTTTTATTTTTCTTATATGTACCCATTTCATGTATTCATAACTATGTATACTTACACCTATTATCTTGTAAGCGATTGACAAATCAAATAAATAAATAAAACAAATAAATAGAATTAACTCCTGGAGTGAACAGTGAGTTAGATTGCAGTATTGCATTCTAACCATCGTGCCACAATGGCTCACCATGGTATAATACTGGATAATTTCCACAAGACAAAGACAAATACAGGAATTCTTGTAAAACTGAACACAATCTTCAAGATGCTGACTGGGGAGGATGGAGGTTCTAGTCCAAACTCATCTGGACAGCCTCTGGTTGGGGAAAGCTGATTAGTCTGATTTGGCCTTGCTGTCTTTCTTGTTGGCATTGAATGTGACAGAATATTTTACATTCTGAACTTTTAGTAATGTCATTATGTCATTTCCTTCTGTTAGCTATAGTTATCTGCATATGAATGACCTGCATCATGCATTGCCTGAAAGGTTATCTTTAGCCTTAGATTTTTTTCCCAATTTCCCCCCTTCAGCATTTATCTTTTAGGATATGCTAAAGAAATGTTGTCATCAAACAAAGCTAAACACTTCCATGTAGGCATACAAATGATGTTTTCTTGTAAGCAGCCATCAAGCTGATAACACTGGATGTCCTTTAACAAAGGTAGAAGTAAAAGAAAGTAAAAGAAGAATATTAATTTTGCATTCAGGAAATATTGTTAGCTTATCTTCTTTAATAGTTTTTAACTTTCCTATGAATAAGCATCAGTTGTGGGAACTATGCTTTTATTCAATTTTCTGGGCCAGTCATAAACAATTGAACACCCACAAAATTTACATTGCTGCTTGACAATTACTAGGTGATCCTTATAGTGATACAAAACAGGGTTAGCCTTGGCTTTATAAATTAGAAGGGAGAGAGTAAGCTAACCATGTGAGATGGCACAGAGGCATGTTCAAACTACACAGAAAGAATCTTAGCATGTTCACAGATTAATTTTTAACTACTGAACAATGTTGTTGCTTGTAGCAAGAATATATGTATGCCTGCATTAAATCAATTTAAATATCTTAACTTATAATTAATGTAACATGCCAAAACATCTTCAGCATGACCACTTATTTACAGCTGCTTTAAAATAATAGCAGGATTGCTGGGATTTTTATGCTAGGTTGCTGACACAATCATGCTAGGTGATATTCACATTAATGCTGCCCTCTAGTCTGTGTACAGTCTGATAGACATGAAAGCCTTCAATGACTTTGGTAAAATTACTTGAAAAATCATCTTCACCTCAATATCTAGACCACTGAAAAATCTTCTGAGGTCCTGTGTAGGTTGCCATGATATTAAACATAATTCCTTGCAGGAAGATCTTTTTGATGGTGATGTTTTAGTTATGGAATTTCTTCTTATATAGGTTTATTCAATGACTCAGTTGTGATTTTGTGTGTGTATGCCTACCCACCAAGTAAACAAAGAAAACATTAATATTATCATATCTTTCAAGCAGTTTTTGTATTTGCTTATAGCCTTCATGTTATTTTATAGGCTTTTTCTGGTTTTGTACTGCATTTAGTGCTTAGGTGTTGTATCTTACTGGGTTTTTTATGTATTTAATAGATGATTTGCTATGCAATAATATAAAAATATTTTAAACAAATTAATGTCAAGTCAAGAAGAAGCAGCCTCTGGCATCTTTCTGTGGCTCTCATTCTTCACTTACCCTACCTAGCCTGGTTTAACTAACCAACAGCAGTGATTAAGTAGAAAGCTAGGAATAAATGTATGGTGTGAAGACTGGAAATAGAAATAGAAAACAGGCTTGGAGAGAGCAAGAAAACATTTCCTTTCTCTCTTTTTTCTTTAGCTATGAGTTTGTCCCAGTTTCAAAAGAAACAGTAGTGTTTACAATATATAATGGAATGTTCAGTGGTTTTATGGATATGCATAAATTTCTGTGTGTCCATGTGGAATTAGTGGGCACATAAATATAATAAACAAACAAAGCAGTAGTAGTGTAGATAAAATTTAAAGATTTGTCATGTGCATGGCAGTAGTCAGTTAATCAACTTTCCTAATTTGCTTTTAGACCATAAGAATATAGAAAATATTTAGTGATTTCATATGTTTTATGACAATTATTTATTACCAGATTATATGTATCAAATGATGCAATGTCTTTAAATGATGGTAAATTTTGTTTTAGAGCACACAAGCTCTACTAGAAAATGACTGCTCCAATTTTTTGAAAGCACTGAAAAATACAATACAATACTGAATAACAGGGTTGAAAGAGGCCTTGGAAGCCTTCGAATCCAACCCTCTCCTCAAGCAAGGGATCCTTCACCATTCTGGACAAATGGTGTCCAATCTCTTTTTTAAAACCTCCAGTGATGGAAACCTACAATCAATATATATGTATATAACCAATATATACCAATAACAACTTTCTCTCTCAAAAAAAAAAAAAAAACCAGATTACCCATAACTATAAGGAAACTTCAATGCAAAAAGAGACTGAAAAACAAATCTGGTTGAAAGATTTGACTGAAAAACAAATCTGGTCAAGTTGCCAACTTCAAAAACCGATACAAAAATTTATGCCACCAGATAAAGACTGAATACACCAATTATCACATTAAACAAGAGGAAAACCTTTTACGCACTAATTCCACCCGCGCTTTTTACAATTTTGTAAACAACAAACTAAAAGACTCAAGGTCTATCCCACCCCTGATAGGACCTAATGGTAAAGACTGTAATGATGACACCATTAAAGCCAACATCTTTAACACATCCTTTTGCTCAGTATTTGTAAACAGCATTCGATCATGCCCAGTATTTCGTAGCCGAACCACAGAATACTACAATGATCTAATACATATTGATTTTACAGAAGACAATGTTGAAAAAGCACTGCGCAATCTAAAACCATCTATATCTATTGGACCGGACAGAATATGTGCCTACTTCTTAAAAAAGCTATCCACTGCCATAGCAGAACCTCTAAGCATAATCTTTGATAAATCTTTCAGGACCAGCTCCTTGCCTAACTATGGTCACAAGCCACAGTCATCCCCATCTTCAAAAAGGAAAACCCCAGCCTAGTTGAAAATTACAGACCAATCTCCTTATGCTGCATTACCTGCAAAGTCATGGAATTATTAACCAATCCATTATCCTCCATTTAGAGACAAACAACCTACTCTCTAATAAACAATTTGGTTTCAGAAAAAAACTACCCTGTAATCTGCAACTCTTACACTGCAAAAACATATGGACTACACAACTCAATCAGGGAAAAACAATCGACGCAATCTACATGGACTTCTGTAAAGCTTTTCATTCAATGGTACACGGTAAACTACTCCTAAAACTAAAATCTTTTGGTATCTCTGGACACCTGCATAACTGGATAGAAGCATTCCTGTCAAACAGACAACAAATGGTCAAAATTGAGAGTGTCCTATCAAATTCTGTACCTGTCAATAGTGGTGTCCCCCAAGGAAGTGTTCTAGGACCAACCCTCTTCATACTCTACATAAATGACCTCTGTGATCATATTAAGAGCAACTGCATTCTCTTCGCTGATGATGTAAAGCTGTTCAATACCACAGACAACACTGCTACCCTTCAAAAAGATCTCAGAATGGTCAAACAAATGGCAACTTCAAATCACAACAAATAAATGCTCTGTCTTACATATTGGCTGTCTTACATATTGGCAACAAATAAATGCTCTGTCTTACATATTGGCAAAAAAAAAATAAGAAAATAAAATACAAGCTGAATAATCAAGACCTTGATGATCCAAGCTCTGTAAAGGACCTTGGAATACTCATCTCTAATGATCTAAGTGCTAGAGCCCACTGTAATTACATAGCCAAAAAGGCATTAAGAGTTGTTAACCTAATCCTACAGCTTTTTCCTCTGGTAATATCAGACTACTAACTAGAGCATACAAAACAATTGCTAGACCAATATTTGAATACAGTTCATCAGTCTGGAACCCACATTAAGTATCTGATATTAGCACAGTTGAGAAAGTCCAGAAATATTTCACAAGAAGAGTTCTCCACTGCTTTACTCGTTATAGAATACCTTATGCCACCACACTTGAAATTCTAGACCTAGAAAACCTTGAATTATGCCGTCTTCGGTCTTATTTAAGTATGATATATAAAACCATACATTACAATGAATAATGTCAATGAATACTTCAGTTTCAACCATAACAACACAAGAGCACAATACATACAAATTCAAGGTTAACCGCACCAAACTTGATTGCAGGAAATACGACTTCAGCAACAGAGTGGTCAATGTCTGGAATACTCTACCTGACTCTGTGGTTTCTTCCCCAAACCCCAAAAACTTTAACCTTAGACTGTCTACTATTGACCTCACCCCTTTTCTAAGAGGTCTGTAGGTGGCATGCATAAGCGCACCAACGTGCTTACCATCCCTGTCCTATTGTTTCTTTTATTTTTGTTATATGCACCCATTTCATGTATTCATGTATATACTTATACCTATTATCTTGTAAGCAATTGACAAATCAAATAAATGAAATGAAACTTCTTGAGTTAAGTTTTCCATTGTTTATTCTCACTGCATGATGTTCAGCATTTTATTTTCCTACATAATATTTTGAACAAGCATGGAGAGACAATGGATACAGTGGTTAAAGTTCTGAACAGACAATATAGCAGTTTTTCTCAAGCTTAGCAACTTTACAATGTTTGGACATCAACTCCCAAAACTCTACATTGAGTATGCCCATACCAAGGTTGAGAAACATTGCACTAGAACCCAGGTTCAGCTTGTCTCTGGTTTAGAAGGCCACTGGGTGGGTCACTTTGGGCTGCTCACTTTTCTCAGCCCAATTTACCTCACAGGGTTGTGGGACAGAAAATGCAATTTATATCAACAGTAGGCAGGATATAAATTATATATTCAAGAATAGTTATTAGAATGTAGGGGGGATATTGTTCTCTTGTATTTTATATTAACTATGAACACTTTGAACTGATGGAAAATACTGTTTACGTCAGAGAATAAAATGATTGTAATAGTTGATTTCTGAACCCATATGTACTTGTGCTGTGCTTAATATTTATGGACAAATAATTCTGAAATATTTAAAGAATATATTCTTTTTATATTAGTCAAATATTCTCATTCTGGTTCATTTGTTTTGTCAGTGTTGTGCATATTTATCTTTCTTCTACCTATTAATAGCAATAGTACTATAATACTTTTCTCTGTATGTTAACTTTGTTTATCCAAATGGTTTAGAACATAGAAAATAGAATAGAGTTGATCTATCTAGCATGAAATAAATAAATATATTCTATATTAAAAATAGGAACTAAGTTGCAATTTATAGGATTTAAAAGAAATCTATCCTCATTTTGGGAATGTGCTTACCTGAATATTATGCTGTGCCATGTTGTGGATTCAGTATTCCAAAAGTATTTTGGAGTGCACAGGAACATGAACATAACCTTGAATCTCCAAATACCTATGCAAGGGTTCTCTTTCTAGACTTCAGTTCAGCATTCAATACCATCATTCCAGACATTCTTGTAACTAAATTTAACCAACTAGCGTACCTGAACAAACTTGTAAGTAGATCATAAGCTTCCTAACAGACAGAAAGCAGCAGGTGAAGCTAGGCAGAATCTCATCTGATACCTGACAATTAGCACAGGTACCCCCCAAGGCTGTGTGCTTTCTCCACTTCTCCCTACTGTATATACCAATGACTGCATCTCAAACGATCCATCTGTTAAAATACTGAAGTTTGCAGATGATACAACAGTGATTGGTCTCATTCGAGATCACAAATCTGCATATAGATGGGAGGTTGTACAACTTGCCTCGTGGTGTAACTGGAACAATCTGGAACTGAATGCACTCAAAACTGTAGAAATGGTGGAAGACTTTGGGAGAAACCCTCCAATACTATCACCTCTTACAATACTAGACAACACAATATCAACAGCAGAGACCTTCAAATTTCTAGGTTCTATCATTTTACAAGACCTAAAATGGAGAACTAACATCAAAAACATGATTAAAAAAACACAACAAAGAATGTTCTTTCTGCACCAACTCAATCTCTAACTGTCTGGTTTGGTTCTGCAATCAAACAAAACCAACAAAGACTAATTAGGAATGCAGAAAAAACAATTACTACCAACCTGCCTTCCACCAAGGACCTGTATACTGCATAAATCAAAAAGAGGGATGTGAAAATAGTTGCAGACCACTCACACCCTGGACATAAGCCATTTTAACTCCTATCCTCAAAACAACGCTGTAGAGCACTGCATACCAGAATAACTAGACACAAGGACAGTTTGTTCCCAAACACTATCACTCTGCTAAACAAATAATTCCCTCAACACTGTCCAACTATTTACAAAGTCTGCACTACTAATACTATTAATCTTCTCATTACTCCTTATCACCCATCGCCTCCCACTTGTGACTGTATGACTGTAACTTTGTCGCCTGTATCTTTATGATTTATATTGACTGTTTCCTAGTGTGATTTGATTGATTATTGTACCCTATAACTATTATTAAGTTTTGTACCTTATGGTTCTTGACTCTTAATGAATGTACTTTTCTTTTATGTACACTGAGAGCATTTGCACCAAGACAAATTCCTTGTGTGTCCAATCACACTTGGCCAATAAAAAATTCTACTCTATTCTATTCTAGCACTGTTTACAACCTGTCATGTATATTCATCTGAAAAGACACAGCTGCTTTAAAATGTTGTAGGCTGGTGTGATATTTGTGCTACTTGCATAGCAAGCTCTAAAATAGGAAATCCACACATTTTAAAGTTGCTGAGCCTGAGAAGCACTGTTCAGGGCAGATTTAAAAAAAAAAACTCTTTCTCTGTTTTTATCTGCAATTGCAGCCTATAATGGGATGGGAGAGGGATTTTAAAATCATACTTTACAGCCATTCTATTGGCTGTTGTCAGATTCCTATGGGGTCATGTAGAAGTTATGCAGGGGTCATAGCTGGCTTTATAGGCAAAAGAGGAAATGCAAATCCTAGGTGTTCGTCTGAGCTAATTTTGTCAGTCTTTGGTTTGTTGCTTTTCTGAGTTTCTGTCTTGGCCCAATCTTTCTGAATGGATTACCAGATCTGCATTTCTAAAAGCTGGCCTCCTCAGTTTCTGCTTGGGATAGGGAAACTGGGGCTAGTTTCTGTCTCCCTTAAGATTTTTTCCATTTCTCCTTTAGGGGAAATATTATATCCTGTCTTTTTAATATTTTTCAAAGTATTTCATTTTTTTAGGAGGGGGAGCTGCTTCCCACATTTATCTCACTATATGGTAAAACATTAGGTCTGAATATTGCAAAGATATATCTGGACTGCATAGAATATGTACAGAAGAGATTTTAATGAACTGAAGATGATCATCAGCCCTTGGCTATCATTCATTCAAGATAGAAATTGTCAACTGAAATTTCAGTGGCTTCAAAATGCCTTTCTTTGTCCTTTCCAAGAAAACTTAACAATTTGCCCTAAATTTCACTTGCCTGCTGTGATCTGTTCCTAGTGAAGCTAGAAAGCAGCTGATGTTATGTCATTTAGTAATACTAAACGACCAAGCCAAGCATTAAGCCAATTATATCCCACAAATCATTGCTCAGTGGGACAGCACTCTTACATGAGCAACAGGGCAGCAGTTGCAAGGATCAGCAGGGAATTAGCATTGATTGGCTGCCTGCGGCCCAACAAGACAGTCCTTCCACCAGCTTTTAGAGACCAGTCAATAGCCCTCAACTGCCCTGAGCCTCTTGATCTTTTCAATCTCTCCCTGCTGGGATACTGAATTCCAAGGCAAAAGTATCTTAAGCTAAGAGGAGAGACAGGCAGACAACTCATCCTTGCAAAGAGCAAAATACAATCCTTTTTGTTTTCTCCAAGGAAGACAAAAGAATATATCTGACAGTGGTAATTGTAACATAAAGTGCTAGAAATCATTTTTCAATGGAGCGTCCTCCTACATTGGCTAACGACATGTAGATCTGTCTTAAGAATTACTGTATAAACTTTTAAAAAATGTGTGTATGAAGGAGAAAAAGAGAGCATGCATACTTCTCTATATATATTTTGCAAAGTAAGCAAGCTTGGATTTGGTTAGTAATTTGATGGGAGAATATTAGGACAAAAACAGAGATTAGACTAACCTGAAAAGGAGCCAGGATCATGGCAATAACAAAGTACTTCCATATTATTGCCACAGTAAAACTGCATGTTTAAGTCCATATAGTCACCAAGATCTTATCTTTTAATTCTTTCCTGAGATGTTTAAGTGGTTTGCATAGTGATCTCCTTTAATTTTATCCCCACAAAAATAAACCTATAAAATAGATTGACTGAGAGAGAAACAAATGGTCCTAATACCCTGGAAGTTCTATCATAAAATACAACTTAAATCTTTATCTCCTAGCACCAGATTCAACACATTCACCACTTCATTACATATCTATAATGCAAAATTGAATCGAATGTTGCTTATTTGCAAACTCAGAACAGTATTTTTCAAACTTGTCAATGTGTGGCCTTCAAATCCCAGAATTCCTGAACCAGCATACTGGGATTTAAAATCCACACATCTTAAATTTGTCAACTATGAAAACCATGGAATTAAAACTTTCTGGAAAATTAAATATCACTATTTGTTACCTCCCGAAAAAGTCATTTTATTATTTAATCTTGTTATATGTCTTTTCTTGATGCTTATTTAAACAAGCATGGAGCAGTAACTAAAATATAAATGATAGATCAACTATCCAAAATGAGAATAGTTCCTTATTTTAATTACTACAAGATAAAGCCTTTTAAAATGCTGGGTGATTTACAGGTATGAAGTAAAAAAACCTTTAACTTTTCATTACAATTAAATATAACAAATGTATAAAATGTTTTTGCTTCCTAAGATCACTGTAGCTGGTTTAGCGTAAACAATTATTTGACGACAAAACAAAATCTGCAGTAGAGAAATAAAAAATAATGGATTAACAAATACAATTAGAATGGAGATAACATTAGTTCTTCAATTCCAATTGTAGGACATATTTTGGGTCTGCTACATAAATGAAATAAGCACACATGTACCCAATCTTTTCTACTTCATCTGGTCTTTACCCTGATCAGGTTGGATCTTTTGCCTTTGCTATCTTGCTAGGGTCATACAAAAATATCACTTTGCTCTAATGGATATGGATATGTCCTTATGGGGACAATTCAGTAGAGACTCTGAACCATTCTACTCTCATTTTGGAGAATCTATCCTGTCCTGAAGAAGTTCTCTGTCACAACATCTATTTGTTCTATTGTTCTACTGAATCTATTTTGTTTGACTATAGTCCAAATATATGCTTCCAGACTGGTAGGTTTTGTGATTGCATATGTACCATCCATTTTTCCCTGCAACTGAAAGTGCTACATATTTTTTAATCTTATCTTTGTACTTGCTTATACACATTTTCTCTTTTTTTCCCCTCTCTCTCGCTCTCTCTCCTTTTTCCGCTTTCCCTATTTCTTTTTCTCTATCTTTTTCTTTCTCCATTTCTCTTTCTCATTTACATGCACTGTGTGTATTTGTATGTCTGTGTACAAGATTAACCCATTCCAATTAAAACCATTGAAAACAGTCAAAATTTCATTGCTTCCAACATCAATATGTAGAGGAGAAAAAGTCTCACTAGTTTTGAATAGAAGTATATGAAACTGCTGCTCATGTCTTTATTGAGCTGGCCACCTTAGTATACACTGAAATGCAGTGCATGATTCAGTGTAAAATGAAGTTGAAGAGCAACAATCTGGCATCCTTTCCAATCTAAAAGTGCTTCCACTGCTGCCCTAAAGTCAATAAATGCATATGAAGATGAGGATGGGGCAGCATCAAAAAAGTTTGCCAGAGTTTCTGTGCCCAAAGACCATTAGCTAATGATTGACAAAACCCAACAATATTCTAGAACAAAGCAATGTCACATCATTTCAGTAAAAACATCTGCATGAACTTGTCCATGTAGTATCACATGTCAGAATTGACTGGGGGAGGGATAAAAAAAACCCTGTTATTAAAATTAATTTGTCAACCTAAGTGAGGAACTTGGATTCCATAATCAGAAGGCTGAACAGATGACACATTAATCATCACAACATGTTGTAGACAAGAAGGAATGTACCCCTGATGAAAGATGCAAGCTTTCATAAAGATGTTTCTGCATTAAAAATGAATTATTGGAGAGGTGTAAAACTGGCAAAAAAATTGGGATTGGCAAATGCACAACCAATAAAACAAAAATCTGACAAACAACTGAACTTATATACTGAAGATATCAGAAGTGTACAAAGGATTAATTTTTGAGTGTTAATGTCATCCACGTTTTTTAAAAATCTCATTTTTTTCTTCATCTTCTGTAATAAAAAAAGTATTATATTATGGTAGTCTTAATGAAAGAATCTCAACAACAATAACAATAGCATTAAACTTAATTAGGTGCCATACTAACATGAATTACATTTATCCAGCACTCCAATTTAACCTATCTGCATAGATTTAAGTGAGTCTAAATCCATAAATCACCCTATGGTTAAATGGTCCATATAGACATTTCATCAACATGTGAACATATGGGACTGAGGGAAGCTATTCAGTATCCATTAAGTTAGACTAGAAAATAGTCTACAGAGCAGGAGACAGATGCTTTCCTGAAAGAGCAGGACAACATCACTTTGATGTGAAAACAACAAAGGCTCCAATGAACAGAGAAAGGGAATAAAAGGTGTCAAAATATAGCCTGAATTTCAAAGCAAACATTAAAAGGTCAGGGGTGAAAATTCTTCAGAGAAATAAACATGTAAAAATCCACTTAGAACTTGTAGGTCAGTTTTGGTTTATTTGCTCATTAAGCACCAGGTATGAGTTCAATACTTCACATTATATTACAGAATTCATTGGAAAGAATATTATCTTTAATACAGTTCTATCCTAAAATAGAGAAATTTCCCAATCATATAACAATGGGGTGGAAAACAGATCTGATATAATAATAATAGATAGATTTGTCAATATAAGGAAAGGCATATTCCAGGGTGACTAATTATATCCCTTATTATTTATTATGGCTATGATCCCACTTTCAGTGACTTTGAAGAAAACAAATCTTGGCTGTCAAATAGCAAAAATACTAATGAAATCTCACATTTGCTTTATTATGATATGAAGCTTTATGGGAAATTGGAAATGAAAACCCAGACATTGACAAACAATGTAAGAATTTTAGCACAGATAGGAATTTGGCCTAGAGAAAAGTGGTACAGTAACAATAAATTGAGGTAAAATCACAGACAGCAATGGAGTTGAAAAAAAAACTTGAAAATATGCAGATTAAAATATTGTGAGATTTTAGAATATAAATTGATCAGGTCTTGCTCATAATATGCCAGATACAACTGTGCTGTGGTTGAAAAAAAGAAAATGTGGATATTAGATATGGCTATACTCAGGGATAAAACTGGACAAAATCACAAATATCAGGACATAAAAATCAAAGTTGATTATGGCATAAACTTGCTATGGTGATCCCAGTAGTTATTTGCACACTGGGTGCCATATCAAAAATTTTTTTGATACCACTTAGAAAATCTGCACATTGACAAAATTTCTGTTAATTGTAAAAGGTCACAGTGCTTGGATCCAACAAATACAATACCGTTATATTATGACATCCACATTTTTGGGAAGAACTCGATGTGTATAGGCCAACTCTAGCTAAAGGACTGGCAATTGTTATTCATATTGTTAGAATAGATAATAGTTTCCCAGTGAGGAATTACCTTGACATGGTTGTAGGGCTTGCAATGCTCTGGGGAATATCGGGTGTCAGAGGTTCATCTGTTCTGCAAAATATTTCCTCCATAAATAATATGGATAATAATATAATTTACAGGAAGTCAAACTGGATTGGTAATTGTCTGGGTCAACAAGGACTATTCTAAGGGTTGGAGTTCTTGGACATCAGATGACAAATGGTCTACAGCTTACATTCTGCGACAATACATTTAACACCATCAAAAAACAAAACATGCCTATTTTAGGTCCTTGGGAAGGATAGGTAAATAAAAATTCATTAAACTTAAGTAATATATAGGCTAGAGCATCTAAAAACTAAGACCACCATTTACTTCCTTAGAACTATATTTTAAAATGTTTACTTTAATAGCAGTAAAACTTGACTTGGAAGAAAAGTACTGGAGAAAAGATGCTGAGACATTTAGCATCTGAAAAGGAAGAATAAGATGGTATCATCTCCTATCAAAAAAAAAAAAATTAGACAACTGAGTCATTTTTCACACTGGTCAGTATATTACACTGCAAACTTGCAAGAAGCAGATTTGTTTACAGAGGGCAAGACAATGCAAATTGCACATGATTCCTTCCTTTAATACTGTACTGATATTTCCCAACAATTTACACCCGAGACAACTGTTTTCCTTTTGCCTATCAATGTAGAGGGGTCACACAGAGGTGGTATTCAGCAGGTTCTGACCAATTCTGCAGAACCAGTAGTGGAAATTTTGAGTAGTTCACAGAACTGGCAAATACCACTTCTGACTTGTTCTGCCCCCATCTATTCTCTGCCCCCTGAATTCCAGCTGATCGGCTGGGTCTTCTTTTGTTGCTCTGCACAGGATAATGTAGCTGGAAAGCTGGTTAGTGAGGTGAAGAGAGAATGGGATTTTGCAGAAACCTTCCCCTGGAGTGGGGTGAGAATGGAAATTTTGCAGTATCCTTCCCCTAGAGTAGGGTGGGAATGGAGATTTTGCAGTATCCTTCCACTGCCACGCCCACCAAGTCACATCACCAAGCCACATCACCAAGCCACACCATGCCCACCAAGCCATGCCCACAGAACCAGTAGTAAAAAGTTTTGAATCACACCAATGGGATCACACCTAGTTCTCCCAAACTCTATCATGCATGCTAATCTTCTCATCACTCCTTATCACCCATCCCCTCCCACTTGTGACTATAACTTTGTTGCTTGTATCCTCTGTTTCCTAGTATGATTTGATGTTGATTGTACCCTATGACTATCATTAAGTGTCGTACATTATGATTCTTGATTCTTAACGAATGTTCCTTCTTTATGTATACGGAGAGTATTTACACCAAGACAAATTCCTTGTGTGTCCAATCACACTTGGCCAATAAAGTATTCTATTCTATTCTAAATGTGATCTCTACCAGCCAATTATTCAGGGGCTATATCAATTGATCTTACACACAGGTCACATATAAGAATGGTGTTAAAGCCATCCATAAAAACTAACCTGAGAGTTTGTTACATATACTATCTGCTATACATATTTTCTTATTTTTTTCAACCCCTCAACTTCTATGATAATTATTTTAAAAATGCAATCAAATGCACAGTTGTTTTTAAACATAACTTGCTTTAGTGAGGTTATGAAGTAGTTTGGTGGCATTTTCTGCACAGCTTTCTTTTTCTGGATTCTTTCAATAGTATATGCAACTTTGCCTAATATATATGTTGTAATATCTTTTTCTTTGTACACAGATTCCTTTCAAGTGTTATGCTTCTTGGCAAAATCAGTGCTGTATTATACAAAGTGTTTGGCCCAAGAACAATCGATGCTGGAATAATTGAACATCACTGTCTTTTATACCTCAGTGGATTAATATATACTATAACCTGAGTGTGCACTCACAACTTTTCAGAGTATGAGAAGCCTGAGTCCCTTCTTTTGAAATTCTCCAGCATAATAAGAATTAAAATGAAAATGCAAAAAACAAAATAATGCCTCCAACAAATGCTATGAAATCAGGTTTTGTCATGTGATAAAAACAATAAAAATAAGCACATATCTCAATTCCTTTCCTCTCTGAGCATGAGACCAAAAGCAAATGATGTTCCCAACTGATCCTGGCAATTACACGTCAGAAGGAAAATAATGGTGCTCCTTACTCAACTCTGTAAAGCTCATTCTTTTTTCTTTTTTACATGTGGGGGGAGGATGAGAATTTAAAAGACACAATTGATTGAAAGGAAAGTAATAAGAAAAGCTGTATTTCCTGAATTTCTATGATTAAAGATGAAGGAATCAAGACCAAAGAGCTCGTTCATTTTGCAAACTGATCCTTCCATGGAAAAGACAAAAAGTCAACAAAAATAGCTTCTTCAACCAGTTTTATTTCCAGGCTGTTGTACCTCTCTTGGGTATGCTTCAATTTAAAGCGCAGACCTTCTGCAGGGAAAGGGCCAGCAATCCCAACAGAGAGACAGAAAGAGGTCTGACAGCCAAGCAGTGAGCATACTCTTATTTGACAGCAGATTCCCTGAAAGCCAGTGTTTTCCTTCAGCCATCAGCTTGTCCATCAGCTCCTCCAAGCAGCTTTAAAAAATGCAGTTAATGTATTGTATCCTGTTTAAAGCATCTAAGGGTAAAGCTTGCTAGCTGGTCCCGTGCTGGAATAAATCAACTGCGAAAGATTGCAGTTCTTTGACAAACATAGCTATTTCGTAATCAATTTTCTGAGCTGGAAATGTGTTATATCAGTCTTATTTCTTTTATACCCCAAAGTTCTGCTGTTTATTTCCATGTAATCTTGCCATGCATTTATTGATGATATCCTAGGGGTTTCCATGGTAACACAACCCAGTGTTAAAAGACAGTACTCTTGAGGTCGCATGCAAGCAAAACGAGATTCGGGGACTGATATGCGGACAATCCAGATCTATCTAGTTTATTAAAATGCTACATATGGCTGGGGGTGGGGGTTGTGCCATCATCATGTTTTGCAATCATATGCATGTTTTCTTCCTCTAGAGCCAAAACACCTCTACTTAGTGTACCTTAGTGTTTTCTGGGAAGGGAAAGAGATAAAGCTACAAGCACTATGTGTTATTTAACAACCACAGGACAATGATAATCCAAGGTTGCCCTCGCCATAGGTGCCCTGTTGCAATAATGGGGATTCATTTACTATAGAACTGCTCTTTCCATAAAAAAACTTGCATGAATATTATGGCTTCAAGGTCAATATTGTTTTATTTTATTTTATATCTGCCTGATCTCAAAGAAGAAACTAGCAAACAGACAGTAAGCTCTTATTTACTGGCTGCAAGGTGGAGAGCAAACTTCTTAAGGGATTATTAAACTGTTAAGAAGCCATTCTCTGTTTAGATCACTAGTTCAAATCCAGCTCACAAAAAGTTATTATCACCCGATGGCTGCTCAGTGGCCTCAGTGAACTGCATTGATCTCATCTAGGCCAGTTTATATCAGAACATAGCTTTGACAACTGAAGCGTATTTGTGATTGGTATCATCATGGGGGAAAAGCATTACTTTTAGACAATATTGCTGTTTTTATTTTTTTATGAAATATTTCAAATCAAAAGAAAACCACTGTGGGGGACTTTTCCTTTCTTTATCAAAACAGGGCACTGGTGAGATCAGTGATCTCAGTGCAAACTGGTAACTAAAGCACTATATCAAAAATCAGTTCCCCCATCTGCTCCTTACTATATCTTCTTTCTACAGTTTGAAATCTCAGTTCTGCAGACCCTGACCTCTTATTCAAGATCTGATTTTCAATAGGAAGCTTATTGTTTACTTCACTGCAAACTAAGAGACGAATAGAAAGGCTGCTTACTGCATAGCCATCAAAATCTAGAAGTTAAGCACCTGAAGTATCAATAAAGGAAAATATTTGTAGTTCAGGGTTAAAATGAGGGGCCCTTGTTGCTCTCTGAGCTTGCTTGCAGATGTTTCCTTTTGCAAATGATGATGTTACTACCGATGATGTTATCTAGTTTGGGTAATGAAAAGTCTTCAAGAAAACAAGCCAGCTCAAAGAGCACCAAGGGTCTGCCACCTGAAGTATAAATAATATATTGATATATTTATCATATACATTTATGTCCAGGAATTTAAATTCTAATTTTTTTCCTTTCAACTTTCTTGAACAACAGGTGATTCTCTATTCTTTTCAAACCCATGGAGGTAGTTGCAATTGGGTTATAAAAGTCAATTTTCATAAGGGTTTTCTTGAGCTTGGAAAGTGCTGGTTTCTTTCTTGCTTGTTTTATTCTTAACTTCTAGGACTTCTATAATTTTTTCATCCTTACTCTATAATTAAATTTAGTTTAGAAAACAAGGAGAAGCAGATATCATTTGGAGCAGATTCATAGAATCAGTGAGCATAAGGAAACTACAGCAAAAAAAGCAGAAGAGTTTGATAGAATGAGGGAATAACTGTTACCAATACAACATGTTCAAACGTTCAAAGACAAAATACTTGTCACTGTCAAATTCCTCTTACTATAACTTTTAGACAGAATTTTACCTATTTTGATGCTGCATTCCCCTCTAGATATTGAATGTGTTTTCAATACCAGAACTAAAATGAGCTTATGTCCTTTCACAGAAACATCCACCTCTAGTTTTTCAGAATCTCTTTGTTTCGGTGTATAATTTAGAATCATTGCTGATAATGCAAATCACTTTGCTAGAGATCTGCCAGTAAATCTTTATCACTCTCCCCCCCTTGTTCCACTACAACTTATTATGGACCTTCAAGAACTGGTATTTCAAGCAAATTGAGAGCATATTCTTCTATCTAGGAGGTGTCTTGCAACTAGTTCAAAGGAACACAACTAAATCAATACAAGGCTGTTGCTCAGTATAGATGCTAGGCATATTATTGTCTACAAAATCTTAAAGTAATAAATAATAGGTTTCATCCTTTAAAACATTTTAATTATTTCTTTTTGAACTTTGCTGCAGATTTATTGGAAACTGCAACAATGTAAAACTTTCCTCTCTATGTGAATCAGTTTTTATGAAGACAACAGTAATATAATCATTAAGTATTCATTATTTTGCTCAAGCAAGCAAGAAGGAAAAGTGCTCCTTTTGGCAGCATCTATACTGTATTAGAATGATACAGAAATGATTATTGAAAAGAAAAGCAGTTTTGTCTATACTTACTGTTTTTTCTTCCCACAAGTCAAAGTTGGTTTCTGGTGACTGCCTGAACAAGTGTTTGCTGTTTTCTTGACAAGATTTTCAGAAGATCTTGAAAAGATTTTCAAATTCTGTACCTATCAATAGTGGTGTCCCCCAACGCAGTGTTCTAGGACCAACCCTCTTCATACTCTACATAATATGATCACATATTAAGAGCAACTGCGTTCTCTTCGCTGATGATGTAAAGCTGTTCAATACCACAGACAATACTGCTACCCTTCAAAAAGATCTTGACTATGTATCAGAATGGTCAAACAAATGGCAACTTCAAATCCCAACAAATAAATGCTCTGTCTTACATATTGGCAAAAAAAATCAGAAAATAAAATACAAGCTGAATAATCAAGACCTTGATGATCCAAGCTCTGTAAAGGACCTTGGAATACATATCTCTAATGATCTAAGTGCTAGAGACCACTGTAACTACATAGCTAAAAAGGCATTAAGAGTTCGGTCTGATCTAAGTATGGTATATAAAATCATACATTGCAATGACTTACCTGTCAATGAATACTTCAGCTTCAACCATAACAACACAAGAGTACACAATAGATACAAACTCAAGGTTAACCACACCAAACTTGATAGCAGGAAATACGACTTCAGCATTGAGTGGTCAATGTCTGGAATACTCTACCTGACTCTGTGGTTTCTTTCCCAAACCCCAAAAACTTTAACCTTAGACTGTCTACTATTGACCTCACCCCTTTCCTAAGAGGTCTGAAGGGGGCGTGCATAAGTGCACCAATTTGCCTACATCCCTGTCCTATTGTTTCTTTTATTTTTCTTATATGTACCCATTTCATGTATTCATAACTATGTATATACTTATACCTATTATCTTGTAAGCGATTGACAAATCAAATAAAATTCTAGAGTCTGTGGGACAAGTTATACTGCAAAAGTGTTTGTAATTGCCTCATCTTCCAAGGCTGAGAGAGTATAACTGCCTAAGGTCACCAAGACATCTTGTATTCCAGCTAATGTTCACAGGTTTCACATAGATTTTATTGATTAATTGATTATATTCATCAAGTTAGCATTGATTCTTAGCAACCACACAGATTTTCTCTGATATAATCTGCCCCAACATGGCCCCCCTCAGATGTATAACTTTCACTTACTGAATGTTGGTCATCTGGCTGGGGAACTCTGGGGGAATAATATATCTGTTAGAAGGTGGTGAACATACCAATACTCTCCTCCTATTTTCCCCACAGTTACAACTCTGTGAGGTGATGAGGGTCTAGAAAAAGTGATCCAGAATCACCTACCCAATTTTTTATTTGCCATGGAAAAGAGAATGCAATTGAGGACAGGGACTAACTGATAATGGTAGTGTCACTCAAAAAAGAGAACCAGCTTGAGAATTGGTCTATTTTTAATTTATCTGTGACACTGCCTCAAATCCCATAATGGCTTTCCGCATTAGGCTCATCTATTGGTTTTTCTTTCCTGCTTCTTCCCACTCTGGCTTCTCTTCAAGAGTTTTATCTTAAAACTATCAACTATCTGATCTCTACCTTCCATAAATGATCCTAGATTAACTAGATCAAGTCTTCATAATTTTTTTGTCATCATACCTCCCTTTAGTGAAATCTTAATTCACTCATTTCCATAAAGTCCAAACACCAAAATAAACACAGATAAATGATGAAAACAATGCAAGGAAACTTTGGGAAAGGTTGATTTATTGTAACAATGTAGAACTAAATGTTTTTCACATCTCTTCTGGATTTCAAGGGATGTTGGATTTTGATTTAACATGTTACTTAAACCTAGACATTCTGGTTAATAATCATGGAATGAGGGACTCAGCCTATTGTAGTTTATTCAATGAACCATGTTAAAGTATATAAAATGTTTGGATGATTTTTTCTCCTTATATTGCAAATTACTTGAATTGCATGCCCAATCATTAAGTCTTGTAAATTGATGTGTTTGTAGTGCATTTGTAGAGCTGAACAAAAATCTAAAATATCTAGAGATAATCAGAATGTCCATCTCTGCCATATATCAGTCTAATCCATAAAAGATGTTGGTTTCCTTATTTTTATCACTACTTGTCTGTGCACATTGGTTCCTTGGGAGTCAGACCTCATTTAATCATCTTCTTTCTCCAGACTCTTCCATTTATTCCAAGTTCGTTTATGTTTTGGAATGAAAATTAATGAGATGTCATGAGCTGGCTTTACTAGAGGTTCTGCCCATTTGTTTCAAACTAGACATTTACACTTTAATGAAAGGCAATTATTTTTTTAGAAGCTTTTAAAAATTACTATTCTCAGTGACCTTTTTTTACTTTACTTTACCCTATCTTTTCATCCCACCATAATAAGCTCTTCTGAATCATTCCTTTTCTTGCCAATTTAATCAGGCCCTTGGAGAATCAAAACCAGTGGAGGTATAAATGCTTAAAGAAAGGTTCAGCCAATTTGGCTACTCTGACTGATCCCCTTCAGGGCTCTTTCTTCTGAAGGATAAGCATTTGGAAGAAGAGTTTCTTCTAAAGAAGAGTTGTTAGTTTGCTCTCCTGTGTTACTCATTCAATCAATGACTTTGAAGGAAGGAGGAGGAGAAAAGGTTAAAGAATGTATAAGGAAAAACTGTACTAAATTAGAGCAGTGTGCAAGGAGTGGATTAAGGAATGTGAAAACTCTGTTTTACTTCCTAGAGTTTGTTCTCCAAGTGTGGAATTGACACCCAATTGCTCCAATTTCTGAAGTATCCCACTGTGAAATTATAGAAGTCTTCCTTAATGGAATTTCATTTAAAAAAGTGGAGGGGGAGGCAGGAGGCAAATGAGGCTCTAGATAGCCTCCTATCTAAGAATCCAGGCCTAAATCAAGATCATGGCCAAATCAAAGTTAATAGTTCTTGAATCTGTTTCCCTGGCTTCTGATCCTGATACAGAAAGTTGATTCCTCAACCTGCAGGAAGACCATTAGTGCTGTACCAAAATTTTATGTGAAGAAAGTAAAAACAAAACTAAATATGTATAACTTTAAAAACTGATACAACACCTTATGCTGACAGATAAAGGCAGAATGCACCAATTACCACTGCAAGCAAGAGGAAAACCTTCTACGCACAAAATCCACCTGTGCCTTCTATAACTTTGTAAACACCAAACTTAAGGACTCAAAAACCATCCCACCCCTAAAAGGACCTAATGGGAAAGACTATAGCGATGAAGCATTTAAGGCAAACCTCTTCAACATGTTCTTCAATTCAGTCTTTGTAAACAGTAATGACTCATGCCCCACATTTCCTAATTGTACATAACTATCTGCAATGATATTGACTTTACTGAAGATAATGTAGAAAATGCATTACGTCACCTAAAACCATCCTTATCTATTGGTCCGGGTGGGTTATGTGCATATTTCTTTAAAAAGCTCTCCACTACCATAGCAGAACCCCTAAGCATAATACATGAAATATCATTCAGAACCAGTTCCTTACCAAACCTATGGTCTTTAGTAATGGTCATTCCTATCTTCAAAAAAGGTGACCCCTACCAGGTTGAAAACTACAGACTAATCTCATTGTGTTGTATCATGTGCAAAATTATGAAATCAATTATTAATCAATGAATTACCTTCCATCTAGAGTCAAACAACCTATTCTCCAACAAAATTTAAAAAGTAGAGGCAGGGTAGGACAAGAAGGAGAGCTTTATGGAACTAGTCATTGGCTGAATTTGGATAGGGAATTTGAACCACTGCCTGAGAACATTCAAATTTTACTGTGGCAAATTGTACTGCTCAAGGCTTGTTTCAAGCTTTCTTTGAAAATAGAAGATTCATAGTGCCTCTGAATAAGATTTCCACCATTTGTGTAAACATAGGATCAAAGCAGAGGTGGTATTCAGCAGGTTCTGACCAGTTCTGGAGAACTGGTAGCAGAAATTTTGAATAGTGCCACCTCTGACTGGAGATTTTACAGTATTCTTCCCCTGCCATGCCCACCAAGCCACACCCACAGAACTGGTAGTAAAAAAATTGAATCTCACCATTGTATCAAAGGAACAGTATCCTGTCATCCAAACTCATTATTAACATATAAAATATGTAATATAATATAATGCATAATATATAATAATGTAATAGATAATTTAATGCATATAAATCTTTCATGTGCTTAATCCTGAATTTTTGCATGAATTTAAATAAATTTAAATAACCCGCTAAACCAAGTTTTAAACTTTTGAACATGTTTCTGTCGCTCTCAGTTTCAATTAGCTGGGTATAATCATACTAAACCATAAACCATAGATTCACACAACACAGTTACATGCACTAAACTTTTTCTTGTGAGAGTAGAACAAGAGGCATCTTTCAAGAGCATTGTTACATTTTTTTTCTGATGAAAGCTGAATAGAGTAGGCAGAACTAAACATTTCTGCCTCAGTCATAGATCAGTTGTTTCTAACTATAATAAGATTTCCCAGAGGAAAAATGTTAGAGAGATATAGGGATAGAGAGATAGATTCTAGAATTAACTCACTGAAAATGCAAGTGACCAGGGTCTTGTGGAGCATGGAAATTATTTCAGGAGGATTTGAGTAAGAAAACAAAAGGGAAAACAAAATGTCATCATGGTAGAAGTTTATTATACTGATACATATTGAAAATCTAACTATGTCAAGAGGCAAACCAATGCCAACCCTCTTTTGCTCACAACTTCATTTGTCAGAAAGTACAAGAAAGAACAAGGAAAATTTGCCATCCATGGCCTATTTCCTAGAAACAGGAAGAAATTAGTTAAGGAAGTGAAGGTAAATAGATCCTTAGGAAAAAGTCATCATGTTTTCCCTAAGCTCATGATATTAAATTTAGGAGAAATAGACTCCTAAATTTAATTTAGATTCAGATTTGTATACTAGATCTCAGAACAGTAGATGTTAATGAATTCAGTCTGAAAGTAGGTCAAATTCAATGGCTTAATATTCTGACTGAGAAATGGGAGAATGGGAAATCCTGCAAGTTAAGATACTGAAGGTGCAATCTCATACAAGATACATGCAATATATTCACCAGAAACTGAAAGAGAGACAGACAAGATGCCAGAATACAAACGGACAGCAAACACCTTGATAATTAGTCTCAAGGGTTGACTGTAATTAGTTTATCCATGATTTTCTGCCTCGTACCAGTTGTTATACTCTATAATGGAGAGGGCAACACAGCATTCCAGATCAAGTTGTTTCCCTGATCTTCTTGAATCTGGCATGGTTGCATCAAGTTGTAAGAACAATTTCCTCTTCACTATGTGGAAGTGTTAATTAACCAGCTGTTTCTCAGGATGGATGAAGGCCTTCTGTCATACACGTCCATCTTTATTGGGAGGTTAGCATCTGATTTCCTTAGATAGATAAAAAGAAAATTGAAAGCTTAAAAAGGACAGAAATTCTTGCAGATAGAGCCAAACTACTAAAGTTGTATTCTTTGCTTTAAGGAATCAGTACTGAATAAAAACTGGGCTTGTGTTATGGAAAGCAATTCTTAAGTTCAAGCTCAGCAGCAACATTGCAGCAGTGATGTGGATATTATGATTCCAGATAATATCAGGAAAAATGCTGCCATTACATACTTGATTCTGATGTAATCATTCATGATTTATATTTGTATCACCTTGACTCTTGCTCTGTAAATGCCCATAAATCCCAGCACGTTTAAAGAATATCAGGCTAAGAAAGACTACAATGACATTTCTATTAGTAAATTTCCTAAAATCAATTGTAAATGGATATGAAGACATGTTTAGTTCTGCTTTTTCCAAGATGAGAATCCTGAGCTATCAGGCTTGTATCTGTCAGAGCTTGTTAGCTTTTGAAAATTGCTTCCATCTCTTTTTTCTTGTTTCTTTCTTTTCCATTTGTGTGGGTATGTGGGTGGGTTGGTGTGGAGAGAGAGGAAGGGAGAGGGGAGAGAGAGAAAGAGAGAGAATGTGTGTGTGAGAGAAGGAGGGAGAGAAAGAGAGAGAGAAAATGAGAGAGAGAGAGAAAGAAAGAAAGAGAGAGGGGGGAGAGGGAGAGGGAGAGGCAGTTGTCCATAATACATAGTATTCTACATCTCCATCTCTCTCATGAGACTTTGTGGGGAAGGAGAATAAAGTGGTGACAGAAGTAAAAAAAAATTGTATTCTGCATTTTGTCTTTTATTCTATTAAGAAATACAAATTTTTTGTGGTTATCTATGATTTTAAAATGTGTTAAGATGAGAGCGGTCTTTTCTCTATCAACAAGACCTCTGCTTTCCAAACTTTATACAAAATGTAAAAGAGAGACATTGTGTTTGACATGCAGAATGAATATTTGGTACAGATGGAAACAACAGAACTGTATTGAATGTAATTCAAGAACTTTATATTGTGTTGAAAAATAGGAGGCAGGAATATTACATATTTTCTGCCTTTAGTTTTATTTTATACACACACACACATATACTGTATACATATATAATATATAATGGTGGGATAAAAATCTAATAAAATAATATACTTGATCCATTTAGCTTCTTTCTCAATTATCTGATTACAATTTTTGTGAAACTCAAAACCCTGCAGAATTCTACCCTGGCCAATTCTTACCAGAGCTGTATTGAAGTGCTGATATAATATTCTCATTCCCCATCCTTTCAGAAAGAATGGGAATCACCAGTCAATGAAGAAGATGTGATCTGGCATAGCAAATGTGTGTTTCCTGTTAACAATGTTCCTGTACAATCCACATGCTCAATTTCACTCTTTTCTCTCTGTGTCATTAATGAAGCTGATGAGAAGTGAAGAGTAATTGCATTTGCAGCTGACAAGAGTTAGAAGAAGCACATTGCTAGAAAGGGCTTCCATTTGAAGGTGAGAGAGGGCAGTCAAGCTTTAAAACCAAGGCAAAATGGGCCTGTCAAAGTAAGTTTGCAGTACAAATCCCAGGAACATGATTAAGGTCACATATGTACTGGAGAATATCTGTTGGGTTTACTGTGTGGCTTTTGTCTACTGCTACTTTTAAGGAACTTTATCTTGTGAGCACACATTTCATTGCTAACTACTTGTTAAGTCCAACCATCTTTACTGTTCTTTCTTGCCACACTTCAAGTTTCATAACTCCTGGTGAACTTTGTGGTTTTCCCTGCCCCTTCTTAGTTTCAAGGCTGATCCTAAACATTTCTGATGCTAGGGGACCTGCAAATGATATTTCACTTAACTCCCCACGTTAGAAAGTCTCTATTTGGTAACTACATTCAGTTAAAGTACAAGGAAATTTTCATGCAACTCCTTCAATTTTTTCCCCAACTCCAATATGAGAAGAGCCAATTTTTCATCTGCTTGAACTAGAATACTATGCACAGTCCAGGATTTAAAGCAAGTTCCCAAACCAACTTTATAGTTATTTTTATGATAAGATTGATCCATCAGCTACCCTATCATATGGATGGAGATTTCATAGAAAAAAGATTGGACATTATGGGTTTTCCTCTGTTATTTGAGTATTCTACTTTGATCGCACCCTGAGTCTAATTTCTGACACCATTCTAAGAAGTATTCACAGAAATTAGACCAGGTTTAGAAAAGGGCGTTGGAGCAGATATGGGTAAAATGGTAACCAGAAAATTAAAGACTAAGATCTATGTAAAGATACTGAAAGAGTAGGATATAATTAGCCTGGAGAAAATATGACAGATAGTGGAAAGGATGTCATAGTAGGGGACCAATCTTGTTTCCTCCCATTCCAGAGTAGTTGACATGTAATTATGAGTTTAAGTTTGAAAGGGAAAATTCTAATTCAATGTTAAAAAAAATCAGAAAGTTTGACAGTGAAATCAATTACCCAAGAAGATGGTAGAATTCCCTTCACTGGGTGAGTTCAAACAAAGGCTAATGTATTATCTATCTGAGATGCCCTCCTTTAGATTTCTATACTTCACAGAGGTTATCTAGTCCAGCCCCTACCCAAGCAGGAGATCCTACACCATTTCTGACAAATGACAGTCCAATCTCTTCTTGAAAGTCTCAAGTAATGATGCTTCCACAACTTCCGTTGGGCGATTGCTCTCACTGTCAGAAAGTTTCTCCTTATTTCCAGGTTAAATCTCTTCTTGTTCAGTTTTTATACTGTGGTGACTAAAACTGGATGCAGTAGTCAGGTGTGGTCTTATTAAGGCTTTAGAGAGTGGTATCAGTACCTCATTTGATCTCGATTGTATCCCTCTGTTAATGCAACTTAGGATTGCATTAGCTTTTTGGGCTGATGCTGCACATTGCTGGTTCATATTTAGCTGGTTGTCCACTAAGACTCCAAGATCCTTCTCACAGTTACTGCTATTGAACCTGGTTTCACCCAGTTTATATGTGTACTTTTTGTTTTTCTTGCCTAAGTATAGTACTTTACTTTTCTCTACATTGAATTTCATTTTGTTAGATATGGCTCACTGTTCTAGTCTGTCAAGATCCATCTGGATCTTGAGCCTATCTTTTTGGGTGTTAGCTATTCCTGCCAGCTTAGTATCATCTGCAAATTTGGTAAGGTCCCCTTCTATTCTCTCATCTAAATCATTAATGAAGATATTGAAGAGTACTGGGCCTAAAACAGAACCTTGTGGTACCCCACTCCTTACTTCCCTCCATGTAGACTTAGACCCATTGAGGACTACTCATTGAGTATGGTTTGTCAGCCAGTTGTGAGTCCATCTAGTGGTGGTTCTATCTATTCCACTTTTTTCTAGCTTACTAAGTAGATTGTAGTCTACTTTGTCAAATGCCTTGCTGAAATCTAAATATATGATGTCCACAGTATTTTGCTGGTCTACTAATTTAGTCACTAAATGTTGAAGAATGAAATAAGATTGGTTTGGCATGATCTGTTTTTAACAAACCCATGATGACTGCTAGTTATTCTTTACTTGTTTCTAGATGTTGGCAGATCTATTTGTTTATGATCTTTTCCAATATCTTCCCAGGTACTGATGTTAGGCTGATTGGTCTATAGTTTCCTGGTCTGTTTTTTTCCCCTTTTTTTGAAGATGGGAACCACATCAGCTCTTTTCCAGTCCTCTGGTAGTTTCCCGGTGCTCCAGGATTTTTGAAAGATATGGTGCAGTGGTTCTGAACTCCATAGCTTAAATATCCATCTCAACTCCGTGATTTCAATGTATCTTAGATAACTAGGCAGCAGGCAGACATATTTGTGTCTAGTATATTAGCCAATAGAGAAGAAATAGAGAAGGGGACTGGATAAAAGGAGAGGATCTTTTAGCACTATTCGCCCTGAGGTGGATTCAATAAAATGTTTAATCATTATATAAACCATAAAGGATTGGGGAGAATATGTATAATTTTCCATAAATAAAGAAATATCTGCATAATCCTAAAGTACAGTGAGGCAAATATAAGTCATTTGGTCATCTTTTGTTTGTTTGTTATTTTTAATAATGTGCGTGGTTGAAAATATATTTTATGTAGGATTCTATTTAGAAAGTGGTACATAAATTGCCTGTCAAAATTCTTTGGAGTAGAGCTAAACATCAATACTGATAGTAACAAATATTCTCTTTTTCTATGATGATGATAATTTGCTTTAATTCCTCAAGGAATAGCACAGTATAAAGAACAAACAAAATAAATCACAAGTCTGACTGATGTTCTTTAGAAATTTGATATCCAACCAGGAACCTAGCAATGATATCATCATTAACTTCATCATCATCCTTACCCTCACCCTCACCACCATCTTTCTGTGGCTCTGAGAGTTTGTGGCAAAAAAATCAGCCTAGGTATAAACAGCATAGCATGGTATGTCTATGGAGATTCATAACTATCCGGTTCATGGTTGTTCCAAAGATGCTGTTAAAAAAGCAACTGGAGTTTCTTGGTTTTTGCCTTGAAAACGTTTCGCTTCTCATCCAAGAAGAACAGAACTGAAGAAACTTCTTGGATGTGAAAGGAAACATTTTTGAAGGAAAAAAAACCAAGAAAGTCCAGTTGCTTTTTGAACAGCATCTTTGGGACATGGCATGTTATATGTAAATCTATTTCATTTCTTTAATTAGATGTACAAAAATGCAAAATACTGGCAGAATTTAAATTGTTGTCCTTGAATTGCATGGCCATGATAATATGACCCTGAAAGGACACAAACACTGCCAGGCTCTCTTAGTCAATAACATTTAATTTTCAAGGCACTCTTGTGCTGTGGCCCATAAAATCAGGTTTAACATTTTCTTTCCATTTTTTCTTGGTTTCACTGTGAAGCAATTTGACTATTTGTGTTTAAGAAGAAATTGATAATTGTGTAACTTCACTTATCTAAATGGCTGGAGGGGAATTCAAACATTGGGATAATTAAATTCTCAGAAAATGGAAATCGTTCTTTATGCTGAGACATATAGGGTTATAGCAGTAAGGGAAAACAATCAAACAATGAATTTAGATAAAAGACTAGCAAACTAAGACTCTAATATGGTGTAGACTTTAGCCATATGGTGGCATTACAGAATATCAGAGAGATTATTGTGTTTTTGCAAAGTACTTCAAGCCTTTGTCTCAGGCTTGTTCTCTCTCTCTCTCTCTCTTTCTCTCTCTCCCTCCCTCCCTCCCTCTCTCTCTTTGGTGTACGTATGCATCAACAATCAGTATCTATTTACTTTTATGCAGTATAGGATTAGAATTAACCTACAATCTTAAAGCCACTGGAAGATGCCCTGGATATTGCATTGACACAATGTCTTTATTTCAATTACAAACTATTTTCTTCTCAATAAAAGTCACACTAGGAATTTTAAATCAAATGACCACTTTGAAAGTTCACTTTTTGTGCAATAGTCATGCACTACAATTTTTCCCTTTGGGCAATGATCTCTACCAAGCTGAGAGGGCAAGTATGAAAAGCCTAATATTCTGCCAAGCTTTATGCTCTACGTGCATCACATCAGCAAAAATTAATGGGCAGCACATCCTGATCAAAAGCCACCTATGCGTAGGGAGTAATTAAATGAAGAGGAAATAATAGGTCAAGAGCTGCTTCAATTCTTCACACTACCATTGCATGCCTGGCTGCTGTGATTGATATTGTTCATCAGCAGTCAAATCAGTAATTGGTTGATTGCTGATGAACCATGCCAATCTTAGCAGTTGACCACACAGTACTAATAAACTATTCTATTACCTATAGAGATAAGTTACTAGACACTGGATGCCGATGATTAAATACTGAATATTGGCTATAATGGTAAACTTTTGATATTTATTAAATAACTGGCAATGACCAACTTTCCTTATCTCGATATTGGATTGGAATACTTAAAATATGTTGGGACTGCAGTTAAAAAAATAATCTGGTTGTTGGAATTCAAACATTTTTTTTAATCTGGTAGACAAACATGGCACCCAAAGACTACAAATTGGAATAATTACTATGCTACATAGCAACAAACCATCCCATTTATTTCCTTTAATTGTGGATTCATTGTGTGATTTGTCATGTGCAGAACTTGCATAAGATATCATGGAAGACAGGATATATAGAGTGAATGACATGCTCAATTTCTTGTATATCCACATGTATGAAAAATGCTTGCTTTGCTTCTGTATCACATTGATCAGAGCATGAAAAGGTGGTATCATTACAAAATTATCCCACTTTGATCCAAGGGCTTGTTAAAGAAGAATAATCATTGACTTGACCTTCCAAAGATGAAAAGCAGCCTATTAATTGAGTTCTAAATTTAAAATAGGCAACTTTGGCAGAAAAAATGAGGGGCCTTTGTACCTTTCTCTGCTAAACCCAAGGGGCAACTTATGCCAATTACAAACACATTGGAAAGATTAACAGTGTTTTAAATAGCTACAGAGGTGACTTTTCAGCCTACAATGTAAAAAGGGGTTGGAAAGGAGCAGCCCCACTCATTAACAGCATTGCAAAGTGACAGCTTCTACCAGCCAGCTTCATAAACTCTCTAAGAGATGAAAATGCATGCCCTTACTAGCTACACCTTGGTAGGGAAGAAAATCTATCTTTTGGAACAGCAAAGAATTTGCAAAATGTGACCTTTGAGGACCAAGAAAATGGAACATTCTATCTAATGAGCCAGGAAGGGATTCTAACAGGATCCAGAAGTTTCTAGAGTTGCACACTATAGCATTTGAGAGCTTGTGGAAAGCTGATTGGTTTGCTCTTTCTATTAATGGTCTGGAGAAAAATTGAGGCTGTCAGAAGTGAGCTGAAAAAAAATGTGGAACAACAGCAAATTATCATCTAAATTTTGTGCCCAAATTTGGTAGCTCTATATGACAGCAAAAATACAAGAGACAGAGCCAGTCCTAGAATATAAAGAAAGTGATTTTAAACATAATAATTGAATAGGCTTTAGATTCTAGTCCCATAGAACACATAACAATCAGCCACCGACAATTTGTTTACACTATCACTTTTTCCTACAGAGATTGTACCCATGTGCCTTTAATAGATGTCTGTAGGCAGAAATTTGACAAGAATACTTTTCCTACCATAGATAAAGCTTAATCTTGCTAATTTCAGCTATGGCACTGAGAAAGGCATTGCAGAGGCTAGACACTAAATAATGAAATGAGAAAGCTTGGTCTAGTGGTTAAGGCACAAGGGTAGAAACTAAGAGACTGTGAATTCTAGTCCTGCTCTAGGCATGAAAGCCAGCTTGGTGACCTTGGGTAGTCATTTTATCTCACCCAACTTACTTCACAGGATTGTTGTGGGGAAGGAGGAACAGGAAGATATGTTGAATATGTTCACACCTTGATTTATTTGTAAAAATAATAAAGGCAGATTGTAAATAATAAATAAACAAATAATGTTACCCATTGACTCAGTTTTTTCTACATTAATGTAAAACACCACATACATTAAGGAAATCAACATCATATTGCAGTAATCAAACTTAGCTACTCAAAAATAGGTGCCCACCTGATTACTGTAAAAAAAAATGTTCAGTTGAATAGATGGAAACAAGGCTGTTGGATGAGTCTGCTTATAGTGTCTGCAGCAAACAAAAGCAATGTTCTCTCTGGTCCTGTAGTTTCAGGAAAAGAAGGGAGAAATGGCAAGTTGCACAGTAATGTAGTTGGGTTGGCTGCTGCTGAATCCTCAAGAGAAAGTTGGATCCAGCAGCCATATTGAGGAATAATGGATAAATCATTTCACAGTTGAAAAATCAACTCTTAAGCAAGACAAACTGAGGTATGGGCTGAGACAAGTATTTTTGCTGCCCAATATGTGAAATAAATTAACACCCCTCCCCCCATGCATTCATTTCCAAAGTTGGACTGGACAGGGACTCAATATTGGCTATGAGTGATCTATATCATTCTTGCACCTGGGTGGGCATCCTGCCTAGGAGATACAGTATAAGTCAGATAATTCTCTCATCACATCACTCTCAATATCTAGCATCTTTCATCTAGGGCAATTAACCCATTCTGTCAAATAGTAGGACTAGCTTATCAAAAGCAAGATCAATAAAAGCATTAGTGCAAACAGGGAACAGCTGATATTCAAAGGAAGATGTTGGAGAATGTTGCATCATTCTTCCAGTTTCCTTTCAGATTTTCTCAAATGCCAGGTCTCATAATAGTCTCTGTGTGTGGTGTATGTATGTAGTGTGTGTATGTATGTATGTATGTATGTATGTATGTATGTATGTATGTATATATGTGTGTGTGTGTGTGTGTGTGTGTGTGTAAGGTTTTTAAGCTGATAATTTTAAATAATAAATAAGGGAGACTAGTATAGATCTATTTCGAGCTAGTTAGCTCTCTTCAGCTAGCCATACCCTTACTGGGATTCGAACCAGGGAAGTATTATATGTGAGGCAGTTGTAATTGCCACTACACCACTGGCTCTATCCTTATCAGCAGAGGCAGGGGAATAAGTATATACTTTGTATTGCTGATAAGGATAGAGCCAGTGATGTAGTGGCAATTACAACTGCCTCACATATAATACTTCCCTGGTTCGAATCCCAGTAAGGGTATGGCTAGCTGAAGAGAGCTAACTAGCTCGAAATAGATCTATACTAGTCTCCCTTATTTATTATTTAAAATTATCAGCTTAAAAACCTTACACACATGTAAAGAAAAGACAACGAAACAAATAGCTTTCTGTCGGTATGGTCTCTGGTGATGAGCCGAAAGACAGAAAAGAAAGCAGTATGCTTTCTCCCTTAATTGGGGCTTAACAGAGTGTTGTAATACAAAGTATATATATATATATATATATTTGTTTGTTTTCGTAGATTTTCACGGGTACAGGTATGCAGGTCTTGGTGTGTTTGGGTCTTTTCTCATGTAAGATTGAGAATATCTGGGCAACGTTTTGACGAGATCTCACTCGCCATCTTCAGGCTGGTACTTTTGGCTTTGTGCTTGTGTGCGAGCAAAGTGTGATCTGAGCTACTGTCTCCCTATATATAATGGTGGGGAGGTTGGCTGTGTTGTCATTTCTTGATTGGTTGATGGAGTTGATGTTTGCAGATTGGCTGGTTTTTTCTTAAGAACTGGTGTGGCTGAGGTATTGGCTGTGTGGCTATCAGTCTCTTGTGTTGTAACGACTTGGGTAATGGGCTGTGTGATGACCTTCTGAGTTCTATTGTTTTGTGCTGTAATCTCCTGGGTTGTAATGACCTGGGTAATGGGCTGTGTGATGACCTTCTGAGTTCTAATCTTGTGACCTCCTGGGTCTTGTACTATAATCTCCTGGGTCATAATGACCTGGGTAATGGGCTTTGTGATGACCTTCTGTGTTCTAATCTTGTGACACCCTGCATCTTGTATTGTAATCTCCTGGTTGTTGGCTGTGTTGCAACATCCTGAAGCTTTGTGGTGTAGCCTTCTGAGTTCTGTGATGTGATATCCTGAGCGGGTGGCTGTGATGTGATGTTCCAGGTTTTGGTTTGGCTCCGAGTTTGAGGCCTTGCTCTGTGTTCATGGTGTGTGTCGGTTTGCTTGGTTTGGGGTTTGGGGTGTGTGGCAGCTGGTGATGCAGACATGGTCTGGTTTCTGGATGGTGGTTGCTTTTCATCTATGGGGTGGGTTTGGGTTTGAGTCTGGTGAGGGAGATTGGTGGTGGCATCATGTGTTGTTTTGGGTCCAGTGTTGGTTTTCGTGGCTGGGACACGTTTGTTGATAAGGGCTAGTTTCCAAATGTCTGGTAGGCAGGAGGCATCGTTCCGTTTGTTCATGTTATGGGGGTATTTCTCTATTTCGATGGCTTCCCTGATTATTCTCTTGTTGAAGTATTCAGTACTGGAGATTAATTTAGTTCCTTCAAAATTAATTTCATGTCCTCTGGCTTTAAAGTGCTGGAAAAGGGAGGAAGAATTTTCTTCTTTTCTGACTGCGTTCTTATGTTCTGCGATGCGTGCATTTATTCTCCTGTTGGTTTGTCCAATGTATGTGGCTGGGCAATTGTTGCATGGTATTTCATAAGCTCCTTGGTTTTCTAGCTGGATCTTGTCTTTGGGGTTTCTTAGGATGTTGGCTATTTTTTGTTCAGTACCAAAGGCTGTCCTGATATTGTGTTTGTGGAGAATTTTCTGATTTTATCTGGTGCCTTTGATGTAGGGGAGGAGGGCAATACCATTGTCCTGTTCTGTGTCTCGGTTTCTGGGGGGGTGTCTCCTTTAGGATTAGGTGTCACAATTACCAACAGCCCATCCCAGGTGTTCAAGAGAGCCCCTAGCTAAGATTCTGTTCAGTTCAGAGAATCCCATTCTTGGCTGGCACCGCCCATCCCTCCCCTCCCCTCCCCTCCCAACAGGGGTGGATTCAAATTTTTTAACAACCGATTCTGTGGGCCTGGCTTAGGTGGTGGGCGTGGCTTGGTGGTCATGTGACTGGGTGGATTTGGCTTGGTGGTCATATTATTGGCTGGGTGTGGCCAACTCAATATCACTCCATCAAGGCACGTATCTCCTTGCCTGGCGTCTCATGACTGTGGGGATGGTGTCATAAGTGTGAAAAATGGTCACAAGTCACTTTTTTCAGTGCCGTTGTAATTTTGAATGGTCACTCCACACAAGCAAAGTACCAGCAAAGGAGGGGGAAAAAACTCCAGAGACATTCCTGAGACGGGAAGTCTAGTCCTGCCAAGAATATAATAAGGGTTAACAGAGAGACAGTTTCTGTAAGCAACACCAGAATGTTTCCTTCCTGCCTTCCTTACAGGATTAGGCAAGTAATTTCTTCTAATAACCGGTTCTCCGAACTGCTTAGAACGTTAATATTTTCTAGCAAATAGGTGCGAACTGGTAGAATCCCACCCCTGCCTCCCACACAACCCATTTTGGATGCAGGTAAATGCAAGGGCAGGTGTAGAGGCAAAAAATGGGCTTCCCGGAAGTTCGGGAAGGCTGGAAATGGGCCTGTTTCCAGCTTTCAGAGAGTCTCTGGAGCCCAGGGAGGCCGTTTTCACCCACCCGGAGGCTCGAAGAAAGCCAGGGGAAGGCAAAATCATCTCTCCACACTGCGGTGCAGAAGGCCTACTAGGCCACACCCACCATGGCCACATCCACCCAGCAACCAGGCAGAGAACCATTGCTAAAATGTTTGAACCCCACCCTTGATCACATTCATATGATTTACATAGATTAAAAAATCCCATGCGTGGTTTCGAAATTCTTAAAGGCTATTTTATGAGATATTAAAGCAGCTTGTTCAAATCAAGCAATTGGAAGTTCCTCTAGCTAAAGGTGGGTGAATGAATGTTCTAAACTGAGTTCATGCCTCAGCAGAAATTTGTGAGGTTGAACAATCCATTTTTAAAATGATTAATGACATGCCAGTTCCTAAGCGAATTCAGCTGTGCCTTGCCACAGCTATAGGGGTGTGTAGGAAACAATATTTACTTTTCAGAAAATCAGAGAGGGCGGACTGTTAGCTTTGCTATGGTTTTGGTTAGCAAATAATGCCTACAAATTTGACAAGCCCATGCCAAAAGCACTCAACTGAAGTGTTCTCATTTCATATTGGGAGATGGCTTTTTTGATATTTATAGCAGCCTTCTGGTTTTTATTATGCATTTTTATGTGTGTCTTCACATGAAAAATACAATTAAAATGTTTATTATGTGTATTTTGGCAAGAGTTTCCATCTGTAGTTACTGAATATAACCCAGAGTTGCTGTACTTCATTGCTATATGTACCTTACTCATGAAAAGTGGAACTTATCTTTATCAAAATAGAAATGTTGGGTAGAAGACCTTTTAGTAATCCAGAAAGTAGAATTGCCAAGTTTTAAACTGGTGATGATTTCATTGGTTTCATATTTATAAATGAAATAAACTATTTTATTTATATTGAACTAATTAGACCTGTAGCTATCACACAAATGTCCATCTTCTAAAGTCGGAGATAGTCAAAATGTATATTTTATTTATACACGTAATAAAGCTATATAAAATGAATAAAGTAATAAAGCTATATAAAATGAAAATAAAGTCAATTTCTATGTGTTTTTCCTTCAGCTTGGAATTGATACAGAAGTAATTGAGTGGAATCTGAATTGAAAATCCACTGCAAATGCATATGAATTAGAAAGAGATGGATTTGCCCACTTTTTCCCAAATTCATGGAATAAATAACTTTTTGAAACACATCATAAGGAAAGGTTATAGGGAAAAGGCAAGAAGAAAATTCATAAAGGAGAACAGATAAGAGCCATTCCTAGTTACCATTTCATCAACATATCTGTGATTGGGGAAATTAATAAAAACATTTTTGTAAACTGTGTGAACTAGATCAACTATTCTGAAACATTTTTGTTGCAAGCACTAACACTATCACTTACACTCTTATACCACTTCATAGTGCAAGCACTCTCTGATCAATGTACAATGTCACTATATTGCCCCAACAATCTGGATCCTCATTTTACTGATCTCAGAAGGATGGAAGGAAAAAAAAAAGGCTGAGTTAAACTTTGAGTCCATCAGGATCAAACTCCAAGTTGCAGAGTTAGCCTGTAATACTGCATTTCAACCACGGTGCACCCCAGCTCCTGTGCAAGATGTAACGGTAGCCATTCATATTTCTTCTATGATTAGGATCAGAAAAAAAGATGTTGCCATTCTTTGGTATATAATGTTTTGATTATTTCCTCATACTATATATGTTAAGGGGCTACTTGTACATCACTAGATTTATGAAAAGCATGAATATATATAAAAAAAACAGTCAATAACTCCAAACCACTTTTCTTTCAATGATTTTCTCTCCTAATAATTAAGTGGATTACCTATTATATTCTGAACACTGTTCAACCAAGAATACAGAATAGGGTAACATTGTCTTCCCCAAAATGATGCAAATCAGAAATATTGCACTAGAACTCCAATCTTACCAAATCATTGTATCTAACAGCTATTGCATACTAGGCATGGTAGTATACATATTACAGGTGAAAATTGAAAAATTAGAATATTATGCAAAAGTTCATTTAGTTCAGTAATGCAACTTAAAAGGTGAAACTAATATATGAGATAGACTTATTATACGCAAAGCAAGATAGTTCAAGCTGTGATTTGTCATAATTGTGATGATTATGGCTTACAGCTCATGAAAACCCTAAATCCACAGTCTCAGAAAATTAAAATATTACATGCAATCAATAAAACAAAGATTGTACATAGAACAGTATCGGACCTCTGAAAAGTATAAGCATGCATATGTACTCAGTACTTGTTTGGGCCCCTTTTGCAGCAATTACTGCCTCAATGCGGCATGGTATGGAAGCTATCAGCCTGTGGCACTGCTGAGGTGTTATGGAAGACCAGGATGCTTCAATAGTGGCCTTCAGATCTTCTGCATAGTTTGGTCTCATGTCTTTCTTCTTTCTCTTGGCAATGCCTCATAGATTGTCTATGGGGTAAGTTGGGTAAGTAAGCTCAGGTAAATTTGCTGGCCAATCAAGCACAGTAATCCCACGGTCATTGAACCAGGTTTTGGTGCTCTTGGCAATGTGGGCAGGTGCCAAGTCCTGCTGGAAAATGAAGTCAGCATCCCCATAAATCTGTGGAAGGAAGCATGAAGTGCTCCAAAATCTCCGGGTAGATGGCTGTGTTGACCCTGGACTTAATGAAACATAGTGGACCACACCAGCAGATGGCATGGCTCCCCAAATCAACACAGACTGTGGAAACTTCACACTGGACTTCAAGCATCTTGCAGTGTGTGCTTCTCCATTCTTCCTCCAGACTCTGGGTCCTTGGTTTCCAAATGAGATGCAAAAGTTGCTCTCATCAGAAAAGAGGACTTTGGACCACTGAGCAACAGACCAGGTCTTTTTTCCTTTAGCCCAGGTAAGACGTTTCTGACATTGTTTGTTGTTCAGCAGCGGCTTGACAAGAGGAATACAACATTTGAAGCCCATGTCCAGGATCCGTCTGTGTGTGGTGGCTCTGACTCCAGCCCCAGTTCACTCCTTGTGAACGTCCCCAACATTTTTGAATGGCCTTTTCCTGACAATCCTCTCCAGGCTGTGGTCATCCCTGCTGCTTGTGCACCTTTTTCTTCCACACTTTTCCCTTTCACATAACTTTCTATTAATGTGCTTTGATACAGCACTTTGAGAACGTCCAACTTCTTTTGCAATTACCTTTTGAGGCTTTCCCTCCTTATAGAGGGTGTCAATGATGGTTTTCTGCACAACTGTCAGGTCAGCAGACTTTCCCATGATTGTGATTCCTATTGGACCAGACTGAGAGACCATTTAAATGCTCAGGAACTCTTTGCAGGTGTTATGGTTTATTTATTTATTTATTTATAATCGTATTTCTATACCGCTCCCTCTCCGAAAAGGGACTCGGGGCGGTGTACAGCCTAATAAATACATAAAATACAGAGATATAAAATTAAATAGAATTTAAAACCAAATTAAACATGAGTATGGCTGCATCCCAAAAATTTTAAAATAAGTTAAAATTTAAAAACCCTATTTACTTAAAACCCCTTAAACCCTTACTGGGCTAGGCCAGCCTGTTTAAAAAGTAGGGTCTTAACTGCGCGCCGGAAGGAGAGGATATCTGTCATGGCTCGTATCTCCGGGGGGAGATCATTCCACAGGGAGGGCGCTCCCACAGAGAAAGCACGCACCCTCGGGGCCGCCAGCCGACAACGATCAGGTGGTGGTACCCCAAGGAGGGCGACCCTGTGGGAGCATACTGGGCGGCGGGAGGTTGTTGATGGCAGCAGGCGGTCCCGTAAGTACCCAGGTCCCGAGCCATGGAGCACTTTAAATACCATCAGTACCACCTTGAATTTAACTAGCTGATTAGAGTGGGACACTTTGAGCCTAGAATATTGAACCTTTTCACAATATTCTAATTTTCTGAAATTGTGGATTTGGAGTTTTCATGAGCTGTAAGCCATACTCATGTCAATTATGACACATCATGGCTTGAACTATCTTGCTTTATTAGTTTCATCTTTTAAGTTGCATTACTGAAATAAATGAACTTTTGCACGATATTCTATTTTTTTTTAGTTTTACCTGTATAAGTTTTAGTCTCACATATATGGTTGGGAAACAGCATTCTGCATATCCAAACACACCAGCCTCTAGATTTGCCTTATGAAATGAATGGTAGGATTATTTAGTGATGAATGGACTGATCGATCTGAGAAACATAAAAAGGTGAGAAATGCTTTCATTTCCTTTGTTCTTGACAAACTGATAAAGCAGGAGTTTCCAAAAGTGCTGAATCTAAGCTTCCTGCAAGGGCCAAGTTTCCTTCTCATGCATTTTACATGAAACCTCTTTAAACATTTCTGTCTTTTCTTTCTTCCTCCCCATTCTCTCTCCTAATGAATTCAATGTATCAAGGAAGGTGATCTTTTCTTCCTTTTGCTGGGAGGAACTACTAAGATACCAGTAATGTATTGTTATATGGGAAGGTTATATAGAGATAGAATAAATATCTACTGGTTTTCAGACCCAAAACTATGGAGAGTTATGTATGACAAGGGACCTACATGTTTCAATACTGCATAATTATTTATATAGGTTAGTTTTACAGCGTTACATGTATTATCTATATACTTTACACACAGATAATCAAAGTTTTTCCTAATTTTTTTTTATCAACTAAGACACATTCTATTATATTCCACAAAGAGAATGCAATAGAACTTACACCTTTAGGCATTTTTTCCCAATCTGGAGTTGTCCATATATGTTTTGACTATATTTCTATCTTTGTTTGTTTGTCTTATATAGTTACCCATCTTATGTGCCACAACTCTGGGAGGTTCATAATGATAAAAAAATTAAACAGTAAACAAGGACCTAGTACCCCAACTAACACTGTCCAATACAATGAAGTATATTCCCCACTCTTCAAGCTCTTCTTATTTCAATGTTGGGGGGGAAAGTAAGTTTTTATGGCCTTCTGAAAGGCTAAAAAGAATGAAGGCCTCCAGATCCCAGAAGAAATGGTGTTTCAACAGGCAGGGAATGGAAGCAGACAAAGCACAGAAAAGGCCTGCTTTCCAGATTCTGTTATATGTCAATATTTAAAAGAAGGGATCCAAAACATGCCAACCTGTTGGACCTCGTGGAATAAGGACAGGTGATCTCACAAATAACCTGCCCCAGTGCCTTTCAAGATGATAGTCAGCATTTGAACTGCATCCAAAAAGAAACTTCAAGCCACAGTGGTGCACCATTTCATCCTTTCAAAACTCTAGGGAAGAATTCTTTTACATCCCTAATGGATACTAGTTATATGTTAATTCTAGATTATAGAGATTATAGTTAATTTACTGTAACTGCTTAGACAAAAAATAAGATTGAGAAGGTGTTTTAGCCTGACATATGATTATTTTTTGCAGAAATAGAATGCTAGACTAAGCTAGGTAAATTCAAAACATATCTCCTTATGTGCTTAATATATTGGATTCCTTATAATATTGTATTCCAGGTGATTTTTATTCAAAAACATACTACTACAGTTGATCCATCAAATCACATAGATGATAGAAATACAGTCTTGTGAAAGATAACAAGGCATTTTTTTCCAGTTTTTTTATCTTTCTGCCTAAGTACCTATTCTCTGTCTGTAGACTGTATCTCTAGTTATTTCATCTATATCTATAACTATATCATCTATATTTATATAAATGTCAATATCTATCTACATCTATATAGAAGAGTGGGTGAGGGAGGGAGAGGGAGAAAGGGAGAAAGGGAAAGAGGGAGAGAGAGAGGAAGCGGGAGAGAAAGAGAGAACCACAGATTAAAAAGTATTTGGATGTTGATTGGCTAGTGTTTGGCATAGTGCTAAGATGTTTTTCTACCCAATCAAAAAGCAGAGAAGACACTTCATACAAAGAAACACAGATGAGACAGACTTGGAAATTGATCCATTTTATTCATAATTTTCCAAGAATAATTGCCAAAAAAGGCTCATCTTCCTTTCTTCTTCTCATTGTTTTCCTTTTTTTAAAACCAGAAGTTCAGTAATCTCTAGATAAAGTTAATATAATTCAGGGGCCGTCAGAGGAATGGAGCTTGTCATAAGGCATTACTACAGACTTTGCCAACATGATTACATTGTCCTTCAACATTGTCCTTTCCTAGCAAGAGGATTAGGAGCAGGAAAGACTCTGTGGTGCAGTAGATTAATGCACTTACCTTCCAAGGTCAAACACAGAGCTTCAAGAGCTTTTTGTGGCATCTATTCTTGATATGCACAGCAGAAAAACTGCAGATGACTGAAGAAAGGACAGTGTTTTTATCAAAACTGAAATAAAATCTTCATGTACACCACCCCCTTTCCCAGATCTCTGGATCCCCTTGATTTTTCTTCCCTATTGGATTTGATTCTCTGGCAAATGTTACAACAACTTTAATGGAGATTCTCTAAATCTAGCACAAACACATTATCTCTGTAAAACATTGCCATCCTCATTCCTGAGGATAAATACAGGATATTAAGGATATTTATGATATTTCTGAGGAAGATTGAAATCATGTGGGCAATGTGATGTTAAAATGAGCAGAAAGGATCTTTTCTTTTCTTCCCAATGATCCTCAGGCTTGGAATTCATTTTCAGTTCTAGGAATCACAATTCAGCTGTCATATATCATGCAACTGAAAGTTCCTGTGCTTACATGATGCAGCAGAATAATTACACTATACATCTATAATATTGCATTATACATCTACAATAGATTTCTATGCGTACAAACAAAGCTTCTGTACTGCACAAGCCTTTGAAATCACAGCTGTTCTGATACAGACAGAAATCTGTATCTTTGTTGTCACTAATTCCATCTGTCTCAGAATTCGTTGGCATTTCTAACTGGATAAGATCTTTCGGCAGTGCTTCCAAACTGAATAACAAAGGACTGAAATATGCCAGCACCAAAGATGAGAACAAGAGAGATACTATTATGAAATAACACATATGTTGTATTGGAGAACATGCTAGTATAAAAATACTGTGGGTGGATCACCCTGTTAATTTTGTACCATTTTTTCAGTCTTCTAATTTCACATTCTATTTGACTCAAGATGTTTATAAAATGAATAGAATATGTCCATGTAGTGATATTTTAGCTTGAAAGTGGGAAATACATTCTAGTCTAGCCAGAAAACAATCACAACTTGGCTGAAATGTGAATTTGATTTTCTCAGACCCATTTTACAATTCTTACAATTGCCTTGACATGTATTGCCATTTCAGAAAATCAGATAATATTTCTGAATATATCAGTTAGTAAAAAGCTGTTATTTTGCTTATCCTGTGGCTATCTTGGGTCAAAATGAATACAATAATAGCCTTATGATCTGTTGCTTCCAAGAAAATATGCTTAAGAACATGAGATAGTAGGCCTTTAATAAGGATAGTAGAAAGATTACAAGAGAGAGAGAGAAAGACAGAGAGAGAAATCCATGTTTTTAGATGTCCTTGTCCATTCAATTAAGTTTGATTGCAGAGTCTCACTCTTCTTCTTTGTTGACTCCCAGGTATTTTTCATCTGAACTTCACATGTTTAATATGTAATGTCAATAATTGTATATCCTGCTTAAAGTGCAAAACATATCACTGGAGATTGTTCATCTTCATGCCTGTCTAGGAATTCTGTAACCCTTTTCCATTTAAAAATTACAGTATTATTTCTAACTGAAATACACAAAACTATTTAAGGGATACTCAATTGTCACTAAATTAAATGGGAATAAGGTGTCTGAATCCCCAAGGCATTTTGCAAATGCCAGTGAAAACGTTTTTTCTTTTTCCCTGTACAAAATGAAGACTGGCACATATGTTACCACAATAACTGAACCAGCTCCTGATGAAATCAGAATGAAGCTCTGAGTAAGATTTATGTGGTGATTCTTCACTAACTTTACTTTTCCAATGCTGTAGCATTGTTGGAAACCACTAGCATTAATGGAGAGGACAACATTGAAGATTGCTTTGTTTTGAGTCTCTTACTGATAGGAAGCAATGCATTTACCCCCATTTTATACAGTAAGAGCAAACTGACTGCCTTAAACTAGAGGTCCTCAATCTCCAGGCTGCAGCCCATTACATGAGCTGTTCAGAACCAGGCCAACCAAAGTGATGCACAAGCACAGGCATGCATGCATCCCCAGTTGTGTGAGCAGTGAGTTAATACATGCTTCCATGCTGCATTTGTGCAAATGGGGGGGGGGGGGAAGACGCATAGATCTGCCTCTCATGCAAATTGAGTGGCACACATACTTGCCCACATGGAACCATCTTCACTCCTCAGTCCGTAAAGCTGGAAAAGGTTGGGGAGGTCTGCCTTAACCTACTAAGATCTGGCTGAATGAAATAAATAAGAGTTCATCTTTCCCAAATATATCATTTAAGATTCTTGTCCAAGATGGACTTGATTAGCAGTATTGGGAATGGTAATCATAGTTTATAGCAGGAGTGGAAAATCTGTGCCCTTCCAAATGTTGCTGGTTCATGTCAAATATGAAATGAGAACATCTTTCAGACCCTTTGGAAATCCTATTCCAGAGCAAAGGATACAACAAGGAAGATTTTTCTTGTCTACCCTTGTAACTGCACAGAAAAAGCCAACAGTGTTTTTCCATAGTGTAGGCATTCCTCTGTTCAAAATTTGGAGATGGGAGAAAGGAGTCAAAATACATTGTGAGCAATTTTTCAATGTACTTTGCGGACAAATTCAATCATATTTGCCTTGATTTTGACTAATAATGGGGCAAGGCATAGGAAGTAACCATAGCAACTGCTTGTTAGGTTTATATGAGTTCTTTTCTTTTTTGTAGGTCTCAAGGACATGAATGTGCATGTGGAGAGAGGACAACTATCAGTTGCTGGCTTGATCCTAGCTCATTAAACCCAAATCTTATCAAACTAGAATTGTGAGGATTGGAATAAACAAAGAGGAAATGAAACACTTGCAATTGGATATTATTGTTTGTTAAATAATAATCAGGTGCAGCCAAGTCAGTGTTAGAAATGGACCACAAGAATCTGTTAAAAAAGAATTGAAAAAAGAATCTCAGGGTGTGGGTTCAGGTTTGCAAACTAGATATTTAGTTTTTGAGGAAGGTGATCCTCATCTTTATTAGAGTTTTGCAGTAAAAATTTCTGATGTGCTCAAGTCAAAACCTTAACTTTTTATGAGAGCAGTATCAGGACCAATAAGGACTGGTAAAGTAAGATGATTAATGCTTTCTTGGATCCTGGGTAGGGCCTCCATGTTTAAATAAAACTTTTCTGGAAAAGCTGTCCATCCAGCTAGAAGATAATTTTCATTATATTCTAATGAAAGGTAGGGCCTCGGGGGTTTCCGTGTCGGGGTGGCAGACTGGGGGTGGGCTGCCGGGGCCAATTTTATTAGCACGGTGACTGGGAGAGGTAGATATGCTAGGGGTAGAGGGCCGTATCCGGTAAGGGGATCGCGCTCCCGATGTTTGCAAGCGGTAGCGCGCTCCGACCCTCCATACTCATCCTGCAGCCCTGGTTGTCCGGATCCTCAGGCCCTGAATACCCGGCTGTTGTTGTGCAATGCCAGGTCCGTGGTTAACAAGGCTCCCCTGATATATGATTTGGTTCAGGAGGAGGCCGCGGACCTGGTAGGTGACACCGAAGCCTGGTTGGGCCCAGAGGGCGGTGTCCCTCTGGTTGAGATGTGCCCACCAGGTTTCCTTGCATTTCACCAGCCTAGGGCTCAGGGAAGGGGTGGTGGGGTGGTGGTGCTTATAAAGGAAGCCCTTCGTCCTAGGGAGGCCACTGTCCCTCAGACGGCTGGCTGTGAATCTCTCTTTGTGAAGTGGGAGCAAGGGGTTCAGATGGGTCTTTTGATGGCGTACCTGGCTCCCTGCCACGTCTCATCGGCCCTACCCGGACTCCTCGAGGTGATAGCCGGGCTGGCGGTTGAGACCCCCAGGCTTTTGGTCATGGGGGATTTCAACCTGCCATCGTCCGGTGAAACCTCGAGATTGGTTCGGGAATTCTTGGCTTCCATGACGGCCATGGACCTGACTCAGTTAGTTTCTGCTCCCACTCACATTGGAGGACACATGCTGGACCTGATTTTTGTCTCTGGGCAGTGGTTGAATGACTGTAATTTTGGGGAGTTAGTCATCACACCCTTGTCATGGACAGATCATTCCCTCCTTAGGTTGGACTTCTGTTCCGCCACCCCCCACCGCAGGGAGGCGGAACCACTTAGATTGTTCCGCCCCAGGCGCCTGATGGACCCGGAGCGGTTCCAGAGGGAGCTTGGGCCATTTCCTGAGTCTCTGGCTCACGGCTCGCCTGGAGACCTGGTGGCCGCCTGGGATGGGTTGGCCGCCAGGGCTCTAGTTCGAGTTGTGCCTCTGCGACCTCTGACCCGGCACAGATCCCATTTGGCTCCGTGGTATACGGAGGAGCTATGGGAGATGAAGTGCCGGAAAAGACGTCTAGAGGGCATTTGGACGGCGAGCCGTTCTGAGTCTGACCGAACACAGGTGAGATCTTATATTAAGACTTACGTCATGGTGATAGGGGCGGCGAAATCTTCGTATTTCTCCGCCCTTATTGCGTCGGCAGAAAATCGGCCTGCCGCTCTGTTTAGAGTGACCCACTCTCTACTTGAACCGAGAGCGCGGGATGACCTCTTGCAGGGTAGGGCGGAGGAGTTTTCCCGATTTCTGCATGACAAAATCGCTCAGATTCGGGAGGGGGTCGACTCCAATTGGATGGTCCCGGGGGAGGTGTCCGGGGCAGGTCTTGTGAATGTTATCTGGGGAGAGTTCGATCCTGTGACCGCCGAGGGTGTGGACAGGTTGCTGGGGGGTCTGAATGCCACCACCTGTTTATTGGACCCGTGTCTTTCCTGGTCGGTTTTCGGCCGCCAGGGAGACGACACGAGGCTGGCTCCAGGGGATTATCAACGCTTCTTTGAGGGAGGGGGCGCTTCCTACCGCCTTGAAGATGGAGGTGGTGCGGTCCCTCCTCAAGAAGCCTTCCCTGGATCCAGCTATTTTAAACAACTATCGTCCAGTCTCCAACCTTCCCTTTGTGGCGAAGGTTGTTGAGAGTGTGGTGGCACGTCAGCTCTCCTGGTACCTGGAGGAAGCTACTTACCTCGATCCGTTCTAATCGGGCTTCAGGCCTGGACATAGCACTGAGATGGCATTGGTCGCATTGGTTGATGATCTCTGGAGGGCTCGTGACAGAGGGTTCTCCTCTGTCCTGGTCCTATTAGACCTCTCGGCGGCTTTTGATACTATCGACCATAGTATCTTGTTGCGACGGTTGGAGGGGCTGGGGATTGGAGGAACCGTCCTTCGATGGTTCTCCTCCTTCCTCTCCGACCGTTCACAATTCGTGTTGGTGGGAGGGGAGAGGTCCACCTCTAGGCCCCTGGTTTGTGGGGTGCCTCAGGGGTCGGTTCTCTCTCCCCTCCTGTTCAACATTTATATGAAGCCGCTGGGTGAGATCATCCGTGGTCTTGGAGTGAGGTGTCATCTATATGCGGATGACACCCGGTTGTACATCTCCACTCCGGACCACCCCAACGATGCTGTGGGGGCTATGTCTAGGTGCCTGGAGGCCGTGCGGGACTGGATGGGCGGGAACAGGCTTCGGCTCAACCCATCCAAGACCGAGTGGCTGTGGTTCCCGGAGCCCCGATATAGCCAGCTGACACCTTCGCTGGCTATTGGGGGGGAAATTTTGCCCCCCACAGAGAGGGCCCGCAACCTGGGAGTCCTCCTGGATGTACGGCTGTCGCTTGAACATCACGTTGCGGCCGTCTCCAGGGGGGCGTTTCATCAGATCCGTCGGATCTACCGGTTGCGGACCTTTCTGGATCGGGACGCCTTGTGCACGGTCACTCAGGCCCTTGTCACCTCTCGCCTGGACTATTGTAATGCCCTCTACATGGGGCTCCCTGCGGGGAGCACCCGGAGACTCCAGCTGGTGCAAAATGCAGCCGCGCGGGTGATCATGGGGGCGTCGCGTAGCGCCCGTGTGACGCCTCTCCTGCGCGAGCTGCATTGGTTGCCAGTGGCTTTCCGGGTTCGCTTTAAGGTTCTAGTTTTGACCTTTAGGGCGACCCATGGCATGGGACCAGGTTACCTGCAGGACCGCATTCTACCAGTGATCTCCAGCAGGCCGGTGCGTTCACATAGAGAGGGTCTGCTCTGGGTGCCGTCGGCTGCTATGTGTTGTCTGGCGGCGCCGAGGAGTAGGGCCTTCTCTGTGGGGGCCCCCGCCCTCTGGAATACTCTGCCACCGGAGCTTCGTACCGGCACGGACCTGAGGGCCTTCAGGCGCGCGTTGAAGACCTGGCTCTTTGAGCAGGCCGGCCTGGGCTGAGATGGTTTTAATTGGTCTCCATATTATTCTTAATTTTAAATTGGGGTTTTAAGGGCGGGGGGTGGGGCCTTTTTACTTTTATTAACCAGCCAATATCAAATTTAATACTTTTTTAACTTTTGTATTGTTCGTGGGGTTTTAGACGGGCTGTGCACTGCCCTGAGTCCCTCGGGAGAAGGGCGGTATATAAATTGAAATAATAAATAAATAATAAATAAATAATCTGAAATATTCTCCTCTTGGTTAAGATGATTAAGAAATCATCTTAATGGCATTTATCCCCAGATTCATTGGCACAAAACTGCTTTCATAGACCATTTCAATCTGTGTTATATCTGGTACCAAGACTATTTTAGTCACCAATGTGCCCAAAACCAGGGTGGGATTCAAATTTCTTAATAACCAGTTCTGTGGGTGTGGCCCAGTTTGTGAATGTGGCTTGATGGTTATATGACTGGGTGGGAATGGCTTGTACGTAAATATTGTAAATATTTATGTAAATATTGATTTTTTTTTAATAAAAAGAGCAATTTTTACCCAAAATCAGGCAAAGCAGGCAGGCAGATTGAGTTGCTTGCAGAATCACAGATTCACTCACAGATCCGTAATCTGCTGCCTGAGTCTGCACTGAAAAATAGAAGCTTCAGTCCTAAGAAAGGTTCAACTCTGCTCTCAGGCCACTTCTCCCCGCTTCTTGAATATTACTGGGCCTCAGGGAAGCCTCCTGGGTGAGGGCAAAGCAATACAACAGTGATTTAGATTAGCTAAATCTGATAATTCCTGCTTTCTAAATAATCTAAATCGCCCGGAACAGCTAATCATTGGGGGGTAGGGGGAGGAAAAATATCAACTTACCAAAAATTAGTGAAGGTACAATGCAGGGAACGCAGGATGGTGCGCACGTCAGGTGAGGAGTGACTGGGCGGGCTGGGGAGGGGCAGGCGGGGAAGGGTGGGGCCAGCCAGTGGCATGATTTGCTGGTTCTCTGAACTGCACAGCATCGTAACAATCGGTCCGTAACCAGTAGAATCCCACCCCTGCCTGAAACTAGATGAGGAACTTCTTAGTTCTAATGAGTCTCACTAGGGAGCATTTGGAAAAAGATTGAAATTTGGACATATTAACCTATTATGGTATACAAAGTCCTGTCTTCTTCATCTTTATAAAATCAATGGGAGGGGTTATTTAGCACTTTAGAAATGGATGCATCAAGATTGCCTGTTCTTTATAATTGGTTAGATGAAGAAGACAAGTTAATATTAAATCCAGGTTAGAAGTTTTATGGGTAAGGAAAATGTTGAGTCTATAATTGAGATGAAGTTTATACTAGAATGAGTTGCACAGCTGCCAAAAAATATCAGTGTTTGGGAAGACTTCCTGGTTCTCAGAAGTCCCTTCATTTGCTAGTGGCAGCTGTGGTAAAAAATATAGTTACATAGTTAATGGTATGCTATCAGTCATCCTGAGCTGATCAGACTTAGTAACGGTTAGTCACACATTAGTTACAACCCATTCCCAGCTATTTCAGTGTACTTTATATTGGGCTTCCCTCAAAAAGTACAAGATCTACATATGATATCCAAGCTATTGATGGGGCAAAGAGAAAAAAAATCACATAATGCCTATACTGGCTACAAATTTCCGATTGGGCAGAATTTAATCTTAAAGTCATATAGATCTTAAGTCTGATTTCTGTAGAACTGTCCATCCATTATGAACTTCCCTGGCAATTCACATCAGAGGATTTCTGAGGATATCTCTCTTCCAGAATATCTGACAATTTAGAAAGACTTGTCTATGACTCATAAACTACAGATTTTACCCCTTAAAAAGTCGTGTCTGCCTCCCACTCTCTCAGTAAAATTAGAAAGATAGTAAAAGCACATCTCTTTCACAATGCCTTGATTTGTTATAAAAAATAAATTATTATTCTAATTGTTAAGTTTAATGTTTGTATTGATTTTAATTGCTTTTATTTTGATCTGATTTTCCATTTGATCTGATTGATCTGATTTTCCATTTTTAAAATGACTATAAGACACTCTGAGTGTTGAAATAAACAAAGAATCAGACATAAGTAAATAAATGACCCTATGTGCACATATGACAAAATGTTCTGCGTTCTCTTTTTAAAAATGTTACCTTCATGTTGTTTGATGCCTCTTTAGCCTTCTCTGCTAAAATCATTGCACTCACATGCCAGAATGACAAAGTAAGTATTTTGATGCCAATTCCAACCTGTACATAATTGATATAATGGTATTCATTCCATCATCTGCCACCTTGCTTTCCCCTCCTCCTTTCTAGCACATATTCATGGATACAATGCCAACACTGCCACTGAAATGATGTTGTATTGACATTAGAAGTTATTTCCTTAGGAGAAAACACTGTTATTATGAAGGATCAATAGGAATTATCCAGAAAATTAAAGGAATATTAATAAGATTTTCTACCGCTTTGGCTTTGTTTAAAAAATCAATTGGATCTGACTAAAGAATCAGGTAGTTCAATATCAGGCTTCTACATTGGTCAACTCAATGTTTCCCAAAGATCAAAAACTCAGGGTGTCTAAGTAGTTGATCTTTTCCTTCTTCTGGATATGGAAGGCTCTAACTTCTTCCCACTATTGCACTGTCCAGCAGTTCTTAACTAAATTGGGTCATGTTTGAAAGTTAATAAATAATTAGCAATTACTGATACCCTTATTGAAAACAAATGTTTATACTAAAATTTTGTGTCACCTCAGAGGAAAGAAATGCTGCATTCAGTATCACTTCTGCTTTGGTTTTCTTCTATCTGTATAAGTGTGTAATGTAAAGAATAGTGCATCTTCTTGCTTCCTAACCTCCTGACAAGACATCTTCTCTTTTACATTTCCCCTTGGTTTTTCCAAATCTGAACTGCAAAAATGGATGATTTGACTAGTTATCTGCAGCATGCTGTATTTCTTGCTGTTCAGATTTTTACAAGTGACTTCTGGATGTCTTACTTCAAAGATGCATGTGGATGTATTTTGTTTTTTATGAAATAATTTTACATGTTTGTTACTTACTTTGATGATGATCCCTTTCCTTTTATGAAAACTATTCTCATTCAGTCTCTTGAATTACTTTGTATAAATAGTCTCTTCATTGTGTTTATATCTTTTAATCTGGATTATTATCTGGCTTCTACAACTTTAATAAGGTTTATTGCATTATAATCATTTGTTTAGTTTGATTATATCACCATAGAAGTTCATTTTATTTTATCATAGAGCAAGCATGACAAATCGTATTAACCTCAGTTTTCCCTCTGTACTTAACCAAGAGGCATTTCCACTTTAATATTCTACAAAAACTTATGTATTAATCTTCTAACAACTCTTTAAAAATGTATTTTGTATATGAGCATCTAAAGGCTAACATAGCATTGAGAAGCTACCCAGTAAAAGAGAGAATAGTGGGTTACCATCTCATTTGAGAGAATTTAAGACTAGTTTGAATTATACACTAGGAGCAGTTAGAAAGGGACTGAGTAATTAATGGTTCAGCCTGCTGTAAAAATACAGTCATTGTCTTAGTGTAATGTGGAAACTAAGCAATATGTAAAACCAGCAACGGTATATAAATAAAACTGTTATGTTTTATTAACCCAGTTTAAGGTTAATTGTATTATGGAACCCAAGCTACAAAATTTAGTAACAGTCCCTACTTTTCGTATTTAGTGAATCTTGGCTTGAAAGAAAAATAGATTAAACCCTAACCCTAACCTATTCAGAAAGACTAAAGTAAAATGTTGTGCTATTTTCTGCCAATGTTTTATGTTGGCTTCCTTTACATTAATTATATCCTGATACATATAGACAATTTATCCTCTTTACACAGATTATATAGCCAATATTCTAATTATGCATGCCAAAAGTGGATGTAGATTAGTAATTTAGAAGTACCTCCAATCTTGATTCCATGGAAACCCTCCTGGGTTCTCTTGTCATGCTAAATGTACTTTTTCAATTGAGTGTACAAAATAAATGTTGCAGTACAAGTTCGTGTATAGAAGATAAAAGCCCTTGGGCTCAGAGAAAATGTCCCATTTTATAAGTAAATTTGTGTTGCATTTTGCTTCAAGATATTTATAGAGATATGAGAACCTGTGTAACAAAACATATATCTGAAAAGAAAAACATTATTGGAACAAGGTGGCTAAAATTAATTTATGTTATCAGATGTGGTTACTAAAGCAGTAAATCATTGCTGGACACGAGCATTTATCCATATTTCCATATTAATACACAGATGTCACCAGGTCTTATACATAATAATCAGATAACTGGCATCTCAACATAAACCTATGGACTTCTTTTCCAACTATCTTTAGGGAAGAAAAGGGTGTTTTATTCTGAAAGATCCATATAATAGCATTTACTATTCACCTTGTAGGGTTGCATAGAAAAGTCCACAGTGTTCATATATTTTGTGTATTATATAGTTGAAGCTCTGCAATTCAGAATCTATCATGTAAAAATACAATTTATTTAACATTGGGGATACTGGGACCGGGCTTCATTTATATAGATTAGTTATTTCTGTTTTTGAAACAATGCAATAATGAAAGCAAGTTTGGTCTAGTGGTTAATGAACCAAGCTAGAAAGTGGGAGACTGTGAGTTCTAATCCTGCCTTAGCCATGAAAACGTGAACCACTCAATCTTAGCACAACTTTGCAATGCAATTGCAATGTCCTAACTGTCAATGAATACTTCAGTTTCAACCATAACAATACAAGAGCAAACTATAGATACAAACTCAAGGTTAATTTCACCAAACTTGATTGCAGGAAATACGACTTCAGCAACAGAGTGATCAATGTCTGGAATACTCTACCTGACTCTGTGGTTTCTTCCCCAAACCCCAAAAACTTTAACTTTAACTTAGACTGTCTACTATCGAGCTCACCCCTTTCCTAAGAGGTCTATAGGGGGCATGCATAAGCGCACCAACGTACCTACCATCCCTGTCCTATTGCTTCTTTTATTTATTTTTATTTTTCTTATATGTATCCATGCATTCATAACTAAGTTTTTACTTATACCTATTATCTTGTAAGCAATTGACAAACCAAATAAAATAAATAAATAAATAAATAAATAAATAAATAATAAATAAATAAATAAATAAATAAATAAATAAATAAACTTACCTCATAGGATTGGGGTTGTAAGGAAAATAAGAGGAAAATATGTGTTGGATATACTCACCATCATAAGTTATTTATAAAAATAATAAAGGTGGGATACAAATAAATGAATAAGGTGATGATAATTTAACAAGTGGGGCAATATTTTTATTTATTTATTTATTTATAATATTAAAATGTATTTTAGACCCATATCCATCCTGGCTTGTGAAATCTTTGCAGGAGGTGACAGGCGGGTGGACTTTGGCAGTGATTAATGCTTCTCTACAGGAGGGGATGGTGTCTCAGCACTTTAAGGAGGCTGTGGTCCATCCTCTTCTTAAGAAGCCATCGCTGGACTCCACCCGGTTGGATAATTTCTGATCTGTCTCCAATCTTTCCTTTTGGGGGAAGGTTGTTGAGAAGGTCGTCGCGCAGCATTTCCAGAGGTTTCTGGATGAAACAGATTATCTCTACCCCTACCAGTCAGGATTCAGGCCTGGATTTGGGACAGAAACAGCATTGGTTGCACTTTTGGATGATCTCTGGCAGTAGAGGGATGGGGGTAGTGCATCCATCCTTGCTCTCCTTGACCTCTCGGCAGCTTTTGAAACCATTGACCATGGGATTCTCCTGGGACGGCTTCAGGGGATGGGAGTGGGAGCCCTTGTGATGTATTGGTTCACTTCCTTCCTCTGTGGCCGCTCTCAATCAGTGTTGATAGGAGGGGAGAGATCCAACCCTCGCCCACTGCTTTATGGGGTTCCGCAGGGCTCAGTACTCTCTCTGCTCCTGTTCAACATTTATATGAAACTGCTGGGTGAGATCATCCATCACCATGGACTGAGGTATCACCAATATGCTGATTATACTCAGCTGTATGTCTCAGCCCATGGTGAGTTAAGTGTTGCTGTGTCCTCCCTCTCGCAATGCCTGGAGGCTATTAGGAGTTGGATGGGGAGCAACGGGTTGAAACTAATTCCATGCAAGACCGAGTGGCTCTGGTTTGGGGTTTGTTGGTTCAGGGAGAATTATGTTTTGTTCAACATTTATGTGAAGCTGCTGGGGGAGATTATCCGTGGTCTTGGGGTGCAGTGTCATCTCTATGCTGATGATACTCAGCTTTACATCTCCACCCCAGACCACCCCAACGATGCTGTGGAGGCTATGTCCCGATGCCTGGAGACCATGCGGATTTGGATGGGCGGGAACAGGTTCCAGCTCAACCCTTCCAAGACTGAGTGGCTGTGGTTTCTGGTGCCCCGATATAGTCAGCTGATTCTGTCGCTGGCTATTGGGGGAGAGATCTTAGCCCCCACAGAAAGGGCTCGCAATTTGGGCATCCTCCTGGATGCACGGCTGTCTTTAGAAGATCATATTATGGCCGTCTCCAGGGGGGCTTTCTATCAGGTTCGCCTGATTCGCCAGTTGCGGCCCTTTCTGGATTGGGACGCCTTACGCACGGTCACTATGCCCTTGTCACCTCCCGCCTGGACTATTGTAACGCTTTCTACATGGAGCTCCCTCTGGGGAGCATCCGGAGGCTTCAACTGATATAGAATGCAGCCACACGGGTGGTTATGGGGACGCCAAGAAACTCCCATGTGACGCCTCTCCTGCGCGAGCTGCATTGGTTACCGGTGGTCTTCCGGTTTCGCTTTAAGGTTCTGGTTTTGACCTTTAAAGCAATCCATGGCATTGGACCAGGCTATCTGCAGGACCGCGTTCTGCCGGTAGTCCCACCGACCTGTGCGCTCCCACAGGGAGGGCCTCCTTCGGGTACTGATGGCATCTATGTGCCGCCTGGTGACCCCCAAGTAATAGGGCCTTCTCTGTGGGGGTTCCCACCCTCTGGAATGGTCTGCCTCCGGAGCTATGTAACAACACCGACTTGAGAGCATTCAGACGTGCACTGAAAACCTGGCTCTTCGAGCAGGCCGGCCTGGACTGAAATGGGAGTTTTAGAGCAATTTTAGAATTTTGGGTTTTAAATTTCGGGATTTTAATATTTCGGGTTTTTATTAATTTATTGGGGTTGGGTACAATTTTAAAGGCAGCCTTAGGATATTTAATCTTCTTTTAACTTTTATAATTGTGGAAAGTTTTATAGTTGGCTGTACACCACCCTGAGTCCTATAGGAGAAGGGCAATATATAAATATGTAAATAAATAAATAAATAAATAAATAAATAAATAAATAAATAAATAAATAAATAAATAAATAAAGTCTTGGATGGAGTGGCACTACCCCAAACAGACCCTGTGTGTAATCTGGACTCACAACTTCTGTTTGAAGAGCAGTTGGCGGTCATGGCCAGAGGGCCTTTGTGCAACTGCGGGTTGTGCACCAATTATGCCTTTTCCTGGATCAGCAGTCCCTACTCACAGTCACTCATGCCCTGGTCACTCTCTGTCTTGATTATTGCAACGTGCTCTACATGGGGCTGCCCTTCAAGAGTATCCAGAAGCTACAGTTGGTGTAAAATGCAGTGGCATGCATGGTTTATTGCAGAGCCTGGTGTGCACATTATTAATTATTATATTAATTATAAATTATCAATATATCAAAATATTTTACAATTAAAAAACTGAAAGAGGGATGAAAAATGAGGCAAAATTCAATATTCTGTTCATTTAAAAAATATGAAAATTTTTATTTCAATTTCCCCCTAGGCAAAGGCCACTTTTGCGGGAATCTGTCAAAATTTCTCTACAGTTTTTCAAAGGTATTGCTGTAAAAGCTCTTCTGCAGTGCTGTAGAATGCCCTGGAATTAAATGAAATATGGGTAAATAGTCAGGTTTTAATATAGTTGTTACTGTTATTAGAGGCAGACACAGAGTTGTCACAAAAGACATGATGGCAGTCAAAGTCATCCCTCTATGTGTCATACATAAAATGCATATAAAAAGGTGAGAGGTTTTGTTCCCCCAGTTCAAGCTTTCAACCTAATTTTTTTGATCTTTGGCTGTTCTACCCATTTGCAGGAATGAAGGAAATCCTTCCTTCCTTCCTTCCTTCCTTCCTTCCTTCCTTCCTTCCTTCCTTCCTTCCTTCCTTCCCTCCTTCCTTCCTCCGCCCCTCCCTCCCTCTTACTTCCTTGCTTTCCTTTTTTCTTCTTTCCTTCCATATGAATATGGCCAACAATCTTCCAAAGCACTCTGGATAGTGAGCAGTATTACTAGTAATATTCAGACTATAGCTGGATACAAATAGCTTTTCAAAATAGCTTTTCAAATTGGATATATGTTTTGTCAATATTTCTCAAGGGAAAGAAATTTCCCAACAATTTCTCAAAAGCTGCACTACTTCATATCAGGGACACCAATCCTTCATAAAGTCTGCCTATGGCATTGAATTCAATGATGGGCACTTTTAGATAGACAGTTGTACATAAAAAGACAGAGCATTCAGCCACACATTTTTGTACCTGCTTTATAGTTTAGAAAATGCAAGGATACCTTATTCCACTGAAGGGGGGAAAAACAGCTTATTATACTGTTTTCTTTAAAAAAAAATAGGAGCTTTCTCTTATTTTTTAGCTGTTAATTCAGATTCATCTCAAACAAATTGCTGAATTTCTTACCACATGGACATATTTGATAACAAAATCTCCCTCATATTTCTGGCAAAAATATGTGGGAAAACATTAAGATATCTTTGCACATCAATCTAATGTTCATTCCACAATTATGTGACTATATCAATTAATTCTCTAAATAACTGCAAGGCTTTGAAAACAATGTTTTATTCAAAAGCAAAAGCTGGAATCCTACCAGACCATGAAATAAACAAAAAAAAGTTATGGAGCTGCAAAAGAGGACTGTTTTCCTTGTGAATAAGGTAAAAAGGAACTTTGTCCCACTTTCCCCCCAAAAAGATGACTTATTGAAATTGTAATGGCAAAATAACTCCTGGGGAAAACCCAACAATTAGGTTTAAACAATCATTTTATTCATCCACAGGTTACACTGTCCAGGCAAGCCCTGAGCTAAGTTTGTAATTCTGTGCAGATGATATATAGAAATTTAACCAAGGACACCTTAAACACAAATACACATCTGTAAAGAAACACAAGCAGATTATATCCGATTAGGATACAGAATAGCATCATGGAGATATTTTCTTTATGGTGTAGGAACCTAACAGGAAGATTCTGAAAAACAACATAGTAGCTTTGATACACAACTTGCACGATTGTACTGTACTCTCCAGCATAAATAAAAGAAATACATAAAAGTGTATAATGTTAAATCATCTGCTTCTAAGGTTTGAACCAAATAGTCATTGCAGGCACAGTGTTCCTTTGTAAAAAAATCATCAGGAGGTGTTACATAAATGTATAATAAAGAACTATGTATAATACTGCATTAATAAGAGTAAAGATATGATTTCATTATTGAGTCATATAATTCAGCCTAAATGTTCCAGCTCTTTGCAAAATGTATCTTAGTTTTACTGAACTACTAAAAATATAAATGCAAGCAGCCCCAGTTTTCAGCCCATTTGCATTAAAATACAATTGGGCAATTCATGCGATAATTTTGGTTTTCAGCCCAGATAAAGTGGTTCAGTTACTTAACAGAGTAACAGAGTTGGAAGGGACCTTGGAGGTCATCTAGTCCACCCACCCCCCCGCCCAAGTGGGAGACCCTACACCATTTCTGACAAAAGGCAGTCCAATCTCTTCTTGAAAATCTCAAGTGATGGTGCTCCCACAACTTTCGAGGGCAAGCTGTTCCATTGGTTGATTGTTCTCACTGTCAGAAAGTTTCTCCTTATTTCCAGGTTAAATCTCTCCTTGTTCAGTTTCCATCCATTATTCCTTGTCTGGCCTACAGGTACTTTAGAACATAGCTTGACTCCGTCCTCCCTGTGGCAGCCCCTCAAATATTGGTAGACCGCTATCATATTTCCCCTGGTCCTTCTCTTTACTAGACTAGCCAAGCCCAATTCCTGCAACCATTAATTGTATGTTTTAGCCTCCAGTCTCCTAATCATCCTGGTTGCTCTTCTCTGTACTTTTTCTAGAGTCTCAACATCTTTTTTATAATGTGGTGGACAAACTGAATGTAGTACTCTCGGTGTGGTCTTGCTAAGGCTTTATAGAGTGGTATTAGTACTTCCCTTGATCTTGATTGTATCCCTCTGTTAATGCAATTTAGGATTGCATTAGCTTTTTTGGCTGCTGCTGCACACTGCTGGCTCATATTTAGCTGGTTGTCCACTAAGACTCCAAGATCCCTCTCACAGTTAGTATTATTGAGCTGATTTCACCCAGTCTATATGTGTACTTTTGGTTTTTCTTGCCTAAATGTAGGACTTTACTTTTCTCTACATTGAATTTCATTTTATTAGATATGGCCCAGTGTTCTAGTCTGTCAAGATTCATCTGAATCTTGAGCCTATCTTCTTGGTATTAGCTATTCCTGCCAGCTTAGTATCATCTAGTCTAATCCGTTCCTCAAGCAAGAGATGCTACACTGTTCTGTACAAATGCCTGTCCAATCTCTTCTTAAAAACCTCCAGTGATGGAGACCCACAATTTCTGGAGTCAAGCTGTTCTACTGATTGTTCTCATTGTCAGGAAATTTATTTTTGTCCTTCTTTTTGGCAGCAAAAATCTAATGTCCTCAATCTAATATATATACAAATATTAAGCAAGGCTGCAATTTCTCTAACCCACTGAGCTGCATATCAACATCAGCATTCTGGCCTGGGAAATATTTAATTCCACTTCTTTTTCAGTTCTCAGAGAAAGCAAACAAAGGGATATTTGTTGAAACACAGGAGGGCTGCTATGAATATCTTCTGGGATTTATTCATGTTATTTATTCACAAATTGTGTCAGCCTGATCTATTAAGAAATGATCATACATTTACCAAACTAGATAATATTTATGTGTGCCCTAACAGTTATAATAGTTCCTGACAAATGTATAACATAATGCGTAGTGTGAACAGAACATCTATATGTTAGAATTTGTATAGGCTTCAATCACATACTGTTGCTTTAGAATGAAACTAAGCATAAACCTGTTCAATGTGTATCAATATCTACCATGATACTACTTTTGTCAAACATTGTGATAGAGACATTGTGGCCGATATATGCATTTCACCATACATACAAAAAAGATTTTGGAGTTAATGACTGTAAAACTGCCACAGTTCCTAAAATAACTACTTTTAGCGCTTTGATGCAACCAAACCTGATATTATTCCTTTCCTTCTCTCCCCCCCCCCCAGTACGTAATCCATTAGGATGCAGATAAGGTACCAAGATAGACAGGAATGACTGTGATTTGCAGTTCTGTCTGAAGCCCCCGAAGAATGTAGCTCAGGCTTTATAAAATAAAAGCCAATAAGAATCATAACAATGTTGCTTTCTCTGCAGCCTGCAGAAAACCTAGCAGAACATGGGAATTGATAAATAAAGGCCATCAACGTCGCCTGGTACCACCAGCTTACTGCCTCCCACTGCCTGTATTCTCCTCCTTCTGCTCCAAATTGTTTTGAAATCATTGCATCTCCCATGCCTATTTCATTTTTGCAATGAAGTCATCAAACATGATGACAGGGACTTTTCCAAGAGTGAAATCAATCAGTAGCTTTCCTGTTTTGCTTTTTCTACTCAGTGAAGACATAAGTGAATAAATTCTAAATGAGACAAAGAGATGGAGGAATGGGCAGCAGCAGACTTTGTAGAACAAAAAGCAGGAAAAGAAAAGGCCAAATGATACACATATACACCCGAGGCAGGAGCTTGTTTCAAAGCATTCCTTCCATAAGCCATTTGAAAGCAAAAGCCAAACCTAACATTTCACAAATGTACAAAAAGAATTCCAATCTCCTTTGCTGAATTTGGGTCATTATACATTGTAAACACATACATGAAAAAAAAAAAACAAGAACAACAAAGTGCCAATGCTGAAATGAGAATGTGACTAATCCAGCCATTTTCTGCAACTGAGCCGACAATCAGAGTCAATTTGGCCATTTCCTTCCAAAGCAAAAAAATTGGAAATGATTCTGCATATTAAACATTTTTTGTTTCAGATAAAATTGAAATACTAATTCCTTCACTCTCCCTTTATTGATTTATATTACATCTTTCTATAAGGAACTGAGACTCTAGCTCCTGCTCCAACTCCTGTTTTCCACACAACAACCTTATAAAATGTGAGATACTGTCTATTCCATAAACTTTACAGCAGACACATCTGGACTGGACATGCCCTGTCTCAAGTCACAAAATAGCAACTTCTAGCAAGATGTATCATCCTCATGAAATTATCCATTGCTATCTATTACCAGAAAGAGATAGGTATGTAAACCTGGCAGATACTCCATTACATGTCACAGTCTTTATTCATGTAGAACATCTATGCCAGGAGTGTCAAACTCAAGGATATGGCACACAGGGTACTTAGATCTGGCTTGCAGGGTCACCCTAGAACAGCGAAGGACTGGCCTGCAGTGCCTCTGCTAGTGAAAATGGATCTCAGCCTTCCCAGGCTCTGTTTTTCAGCCACATTGGCCCCCTGCAGCCCTCGGCCAGAGAAAATGGAGCTCAGGGGCCAGCAGAGGCAGAAAGCTATCAAAACAATCTAAAAAACAAAAGGAGAAATGTTTTCTCTTTTGCATTTGAATATCCAAGAAGGGACAGGAAAAGAGAAAGGAAAAGAGGAAAGACAAAGAAAAAAATGGGAAGATAGGAAGAAAGCAAGGAAGGGAAAAAAGAAAATAGGGGATGGAAGAAGAAAGGAGAATGAAAAGGAAAGGAAAAAGAATAAAAGGGAAAAAGGAAGGGAGGGAGGGAGGGAGGGAGGGAGAATACTTGGATTCTTTATCTAGCCAACCACTAGATATAGTGTCCATATATTAGTTCAAGGCCTGTTTCATTTAATACGGAAAAATAGATCTGAGCGTTATTATTATATTACTATTTCCAATAGCTTTATGCTGAACAGCATTGGGGCAGAATTGAATCTTGCAAAAGTCAACATCTTAACTAAGATATGGCTAACTTATACTGTCTTCTCAATTTAATTCTCCAAGGGTGGGAGAGTCCCCTCCACCCTACAGCGTTGGAACAGAAGGATATAATGACCGATTGCATTAAAAGCTGCTAAGAGTTCAAGAAGAAATTTCCCCTGAATTTTGTTTCTTTATTCCCTAAGTAATGTTTACATTTAAGGTAAAGGATAAAAGTTTCCTTTCCCCTTGTCCAGTCATTTCTGATTCTAGGGTGATCATCTCTTTAGCCAAGGGAGCCAGCCTTGTCTGAAGACATTTCTATGGTCATGTGGCCAGAGATGAATATATGCCGAGGCACATGGAACACTGTTACCTTCCCAACTATTTATCTATTCACATTGGCATGGTTTCGAGCTGCTAGGTTCAACCTGCTAAATTCCTATCCATATCTCTAGGTCCCAGTTTGAAACTGATTCCACAAAACCAGATTGAATAGGATATTGGGCATGCATTTAAATTTGCATTAAATGTAAGACTCAGGTCAGCATGGAGATAATATTCCAAAATTCCTTGTAACTAACTATAACAATAGCAAAGCACAACACAATTGTTATATAAATGATAAGGGCATCTTCTTTAAAAACGGGTGATTCATATTGTATTCTTGGTCAAAATCAGTAGTGGGATTCAAATTTTTTTTACTAATGGTTCTGTGGATGTGGCTTGGTGGGCATGGCAGGGGAAAGACACTGAAAGATATAGTCAGAGGTAGTATTTGCTGGTTCTCCAAACTACTCAAAATTTCCACTACCAGTTCTCCAGAACTGGTCAGAACCTGCTGAATAACACCTCTGGTCAAAACGTGACTAAATTATACTCTTCAATATGTGTGCGTCTTGTCAGTAGGAACCTCTTTAGACTATGTGTATCTGTTAAATAGATTGTTCAAGGCATTATACAATTTTCTTTGTTTTGGGAACTGAGGCCTTTATTGATGTGTTATGAAACATTAGAATGTGACAAGTGCTGCAGGTAATAAGTTTGTCCTTCCAGTCTTCAACTAAGAATCAATATGCATATGTGGAGGTGGCAGCTGGTACTTCTTGGTTTCAGGGGAAAAGTTAGGATTAATGAAGAAACTTAATTTTAATAACATGTGTGGTTGATTTGCAAGACATGTAAACAAAAGCTGAGCTTCTGACTAAAAGTTTGTATTTGACATAACCAAATTGTTCCACTTCAGAGAGAAAAATGTATCCTTTACAGAAAAAATACATACACATTTTTTATGGAGCAGATTTGTTTTTATTTGGTTTCATGAATAAATCAGTTATATTTTCAGAAGTCTGCTCCAATGTGCTGGCAAACCAACTATGCAGATGAAAGGAATGATGCAAACAGCTGCAGTGTTATAACCTATGGCTTTGTAAAAACAGGCAATGCCTAGTATCATCAGAGACAATGTGCACGCCTTTATGACTGCAGTAAAATGGTAGGGCAAAAAGAGGCATGGAAAGAGCAGATAGAGAATCTCACTAGTCTGCCTATCAGTATTCTGATTTTTTTAATATCACATGACAGATGTACAGAAATAAAGGTACAGAATTAGAGATTCAGTGACTTAAACATCTCATTTCTTTAATGTACTAAAACACATACTTTTCTAATGCTTAAGAAAATAATTACATGTTTGAAAATATCCAGATAGTGTGTGATAAAAAGTTAGAAGCAGAAGGTTCAAATCAGGATTGTTAGACGTCATGAAGACTTTTTAGCTCTTAGTTTTTGTATATTCTTGAACATCAGTGATATTGTAACTACAAAATAAAGGAGGTCCCATATAGAAACGTTGCTCAAGAAATGTTTAGAAGCTAAATCAGAATCTACCCAAACATTTCATAATAGATTTTTCTATAGTGTTCTATAATGTACCTTAAATGAAAAAAATACATACAGATGGATTTATTTTGCATCTGTAACTACTTTCTAGTAGGTTTCAAAGCAAAATAGTATTTTTGATAACAACACAGTAGCTCACATGCAAAATGTTGCTGTTTTGTCACTGAAGTTAAACACTTTTCATAACATGTGAAGAAACAAAAATTCATGCTTGGCGGTATTGAAGACCAATTCTTCAACAAGGTAATGTTAAATTACTTTTTCTTTTAAAAAAATCATGTTTAGTCAATATCTCTCTCTCCCACTCATGAACATAAAAACAACAACCAGAACAATAGAAAATTTAGATAATTTTGTATCTCTCTTTCCTTTGTAATCTTATAAGCAGTCCCCCAGCAGGCTGCTGGGGGGTTCGAAGGGGCTTGGGGGAGCCCCTAGCTAAGACTCTAGGCTGACCCTGCCCACTCCACACAGCCCATTTTGGATGCAGGGCCTGTGTGGACTCTCGAAGTTCAGGAAGGCCAGAAATGGCCCGTTTCCAGCTTCCAGAGAGCCTCCAGAACCTGGAGATGGCAAACATATACACACACACATACACACACATCATGGTGCAGGAGGCCAACTAGGCCATGCCCACCATGGCACACCCACCCACCAATCACGCAGAGAATCCTTTGCTAAAAAATTTGAAGCCCACCCCTGCTTATAAGTAATTTCAATGTATGCATATTTAATCATTTATAGAATGGAGCAGAATAAAATTCATTATGGTCAATGCCCAATGCAAAATCACTTGTAACAATAGTGATTTTACATTTTAATTCTACATAGAAAATCAAATTGCTTCATATATTATCATTTCATTTTACCCATGTTTCTCTATACTGTATTGAATGGCAGTGAATAGCTTTCAGGCAAGCTTTTTCCCAGCTATACGAAAAGTTATCATGGATTGAAAGTAGAACAGGACTGTATTTTTCATTGAACCATGTCCTATAATTTGGCCATAATATCAGCAGATTACTCCCTCTAATTAGTGATCTTTTCTGTTATTAACTTTGCTCATGAAAACAAGCATGAAAATGGAATAGAGATTAGATAAATTGGCACAGAATACATACTATATAATATCATGTAGACCCTGGAGGGGAAGACGAAGGTGTGAGAAGAATTTGATGGCAGCGGCAGTTGACAGCTTCGAGGGAGACCCCATTTGCTCTGACATGTGAGTGATCAGCCATCTCGATGACAGACTGAAGCCATGGTGCTTTAACCCAATGAGGAAGACACCAGAGCATGAACAACGTTTCTAGCATCAATTGGCAGATCAGATTTGAAAGTGAAGGAGGAGGAAAGTGAAAGTTGAGGAGAGAAATGGTAGAGAGAGATGGCAGAACTGTGAGTCTTAAACAAAAGGACGGAAGTCCAAATGGAAATGGCGATCTGGCAGTGAAAACAAGGAACCCTTAAGACAGAGATTGAAGCCAATCTATTTGATTAAAAATTGGTTGGTATTTTGGAATTGTTCTGATAAATTTGGAGTTGATTTAGACTGATTTTTTAGGAATTTGGAGCCTAATCTGATGGATTTGTGACTTGTAAAAGAGGAAGAACAGTGGAAAAAAGTAAGAGGCAGGACTGAATCCAAGAATGGAAGTGATATTTTGAGATTATACAGAAGAGAAGCTGATGCAACAGACTGTGACTAAACAAAACGTGAATGGACAGGGAAAGAAAAGTGAATGAATAATATTGGACCTCTTTTTACAGAATATAATTAATTAAATAACATTTTGATTAAGGTTTGATTGAATTTATTAAGAATTTAAAACATTAAATGACATGAAACTGAAGACTGATGAAATATTACCTTGATGATTATTGATTGATTGATTATTAACAACTAATGAAATAAGTAATGTTATATATATAAGAAGTGGAATATAGAACTATTCAAAAGAAACTGAACTCTACAGTTAAAGATAAAGAATATAGTTAATATACCATAATATAGTAATATAATATAGATGTATAAGAACAATTTATAGTAAGCATATTTTATGCTATTATAATCACACCCTTTCTCTCTTTTCTTTCTTATTTTGATACTACCCTTCCTGCTATCCCTTTTGCTCTCTCTCTTCTTTATCTTCTTTAAGAAGATTGAATCAACTTTGAATAATTTAGAATATCATAAGTTGGAAAGGTGACAAGATATATTTTAAGGGAAATTATTGAATAGAATTCATAATGAAAGGAGAATTAAATAGTGAATGGTAAAGTGGAAGGATATCTACAACAAAGTTAGGAACATGACCAGTGCTACAACAACGACCTTGAAAGGGAAAAAAGCTATTTCTTGTTCATCAGTGTCTATTGCATCTCCAGTGGGCCAAAAAATAGAAGGAATGCTGAACATGGAAAAAACAAACAATGCAGCTAACATGCAGACGATGCAAGCAACATTAACAGCTATTCAGGAAACGATGCTTAAAATGCAGGAGACAATGGTAAACAACCACACAGATATGAAGATGGAAATGGGAGAATGAAGGGTAAGATCCAAAATGTGGATGAGAAGATAGGAATGATCCAACAGACAATGGAGAAGAATGAACAAAGAATAAAGAATATAGAAATCAAAGCTGAACAAACAGACAAGAGATTGGAAGGGATCCATCTCAAAATGGAATGTGCAGCATTCTATTTGAGGTTCCAAAATGTATTGGAATCCAAAGATGAAGATCTGGGAGCCATAATGTCCCACTTAATAGCAGAGGCATTGCAAAGGGACCAACAGAAAATAGTGAAAGAATTGGATGAGGTCTTCCAAATCCACACAAACTATGCTAGATGAAACAAGCTGCCTAGAGAGGTCCACCTCAGGTTCGCCAGAAAAAATGTAAGAGATACTGTATATAGAATCACAAAGGACAAGCTGATGGTGTACGAAGAAAAAGAGATCACGACCTTGGAACAAATCCCAAGGCAGGTAAGAGAGCTGAGGAAGGACTACATATCTCTGGCAATACTCCTGAATAAACAAAACATCTGGTTCCGATGGCTGGTCCCTGAAAGAATGCTGTTGATGTGGCAAGAAAGAAGAGTAAAAATTGACAGTATTGAAAAGGTGCACGAATTTTATGATCAATTGATAGAAATAGAGGAAGAGAGGAGCAGCAAAGAAGAGTTGGAAAGCAAGAGTCAGGAGGACGAACAAGAAGGCCAACAACAGGGAATACAGGAAACGGATCAAGAAGAGAGAGGCAAAGAAAAGAGAGAATACCCAAGGAGAGAAGGACTAAGAATAAGACCCCAAAGAGAAGCAAGAACCAGCAGAAGATTTAGGTAGACTCAGAATCAACAATGGAAAAAGAGATTAAACTACTCTCAATAAACAACAATGGATTAAACTCCCAGATCAAGATGAAACAAATATTCACTAAACTAACTAAACAAAACATCGACATTATATGCCTGCAGGAGGTACATATCCAAAAACAACACAAAAATACTTAGAATGTCCCAAGTTGGGTGTATTATTTACAGCATTGGCAGATCAAAAGAAAAGGAGAGTAGCAATTTATGTAAAAAAACAGATAAAAGCAAAAAAAAAAATATGCAGATGAACAAGGCAGAATTTTAATGATACAAATTAATTTATATCAAAACCAGTTACTATTTGTGGGGATATATGCCCCTAACGATAACCAGAAGAAGTTTTATAAGAGACTATATGATAAAATAATTAGTGTAGGTGAAGAAAATATTTGCTTGATAGGGGACTTTAATGCCATTGTTGATGTTAAGAAAGGCTATATTAGTATGGAAGAGACTAGGAAGAAAAAAAAGAGAATTTTACCAAAAACTTTTTTTGATTTAACACAAGAGACCAATTTGGAAGACATATGGAAGAAGAGGAATCCAAATGAGAAGAAATTCACATTTTATTCTAATCCACAAAAATCATGGTCCAGAATCGATATGGTATGGGTCAATGGGACAATTGAGAAAGACATTAGTAGAAATAATGCCCAATATATGGGCCAATCATAGCCCGGTTAAAATTATATGGAAAGGACATAATAAAAGGAAAAGGAGATGAATATTAAATCCATAAATAACAAAAGAAAAAGAATATATTCAAAGAATTAAAAATGAGTTAGAAATATTCTTTAAGGTTAATTTAAAACAACATACTAGTTTACAAAATTTATGGGACACCACAAAGGCCTTCATGAGAGGCATATCAATAGCCTATATAGCTAAGAAAAATAAAGAAAAATCGAAGAAACAGAATGAATTACAAGAAAGGATTTAAAAAATTGAATATGAGCTCCAAAAAGACCCCAAAAATATGGAAGCTTAAGAAAGAAATAGGGATGATTAGACATGAATTAAATTTGATAAATATTGAGAAAAATGCACACAACTTAAAAACTCTTAAACATAATTTCTTTGAATCAGTAAATAAACCAGGAAGGTGGTTGTCTCATAAATTAAAAATAGAGAAAGAGAAAAGATTAATTCAGCAATTTAAGGATGCGGAAGAGACAGTGTATTATCAGATGGAGGAGAAAAAGAGAATTGCACAAAGGTATTTAGGCTTTATAAGCAAGAAGAAGTTATAGAACAAAATATTAGCTACTACTTGGAGGGAAACGGTCTGAGCCCAATCTCAGAAGAAAACAGAGAAATACTTAACAAAGTAATAACACCAACAGAGCTACAAAAGGTGATACAAAAACAAAAACAATAATAAAACACCAGGTCCGGATGGTCTACCAGGCAAATTATATAAAAATTTATCTGAAACATTTGAACCAATATTACTGGAACTATATAATGAGGCATTAATGCAAGCTAGACTTCCGAGGTCCTGGTCCAAGGCATACATCTCTTTAATTGCAAAAGATGACACCAATCAACAACTAATTGTGAACTATAGGCCAATCTCGTTGCTAAATACGGATTATAAGATATTCATGCCAATATTGGCAGAAAGAAAGAAACCAATTCTGAGTGAACTTATACATACAGACCAGAATGGTTTCCTGCCAAACAGACAAATCAAAAACAATATTAGAACAGTACTAAACTCGATTGAATACTATGAAGCTCACCCAGAAAAACAGGCAACCTTAATCTTCCTAGATGCGCAAAAAGCATTTGATAATTTCAATTGGAAATTCATGTTATATCAGATTAAAAAGTTGAATTTTGGCACCAATATAGAAAAAACATTACAAGAAATATATTCAAATCAAAGTGTATTATTAAATGGAGATCGCACAGAAGATTTTGAAATTGTAAAAGGAATGAGACAAGGGTGTCCATTATCATCTCTGCTATTTATCTTGTCTTTAGAAGTGTTGCTAGCTGCAACCAGACAAAACCCAGAGATTCACGGAATTAAAATTAGAAATGAGGAATATAAAGTTCAGGCATTTGCCAATGATTTGGTATTTATAGAGGAAGATCCAATGAATTCGAGACCAATATTGTTGTAACAAATAGAAAAATTTGGGGAAGTGGCAGGATTCAAAATAAATAATAATAAAAATAAGATGATAGTCAAAAACTGTATAACAAAACAGAAAGTAGAATTAGAAAACATAATGGGACTGCAAATAGTAAAAGAGGTGAAATACCTGGGAATTTGGCTATCATGCAGATATTCATACTAAAGGAGGACAATTATGTTAAACTGATTAAGCAAATTAGAAAAGAATTGGAATTATGGGTGTTAGAAGTAAATTTTGGTTATTATACTTGAGAATATACAGAACCAGACTGTAGCCATTTTGTGTCCGCAATCTGAACTTTTAAAAGATCAGAACAGTTGGGAAATGTGTTTTTGTGAGACAAATATGTTAGATTGCAAAAGTATGTTCTTGGCCTAAGTTGGAATTTTGTTCCAAGGGCACTCTGACATTATATAGTCACATTAATCAAAATTAATGATTATATTATAGCCTTCTGATAATTGCATAACCGGACATCTGGAGATAAATCTGAGAAAAGGATGTTGGTAACTGTCGAATGTCAAGTGAGGAAAGGTCAGTGGAAATAGCCACAACTTTCCTATGGGATTCTATGTATTTTTGTAATCAAAAAACAAGATGTGTTATGTCACTGTTTATATAACTATATTTGGTATAAATATGTGGTCTTTCTGGGAAAAGGCGCTTCCTTTTTCTCATACTATGTTTGGTATGTGTTAAAAGGTGATCGATACTGTAGTATCTTAAATAAAGCCAGTTATGTGTTTCAGCATATCAAGTCTGTTCTTTTTATTTCTGCTCTTACACATAACATTAGGAAGAATAGCATTGCTGAAAATGAATAATTTACCAAAACTTATTTATCTATTCCAAATGATCCAGTGGTGGGATTCAGCCAGTTCGTATCACTTCGGGAGAACCGGTTGTTAACTTTCTGAACAGTTTGGTAAACTGGTTGTTGGAAGAAATCATTAGGACAGAGAATCGGTTGTTAAATTATTTGAATCCCATTACTGAAATGATCCCAATTAAATTAGGGTAATCTTTCTTTATAGAACTAAATAAAATGACATTCAAGTTTGTCTGGTTGGGCAAGTATTAAAATGAAACTATTACAAGATCATAGGAGCAGAGGCGGTCTTGGATTATCAGAATGGGAGCTCTATTTTCAGGCAGCGGTATTGAGTTGGATCAAGGATTGGGTTAAAATAAGAGACAAGAGAATCTTAACATTAGAAGGACATGACCTCCTGATAGGTTGGCATGCATTTTTGTGGGAAAACAAAAGTAATGTATATACCTATTTTAATCAACATTTAATAAGAGACTCATTGATCACAACCTGAAAAAAAAAAATCAAAGGCAAGCACTATATGGAAATTCCACAATGGCTGTCAACCACGGAAGCCATAATCCATCCAAATAGATTAGACCTAAGGAAAATGGTAAGTTACGAAGAACTATTAGATAGTCAAGGGAAATTAAAATCAAATCAAGAACTAAAGGAAAATGGAATCATAATTAATTGGTGGCCATATTTGCAAATTCAAAATAAATACAAAAAAGATTTAAAAGATTTTGGCTTTGACAGAGGGCAAAACCAATTAGATAAAATATTAATGGGACCGTAACAAAAATATATGACTAAAATATACAAATATTTATTAGATTTCAAAATGGAAGAGGAAACAGTCAAAGGCACAATGATTGTATGGGCACAGAATTTTGGATACATTAGAGGAATGGGAGAAAATATGGAACATAAATTATAAGTTAACTGTATCCGCAGCATACAAAGAAAATATGTACAAAATGTTTTATAGATAGTATTTAGCTCCAACAAGATTGGCAAAAATTTATCCCAACATGAGTCCCAAATGTTGGAAATGTAAAAAAGTTGATGGTACATTTTATCACATGGGGTGGTTATGCCCCAAGACATACTGGATCCAAATCAAAAATTGGTTACAAGAGATCACTGGGTATCAGATTGAGTTCAGACCAGAAACCTTCCTCTTAGGAATCATTTTATTTATTTATTTATTTTATTTATTTTTTTATCAAACAATTATTATATAACAGGTATAAGTATAGACATGGTTATAAATACATGAAATGGATACGAATAAGAAAAAAAGAAACAATAGGACAGGGACAGTAGGCATGTTTTGGTGTGCTTATGCACGCCCCCTACAGACCTCTTAGGAAAGGGGTGAGGTTGATAGTAGACAGTCTAAGGTTAAAGTTTTTGGGGTTTGGGGAAGAAACCACAGAGTCAAGTAGAGTAGTCCAGACATTGACCTCTTTTGATTGGTGATGAGCAGCAAATCTTCCACGATCAACTATTTATTTTAATCAGGAAGGGAAACAGTAGGGACCCACTCGCAATCAAATGACCATCGGAGCAAGAGCCTTACCTTGCTAGTTATATGCCGCCATCTTCGAAGATCTAAGATCTAATCTATCATCAAAAATAGATTACCAAAAGAAGTAAAATACTTATTGTTACATATTACAACAGCTGCCAGAATAGCGTTTGCGCAGGTATGAAAAACAACAAATACTCCTAATGAAGAACTAAGAATACATAAAGTAACAGAAAGTGCTGAGTTGAACATGTTAACAATGAAACTGAAAGAAAAAGATGACTCTGAATTCTTTTTAATTTGGAACAATTGGTATAAATGGTTAACAAACAGAACTAAGAAGTGAGACAAAAAGCCTAACTGAAATAATCCTTAAGAAAGTAAAACAAAAGTTTGTAAATTAATAAAGATATAAGAATAGTAATCTTAGTTAAAGCTATTATTTAATATTTGACAAATGTAATATAATGTATTATGATATTTAAACCAAAAACCTGTACAGATGCCAAGAACGCTGTTGATACCATGATGTTTTAAGATGTAATAAAAGAAACTCAATAAAAATATATTTTTTAAAAAAGGAAAAGAAAATACCTTATTAAAGCATAGCTTAATGCTTTTTACAATTCATCAGTTATTTTATTGGAAATTTAAACACTCCAGATAGTACCATGCTTATATATAGCACAGGAACAATTAAAAGACAATTGAACCACACTGCAGCAACAGAAGTTTGCCCCTTCAGCAATGTTGTGTTTCTTAATCTTACTAGGTGATTTTTTTTTAGTTCCAGTAAAACTTTAAAAGGCTTTAGATTTTTCCACTTTTTGTTTCTGAATTATCCTAAATTAATTTGACAGATCTCAGCTACTACCAGTACAGTAATTCCTCATCTCTAAAGATGACTTATCTACTCATCTACTTGTTGCAGAATACCTTATGCCACCAGACTCAAAATTCTAGACCTAGAAAACCTAGAACTACGCCGCCTTCAGTCCGAGGCTGAATAGTCAAGAACTTGTTGATGATCCAAACTCTGTCAAGGATCTTGGACTACTCATCTCTAATGATCTAAGTGCTAGAGCCCACTGTAACTACATATCCAAAAAGGTGTTAAGAGTTGTTAACCTAATCTTACGTAGCTTTTTCTCTGGTAATATTACACTAATAACTAGAGCATACAAAACATTTGCTAGACCAATACTCGAATACAGCTCATCAATCTGGAACCCACATTACATATCTGATATTAACACAGTTGAGAAAGTCCAGAAATATTTCACAAGAAGAGTTCTCCACTCCTCTACTCATTGCAGAATACCTTATGCCACCAGACTCGAAATTCTAGACCTAGAAAACCTAGAACTACACCGCTTTCGGTCCGATGTAAGTACAGTATATAAAATCATATATTGCAATGTCCTACCTGTCAATGAATACTTCAGCTTCAACTATAACAACACAAGAGCAAACAATGGATACAAACTCAAGGTTAATCTCACCAAACTTGATTGCAGGAAATACGACTTCAGCAACAGAGTGGTCAATGTCTGGAATACTCTACCTGACTCTCTGGTTTCTTCCCCAAACCCCAAAAACTTAGACTGTCTACTATTGACCTTACCTACTTAAGAGATCTGTAGGGGGCATGCATAAGCGCACCAATGTGTCTACCGTCCCTGTCCTATTGTTTCTTTTATATATTTTTTATATGTATACATGTATTCATAACTATGTTTTACTTATACCTATTATCTTGTAAGCAATTGACAAATAAATAAATAAATAAATAAATAAATAAATAAATAAAAATACAGTTTCTCCATCAGCATTTTCTACTTGATCTATTCCTTTTTCTGCTGGTGAAAAACAAGGCCGGAGAGCTGGCATTGAGTGACAGTAGCACCATGGTAGCCATTTTCCTAGTGCCCTTGGTGAAAATTTATTTTCAAGAAAAATGAGATCCATCAAAACAGAATCTGTAGAAAACAAATGGACAGGTAATGCACAGAATCAAGTATGATGAATCTGAAGAGATTTCTCAGCTCAGAAATTGAATGCAAATATATTTACCTTTGGAGAAGTTGACAGACACAATGAATATATTTGCTTTTCCTCTTTTGGGGAAGAGATAATTAGTCTAATCAGCACTTACTTCAGAAGGCACTTGCAGTAGATTTTGAAAAAGTTTTATTTTATTCCCTGTCCTTTTTGAAGAGCTGTTTATGAGCAAATATCTAAGAAGTTGTATTTTCCTTTGAACACTTTCCAGGGAATTCGATTCACTTTATACTGGCCTTGGAGAGTAACAAATTAGAGCTTGAAAGTAGACTTGCATTATATGCTAATTTTGTTTACATTTGGTGCAAGGTTAATTTGCTCTGGTTCTTTGTAGCAATAAACTACAATTTTGTAATTCTTGCAGCTCATTATATAACAGAAAACATAGTCTGGTTGTCTAATATGTAAGCTTACAGATTTTGCAGATTTTCTGTATCTTAAAGAAGCTTCAGCATGAAGTGCATACTCTTGTGAGTGTAACTTCCAAGTTAACATAGGAAAATGGATAATCTCTCTACAAATCCATCAGTTTCAGCCAACAAAACTATTTCAGATAATTAATTCCAAGTAGCAGTAGCTTTCAAAGGTAGTGGCAAACTGATGAGCTTTGTTTGATAGCCATGTGGGTTAATTTAATTTATTCTATCAATGCAGTGTGTTAAGATAGCAGTTACTCTATTAGTCTGGCACTTTAGCTCTTTATATGCTGCATATTCTGCATATCTATCATTGATGGAAATAAAGATATATGTTACTGTATGAAGATATTATATAGATGCAGTATTTTATGTAATAATTTTAACAAATGCATTTGGATGTGTATGTAAACCAGACAATTATGAGCTTTTTTAAAGAAAAGAAATCTTAAACTATTATGCAGAATGTTTTAATAAGTTTTGTCCATTACATCAAGCCCCATATTTTGTGGATGCCAGTAATAAGATTGCTAGATGTAAATTTCTAGAAATATTACTGCTATGTATCTTTTAACCTAGCTATTCTTTACGTGATTCACCCAGTAGCATAAGTATTGGCTGTGTATTATAATTATATTATTATTTATATATAATTCCTATTATTATTTCTCTTTTACATAATACCCTAAAGATTCTTCCATCACAAGAAAATCATTTAAACCTGACACATGCCACGTAGTTTCTATTGGTAGCTACATTCCCAAAAAAGATACAACATAGAACAAAGAAGGGACTGATTTTGGAACCTGGACAAAATCTAGATCACTTTTTACTTAATTAACTAAATTGGATTGCTTTCAATGAGTTGTTATTTTCTTATTCTCTTGTATTAAAAACTTCAAATTAATAGCCACATTTGAAGCAACTCTGGGTTTCAGTGAAGGCTTTCATTGCTTAGGTTGTACATCCTCATTTTAGCCAAATTTTGGCTAAATTTGACTATTAGTCTTATTGTCCAAATAACTATTTTCACCTGAGGTTTAAGCCTATCTAATCCTCTGTTGAATGTTGCAATTAAGATTTAATTGGCATCAATCCTATATAACATACCTGTTTCTGAAATATAATTGTTTTAACATGTTACAATCATTATACTATAGCTCCTGAATAAGCCTGCACTGTTTCTAGGAATGGCTAAGAACTTCATACACTTGGACCTGTTTTCTATCTGGTCTGAAGGAACTTAAAAGAAAAGATGGGATATGTAATCTAGGCCTGAGACAATACTGTATGATCAACGTCAAATAAAAATACCCCTTTGGAGAGGCACTATGTGAACTGTTGGTGTTGAGAGAGATAAAAATATTTTGTACTTTTAATTTTATCTATTAGAAATTAAGATTACATTATATCTTTTATACTTTAAATGCAGAAACCATATTTTAAAACAAGGCAGCTAGGATATCTCAAATCTTTTTATTTAGTGTGAAGCATGCAACTTAAGTAATTAATTAGCTAATTATAATTATATTGAAATTACATAAGAATCTCAGAATACATCATTGTCCTCATAAGAAACTTATATATAGGTCAGGAAGCCATAGTACTAACAGAACCTGCTGAAACAGGCTGATTTCTTTTCAGGTTGGCAAAGAAATATGACAAAACCGTATACTCTCCTCTTTATTATTCAATCTATATGCTGAATACATATTTAAGGGAGCTGGATTGGAAGATGAACCTAATTTTAAAACTGGAGGAAAAAAACTCAATAAACTATGCTATAGTAATGACATTACCCTGATAGCCAAAAATACAAAGGATCTAGAAGCCTTAATACAAAAAGTCAAAAAGTTTAGTGAAGAAATAGGAATAAAATTAGATATAAAGAAGACCAAACTAATGACAATAGGCATAACAACCAGCTTTAGAATTGATAGTAAAAATAGTAAAAACCTCAAAATGATGGATAATCTTTGTCTTTTAGGGTCAACCATTAACAGGGAAAGAACAAGCAGTTGAGCATGAAGGTCTTACCAGTAGAAGAGATAATCAGATGCCAATAGGTTTTTATTCCTATAACACTCAAACTAGTATAAGTATTTCCTATGATACTCCATGGAAGCAAAAGTTGGACTTTAAAGAAGTAGGATAGACCTTCTGAAATTTGAGGTTTGAGAAGATTCATGAGAATACCATGGACAACCAAAAAGAAAGAAATAAACCAATGGGCCATTGAACAAACTAGAATTTTCATTCAAGACATAAATAACTAGACTCAAATTATCCCATTTTCACAATTGTGCAAACATGCAGCACTTGGAAAAGTCTCTAGTGCTGTGAAAGATAGAAGAAAAGAAAAGTGGATGACCAGCAACCAGGTGGATGGACCCAATTACTGTAGCAATGAATGCACCATTGGAAGACTTTATGGTTGTGGAAAAAATCTATCTGGTTTCTAAGAACTGAATACAATTTTATAGCACATTTATAACTGCTTAGAAACAAAATAATTTATAAAGAATTGGAAATTTTCAGCAAACAACCAAGCATTTTTAATAAATAGTTTGAAGGTATGCTACATTGCAATTAATTTTCTTTTGATTTTGTTGTTTTGGTTTCAATATGAACATCAACATCAATATTGACAACTTGAAGCTGTATATTTCAAAATATACTTGAAGACTGAAAACCCTTCTAAGAACTGAATTCTAATTACTTTTATGAAGCTGTCATATTATCATTTTTATTTCATCTCTATATCTGTACAGTTACTGTTGATTGCAAGTTTAATCCAGGTTTAATCCTATTTATCCAATAGGCAGTCAAAGGCACCTTCTAAATAAAGTTTATCATTTCATCCTATATCATATCTGAAATATTTTAAATTATTTAGGGCAACTATTATGCTGCTTTAACAAAAAATTGTGAATTCAGAGTTACAGAAGCACTATACATTGTGAAAGATATCCTTTGGCAATAAATATTAGAGCAGGAATAAAACTATGATCCTCAATATGACAATTAAGGCATTATCAGCATGTTCTATTGCTTATGATGTGATGGAACAATATACAATATCCAACTTCCTATATGAACAGTCATTTTGATATGACTTTCTGAAACATGGCCAATAAAAGCTTTGTCTGTCTTAAAAAAATGTTAGCATTTTTTTCAATTACACTGTTACAAACTAGAAAAGGGGAGGGGGAATATATTGAAGAACCTAGAAGTTATTGCCCAATCTGCCATACGGCCAATATATTTGATTTTTTTCTATCACTTTCTCTCATCCACCCCTCTCTTTTTGCAGAATGAGCTTTGGTAAAGTGCAAATTTTCTCCAATTTGCTTCATTAAAATTATTCAGCAGATGGTATTCTAATTTATTATTGGCTATCTGTGCTGATTCGAAGTAGGTCACTAATATGAGTACTTGAGACTAACAATCTGAGCAGTGTCAATTAGTTGACATTAATGGCATAAGGCTATGCAGTATTTTTTTTCTGCCAAGCTCACTTGATCGATGTGTATATTTAAGTCCTTGGTTAAAATATGCCTATTCTTGGTATGGGGCCTTGACAAATGGTCTTGCAGTAGGAAAACACAAGAGTAATGAATCTACAAGAGGCTTAAGCATGCTCTCAATATTACTCAAATGAGTAATTCATCTGCATTCAGTGTGATTGCTCTTACAGACTTCACTGAGCTATGGATTCTGTACATACAGAAGGCTTTTTGAGGCATTTGAAGTACCTTCTACAAATGAGGAAACGGAACTCAGACATAGTAGATTCTGTTGTGCACATCAAAGACAGATATTTGATTTGATTTAATTGTTCCATTGCTCCCTCCCATCATCCTTCATACATATACATAACAATCGTTGATCAGTGAAGACTTTCTAAGTGGGTTAGAACTCTAGTTTTCCAGGATTCCAAATCACACATTGAAAATACAGGAAACTAACTGTTGGGTGTGTCTATGTATTTATGTATTTATGTATGTATATGTATGTGTGTATGTGTGTGAAATATGAATATATATATATATATATATGCAGGTCTTGGTGTGTTCGGGTCTTTTCCCGTGTAAGATTGAGACTATCTGGGCAACGTTTCAATGAGATCTCACTCGCCATCTTCAGGCTGGTGCTTTCAGCTTTCACAAGCACAAAGACGAAAGCACCAGCCTGAAGATGGCGAGTGAGATCTCATTGAAACATTGCCCAGATAGTCTCAATCTTACACGGGAAAAGACCTGAACACACCAAGACCTGCATACCTGTACCCATGAAAATCTATGAAAATACACACACACACACACATATACATACATACATACATACATACATACATATATATATATATATATATATATATATATATATATATATATACATATATATATTCATATTTCACATGTCACCACATGTGGAATATGACTACATACATATATACATACATCTATACAGGATGAACTAGCATTTTTTTAATTTTCTCTCTTTCCTCCTGAAAGTAGAGGTATTTGAAGTTATGGCTGACCTCCCCAATCAAAAAAAAAAAAAAGCTACTTATGACTCGATTTCAAAGTTATGATAGCCGTATCATGAAGGGTCATGTGATAACATTTTGGTGCTTGGCAACTGGTTCATATTTATGGCATTTTGCAGCATCTTGCAGTCACATGTCCAAAATTTTGACTTTTTGCCAGCTTTCTATCTTTATTTCTGGTTTCTGAGGAAAAAACACTCAGTGAGTAAAAATTATGTGTTTAATGACTGTGGTTCCTTTAATAGCTACAGCAGAAAAGGATTTAAAATCAGGTCTGGTCATGCAATAATTTGCTAATAACCATGATGACTCAAGATAATAATTCTGAGCCCAATTATGGGCATAAGTCAAGGTCTGTTTATAATAGTAGCAAAACTATATAAAAATTCAATTTTTAATGTATTAATTTTGTCTAATACATAGGTCTTGGAAATACTGAAGTACATATAATATACAGATTAGACTATTTTAATTATAAAATCATAGAATGAATTTATAGAGACCTTATATCTTATTTATTCCAGCCCATTGCTCAGTATGAAAATCCATAAAACACCTCAAATGGTTGATTACCCATCTTCAGCCCCTTCAGTTGATGGGAACCCAACAATGGAAAGTATTTTCCTTTGTTAATAGGCCTTACCATCAGGACACTTAACCTATTCAGTTTAAATCTTCTTTCATTTCACTTTATTGTCCTGTCTGGGTTTCAACAGAGAGCAAGTTCTCCTTGTTTGTGACAATCTTTAAATATTTGTAGATTGCTATTAGAGCTCTTTCCAGACTTTCATAAGGTAGATCTGTCCAGTTTCTTTAATTGCTTTTCCTTATCATCTGAGAAGCTTTCCTCTGAATTTACTGCATCTCCTTTTAAATTGCTATTCCCAAAATTGGATAATCTTATCAGTACATAGAAGAATGGAGCTATTACCTCACATGAGCAAGACACAATACTTCTAACATATTGGAGCACTGAAATGACTTTTTTAAACAATATGTCACACTATATATTCATGTTTAGTGGGTGGTTTATTAGTACACCTAGAATCTTTCTCATACATTGCTATTAAACTAGGTCCTCCAAGTCTATTATTTATGCATTTGATTTAACTTATCCAGAAGGTTAGGTTTGCTACATTCAAGCATTACAGAGATCATTTTGAACTGTGTTTTTTTCTGTAAGGAATTAGCACAGGGATTTGAAAACTTTGAGACAATGAGACACACTAAAATGATAAAACAAATGTGTGTGTTTCCCTTACCCATCCCATTAATAAAGTTAACAATTTCATTGGGAACTGGGTTTGGTAAGAAATAACTTTATTGGTTTCTTACTTAAATTTCAATCTATAGCTCAAACAGATCAACAATACAACTTTATAAAATTAAACTGTATATTGGAAATGATAACAAACAATACAATGTAAAACTGTATTTCTAGTGGTAAAGACAGGTTTGCTTACTTTGGTATAATTCCTTAAACCAAAGGTTTATTCCAGCAGTGGAATTACTATCCATCAAGGTATTTTCCCTTACCACTGGAGGCCGTTTCACATTTCTACTTCTTCCTAAATAAGTGCTTCCCATTTGATGATAGTGGGGGAGAAGAAATTACTTAACTGTAGATTACTCCAGATTTCAGTCCTTCAATCTTTTATTTCCTTTTTATTATTTACAAAAGGGCATGGGAAGAATTGATTGGTCAGTTCAGGGTATGATATCAATTTGTTGATGATACCAATTTGCATATCCTACTCTAGTGAATTTATCCAGTGTCTAGAGACTATTAAGGTCTGGACAGGATGAGATAGGTGAAGCTTAACCCAAGCAAGAGGGAGCAATGTCTTCATACATCAAAGTTCTTTGTCAGTTTTGGCATTATCTCTTGAGAGAGGTTGCAATTCTTCTGAAGAAACAGGTGGTCTAGTCAGGGAGCTATTCCTGAATTAGTGGGTGGAGTCCATTGGCAGAGTCCAGAAGGGCATCTCCTATGTTCTAGATGATATGCCAGTTGTAGTCATACTTGAGTGGGAAGACCTTACAATGGTGACTCATGCCTTCATGGTTTTTCAGGATATCTGTCATATGCCTAAACTACAAGCAAATTATTTTTTAAAAAATGTTTACTTACCATAATTATTTTTAGCAACATTTATAGAGTAACAACTATTTTCAATTTAGAACAATATATCCTTGGAAATATTAGGACAGAGACCTTATGGGGAACTCTTAAGGAAGCATGTGTTTCATTATTGTATCATTGTTATTTATGCCCTAGATGTTTTATATATTGTATTATGTTAATATTCTTACCACTGAAACATTTGTAATTGTGGAGCACCATCTACAAGCAATCAGTTAATCTCTAAACCTTTCTTCCTGTGCTATCTTGAACTTCATCATTTTATGTTCCCTTTCCCCTAGAATGCCTGGCATTCAGACACCTACTAATTTTAGAGTTCTAGTCAATAAATGTATATTTTATGGATATTCTGGGAGTTGCCATCTCAACACATTTTGGATGACTGCTAAGTGAGGTGTATAAAGGCAACTGAAAGAAATAGAAATTCTACAAAGTGATGATTCAAATGCTACATTACAGTTCCATTATGCTCAACAAGTTCTTTCACAGTAATTGTGAATGCTGTGGAATCCTATATTGTATGTCTTTGTTTTTAAAGCCAAGAACTTCATTGCAACATCTACTTAATGTTGCAAAATGTGAACAAGACAGTTATTGGAATAATAGTCACCACCACTTAAGCTGAAGAAAAATGAAAAGCTAGTAGCATCATAAATCTTTCACCTGCTACATAATAAACAATTATATTGCTTTTATCACGCACTATTGTTACATTTCCTTTAAATAAGCAAATATATTTCTATGATCAACTTCTAAGAAAAGTACATTTCATGAAGAGTTGACACCATAACTTTATTAAGAATCTTTATGGTTAGAAGATTAGCATCATAAGATGTAAAATTATTTATTTAAAATTTGTCTTAGAGGTGAATATAAAAATATTACTCACTTATATTTTTGCAGCAAAATGATGTGGCCCTCAACACTGTATTTAATGAGAGTTCTGAAAATTTACAATTCTATAGTTTGATTATAAGCTGCATTAAATTCAGTAGAATTTGTCTTTAAATAATTTGTATTTTTGAACACTGTTTTTAAAAATGAGGTTTAAGAAACAACTAAAAGATTTTTAAGCTAAGGGGACTTAGAGAAGTAGGATAGTATTTCTATGACAGTACAATAGAAAAAATTCTTCCTGTGCAGCTGGAACATCAATTGCAGGAAGTCTTCCGCAACACCTCTAACCCTCAAAATATACTTGGATGTAGAACTACCTCTACCAGTATTCCTCAGATAGAATGTCAGAGGTAGAACCAATGAACTGAAGACATTTTATTTGCTAACAACAAGAAGACACATTTCCCATTCATGTATATGTCTGTCTGATGTACCATTACACCTTATTTCACACTGGGAAGATACAGATTAATTTAGGAAATAATATATAGCTTTATATTCCAATAACTTGCTATTATTTTTCAAAATCTGCCACAGAGGGGATATTCTAGAGCTATGTAAGGCCAGTCCTAGTTAGATACATTAATGGATCTGCTGATTTCAAATTTATTGATTTATTGATTTATTTGATTTATTTATTTTATTTATTTATTTATTTATTTGATTTATATACTGCCCCCTCTCCCATCGGGACTCGGGGCAGTGTATAGCCAAGTAAAAACACACACTTACAAATGCAAATTTAAAATAGAATTAAAAGTAGATTAAATTAGTGGCTGAGATACAGTGTTAATAAAACTGAACAAGGTAAAAATTTAAAAAGCTAAAACCATTAAAACCAATTTAAAAGCCCTACCAATAAATCTAGGTCAGACCGGCTTGTTGGAAAAGGTGGGTCTTCAGTGCATGCCGGAAGGTTTGTAGGTCAGGGATAGCTCGCATCTCCGGGGGTAGTTCATTCCAGAGGGAGAGTGCTCCCACAAAGAAGGCCCACACCGTCGGGGCCGCCAGCCGGCATCGCCCAGCTCACGGCACCCCAAGGAGGCCCACCCTGTGGGAGTGCACTGGCTGACGGGAGGCCTATGGTGGCAGTAGGTGGTCCCGTAAGTACCCAGGTCCCAAGCCATGGAGCACTTTAAAGGTGACCACTAACACCTTGAATCGCACCCAGAAGGCCACCAGAAGCCAATGCAGCTCATGCGAAGCCCCCAAAATCCCCTTATCCTCTCAATATACACATCTTTAAAAAGGAAAGATCATCTGAGAAAAGAAAGAAAAAATGCCTAATGTCAATTTCTACTTCTGGTTGCATGATCTAGGATACCACTGCCATATTTTACAGAATATATATTTGTAGAACATAGTCATCTAAATAATCATTAAATGCATTGATTGCAAATTTAAAATAAAAGGAGTAATGCACTAAATCTTTTATTACCAAACACCTACTTGTTTCCTATTATGTTTGTCTATAAAAAAATCAACTATATAGAAGAAAGCAGGGCTTTCTTATCTACAAAACTTGCAGATAAAGTTTTTTTCTTATTAGGTGAAGACTTTCAAGGTTTGGGCTTGCTTATTTTTAAAACCATTCAGAATATATCCACGCATTCATCGTGAAGCCACCTTCAAAAAGTGTAATATAAAATACAGTAAAAAATCATAACATTTATCAGCAAAATGAATATTTTCATTTTGAAAACGAATATGAGGTTATTGTATGCATAAAGATGGGATCAGTGGTGCTATTCTACTGGTTCAGCCTGGTTTTAGTGTACTGGTAGCACCCAAGATCAGCGGAGACCAAACCGGTTCTCTCTGACAAACTGTTGTTGAGCCCGCCCGCCCATTCGGGCTCCCAAGCTGATCTTTATTTCCTGCTTTTGAAGTGCAGCTGCTTTGCGTGGCACAGCAGATTGCCATGGATCAGCTGTTGAAGACACAGGAAGAGTGCAAGATTGCAGGAGGAGAGTAGGAAAGCTTCTGCACATGTGCAAAGTGTGCATTTGGCATGTGCACACAAAGTGTATATACGCACACAAAGCATGCCCACCAAGCCATGCCCACTGAACTGGTGGAAAAGTACTTTGAAACCAGCACTGGGTGAAATGCTACAGAAACACCAACAATGGTGGAATGGATTTTGAAGATGGTTGAATTTATGGAATTGCTAAAGTGACTTGGTTGATGAAGGAGGAAACTGCAATTACTTTTTTAAAACAGTGGAAAACCTATATAGAGATTTTGTTGAAAATGGATAAAAATGAATTGAGGGTTTGAGGATTTGCTGATTAAAAAGTTTCTTTATGGAAAGAAGGGAACTATGATATGCAATAATTTAGAGTAAAAATGGTAATGGCTATGTTTGTAACTGCCGAAAAGAACATAGGAAATATATTAGACCAGTTTCTGCAAGTTATTGTATCATGTAACCAGAACTTAGTCAATTATTATTGCCTTATATAAATATACTTTAATGTTTGTTAAGTAAATTGTCTTACTACTATCATCAATTAGTACACAGTTTTTGAGGAATGAAGATCTTATTATTACTGTATGGCTACCAGACTTAGATTCCAAAATACAGATAACAGACGTTTTTTGTCCACAATTTTACAGCCCAAATTCAATGGCTTTACTATAACATTTATTTTCTTTTTTATTAATTTAGGTTGTTGCAGAGAAAAATACTCCTAGAGAAATATATTTGCCTCTAGCCAATTTTTATAATGCAGGACTCATTAAATGCTTGTCACTTTCTTCTCTTTTAAAATAATGATTTTAAAGGGAGTAGCCTAATTTCATTTTTTTTAAAATCACAAAACAACCATCAGACAAGGCAATACCTTTTCAACCGTATACCAATTATTCTGAGAGGCAAGCACTTTTACTCCATTGATACGAGCTGAAAAAATTCACCAAAATAGAGTTTTTCACCAAGTTTTAATAAGGAGACGTTTCAGTTCAGTTCAGCTGCACAGTAATGACATATTAAATAGTGTTATTTATTTTTTATTTTATTTATTTATTTGATTTGTCAATCGCTTACAAGATAATAGGTATAAGTATATTCATAGTTATGAATACATGAAATAGGTACATATAAGAAAAATAAAAGAAACGATAGGACAGGGACAGTAGGCATGTTGGTGCACTTATGCACGTCCCCTACAGACCTCTTAGGAAAGGGGTGAGGTAAATAGTAGACAGTCTAAGGTTAATGTTTTTGGGGTTTGGGGAAGAAACCACAGCGTCAGGTAGAGTATTCCAGACATTGATCACTCTGTTGCTGAAGTCGTATTTCCTGCAATCAAGTTTGGTGCGGTTAACCTTGAGTTTGTATCTATTATGTGCTCTTGTGTTGTTATGGTTGAAGCTGAAGTATTCATTGACAAGTAAGTCATTGCAATGTATGATTTTATATACCATACTTAGTTATATAAAAGAAGACGGCATAATTCAAGGTTTTCTAGGTCTAGAATTTCAAGTCTGGTGGCATAAGGTATTTTACAACAAGTAGAGGAGTGGAGAAGTCTTGTGAAATATTTCTGGACTTTCTCAACTGTGCTAATATCAGATACGTAATGTGGGTTCCAGACTGATAAGCTGTATTTGAGTATTGGTCTAGCAAATGTTTTGTATGCTCTAGTTAGTAGTGTGACATTACCAGAGAAAAAGCTGCGTAAGATTAGGTTAATAACTCTTGGCACCTTTTTGGCTATGTAGGGCCTGGGCATAGTACCAAAACAGCATTGGTCGCGTTGGTTGATGATCTCTGGAAGGCCCGAGACAGGGGTTATTCCTCTGTCCTGGTCCTGTTAGATCTCTCGGTGGCTTTTGATACTATCGACCATAGTATTCTACTGCAGCGGTTGGAGGGGTTAGGAATTGGAGGAACTGTCTTACGGTGGTTTGCCTCCTTCCTCTCTAACCGCTCGCAAGTTGTGTTGACGGGGGGAGAGGTCCACTCCTAGGCCCCACATTTGTGGAGTGCCTTAGGGGTCGGTCCTCTCCCCTCTTTTGTTCAACATTTATGTGAAGCCACTGGGGGAGATCATCCGTGGTCTTGGGGTGCAGTGTCATCTTTATGCTGATGATACTCAGCTTTACATCTCCACCCCAAACCACCCCAACGATGCTGTGGAGGCTATGTCCCGGTGCCTGGAGGCCATGTGGATTTGGATGGGCGGGAACAGGCTCCAGCTCAACCCTTCCAAGACTGAGTGGCTTTGGTTTCCAGTGCCCCGATATAGTCAGCTGATTCTGTCGCTGGCTATTGGGGGAGAGACCTTAACCCCCACAGAGAGGGCTCGCAATTTGGGTGTCCTCCTGGATACACGGCTGTTTTTAGAAGATCATATTACAGCCGTCTCCAGGGGGGCTTTTCATCAGGTTCGCCTGATTTGCCAGTTGCGGCCCTTTCTGGATTGGGATGCCTTATGCACGGTCACTCATGCCCTTGTCACCTCCCGCCTGGACTATTGTAATGCTCTCTATATGGGGCTCCCTGCGGAGAGTACCCGGAGGCTTCAACTGGTGCAAAATGCAGCCACGCGGGTGGTTATGGGGGCATCAAGAAACTCTCATGTGATGCCTCTCCTGCGCGAGCTGCATTGGCTACCGGTGGCCTTCCAGGTTCGCTTTAAAGTTCTGGTTTTGACCTTTAAAGCGATCCATGGCATTGGACCAGGCTATCTGCAAGACCGCGTTCTGCCAGTAGTGTCCCACCAACCTGTGCGCTCCCACAGGGAGGGCCTCCTTCGGGTCCCGACAGCATCTATGTGCTGCCTGGTGACCCCAAGGAATAGGGCCTTCTCTGTTGGGGCACCCACCCTTTGGAATGGTCTATGTAACAGCACTGATCTAAGAGCATTCAGACATGCACTGAAAACTTGGCTCTTTGAGCAGGCCGGCCTGGGCTGAAATGGGAGTTTTAAAAAGTAATTTTAGAATTTTGGGTTTTAGATTACAGGATTTTAAATTTGGGGTTTTATTGTTAATTTATCTGGGTTGGGCTATATTTTAGTGGCAGCCTTAGGATGTTTAATCTTCTTTTAACTTTTATAATGTGGAATATTTTATAGTTGGCTGTACATCGCCCTGAGACTTCAGGAAAAGGGCGGTATATAAATGTGTGTAAATAAATAAATAAATAAATAGTTACAGTGGACTCTAGCACTTAGATCATTAGAGATGAGTATTCCAATGTCCTTTACAGAGCTTGGATCATCGACAAGGTCTTGCCTATTCAGCTTGTATTTTATTTTCTGATTTTTTTTTTTTGCCAATAGCTAAGACAGAGCATTTATTTCTTGAGATTTGAAATTGCCATTTGTTTGACCATTCTGATACATAGTCAAGATCTTTTTGAAGGGTAGCAGTATTGTCTGTGGTATTGAACAGCTTTACATCATCAGCGAAGAAAACACAGTTACTCTTAATATGATCACAGAGGTCATTTATGTAGAGTATGAAGAGAGTTGGTCATAGAACACTGCCTTGGGGGACACCACTATTGACAGGTACATGTTATTTGGAAGCTAAGGAAAATTAAACAAAAAATTGGATTTTTTTCTCAATAAATATATATAGGATATATTGATTGTATGTTTGAATTTTTACACATTATAATTCAAGTTAGAAATTTTGCCTATACATATCAGCATGATATAACAATGAGATCCTATTGGGAATAGATAGAATCAGTATTGTTGTTTTAAAAATCTTGTTATCTCCTTTTAAATTTGTGTTATAGGACAGGATATTTATTAGGCCCTACTATTTAGTGTAGTCAACATGATATTCAAATTCTAGAGTTTCTTTTCATTTTGGACTTACATTAAAAATCATCAGGGTGAAAAAGTGCCAAGGCAAACTCTTAACCCCTTTGGGTTTACTTCACAATTTAAGCATTCAACTGAATTTTTCTGTTTTATCCTGTTTTAAATTTCCCCAGTGATTTTGAAATATGTAGGGCAATATCCCTGAGCTGTATTCTAACACCAAGCAATTACAGGCAAAGGAATGGTCAAGTGCTAGAGAGGAACTGGGAAGAGAAGTAAATCTTAAACTAGAAAAAAAAAATTCTATCTTCCCATGATGGGATGAAATGCAACAAAAAATAAGGGATTCGTGTGGCTTCCTAACTTTGAGTAAGTAATTAACTGAAATACATCAGTAATAGCATTTATTCATTGATGAAGGAAGTGTTCATGTAACATTCCCAAATATAGCTACGAAGAGTCTGCATAAGAAATTCACAAGGATATGCACTATGCCTGACTATACCGGTAGCTGTCAGAGCTTCAATCTCAGCACAACTATAAATCTCTCTTTAGGAAGACAAATATGTACTTATGAGCTTACCAGCAAAAGAGTCAAGGACAAATCTCAGATAAGTTGCTTTTATTGTAGATGCAAAAGAAGCTCTTGTATTGATAAATATCACTTCCTGAAGAATCTAGTAATCTAACCATATTTGTGTGTCAGTTCCAGCATTTAAACCCAGCATCTCTTGTCTTCTACCTCTACAACATTTTTTCTAACCCATTCTTTCAATCTTGGATATTGAGGGCACTTGCATGATATTTTGATAACAGTGCTGTTGCATTTCTTATTTCTGGATTTGCCAGCTTCAGCCTTCACAGGAATCATTTCTTCTTATTCTTCTATACCATTGTTACTTATGAATTCTGTGAGTTAAATTCACACATCTTACAGCTGTTGATGTTGAGAAACACTATTCTAGATCACGAGTGCACATGTAATTTATTTTATTTATTTGTTTATTTATTTTATCAAATGCTTACAATATAATAGAAATAAGAATAACTATAAGTTTAAATACTTGAAATAGGAACTAATAATTGGGGACAATAGGACAGGGACGGTAGGCACGATTGTGTGCTTATGCATGCCCCTTACAGACCACTTAGGAAAGGGGTGAGGTCGATAGAGGTTAGTTTGAGGGCAAAGGAATGGGAGTTTGAGGATGTGATAACAGAATCAGGTAGTGAATTCCAGACATTGACCACTCTGTTGCTGAAATCGAACTTCTTGCAATCAAGTTTGAAGTGGTTTACATTTAGTTTATTTCTGTTGTGTGCTCTTGTGCTGTAGTGGTTAAAGCTGAAATATTCATTAATTGGTAAGATATTGTTTGGGGAGGGGGAGGGGTACTCAACTGTTTTCCTTTATTTTTAGTTTTTTAATGGGATTAGGGAGGGATGCCACGGGTATGGGGAGGGAGGTTGGGAGGAGGGTGAGGGATAGATTTTTAGTGGGGTTAGTGGGTGGGGGGTTTGGGGTCAGCCAAGCCAATGAGTACACCTGGGGGGAACCTGGGGACTGGGGTTGGGGGGGCGACCAGGGTCAGAACAACCGAGGGTGAACCTTATTGGCACCGTAAGTGGGAGGGGCAGATATGGCGGGGGTAGATGGCCATATCAGGTTAGGGAATCGCGTGCCCGCTATCTCCAAGTGGTAACCCGCTCCGACCCTCTTGACCCATCTTGCAGGCCTGGTTGTGCAGAGTGTCAGGCCCTGAGCACCCGGCTGATGTTATGCAATGCCAGGTTCATTATGAATAAGGCCCCCCTGATTTTTGATCTGATACAGGATGAGGGCATGGACCTGGCAGGGGTCACCAAAACCTGGTTGGGACCAGAGGGTGGTCTCCCCCTGGTAACGATGTGCCCACCAGGTTTCCAGGCATTTCATCGGCCGAGGGCTCGGGGTAGGGGTGGTGGAGTGGCGGTAATTATTATGGAGGATCTATGTCCTAGGGAGGCCACTGTACCTCAGATGGCTGGCTGTGAGTCCCTCTTTGTGAAGTGGGGTCAGAGTGGGCAGATGGGTCTCTTGGTAATGTACCAGGCTCCCTGCTACGTATCACCGGCCCTGCCCGGGCTCCTTGGGGTAAAGCCGAGCTGGCGGTGGAGACACCCAGACTGCTAGTTATGGGTGACTTCAACCTGCCTTCACTCGGTGAATCCTCTGGGGTGGCCCGAGAGTTCTTGGCCTCCATGACGGCCTTGGACCTGACCCAATTAGTTTCTGGACCCACTCACACGGGAGGACACACGCTGGACCTGATTTTTGTCTCTGGACAGTGGTTGAATGATCGGTTAGGGGATATAGTTGTCAAACCTTTATCATGGACTGATCATTCTCTCCTTAGACTAGACTTCTGTACCACCAATCCGCACCGCAGGGAGGTGGAGCCAAGGAGATGGTTCCGCCCCAGATGCTGGATGGATCCTGAACGGTTCCAGATGGAGCTTGGGCCATTACCTGAAACTCTGGCTCATAACTCAGCCACAGACTTGGTAGCCGCCTGGGATAGGCTGGCTGCCGAGGCTCTGGACCGAGTTGTGCCTTTGCGACCTCTGACCCAGCAGAGATCTCGCTCGGCTCCGTGGTTTACGGAGGAGCTGAGGGAGATGAAATGCCGGAAAAGACATCTGGAGGGCGTCTGGAGGGCGAGTCGTGCCGAGTTCAACCGAACACAGGTTATGTCCTATATTAGGACCTACCTAGTGGCGATAGAGGCGGCAAAGTGTTCTCACTTCTCCGCCCTTATTGCATCGGCAGAAAATCGACCCGCCCCCCTCTTTAGAGTGATCCGCCCCCTGATTGGGCCGGGAGCGAGGGAGGATCTCTTGCAGGGAAGGGCGGAGGAGTTTTCATGATTTCTGCATGATAAAATCGCTCAGATTCAAGCCGGGTTGGACTCTAGTTGGGAGGTCCCAGGGAGGTGACCTCGGCGAGTCTTGAGACGGTTATCTGGGATGAGTTCGAACCTGTGACCGCCGAGGGTATAGACAGGTTACTGGGGCATGCCACAACATGCCACCACATGTTTATTGGACCCTTGCCCCTCCTGGTTGGTCTCTACCACCAGAGAGGTGACGCGGAGTTGGCTCCAGGGAATTGTTAATGCTTCTTTGATGGAGGGCTTGCTGCCCACTACCTTGAAAACGGCGATGATGCGACCCCTCCTTAAGAAGCCCTCCCTGGACCCAACTCTCTTGAACAACTATCATCCTGTCTCCAACCTTCCCTTTGTGGCGAAGGTTGTTGAGAGTGTGGTGGCAGATCAGCTTCCCCGGTACCTGGATGAAGATACGTATCTGGATCCCTTCCAATCGGGCTTCAGGCCCGGACATAGTACTGAAATGGCATTGGTTGCATTGGTTGATGATCTCTGGAGGGCCCATGACAGGGGTTACTCCTCTGTCCTGGTCCTATTAGACCTATCAGCGGCTTTCGATACTATCGACCATAGTATCCTATTGAGGCGGTTGGGAGGGTTGGGGATTGGGAGCACCGTGTTGCGGTGGTTCGCCTCCTTCCTCTCCGACCGTCTGCAATTTGTGTTGGTGGGGGGGAGAGATCCACCTCTAGGCCCCTCGATTGTGGGGTGCCTCAGGGTCGGTCTTCTCTCCTCTCCTGTTTAACATTTATGTGAAGCCGCTGGGGGAGATCATCCGTGGCTTTGGGGTGAAGTGTCATCTGTACGCTGATGATACTCAGCTGTACATCTCCACCCCAAGCCACCCCAACGATGCCGTGGAGGTCATGTCCCATTGTCTGGAGGCCGTGCGGAACTGGATGGGCAGGAACAGGCTCCGACTCAACCCTTCCAAGACTGAGTGGCTGTGGTTTCCGGCATCCCGATATAGCCAGATAGTTCCATCGCTGGCTATTGGGGGTGAGATTTTGCCCCCTTCAGAGGGCTTGCAATCTGGGTGTCCTCCTGGATGTACGGCTGTCTTTGGAAGACCACATTACGGCCATCTCCAGGGGGGCGTTTCATCAGGTTCGCCTGATCTGCCAGATGCGGCCCTTTCTGGATCGGGATGCCTTACGCACGGTCACTCATGCCCTGGTCACCTCCTGACTGGACTACTGTAATGCCCTCTACAAGGGGCTCCCGAATGGGAGCATCCGGAGGCTTCAACTGGTACAGAATGCGGCTGCGTGGGTGGTTATGGGGCATCAAGGTTCTCGCATGTGATGCCCCTCCTGCGCGAGCTGCATTGGTTGCCAGTGGCCTCTCGGGTGCGCTTTAAGATTTTAGTATTAACTTTTAAAGCGCTCCATGGCATCGGACCAGGATATTTACAAGACCACATTCTGCCATTTTCCTCTCACCATCCGGTGCGCTCCCACAGAGATGGTCTCCTGCGGGTCCTGTCGGCATCTATGTGCTGGCTGGTGACCCCGAGGAATAGGGCCTTCTCTGTGGGGCATCTGTCCTCTGGAATGGGTTGCCCACGGAGTTATGTATAGCCACGGACCTGGGGACCTTCAGGCGTGCCTTGAAAACCTGGCTCTTTGACCAGGCCAGCTTGGGCTGATTTTAGATTTGGGTGTTTTACTTTTTTATCAAATTTTAGGGTTTTAGGGAAGGGAGTTAATTGATGACAGCCAGGGTCTTAGTTTAATTTAGTTTTAATTTTTCACATATTTATTGTTTTAATTGTATGGCTGTGCACCACTCCGAGTCCTTCAGGAGATGAGCGGTATATAAATAAATATTATTATCATTATCATTATCATTATTATTATTATTATTGCAACATATGATTTTAGGTACTGTGTTTAAGTCCAATCTTAGCCGGTGTAGTTCAAGATTATCTAAGCCTAGAATCTCAAGTCTGGTGGTGTAGGGCATTCTGTTGTGAACAGAGGAATGTAGTACTCTTCTTGTAAAACACTTCTGGATTCACTCAATTGTATTAATATCTGATGTACAGTGCGGATTCCAGATAGCAGAGCTGTATTCAAATTATTGGTCTAGAAAAGATTTTGTATGCCCTAGTTTGTAAATCAGTATTACCAGAGGAGAATCTTCATAAGATCAAATTTACAACTCTTAAAATTGCAATGTTGTTGCAGTGAGTTCTGGTCCTTAGGTCATTTGAAATGAGAACTCCAAGGTCTTTGATAGAGTGAGGGTTGTCAATGAAGTCATATCCACCTAGCTTGTATTTGGTGTATTCATTTTTTTTTAATCAATGTGTAGGACAGAGCATTTGTTGGTCGAGATTTGGAGTTGGCAACTATTTGATCATTCAGACACATAATCAGATAACAGATAATTAGAGTTGGAAGGGACCTTATAGATCATCTAGTCCAACCCCCCACCCAAGCGGAAACCCTACACCACTTCTGATAAATGGCAGTCCAATCTCTTCTTGAAAGTCTCAAATGATGGTGGTCCCACAACTTCCGAGGGCAAGCTGTTCCACTGATTGATTGTTGTCACTGTCAGAAAGTTTCTCCTTATTTCCAGGCTAAATCTCTCCTTGTTCAGTTTCCATCCATTATTCCTTGTCTGGCCTACAAATGCTTTAGAAAATAGCTTGACCTCTTCCTCTCTGTGGCAGCCCCTCAAATATTGGAAGACTGTTATCATGTCTCCCCTGGTCCTTCTCTTTACTAGACTAGCCAAGCCCAGTTCCTGCAACCATTCATTGTATGTTTTAGCCTCCAGTCCCTTAATATCCTGGTTGTTCTTCTCTGTACTTTTTCAAGATCGCTTTGAAGGAAGGTAGTGGTGTTGAATAGTTTTACATCATCAGGGAAGAGGACACAGTTACTTATAAAATGATCATAAAGGTCATTTATATAGAGTGAAAAGAGTGTGGGTCCTAGAATGCTCCCTTGGGGGACACTGGTGCAGGGTTTGATAAGGCATTTCCTATTTTTACTAATTGTTGCCTATTTGACAGGAAGGCAGTAATCCACTTATGAAGGGATCTGGAAATGCTGTAAGATTTTAATTTTAATAGTAGTTTGTCATGGACCATTGAGTCAAAGGCTTTGCAAAAGTCTATTGCTTTGCCCTGGTCAAGTAATGTAGTCCATATGTTTTTGCAGTGTAGAAGTTGCAAATTGCAGGATAATTTTTTTCTGAAACCAAATTGTTTGTTGGTGAATAGGTTGTTTGACTCTAAGTGGAAGGTAATTCATTGATTAATAATTGACTCCATAACTTTGTATGTGACACAACACAATAAGATTGGTCTGTAATTTTCAACCAGGCAGGGGTTACCTTTTTTGAAGATAGGAATGAGTGTTGCTAAAGACCATAGGTTTGGTAAGGAGCTGGTTCTGAATGATATTTCATATATTATGCTTAGGGGTTCTGCTATGGTAGTGGAGAACTTTTTAAAGAAGTATGCACATAAGCCACCCGGGCCAATTTTTAGATTTTAGGTGACGTAGTGCATTTTCTACATTATCTTCAGTAAAGTCAATATCATTGCAGATAGTTGTGGTACGATTAGGAAATGTGGGGCATGAGCCATTACTGTTTACAAAGACTGAACTGAAGAACGTGTTGAAGAGGTTTGCCTTAACAGCTTCATCACTATAGTCTTCCCATTTGGTCCTTTTAGGGGTGTGTTGGTTTTTGAGTCTTTAAGTTTGGTGTTTACAAAGTTATAGAGGGTGCAGGTGAATTTTGTGTGTAAAAGGTTTTCTTCTTGCTTACAGTGATAATTGGTGTACTCTGCCTTTATCTGTCGGCATAAGATGTTGTATCGTTTTTAAAGTTAGTTACGTACTGTATTTAGTTTTGTTTTTACACCATAAGGATTTTTTTTAGATTTACAATAACATTATTATTGATAGTTCTATGTACCTGTCTATTTGATTTCTTTGGTCTGCTGTCTGTATATTATTATCTTTATAACCTGTTTTCCTTCTGAAGCATATGGCAATGTCTTTTCTCCCTTCCGATTTATTTTTCCAACATCATACGATATATTACGCTGAGGAGGCCAAACTTACCCAGAAAGGTTAGCATTGAATGGGGATCTGAATCTTTGTCAAACCTGATATTCAGTACAATAATTCCTATATTACAGTATTTCCTTTCTCAACTTCCTTTTAAGTAATAAAAATAAAAGTTGATAAAATTAAACTGGCAACTCCTAATCCTAATCTGAATTGTGATATATCTATAGCAGTTTCATCAGCAAAAATGTGGGGAGAGACAGGTAATTCTCTAACTTTCTTTCTTGAATGCTAATTTTTAAAAAGTGATATAAGACTCTTTACTTAAGGAATATTCACAGGCTGAGGACACGTATAAGACTATCTTAATTGCATATTATAATTTGAATTTACCACAGTTTTATGTAATTTTAATGAATGTCACCCTCCAGAGCCAAAGGAATATAAACATTGACTAATAAATAAAAAGAAAACTATATCTGCACTTTTATTAGCCTGAATGTACAAACCTTCATTCAGTTCTGTGTTTCAAATGGTGTAATCCTTAAAATTAAAAGACTTTCATTAGTTTGGACTTCTTGAGAATCTCTTTAACAGTAAACAGTTTTTATAGGTTTTGTCCTTGCATTAATCAAGTTATTCAGACTCAACACTCTTAAATAATGTCTTTTCCTTGTGTTGGAGCTACCTGAAATATTTTTTAAAATGTTGCTAACAAGGCCAGAGTACTTTTCAATGTAGAAAGTAATTGTATTTACCATAGATAAGCAGTTTGTGTCAGAGGCCTACAAATATTGCCCCTCCTCCCCAAAAAATATACACTGTAAAATGATTGCAGGGGTTTATGTACAAAATACAAAAAGCACAATTTAATTGGTGTTTGAATGTAGGGTATCTACAGCAAACTAAGTTACTTAATGATGACAACTGTTTTTATTCCACCCTTCATCTTATGATGCCAGAATAATTTATGAATCATATTTGAATCACACTATAAATCTGATCCGTGTTATAGTCCCAGGAAAGCTGAATGAGAGTCAAAATTCAATTGGATAGCCCAAGGAAGGTGATATTTACTCACATAGCCCTCTGAAGGTGTAATAATGTCTCATCTCAGTTACACCTTACTTCTATCTTATCAGAAAATATGTATTTGTTCATCTGCTGATAGGCCTTAAAATCTAAATGTATTCTGAGCTATGATTCTCAGAAAGACCTGTCATGGAAGAAATTTGGAGCTAGGGAGCTTGGAATATTTTTGTAGGAACTTAATTTTTCAGCATTTTTCTCCTAAGACAAAAGAAAGGACACCTACCAGTATCACCATAGGCCAAAATTGCTGTGCGGACAGTGAAAATGGTTTCCTGACTTTTGTTTTTAAAACACAGCATGTTTCTTCGAACTTCAGAACCATTTATTGATATAAGTTAAATGAAAAGAAGATGACTTGGACATTGTTGTGAAAAAGTGTACTGACTAAATATTTGAATACAAATGTCTCTTTTCACTCAACTTCAGATGTATGACTTGTGATCCTCCAGGTGTTGCTTCATTCACTCACTAAGGCCTTAGTAAGTAGGGAAATAGGATGTGATGCTGGAAACCATGGTTCAAATACTGGAAGAACCAGAGATTTTCATTTCTGTACTATGCCATAGGTTCACAACATATAAACATATGTATGCATCAAGCCTGAATCTTAAAAGAATCAACAAATGTCAACTTTAACTTACAGCTTTATTATTTCTTGTAGTCTCTTCCATTTTCTTGATACAAAATGGTAAAGAACTATTGGCTTACAAGAGAATTGATTATTTTCCCTTCTTTTCCATTGTATATAGCCAATAATCACTACTTAAGCATTTACTTATTCTGAAAATATTAGAGAACACTGCCTATATTTACTTAAATTATTTTGTCTGCTATTTTTCCATCTTTTTTCTTAAAAACATATTCAAAATGTCTAATGCTGCCAGAATATTGATTTTTTGTTCACATAAATTTGGGGCTAATTTGATAGACATGAAGTTTATTATTTACAGAATGCAGCTTACATTGACTCTATATAGTGTACTTCAGGCAGCCCATATCCTGTTTGCTATATTAATATTCCACACCTTCTTATATAAAACAAAAAAGTACACAATTTCCACTCTCTTCAATGATATTCCATTGTTCAATGAAACCTTCCATGGATCTATGCTATCATCATGCTAATATAATGCTTTAACAGTTGGGAACCATGACTAAGCCTGCATGCCCAAGTTTTGCAACCTAGTTTGGAAGACACTGTACACAGCAGCCTACATAGAAATATATAAATCACAAAAATGGTAAATCACCAAATTCTATATAGCGCTTATAACATGCATGAGAAATGGAGGTTTATGAATAATCTACTTCCTAAACTGTTCTCTAGGAATTTCAGTTCTTACTTAACCATTGGGAGTTCTCACAAAATTCTTTACAATGTATATAGCAAGATTTTTTAAAAATAAAATGCTCAGGGGATAACAAACCCCAAGTCTACCTTTATAAATCATATGTGAAACCCAGAAGAATTGTACAAACTTTAGTTGTGCAATGTAATATAGATGAGGAAATTGCAACAGATTGAGCCAAATCTGAAATCATGACCTGAAATTGACTGAATATATTCTGTGGTTCCATTAGGTGAGGCAGGATCCTCTGAAGAAAACAGAAGATTTGCTAGAGCATTGCAAAAAGTGCTAGTGGAGAAACTCCCAGCTGCTTGGCAGACAAAATTGGCCTGAGGCACTACCACCCTCTCGTTTGTCATTCACCTTACTTGCTGAATAAAAGATAAAGGACTTAAGGTTATTTTGAACCCAGAAGCAAGGAAGTCCTAACTAACTCTCCAGGCTGCCTCTAAGCAAGTTCCATCTGTTTTCTCTTGGGATGAGCAAATCAGACCACTACAGCTTCTCTTAAATACTTCAGGCAAAATCCAACATTTGCCTGAACAGAAATAGAATGGTGGAAGGAAGTGCCTCCACAGTTTCACACATTTAGCACAAAGGTTTCTATAGGCTCATTCAGAAAACATGAGTTCCTGAAATCAAAAAGGCTACGTTATCTGTTAAATTAATAAAGCTCTGTACACATTTCTCATCTATTAATAGTCTTAACTTAGAATAAAATATTAAATTCTGTATATATAGCAGGATCTCCCATGAAATTCAGTGGCTGACAAAAGGTTGAATGACAAATTTCCTAAGGATTAAGCCCTCTTCCCAACTTTCAATCCCTGAAGAAGGCTTGGATAGAAAGTAGTGAATTCTCCAGTCAGTCAGTACTTTTGATCAGCTTTCTCTTTGCTAGCAGAAGGAAATGGTCCATTAACACTTTTCAACAACCCAGGAAGAATGAAGTAAGAGGTGTGAACTGTGTGAGATTTCCTATTTACTCCTGGTAGACTGGCTCCATTAGGGGGGATCTTCATGCCTAGTTACTTGGTAAATGTCTGAGACATGACAGGATATTATATGATAGGAAAGAACAGATACTGTGCCAGAAAACTAGATTTTTAATGACCCTAAAAAAACTCAGAGAGAAAGATTCTTAACCTAACTGCAGGGATGAATAGAGATGACAGACAAAGATAGAGAAATAACACAGAGATAGAGACAAACATTCAGACAGGCAGACAGAGACAGCAGGGATACACATCTTTGCTTTTCAGTTTGGGTAAGAAGTATACTATGAAATTGCCAACTTGAATTTGAACCAATGTGTGAACAGAATGTGGAATGTTTGTTATTTTCTGAAATGAACTTCATAAAACACCTCAGGTTGTTTTAGTCAGTCTTCCAAGTAAATCAGACAAAAACACAACTAGATACACTAATCTAATTTATTGCAAGTAGTAATCTTGCAATTCTGCAGGTACATATTTTTCACCATTACTTTTAACCATCAAATCAATTTGGATGGTTTTTCCCGAGTTTCTTTCATTGACAATTTAGCTACCGGGACTTCTGCTTTTCTTGTCTGATTGTTCCTTAGGCAACATTTCTTTCTTTTATTCCCCAAGGTTCTCCACACATTCTTTTGACAGTTTCCAGATTTCCAGTGGCATCCTAGCATACTTGACACTAGAATGTATCAGGGCAGAACAGCAGCCATAGTATCTGGGCTGGCCCAACCATTAGTCTATCTTTGTCACTGCACCATACCAATAACCATCAAATCAGTGCACTGGAAGCAATGACTTGAATCCATAAACTTCCAGACAGATTCCCTATCAGACCAGGATCCAATGCTTGGTGGTCCTATTCACCATTAAACCCTTTTTCCAATCAGCCTCCATGTTTCCAGTGTCTTTTCTCCCTGCTTGAAACTGAACCAGATGAATATTTCTTCCAACACATCTTTAGCAAATAAGAGGTTCTGTCTTTTGTCCCCAAGTCACAAAATGTAAACAAAGGCCACTTTTAGTCAGCTGAGTTTTTAAAATCTCTACAGATAATGTACTTGTAATGATTTGCAAGAGTGACCTTGGTAGATATAAGGAAGAACTGCAGACTAAACAACCATCATGGAAATGTATCTCAGCCCATAGAAGCAAAAGGCCTCAGAACATACTATCCTTAGTTTTCTTGAAAGTGAAAGTAAAAGGGGGAGAAATGCTTACAGACTTGTAAGATCTGTTATTATAACTCTACAAGCAAGGTAGTGATGGTAACTCATGGTTTGTGTTTTTTGTCTGGATTACCTTGAAGTATAGTACTCTTTGTTGTCTATATCCAAAAGTGAATTTCTCCCCCTAGCCTTCCTTGATATACTCTGGGTGTCTGCACAGAACCAGTTCACTATTTTGGATGAACGTAAAAGGGAAGAAGCTAAAAAAAATACTCTTTTCCATTAGCCACCCTAACTGCCTTGCAACATGCATTCTCTCTCTCTCTTTTCCGCTTATTACATTTTGATGTAATAATTTTTCACATAGGAAACACCACTATAGTTTTTATCCAAAATATTTTCCCTATAATCACCCTGACAATCATATTTCTAAGCCCAAAATACAGAACTGTGAGCTTATATGTAGAAGACAGGCTATGGAGAGTAATTTAAAACAAAAATCCTGAAGTTTAAGACAAGATTTTGCCAAACACAGAACTTATTGCATTTATTAATATTAATTCTGTTTCTATTAATATCAATAGTAAGTGCCTACTGAGGAAAAAATGATGTGCTTTAAAGTAATGAAATGCCAGAATGGAAGAGTGAGTGAAGACAATTTAGGCATAATAATATCTGCTTTAGGATGAACATTCTGTATTTTCTAATGCCTGCATGAAGGAAATCTCTCCATGGCCTTTTTCACAAGTTCATCTTTTCTTGGAATGAAACCTACATGTTTAGAAAAATTAAGTTATTGCTTTGGAATGGAAGGGAAATGGAAGAAATCTGCTTAATCTATTGGAGGTTGGGAATATTTTTGCTTCTCTGAACATCAGGCTGGAAAAATATAAGATTATTTCCTAGCATCAGTAAATTAACTAATTAATGACTGAATTAATGAGTCTGTGGAAAATTACATCCTGTGTTACAGTATATATGACTCATTTTTAGAGGCAACTTCAGTAGGTAACATATGGACTTGTTTCACAACTGCTGCCAAATTCCTGTGTAGAAATTGTAAGTGTTGTGCAAAATACTCTCACTAATGCTTATGCTGCCGCTATTCCCCTGTAGTTATAGCAATCTACCATGCTGGGAAGGCTGGTGTTTTGGAATAGATCATACTGATTTGCAACTGTATTAGAGCAACACAGTCCAAGAATAAATATACTGCCATTGTTTGACCCATCCACCCCCATCATTACATGAAAATGGCAGTTCAGTTTTTGCCATATAAGAAGGATGGCTTCTGACTCACAAAGGGAAGCTAATCTGCTAATCTACTAAACATTGCATTGGTAAAAAAAATCAATAGTTGTGCTGTCCCAGCCAGTCTATGGTATGGGTTAGTTACTTAGGATTTGTGAGCTGTCCCCTTAAGGGAATGCATCATAGGAAATGTAGGTAAGGGTATCCTGGGAAACGTACATATCACATGGCCACATCTGTAATCCTGATTGGCCACTAAATCGACCCTCAAGGGGTTGAAGGAGGTTGCCCTCCATTCTTACCTGCACTCATTACTGATAACATCGTTTTCTTCTATTGATACAAGATGGGTTAGGAGATAACTATTTTCCACGTGCAAGGCAGATATACAAAGGATTGGTCATTGAAAGAGGAATTTCGTCACAAATGTGAGTTACGAGGATACCTGATGTACCAATAAATGAACTTTGTTATGGAAGCTTTGTTGAGTTATCTATCTGCATTTACAGAGCTATTAAGTCTACCTCTGTGGAAGGCAGTACAGTGGAAAATATATCCTGATTCATCTCAAAATTAAAGTTTAATGAATTTATGATATGCTAGTGATATTGAAGCCAGGAATGAATACGCAATGTTGACTTGAAACTGCATGCTTCATCATCTCTCTCTGTGAGCATCTTTGGAAGCTGTTTACATGGTGGGAGGGATCGGATTCCCCCACGAGCTACAGACAAAGAGAAGTTTCTATCCCCACCCACCACTCCCTCCTCTACTCATTTTGGCTTTGGCTATCTCAGAGACCCTATTTGCATAACAAGGAATGTAATTACCCAGTTCCCAAAAGATCATCAAACCTTCAGTTTGAACCTTGAAGGAATCTTGCTTGTATTTTTAAATGTAAACCAAAAGCTGTTTTGCCATACTCATCTTGCAGGAAAGAAGTCTCAAACAGACTCTTTCCAGCCAATTTAAAACTGATCAAGGTACATCCTAAAAGGCTAATCCCTCTTCCACAGGAAGTCACTCATTAAACTACCTCATCGAACCCTTTAGCTCCAACAAAGCTGCAAAACCAGTTTGAGTTACAAGAAACCCCCCCCCCTTCAACGAGAGAAGAGACTCAATTTGTAAAACAAAGGGAGGAGTCAGAGTTACCCATCTGCCTGACTTCTCCCCCACTGCTACGGCTGATTCTACAGCTTTTAGCAACTGAAGGCGATCTGCCATCCCCTTTTTCTCTTTTTCCTTATAAGACAATGACTGCATCTAGCCAGCCAGGAATTTCAACAGGAAGTCAGTAATAAAAATACCTCTTCAGACCCCTGTGTCTTATACTCTCTACATACTGTTTACATGGTGGGAGGGACTGGAGTTCCCCACATGCTACTAATAAAGAACTTTCTAACCCCCTTCCAAGATTACCTACAACCTACCAGCTCCACCTGGTGGTCAAGAAGAAATTTAAAGTAAAATCATTTATTCCTTTTTCTTCAGCCCTAGCCCCATCTGATAGTCAACAAAAGATTTTTTTCTTATGTGATTTTTCCACAATTTCTCAAAAATCGACAAGAGCGATTATGACACTATTGTGCACCTTTGAATCAACTTAATTCAAAGCCTAGCTGCAACCTAACATGGGCATAGCAACAGCATCTTCCAGACTCTCTGCTGCCACCCTGTGAAGCAAGCGACCCTTTTAGTAATATTTTGCAACGCAACCTCTACTGCCCCCTTCTGTCGCAAGCTCACACCGCACCCTAGAAGCAGCCATTCTGTGTGCTGTGTTGGCATTACCCAGATTCTGCAGTACCGCTTACGTACTCAAGTATTGACCGCAGCAACAATTCTATTTCTGCTCCTTGCTTGTAGCGTACCCTATTACAGAAAGGAAGTGCACAAACAACCACTAAAATTTCTAGAATTTTTCCTTTGCCAATTTACAGCATGGCAACCTCCTCACCCATGATAGATGTACCAGAAGACACAAATCCTCCACCCACCCTTGATGTAGACATGGAGCCTGATTCCCAACAACCGCTTTTAGATGTCCAACCCTATGGAGAAACTGCGATACCTCCAAGGACCTACAACCTTAGACAGAGTAAGAAGCTTACCGAACCTATGAAAGAATCCTTGAAGAACAATTGGCAGCAGCAATATCGTTGCTACACAGAAACATGGGCAAAGCTCGAGAAGATCCATGATGTCCCAAAACATGGGCTGCCCCCCGAGAAGTTCCGTACATTAGATGATCTAGATGATCTAGATACCCTTTTCGCACGATGGAGACTCAGCAAAGACAACCTCAAGTCCATCCAGTCAAGATTGGGTGACCCCAAACTCCTAACACACATCCAACACTTCGAGGAAATTCACACAGAATGCGAAGACAAAGTCCAGGAAAGCAAGACAGCCCTCCAAGCAGCGCTCCACGATGTGCTACGGCGGGGAGCTGCATCACGGGAGCAGGCCGCATCTGACTTAGCTCCTCAATCACATGTGTCTTCCTCCGTCCATTCTGTACGGGCTAGATCGCAGGCAGGTTCTAGTGTCTCGCGCCAAGTCTCTGCTGCTGGCTCACACCATCCTTCCAGGACATCCTCCCATCGTAGCGGAGCATCTCAGGCCTCCAAAGCAGCAAGTTACGCTAAACGAGCTGCAGAAGCTGAGGTAGAAGCTGCGGTAGCAGACGCAGAGTTACGCGCCACAGAGGAGGTAACACGGCAGAAGACAGCAATGGCGACTCAACAGGCGGCAATGGCGACTCAACAGGCCAAGCAACAGGCAGAAATGGCCAAAGCCCAAGCCAAATTGGAGTTGGCCGAACGGCAAAGAAAAGCCACAACAAAAGCAGCACGTGCTGCAGCATGGCGGAAGCTGGCCAACAACACTTCCCTTCAATCCGACCTCGAAGAGTTGGGAGAAGAGAGCCCAGATACACGGGTCCAGGCCTACGTGAATGAGCAGCATTCACTTTGCAATGAATACATACAACCGCCTCAGTTGCCTAGCAGTGTCCCACAACCAGGGAAGCACAGGGAAGAATCACAACCACAGACTCTGTATGTGAGTTACGCTAATGACGTACGCCCTAAAGTACGAGGTTCGCTTCCCTCCAACAGCAAACCTCCCCCAACGGATGCTGTACGTAATAAGGTCCGCGATTCTCTGCCCGACACTACCAACCCTACTCCAATATCGCATGGCCTAACAGGTGAACAAAGTAGACCACCAGTGCTCACACCAACTTCTCGACGAGTCGACATGTCATCAACCACAACTGCCATACTCAACCCACAGGCAACAGCATTCCTGCCCCAACCTCATCACCAGTACGGCTCCCAGGCACTACAAGGTAACCGAGCCCAGCCTACACAGCAGCGTGACGCTCAACCATCATCCCCAGTATGGGAGGACGACATTCTCCGTAAGTACTGGGAAGAAGACTACATCCCATCATCACCTTCCAGACCAAACCCACCCTACGAGAATCCAGGAGGAGAACCCTCTACATCAACACCTCCCCCCATCTCAGCAAATGCTGAAGATTACTGGAGAAACATGGCTGTACAGAGTGGAAAGCTCAATTTGCATGCCCACGGAGTTCGCAGATTCTCTGACAAGCCGGGCGGAGAATATATAGTTTGGAAGAAACTTTTCCTACGCCCCATTCAGGCGGCACGCCTCAACCCCGATGAAATAATCGGACACCTGATAGCATGGCTAGGGCCACAGTCTTCTGACATACCAAGAGCTCTTATGATATCCCACTATGATGACCCAGCCGCTGTGCTACGATTATCATGGCAAAGGCTTGACGAACTGTATGGCGCTCCCGAAGACGTAGAAGCCACACTCTTGGATAACCTCAACAGTTTTCCTAAGATTCCTATCGACAAGCCTCACCGGATCATAGACCTCGCTAACATACTCGTCCAGCTGAGAACGGCAAAACGGGATCCCAACTTACCGACACTCGCCTATCTCGATCATGTTGACACACAGAACAAAATTGTTCGAAAACTTCCTCATGTGCTAATTGAAAAGTGGATCCAGTTGACTGACACCTTCCTGGCCAAAGGCCGCCACCGTTTTGTACCCTTCACACTTCTGGAAGAATTTGTCTCCCACCAAGCAACAGTGTGCAACACATACCGTGCTCGTGGCCTCAGAGCCGTTAGTCCTCCGAATACCAGAAGATACAACAGCAACCAAATATCGTCCTCAGGCCCCATACTTAATACCAGAGACAAACCATCCAGGGTGGCCCGGGACCCCGAGATCAACACCTCATCCTATACACCCCAATCTACACCTCCCATTACAAGGAGACATCAGTTTTGTCCTATGCACAACACTCGTCACTCGCTGAACAGCTGCATCGGATTTGCAGCGAAATCACTGACACAACGAAAAGAATTGCTAAAACAGTACCAATACTGCTCCAACTGTTGCGAATCCAACCATCTGCCCAAATACTGCACAACTAAAGTACAATGTCTCGTCTGCAAAAGTGACCAGCACCCGACCGCGCTGCATCCAGACGACGAGCGGCCACGGCAGACACCTCGTAACCCTCCCTTGGACAAGGAGCCGCAACATGACGCAGAAATAGTCAAGGCTCCTCGGCAGACCGACAAACCTCAACCTAGACCAAGGCTGAGTGTCAATTGCACAACGCGGTGCATAGACTCACCACACCCTCGTTTGTGTCTCCCCATCTGCTTAGCCAAAGTATACCCTGAAGGTCACCCTGAAGATGCAGTGAAAATGTACGTGCTCCTAGACACTCAAAGCACCTGCACCCTGGCCAGACCCGAGTTCTTCGAACTCTTTGAAGTGCAACAGGATGAACTTCATTTCACTGTCTCAACGTGCAATGGACCAAGAAGCACGGTGGGGAGGAGGGCTACTGGACTCTGCATTGAATCACTGGATGGAAGTTCCCAGTTCCCACTACCGGCCGTATTTGAATGCGAAGGGATACCGAATGATCGCAGTCAGATCGCGACACCGGATGCTGTAAGTAGCATGCCTCACCTGCAGCACCTGGCTCATCATTTCCCCTCTCTAGACCCAGAGGCAGATATCCTACTCTTGCTAGGAGCTAATGCCCCATGCGCCTTCCTCTTCTCTGAGTCAGTCGGCGGCCTGGCAGATGGCCCAGTGGCCATCAAATCTCCACTAGGTTGGGGGAATCATAGGCGTAGTCTGTATCGATCGCCTACGAGCCCCAACCCAGGTCACTGCCTTAGCTAATTCCATCCTCAAAAATGGCAGACCATCTCACCTGACACCATGTCAAGACCACTTCACACTTTCGACAGCTAAACCTGTCTTGGGAGAGGGGCTATTCCAGACTACCAAAGAAGACAACGACTTAGCCTTGTCTGTGGAAAACAACAGATTCCTTCAGCTCATGGATAAGGAATTTCAACAGGATGCGACTGGTAGTTGGGTCGCGCCACTACCCTTTCGCGCTCCCAGACAACGCCTGCCAAACAACCAGGAATATGCGCTCTCCCGCCTATTCAGTCTCAGACGGATCATGAACCGAAAGCCAGAGATGAAAGCTCATATAGTGGAGTTCCTGGACAACATGATAAGGAACAAACATGCTGAGCTGGCCCCACCCCTGGAACCTGACGAAGAACGATGGTACCTACCGTTCTTTGGAGTGTACCATCCACAGAAACCAGGCCAAATACGAGTCGTCTTCGATGCTAGTGCACAGTTTCAAGGTCACTCTTTAAACAAGGCCCTTTTAACAGGACCTGATCTCACTAACAGTCTCCTGGGGGTGCTCATCCGCTTTAGAAAAGAAGCCATAGCAGTTATGGCCGACATACAACAGATGTTTTACTCCTTCCTTGTACGGGAAGATCACCGCAACTACCTACGTTTCCTATGGTTCAGCGATGCTCAGCGCAACCAACGGATTTCCGAATACCGAATGAGGGTGCATGTATTTGGCAATGGCTCTTCCCCTGCTATCGCGAACTACGGTCTCCAACGTACCGCCCAAGAAGCAGAAGACAAATACGGAACAGAAGCCAAACGCTTTGTAGACCGCGACTTCTACGTGGACGATGGCTTAAAATCTGTAGCCACCCCAACGGAAGCCATAGACCTCTTGAAGAATACACAGCGAATGCTAGCGACAGCCAATCTCAAGCTCCACAAGATAGTGTCAAATAGTGAAGAAGTACTTAAGGCATTTAGTCCTGAGGACCAGGCCAAGGGACTGCAAGATCTCGATTTTGACAGCGATGCCCCCTTCATCCAACGCAGCCTTGGCTTGTGTTGGGACTTGAAGAAAGATTTCTTCACCTTCAAAACCCCAGCCCTAAAGAATGGCTTCACGAGGCGAGGAGTGCTGTCTACAGTTAACAGCCTGTTCGATCCTCTAGGCTTTGCAGCCCCTATCACCATCCAAGGTAGAACACTTCTGCGCACGCTCTCCCAAACCACCAAAGATTGGGATGAACCACTCCCACCAGAACAGAGGCAAGAATGGGAGTCATGGTGCAACTCTCTCCGCTATCTCCAAGATGTGCACCTACATCGCATGTATGTTCCTATCTCACCTACCACAGCACTAAGAAAAGAACTACATGTTTTTTCAGATGCTTCCACTAAGGCAGTAGCAGCTGTGGCATACCTCAAAGTCTACGGCGGAGAGAACAGTGTAAATGTTGGTTTCGTCATGGGAAAAGCAAAACTAGCTCCACAAAAAGGTCACACTATACCACGGTTGGAACTTTGTGGAGCGGTGCTAGCAGCGGAACTATCAGACACGATAACGAAGATGATAGATCTCCCCTTAGCACCCACCACCTTCTATACAGACAGCAGAGTGGTACTAGGTTATATTTACAATGAGACTAGACGCTTCTATGTCTACGTGAGCAACAGAGTTGAGCGGATCAAGAGATCTTCTAAACCAGTGCAGTGGCGATATGTTCCAACAGATAATAACCCTGCAGATCTTGCGACAAGGTCTATTCCTGCTTCCCAGTTATCAACTTCTACCTGGCTCAAGGGCCCCGAGTTCTTGTGGCGTATAGATGCCTTGGGGCCGGAAAAACCAGATTTGTATGAACTCCTAGATCCAGATAATGATGGAGACATTCGACCCCTACTCAAGAAGGTAGATCTGGTCACCCCTCCGGCCATTTGCCTAGCAACATTCGTCAAACATGAGAAGATAGGCCCCTTAAACCCCGCTTGTTTTGCACGCTTCTCCCGATGGACACCTCTCGTACTGGGAATTATGGTGATCGTCCGTGCAGTAAGCCGTTTCCTCGGTCATCGGAAAGGCTTCCAGTCACACTTTCCAGACCACTACACTCATGCTGAGAGACGGATATTGAGAAGTGTTCAACAAGATGCATATCCGTCAGAATACGGATGTCTAAGTGAAGGGAAGCCCATACCACAATCTAGTTCACTTCTAAGACTAAATCCTTACCTCGACGAACAAGAGGTACTGCGAGTAGGAGGTCGCCTTCACAAAGCCGAGATAAACTCACCAAACAAGCATCCCATCATCCTTCCGGCCAACCAACATGTCACAAGACTATTAGTGCAACACTACCACGAACTAATTCATCATCAAGGCCGCCACTTCACAGAAGGTGCCCTCAGAGCGAATGGACTTTGGATCGTGGGCGCCAAAAGTTGTATCACATCTGTTCTACGGTCTTGCTTCCATTGTCGCAAGCAACGAGGTCAGACTCTACACCAGATGATGGCTGACCTACCATCCGAGCGCCTGAGCTCCGAACCACCATTCACTAATGTAGGCCTCGATGTTTTCGGCCCTTGGTCTGTGTCTGCCCGTCGGACCAGGGGTGGTCAAGCTAACAGTAAACGATGGGCCATACTCTTCACATGCCTCAGCATTCGAGCAGTCCATATCGAAGTTATCGAATCTATGGACACCTCTTGCTTTATCAACGCCCTGAGAAGGTTTCAAGCCCACAGAGGCCCAGTTAAGGTATTCAGATCTGACTGTGGGACAAACTTTGTAGGCGCTTGTAAAGAACTACAAATAGAAGACAGCATTCGCCCTGACTCACCACTCGATGGCTACCTTAAAGCCAACAAATGCACATGGATATTTAATCCTCCCCATGCCTCTCACATGGGAGGAGCATGGGAACGCATGATTGGAATAGCTCGTCGGATCCTTGACTCGATGTTAGCAAAAGCACCTAAACTGACACACGAGACTTTATCTACTCTTATGGCAGAAGTCGCAGCCACCATCAATGGTCGACCTTTAGTTCCAGTTTCGTCAGATCCTGAGAATCCGACCATTCTCACTCCAGCTGCCCTGCTAACTCAGAAGACGGGTGATTGGCCTGCACCGTTAGGGAACTTTGATTCTAAAGACTTGTACAAACAACAATGGAGACAAGTTCAACAGCTCGCCAACACCTTTTGGAACCGTTGGAAGCAAGAGTACCTGTCCACCCTACAAGACCGCCGCAAATGGAAGACCAAAGAACCGAACCTCGAAGAGGGCGACCTTGTCCTGCTGACAGATAAGGATGTGCATCGCAACGCATGGCCTATGGGACTTGTGCATCAAACCCTGCCCAGCTCTGATGGACTAGTCCGCAAAGTCAAGGTGCTGATAGTGAGGTCATTAGACTCCTCTTGTAACCAGCAGACTTTCACCAAGAAGTTTTACACCAGACCGGTCACCGACCTTGTGCTGCTGCGGAGAAAGACCGAACTCGAAGATTAAACCTCAAGCTTTGCATGTTTAGCTTTGTTTGATGCTTATTAATGTTTACATTTTTTCTTAGTTATATAGCTAACTGTTTATCTTAATTATATAGTTGCATGCTATTCAGTTACTATCACTGTTTACTGCTTATCTTAGTTTATAGGCAATTTTTTTTTCTTTTCTTTTCTTTTTTTCTCTTCCCTTTTATAGTGGAATTTATAATTCCAGGCGGGGAGTGTGCTGTCCCAGCCAGTCTATGGTATGGGTTAGTTACTTAGGATTTGTGAGCTGTCCCCTTAAGGGAATGCATCATAGGAAATGTAGGTAAGGGTATCCTGGGAAACGTACATATCACATGGCCACATCTGTAATCCTGATTGGCCACTAAATCGACTCTCAAGGGGTTGAAGGAGGTTGCCCTCCATTCTTACCTGCACTCATTACTGATAACATCGTTTTCTTCTATTGATACAAGATGGGTTAGGAGATAACTATTTTCCACGTGCAAGGCAGATATACAAAGGATTGGTCATTGAAAGAGGAATTTCGTCACAAATGTGAGTTACGAGGATACCTGATGTACCAATAAATGAACTTTGTTATGGAAGCTTTGTTGAGTTATCTATCTGCATTTACAGAGCTATTAAGTCTACCTCTGTGGAAGGCAGTACAATAGTGTACAAGTCACATGCCATCAGCTCAATTTTTACAATCCCCAGAACACCCTCATGGTACTACAGTAAAACTGCAGTTCCCAGAGGCATGGATTTTGCCCATTTTTTCATGATTAAATCCTATACCAGATACACACTGTACTCTAGGATAATTAAATGCATCTATCCCAAAATTAGAAATTATTTTAAAATGTCAGACATGGTTATTCTTAAAAAAATGGTACCTATTCTTCCTGAAATGGCAAAATAAACTTGTGTTCCACCAGGGCCACAACAGTTTAGTACAAAAGGATACATACCAATTTGCAGATGGTGTGTGATAAACCTGGGAGCCAAGAGTAGTTTCAACTAAAAATGGGAAGGTAATACAGTTTTTTATTCATTTACTAGCCAATAATCCAGCATTGCCCAGGTGCTTATTTATCCCTATTCTGTATTAGACAGGAAAATCCTGTAGTTGGGACTCACACTGTTGTACTGTCTCTCACACAGTGTTGCAAGTCTTCTATTCCTCTCTTTGGAAGTTTCTTGTCTATGCTGGTGTTCCTTTTTTTATTGCACTTGGCCAACTGCCTGATGTTTCCTAGGAGGGCTGAGAGGAAGCCCCCTTGTGGAGTACTGTGAAGCCATTACCATGGCAAGTCCACTGTGCTGTACAGTAGAAGCCATTTTAAAGTGTGCACACACACCTTGAGGGGTGTTAGGGGTGTCTTACCGCCACAGTATTTGTTTCAAGTTTGGTTGAAATTGCTCAGGGCATTCCAGAGTTATGCTGGACACACACACACACACACACACACATATATACACACACACACTTATATATATATATATATATATATATATATAACAGGGGTGCAATTCAACTGGTATAACAACCAGTTCAGTGAGCGCACGTGTGCTCCATATTTTAAAAAGTTAATACTTACCTTCAATTGCAGCTAAAGAAAACAGCTGAGGTATGGCACGCGAATCAGCTGTGCTCTTAACAAAAAGATAAAACACAGGAAAGAGCAGGGGCAGGCAGGCAAGCCCACATGCTCATTGGAGCAAACCAGTTCAGAATCAGCTGATTGTCAGAACAAGGGGTTCACCCGAATCGGTCCGAACTAGGAGAATCCTACCCTTGTATATAGATATTTGTTAAATTATTGATTATAAATGTTCAATTGAGTTAATTATTCATTTGAAAAAAATATACCTCCTGAATTCTTTGGAGAGACAATTAATCATAAAAGTGCAACCTACCAAAAATGGAAAAATATGACATTTGGTCACTTATTTTTTTCATTTAAGAAGCAAGGTTGTTTCTGTAGCATGTTTTAAAATGCCTGCTATTTCCTCCTAGCTGGTTCTGCTGCATAAGTACTTAAATGATCAAACATGTTTGATTAACTTCTTCCAGAAGTCCAGCAAAATCTTATTGTTGGAATCAGTCTATGGTAGGAGCTATTAGCCATATTTCAGGAGTACAATTAATGGGGAAATCAAGCACAAATAATCTTTTAAGTGCTTTGATTCAAGGATTTTATGTATTTATTTATTTATGGCATTTGAATATGACCCAATTAACTCTGTCTTTTGGATGATTAATAATAAAAGCTATTACAAAAGTCAATCAGCAGAGCTCTAAAAGTCATTCCCTCCTCATAAGGGATAGAAAAATTAGTTGGCTATGTTAGATTCACATACAATAAATTAAGTTACTAAATCTCTCCATTTAATTTAAACAAAAGTATGAAACTTTACAATAATTTTCATATGTATTTCTCCCTAATATTTTATAACATGTCCTAATCTATAGATTTTAGCAACTTTTCCTAAGAAATACATATATTTTGAATAAATCTTTCTTAAATACATACCTCTTTGTTTATTTCATTATTCAAAGAAAAGTAGAGTCTGAAAGATTTCTGTGCTCCAGAATACTTATTCTTTGGAAAGTCTGGATTAAATTAAATTGCTTAAAGAAACTTAATTATATTAAATTAATTAAAGAATAATGGAATTGTTCCCTTTTTCTAATTGTGTCCATCAGTATTTTAGTGCAGATATAAATATGACTAGAAATTAATGGCAAATTGGTTGTTTTGTCTTAACAAAATAGGAGATGGGATTCCATTTTTTTACTACCAGTTCTGTGGGTGTGGCTACTCTAAAGGATACTCTAAAACCTCCAGTCAGAGGTGGTATTTGCCAGTTCTCCAAACTACTCAATTTTCCGCTACCGGTTCTCCAGAACTAGTCAGAACTTCCTGAATACCACCTTTGGCATAGACAAAGTATGCTGGATTGAAACCCATTGTTCCTACTAGGTTTCTCTAAAACTGCAGCCATAATTCAATTGCACTCTAAGCCACTTCCCTTCAGTAATGCTGCTACAAGCCACTTTGAAGACGCAGATCACAATCTTCAATAAACATCAAATACAATCTTCCTCTAGCTTTCCATATTTCCTAGTTTGCTGTTTCAGACTCTGATCTGCACCCCATATTTCGCTGGGTTGGGACATACTTTCTTAATGGGCTTGTAGCAAGATCCAGAAGAAAGGTTCTATTAGGAAGAGAAATGAGGCCTTACCTTCTCTTCTTTTTAAAAGGTTACTTCAGAAGTGAACTGTCTGCTGCTATTGGTTTTTCAGAATTTTTGCAGCCTTCAGGTGTCCCTTAGTCATCTACCAGGGTTTTCTTTAACACCTTCTGTGTCTGAAGCTCTTGGAATGGGAATTCCAACCCCCTCAATCACTACAGGGCATATTGTGCCGCATAGGGACTCTCTGAGTTCCTGAGGTTTTCTTTCAACAAGTAACCACAACTGTAAACTAGTTCTGTGAAATGGTTAGAAAAGGGTAGTGTCAGGTGACACTTAGGAAATTAGGAGTTCTAGCAGGTTTCATACATATTTTCAAGATTCACCAATTATACAGGTGAAACTCAAAAAATTAAAATATCGTGCAAAAGTTCATTTATTTCAGTAATGCAACTTAAAAGGTGAAACTAATATATGAGATAGACTCATTACATGCAAAGCAAGATAGTTCAAGCTGTGATTTGTCATAATTGAGATGATTATGGCTTACAGCTCATGAAAACCCCAAATCCACAATCTCAAAAAATTAGAATATTACATGCAATCAATCAAACAAGGATTGTACATAGAACAATATCGGACCTCTGAAAAGTATTAGCATGCAATTACTGCCTCAGTGCGGTGTGGCATGGAAGCTATCAGCCTGTGGCACTGCTGAGGTGTTATGGAAGACCAGGATGTTTCAATAGCGGCCTTCAGCTCTTCTGCATTGTTTGGTCTCATGACTCCCATCTTTCTCTTGGCAATGCCCCATAGATTGTCTATGGGGTTCAGGTCAGATGAATTTGTTGGCCAATCAAGCACAGTAATCCCATGGTCATTGAGCTAGGTTTTGGTGATTTCGCATTGTGGGCAGGTGCCAAGTCCTGCTGAAAAATGAAGTCAGCATGGCCATAAAGCTCATCTGCAGAAGGAAGCATGAAATGCTCTAAAATCTCCTGGTAGACGGTTGTGTTGATCCTGGACTTAATGAAGCACAGTGGACCAATACCAGCAGATGAAATGGCAAATCAACACAGACTGTGGAAACTTCACACTGAACTTCAAGCATCTTGCAGTGTGTGCCTCTCCATTCTTCTTCCAGACTCTGGGTCCTTGGTTGCCAAATGAGATGCAAAAGTTGCTCTCATCAGAAAAGAGAACTTTGGACCACTGAACAACAGACCAGGTCTGTTTTTCTTTAGCCCAAGTAAGACGCTTCTGACATTGTATGTTGTTCAGGAGCGGCTTGACAAGAGGAATACGACATTTGAAGTCCATGTCCAGGATCTGTCTGTGTGTGGTGGCTCTTGATGCACTGACTCCAGCCTCAGTCCACTCCTTGTGAAAGTCCCCAACACTTTTGAATGGCCTTTTCCTGACAATCCTCTCCAGGCTGCGGTCATCCCTGCTGCTTGTGCACCTTTTTCTTCCACACTTTTCCCTTCCGCATAACTTTCTATTAATGTGCTCTGATACAGCACTTTGGGAACATCTAATTTCTTTTGCAATTACCTTTTGAGGCTTTCCCTCCTTATGAAGAGGTGTCAATGATGGTTTTCTGCACAACTGTCAGGTCAGCAATCTTTCCCATGATTGTGATTCCTACTGAACCAGACTGAGAGACCATTTAAAGGCTCAGGAACCCTTTGCAGGTGTTATGGCTTAATTAGCTGATTAGAGTGGGACACTTTGAGCCTAGAATATTGAACCTTTTCACAATATTCTAATTTTTTGAGATTGTGGATTTGGGATTTTCATGAGCTGTAAGCCATAATCATCTCAATTATGACAAATCATGGCTTGAACTACCTTGCTTTACATGTAATGCTATCTCATATATTAGTTTCACCTTTTAAGTTGCATTACTGAAATAAATGAACTTTTGCATGATATTCTAATTTTTCGAGTCACCTGTATATAGTATTTTGAATGTTATGGAATCAGTTGTGCTAGCTATGCAGTTGGGCAGCTGCAACAGCCCAAAGAAAGATTTTATTACTTTACTACTAGTTCAAGACTAGGTTAGTATGGATTATGCAGTCCTAATAGAGGATCCCTGACTTTTCCAGGAGCAACTTCTGGGTTTCATTTATGTATTGTAGCTTTACTCTCTGACACGGAGTAAGACGACATCTGGTTTTGCTTCTAAGCTTCTGGGTGAAAATAAGGAGAAGTAATTGGTCAATTAAAAAGTTTTAACCAATATATACTTTGTATTGGATTTGCACTATTGGTCTCAAAGGACTTATTGTAGGAAACAGCCCTTCACTAATTGAAGGGGATAGGAGGAAAGCCACACACTCTGTTTTAATGAGGAGAAACATGGGATTGAATCTGCCTTATAACTACTGAATCTAAGAATGCAACTGTAGTCATCTTCTTTGGCATCTTTAGTGGGATATTATTTCTAAATGGATATTCCATAACCTTAAAAGTTAATTCTGTCATATCCATTTGAGAGTTGCTGTTATTAAATTTGTTTGCTGCTGAATGCCACTAGACTATCATGGTTTACAACAACAAGATATACAACATAAGAAAGCATTTGTGATACTAATTAACCAATTAACTCAAAAACAATATCACAGTACTGATATTTATAAAAGTAAAATAGCAGTTTGATTTTTAGTCCTTTTGATAGGTTGATACCAAAGAGCACAATCTAATTTCCAAGGGGAGACTGTTCTATAGTATTGTATCATGATAAAAAAATAGCATTTTCTATCTTCAGTCTTGAAATGGTGCACCACAACTAAATTTTTCCAATTAACATCCTTTAAATGAGTTTGAAGCACTCATTCCTGCACTTTCCTGGGTGCTAGGGTGATAATAATAAATCAAAAGCTGACATTTTCAATTGTACTAAGGCAGAATCCTCTGAAAATGTATTATATGATCATGAGGATGAGTTCTAGATAACAGACTAGTGCATTTTGAATCAATTGCAATTTCTGAGTAGACTTTAAAAGCAATCCCAAAACTGCAGAAATCCAGGCCCGAATTGAAAATTCACTATAGTAAGGGAGCTGGTGCTACCAGATAAAACAGGATAAAGATTTTTCTGATTAAGGCCTCTTCCTATTCATCCTGAAATACCTGTGAGCCCAGGAGGATCTCAAACTGCAGACTTGTTCTTTCAGGGCCACCACTGCAAAAAACCACAATGGAGCTGGCAGATACATATATGTACAAATAGCAATCCTATTTTATTTGGATTGAACTTTAACCTCTTTCAACCTATCTAGAAATCTACACCTGATCATATGACAATATTTTGCTGTCACCTCCAGCTGTGTCTGAGGTCAAAATATAAACCTTGATATTGCCCCAAACTGTTGAACGATTTCTTCCAGTATTTTAATATTGGTATTAAAGTCCATGTGTGGGATGGGCAGAGGAGGGGAGAGGAGAAGACTACTTTCTGTGTGTTAGGAAGAGGACTCCCTTTCCTGCAAGCATTGACTGGAATCACCCATTGGGATAGAAATAACAGCACCTATTATTCCCAATCCCCACAAGCTATCAAGAAGATACCACCATTGCTGATATCAAAACCTGCTGATATGTATTGCTAGATTAAGAAGATTCTACAGCCCACATCAAGATACCAATACTATGACAAGTTTCCTCAAAAACAATGAGAGAGGTTAAGCAATCCTGGATCCTCTTAAGCAGGATATACAACATATTTTCTTTCAAGGCTGCTGGTAATTTCCTAAATGGAAGGGTTGATCATGTCCCAGATCCAGCTCATCAGGACCTCATTCTTCACAAGACAGGTGGCAAAATTTATAGGAGATGGAGTTCTAATTACTTTTTCAAAGTCTTAAGGTCAAAAGGATTCCCAGACATAGTCACACATGGGTCCATAACCATAAACTGATACCTTGACAAGTCAGAATTATTTTATTGACAAAATGCTGGGCAAAATGGTTGAGTGAACAAGTAGCAAATGACCTACAGATACAGTACTTCATCTTATCACCATGTTTTATATTTAACTTGAGATTGTATTCATTTTTTCTCTACTATGACATACTACTACTTTGCCATTTCTGATTCACCTCACCTTCAGTGAATTTAGGAGATCTTTGATATCAGAACTTTGAATTAGAGCACGAAAGAAAGAATGCCTTAGTGACAATCTTTTTGAGAGCCTGGATTTCCTTCTGCTACCACAGGCTAATAGGTAACCAATGGAAGGATTCAGATCACTGAGAATCATTTTAAGTGCACTTCTGGATCTATTACATGGCTACATAAGTAGACACTCGTACTGGGTACATCACTTCTGCAGAAGTTTCAAATTGCAGTAAATCTCAGTTGGACCAGAAAGTTGTCTAACAATAGCATTGGGTTCAAGGTAAAGCTCTGTATATTCTGCTCACAGCTCAACTATTATAGGGTAAAATGGGATTGAACACACAATATATCTATCAGAATTTGGGGGAGACAACTATTATTGGGACAAGTCTATGGTAGCCATGGAGGTCAGAAACTGGTACCCAGGGAAAGGGGATTAAAATTATTCAATTTTAAAAGACAAGTGCTACTCCAGCTTGGAGACTTGTTCAAGGAGCATGAAGAGAGATCAAACTGGGGAGCAGGGCAGCTAATATACCAAGGTGCCAGCTTGTCCCTAAAACCTAATTTAACAAGCAGGCAACATTGTAAAGTCCATTGTGTAAATATAATTTTAAATGATAAGGAGAAATGCAAGCAAAACTGAAAATAGATTGAACAACAATAGATGCATGTGGGTATATACTTCCTCGGATGGGCAGGCATTGTCAGATAATTCTCTTGTAGTTAGCAACAAATGAAATTTAAATAAATAAATATCTGAAACGGCATCAACAAAAGTACCAAAATAAATCACCAAAAACAAAATACTCCAATGTTAATCTCTAACCCTATATAGTACCTAGAATATGATGCCCAGTTCTGGACACTAAATTTGAGGAAGGACATTAATAAACTGGAACTCATCCAGAGAAAAGTAACCAATATAATAAGGAACCTGGAAAGAAAAACCCGTGATGAACAGTTAGATGCTCTGCAGAAGAGCAGATTGCAGAGAGACATGTCATCTGTTTTTAAGTACCTGGATGCTGTCATGGAAAAGATGGTGTAGTATTGCTTAGAGTTGTCTGAAAAGATAAGAAAAGAAACAATAGTTTTAAATTACAAGGAAGCAGATTTTAAGTGGGCTTTGGGGAGAAAATTCTAATAGTAAGAGCTGTTAAGCAATGTATTACTTTGGGGGTAGTGGGCTTTCTTCACTGGAGGATTTTAACAAGAGGCTGAATAATTTTCAGAGACATTGTAGTGATGGATTCCTAGGCTGAATAGAAGATGAACTAGATTGGACACAGAATGTGTCTGTGTCCAATTTAGCCATGCCCATGCCCAGTTTAGCAAAGGGAAAAAATCACAGTACATCACATGATGCTGCCATGATGACGCAAGGCACCCTGAACTAGATTTTCTTCAAGATCCATTCCAAATCTTAAGTTTTTATGATTGTGTGAAAATATTATTTTCAAATTCAGATTGATAGGCGTATTCAAACTATGTTTAATTTAATATACTTTTTTGTTCCACTTTGGAATGTATATCCAAATTTATGTTGGGGTTTCTTGGCAGACAAAAGGAGGACCTATTTCAGCAGCCTACATTTCTCTCTTTACATAATCATTTCATGGTTCAGTAAGAAAATAATTTGCTTTGAGACCCTATCCAGAACCTTTCTTGATCCTTCACATGACTGTACTGTTTCACTCTGCCTAATTATAGGAATATCCCTCTTCTACTGTGAAAAGTGAAGTTCAAGATTTCAGAAAGAAAGAAAGAGAAAGAGAGAGAGAGAGAAATAAGCAAACAAGATAGAAAAAGAAAAGAAAGAAAGAAAGAAAGAAAGAAAGAAAGAAAGAAAGAAAGAAAGAAAGAAAAGAAAAGAAAAGAAAAGAAAAGAAAAGAAAAGAAAAGAAAAGAAAAGAAAAGAAAGAGATAAAAGTAGTACTGAGACTAATGTTAAAATTTATTCCCCAATCAATAGCAGGCTAAATCTCAAAATAACTCTAGTAAACTTTATCTCCTACACCAGTGGTGATATTCAGCCGGTTCGCAACTGTATAAGTTCGTTCTAGATAAGATCAGCTGTGCCAGGATTCCCCTTGCTGAGGCCCAGGAAGGCAAAAAATGGAGGGAGGATCTCAGCCCCCCCCCTCCATTTTTTGCCTTCCAGAGCCCCAGAGGAGCCTTAGGGGAGCAAAAATGCCCCCTCCCCAGAGGCTTCTCTGAGGCTAGGAAGCTCCCAAAATGGAGCTTGAAGGAATGCTGCATGCTCCTCCCATGCTCTGTTTTTTTTTCTTCCTGAGCCTCAGGGGAGCCTCAGGGGAGCCTCAGGGGAGTAAAAATGCCTCCCCAGGGGCTTCTCTGAGGCTAGAAAGCTCCCAAAATGGAGCTTGGAGGAATTGCATGCTCCTCCCATGCTCTGGTTTTTTTTCTTCCTGAGCCTCAGGGCAGCCTCAGGGGAGCAAAAATGCCCCCCCAGGGGCTCCTCTGTGGCAAAGAAGCTCCCAAAAATGGGTGGGGACTACAAAAAAGAAAAGCCACGCCCACCCAGTCACATGGCCACACCCACCAAGCCACGCCCACAGAACCGGTAGTAAAAGTTTTTGAATACCACCACTGCCCTACACCAGTATTATCATATTAGAAACTTCCCCTGGTGAATTCTTTATATAAACATTACCAGAAAAAAACAGTTCAGAATACAGAAGAAAATGGCAGACCTTTTTAACATGTGATAATAGGAAACAATACTCTTAAAAGAAAATGTGAAAGAAAGAAGTGCTAAACAAGAAACCAAATTCAATGTGATTTCTTGGTTCATAGAACTTGTTTAAAAAAAGTGGCTGGCTTCCCACTGCTCACTGGACTACAAAATATTCAATTCCATATTAGGTAGTTTAGAATGCTATGATAACCCACACAGTTAGCTTTAAGGAATAGATGTAGTAGTGGTTGCTTTGCAAAATAAGATCACATGCAGTATTTGGCATAGATGTAAAAATTGTGATTATCTATGTTTTTGAAGTCAGCCACAACTTTAAGTGTCCTTCTTAAGGCCATTTTGAAGTTTTTTTTTCTTTGAATGATGGCCATCATGGAATTGAACCCATTAATATAGTAGATTTTTCAGTGCCATGCTATTTGTGGCTCTATCTTTGTGCTGAAGTAGTATTCAATACCATACTAGGAATTTCCATGACCTATATCTTCAATTGCCTTTTAAATCTGCCTCTCTCTCCTGTTTTTAGAGTCTATGTATTTTTGGTGAGGTTGATCAATTATTGAGCAACCCAATTGTTAATATTAGGAAAGACTCCTAACAAGGCTCATGGATACATAAACAAAATATTTATTAATATTTACTGTTTAAATATAGCACACTTAAAAGGACTTGGCAATTTATAAGTTAGGTGTTACCTATAGCTTCCATATTTATATGTATAAATAAAATGTTTATTGGAACTATGAGGAACACCAAGTCAAATATAAGAGCTAGCTATGCAATAGCCAGATCCCTTGGTGTTTCTTCAAACATTTCACCCAGAGATTTATCAAAATCATTAACAGAGTTAAATAAACTATAGCACCATTGACCAGCAATGAAAGAAGTAAGTACAGAATGAGCTGCAGTGCACTTTAGTGCTGCTTGGTTAACTTTAATGATTTTGAATGATGCCGTGTAGAGTACAGTCAATGAAGTAGCAAGGTATTAATGGCACTGATAATAGCCTTGATGACTGCTCAGTGGGCAATACACTTTATAGCAATAAAGTAAGTAACAGTGGTGACATTTTATTATGGACTTGGAATTCTCAACAGCCAACCTGTCTGAGATATAGAAAAGAAACAAAAAATTCTCATAAAGTAGCCATGTGTTTCCATATTTAGCTACAATAATATTAGAATGGTGACTGGGGTGACATCTTTACACAAATGATGCGATTATGCACTTGACACATGTTATCTGAAACAAGTACATAAATGGTGCCATTTATAACACGACATCATGGTTCATATGTCATAATTTATCCCCACCTTCTCTGTAGATATCATTTTGCATTGCGTCAACCCTGACTTCTGTCTATAAGCATTATTTTATCGTGCACCTGGGCTAAGCTAGCAAGATATACAGCTCTAAAAGAGTGCTTTGTTTCAGATATTCAAAATTATCTTCCAGGTTGGCAAACAGAAAAAAAAACCAAGATTTTTTTCTGCTGCTTATCAGTATAGAAATTTCATTTTCCATTAGAGGTTGGAAAAGCTGATAGATGAGTAAATAAGTACCAGCCTTTGTTTGCCTGATAGGAATAGAGAAGCAGCTGTATTTGCATATCATTTTCACTAAGGCAGAAGTTCAAACTGGTAGCCATATACCAAATAGTAACTGGCTATATGGGAATCTAAAATATTGCAACCTTTCATAAACCATAAAGATGATTCCCAGGTTCATCCTGAAATATCTCTGAAAGTTGTGTAATGAAGAATTGTTGACTCATTTTATAAGAAACTAAGAGATCAAAAATTAATTATGTGTATAATATAGATGGCTTTTGCAATTTACAACACTTTCATAGTCTCTATCTCTAACATCTCATTTTATTTCAACTCCTGTGTTTTGTCTTCTTGAACACTCAAAATTCTCATAGACCAACCTTAATAATGGTTTAATCTGTAGTAATTCTAGTTGTCTTTAGTAAGATTTACCATCTGAAAAAAATGGGGATTATAGATAAGCAGATTTAGTGGGGAGTTTTGTGTTTAAATAGGAAAAAAATGAAAATGTTAATCTTGTGGAGGTTTCTTAAAGCTCTTGTCTCCTGCTGCAAGAATCAGATAAGGTGCAAGTTGAATTGGATGTAGATCACTAAATCTTTGTTTGTTTGCTTAGAAGAAATTTACTCTGTTTACATATAGTTGTTGCCCTGCTAGGATGTCACAGAATTAAAATAATTATATTTGCACTTCATCTTCTGTTCCTTCCTGGAAAGGGAAGTGCTATTATCTGCCCTATACAAGAGTTTGAGATTTGCCAGAGTACTCTTGCCAAAACAACAACAAATATAAAAATGATTCACAGTGATAGTTGCAGGATTAAACAATTAAATGGCCTGCTCCATTTGCCCTACCATCCATCTTTGAAACCAGTTGTTATGTATTTGAAGGAAAGATGACCTAAATTTAAGACATTTCCTTTGAAGTTCAGCAAAGAATATAGAGAGTATGCATACATCAAACTCCTGCATCTTGTCAACTTAGTTGAAGCCAAACCATGAAAAATTTATTTCCCCAACTAATAGTTTCATCTCACCTATCTGTACATGTGTATGCATGTATTTATGTCTGTATCTATTAAGACTCTACAGTGCTTTGGTTAAATTTAAAATAACCCCTTTGGAAAATATAGGACCATAAATGTAAAACCTGTCTATGACTCAGAAAGCAGTTTCTAGGATTGCGCTACTCAGTGGAAACTTCTGGATGACAGCTGCATCCTTGAACATGATAGATTTGCTTTAATCATTTGAACCGAGGTGCTACATTTATGTTTGTGCATGGTTCAAGTCATGTTTTCTGAATAAAATCTTAAACACTTTTCAGCCCTATTATAGGTATCTACTATAAACCAGACACAGAAAAGAAAAAGGCAGAGCCAGGACACACTCCTTCATTAACTGAATTAGTAACAACTAATAAAAGTAATTGCATTTTAATTAAGTAAAGTGTCCCATTTACAAAACTGATTGAGTCTTATCTGCATACACCCACAATTCTCTCTCTCTCTCTCTCTCTCTCTCTCTCTCTCTCTCTCTCTCTCTCTCTCTCACTCACACACACAAACATACACACACACACACACATCACAGAGAGAGAGAGAGAGAGAGTTCTCTTTTTGTAAAAACAAAACAATAAAGAAAAAGAAAAATAGTGGGTATTATCTGAAGGAAAGTGAAGTAATTACATTAGGAAGTGAAGAAATGGGAGGATTAGGGTTAGAGACAGAGATTCTGTTTAAGCATTACAAAAAAGTTAGCATTCATTAGGAAAGCAACTAATCTTCAAATATACCCTTGTTTTTCAACAAATTTATCAACAATCACTTTCATCTAATGGTAATGTTTTTGCTTATATCTTCTTCTATTCTAATCAGCTGAAAGTAAAAAGGATTCCACTAATTCAGAGCTAATTATTTATCTGTAAAATATTTTCTCCTTGTCAGTAAATATATAGTAGTATTGTATATACAATCCTAACAAAGATGGTCCAGCTGGGAAATTATAAAAAAAGAGTTCCTTATGTTCCAAGATCATACTCAAAAAAAAAAAGCGCAGGAACTGATTCTTAACATGGTGGTGAACATTCATCTGCAAACTGATATAATTTGTATTCAGAAAATATTCTAAAGAGGAAGACATCTCTATTAATGTTAATTACAAATTTCTGGGAATCTTGCTCGTGAAATTTTTAAGGCCTTTCTGGAATGAATATAAGGGAATAAGCTTTTTTTCACCTCCAGAGTTTAGGCAAAGGTAAAAATAACTTAGAAATATCATGAGAAAAACTAAAGCTGCACATTGCCATCATTGGACTCTTTGTCCATAGCTTATTGTGGTGATACGACAAGATAGAAAGCATTTATTTAATGAAACTAAAACACCACCAAATAATAGATATAAATCATAATGATTGGTATATGATTTATTCATTTGGGAATATAAAACTAGAGAGAATAAACATGAAGTTATCCATCAAGAACAGAACATTGCCTCAACTTTTTCAGACCCTTCACCCTCAACTTCCTATATATGAGTTAATTGTCAGGTTTTTGTGTTCCAAGCATTGTAATCCATCTATCAATACATAAAAAGAAGACAGTAAAGATGTTTTTTTTAAAAAAAAAAACATGATTTAGATCAGCTTCAGTTCAATATAATGAAGGTGCAGTATATTTCATTGAGTTCAATCAAATCCATTTAGAAACTGCAGTATGACCCACCAGTCATTGTATCCAAATTTAATTGTGAAGTGTTTGGATTCAAATTGATTGTGTTCAGTCTTTGCTATTGATTGCAATGAACTTGCTTTATTCAACAAACTTTGCCTATACATAGAGACTTAGTGCAAAAGATCTGTTAATCTAAGAACTTTAGATCAGAGGTTGCCAAGGAGGTGAAAAGGTACCTTTTGAATGCAGGCAATTTTCTTTTCTTTTCTTTTCTTTCTTTCTTTCTTTCTTTCTTTCTTTCTTTCTTTCTTTCTTTCTTTCTTTCTTTCTTTCTTTCTTTCTTTCTTTCTTTCTTCCTTTCTTTCTTTCCTTTCTTTCTTTCTTTCTTTCTTTCTTTCTTTCTTTCTTTCTTTCTTTCTTTCTTTCTTCTCTGTATCCCAAGTAATTGTTTATTCTAAGGATTATATAAAAGGAAAAAGATTTCCTGCTTACAAAATGTTTGAATACATTTTAGTCAAATCTTCATGATTCTGCAACTTTGGTGTAAAATGACAAACACTCTGGCTAAACTTTCTGTCAGTTTTGTCTCTGAAGCTGTGTTAGACAAAAGACACGAATTCACTTTGCTAGAATATATTCTTAATTTATTCGTGCTCCAGGTCATTGACAAATGAAACCTTGCTTAGAATAGGCATACAAATGGAAATCAGATTAATGATTTATGCCCAGCACTTCATTTCTGGTTTTTGGATAAATAGGCTGATCAGATCTACTCAGTTCAAAGGTACAACAAATGGAGAGAACATTCTCTCTAATAGAGAGTTTTTTCTCAACTTGATGGCTTGTGGATGAGCTTGCTATATGGACACAATTTTTTGGATTCTAAATTTAATAGTCCAGTATACCTTCAGAATACTGAATTGTAGTGTGTTGTTATAATAAGTAATACTTCCAAATGTAAAATGAATATTTTTCCAAAACAAATTACTAATATAGAAGTTAGCTAATTTAAAATTCAAGTTTCTTTCAAAATACAGTTTTATGTAGAAATTATACACTCTCTTGGAAAAAGAACAAGTGTGGACCTAAGCATTCTGCCAAGAAATTGATGTTTACTTTTAACATTACAATATAGCAACATCATCTGTATTTTCACCTCTTTCCACTAACACTAAGTAAGTACAAGTTACGATATGATATGTACATCAAACACAGATGCCTGCATTATGCAATAATGGATTCAGTGAATGCATACTTTCAGCAGAATATCTTTCAAACAACCCTTGTAGTAACTTACTGTGTGTTGTATGCACCTCGTGTTTGGTAACTATGCTACAGACTGCTATTTGGACCCTTTATATGTAACAATTATATTTCTCTTCACATGCCTTCTGTTGCTTGTGTACAATAGGCAGACAATAACAGATTTGTCAGCAAAATGGCTTTGCTCTCAAATAATAAAAGGCAACTTGCAAGGTGACATTTAGGTGGAATTCAATTCATTTCTTGCTGTTTTCTACTCTTTTTGTTTTATGTATGGTATCTTTCTCTCTTTGATTCTCATTCTAAGGTCAGCAGAGCAGAGGCAGTTGAGTCATTATTAAAAGAGAAAGACTTATTTGGTTTGGAACTGACTCTTGGGCAATGGTGAGGATTTCTCACTCAGCAGTAAGTGCACCAATCTCTTTTAAGATAAACTGGAAAAACACTCCATCTTGCAGAAACTCAGTCAAATTAAAATTAGGATTTATTTGACACTATAATGAACTATATCATCAGGTTTTTGTGAGATTTTCACACATTAGTTCAACTGGTATTCTATCTTGTTATTTGTCCCCTTAGTAATGAATATAATAATGTAGGAATTGTATTTTAGTTGCGTATAATCTATTATTCTTTTTTATATTGGCCACGTCATATGAAGTGTGAGGTACAGATAACCTGCCCAGAACCAATTCCATTCATAGGGTTCAACTTTACATCAGTTATAGACATTCCAGTCTAATGTTACAGATTCCCAAAGCACCCCACCAAATGCAATGTACAATAAAATAGCAACCTGTTATGTGATGGGATTAAGATTAAGAAAATGGAATTGACAAATGAAAAATAACTTCTATAATATTAATTTAAAATGATTTTATATTCATTTGTTCAAAAATGTTTGGAGATTCATATATTAACCTTTTCAACTATATGTTTTTCAAGTGCCCATTTAAAACAAATTGTGTTGAACTTTTAATCTTCTGTATTTTCAGAATAATTTATCTTCAAGTTTAAAATAGTGGACAATGATAGATGGTGGGGATGCTATGCAGCTATAGAAGTTACTGGAGGAAACAAACTACCCTGACTCTTTCCAACTGAGATTCAGATGTGGCCTGGATCCAGATTCAGCCAGGGTTGCTATAATATCCTGTTTGATTCTTCTGAAATTTTTGATACTATTAATCCTGATATCCAGTTGAATCAGAGATGGAATTCAGCAGATTCTGACCAGTTCTGGAAAACCAGTAGTGGAATTTTGAGTAGTTTGGAGAACTGGCAAACACTACCTCTGACTGGAGATTTTACAGTATGTTTCCTCTGCCATGCCCACCAAACCACATCCACAAAACCGGTAGTAAAAATTTTTGAATCCCACCTCTAACTTGAATCATAACTATAAATGGAGGTTTAGGGAGCTTTCTTACAGCAGTTTATTTCTACTTCAGAGAGCAGTATTGGGTGACTGCGCCTCAACACTCTGGCTGGTATGCTGCAAATCTCCAGTGCTGTTAAACACTGAGTAGATGAAATCAAAAGTTTTAAAGCTATTATGTGTGGATATAATGATGGAGTATATATCGAAACTAAGGTTAAATTCTCACAAGATAACTGTTTGTAATAAGTGGTTCTTGGATATGGAAATCAAGGACTTTCCTATTAAATGAGATTGCACTTCCAGAGCATACATGTATTTTGGAAATATTGTTGAAGTTGTCATTTGATTGCTTAGGTATAAGGAGAGACTTTGCCAGTTTTGATAGTGACATATTTTCCTGGAAAGGGACCCACACCAATAACTTTTCCTTTTGTCTCCTATAAAATACTAGTGTCAAATTACCTCACAACAGGGCAAAATTTGGTGATTTTCAAGTCGCTGCACAGAGAAGCTGGCTGTCAATTAACTTTCAAATTGGATTCAAACTTTGCTGTTGACATATAGAACTTTAAATAACTTGTGATATTATTCCTAGCAAATATGATAGCTGTTTCAGATAAAATATATTGCTAAGATGATTGGAGGAAATGTTCATTGCCAAGAACTTTCCCATCCTAGCTGATTTTCTCAATTAATGGTAATGTCACTTTGGTACACACTCTTTCTCTTAAACTTTGTGAAGCACAGTGGAAGGACAACCTCACAGTGGTTAGTTTTTTTTTCTTCCCTTCTGAGCTAAATTAACTCACTGAATCTATACCCTAACTTTGAATGAATAATACCCCCTGCACCTACTGCAGTAGATATAACATTTGGGGTGGGTGGGAAGTTGCATTTTGTATGCTGGATACCAGATAAAGACAGTACCAAACTTTTATTTTCCCTAAGAGATGCTAAAGGCCCTTCAGGACTGAGGCAATGAATACTTGACTGAAAATACTAAAAGCACCAGCAGTAAAAGACTAAAAGCATCAGGCAACTAAAGATTAGCTAAAAATTGGCTAAAAGTCAATTTTTGCCCCCACAATCTACAGTGGAAACAGCTGCCAAGGATAGAACTAGCTAAGGCTGGTAAGGTGAGGCAATTGAATCCTATCTATTAAAGAAGAATATGGAAAAGAAGTTATTGAAACTCACAGAAACCATAAATACGATTTTTTTTAATATACTATGAATCTATATTATACAAATATAGTAAATATTAGTAAATATTGACATTGTTGGTTCAAGATTTGATAAAAATATTTCTGAGGAAACAGAATGAACCTAACAAATATGCCTGATGAAAGCTGGCAGGGACCTAAAGAGCTAATGTTAGATGTGGATTCTGGATAAAGTTAATGACTAGCAAATAATTTTATGACTAAGGGAAAGGTTTAGAATTTGATTCTAAAAGCAACTAGGAAGAGGTTTTCCTTATTTTATGAACAATTTTAATCCATTTTCTTATTCTCAATAATGGATCTTTCTCAATGTATTTTTATTTTATTCCAAGAAAGATGCAAGGAAATCACTAAGTGTGTAAAGAGTGGACTAGTGTACACATCAACTGGATTGAATGATCTTCTGTTTGAAGTTCTTATTCTTACTTTCTTTGGAATAATGATTTAAAACAGAGTGTATAATATATAAAAGGTTTATATAAGGTTTATAAACATGAATTTTTAAATCAAATGGACAACAATAATATGTTTGTTTGTTATTTGTTGTGATCTTATGTTTCTGAGTGTGGATCCAAAGGTGTTGTTAAGGCTAAAATGTCCTGAATTCTCTAAACATACTTTGCACCCCTGTGTTAAATCACAGGTTGTCCCAGTGTAAACAGAGGAAACTGACCATGGTTGGGTGCTAGGAATGCCCATTTTGTCCTCCATCTACTCCAGGTAAGCAACCTCCACCTGTCTGTTTCTGCTAATCACCAAAGCAGCATTTTCTAACTTCTATTGATCCAAATAGAGTTGTCTGGTTAAACCTAAGATATTTCATTTTATTATAGGCAAATTTCTCTTCTGCAATTAGCTATTGTGTACTAACCATTTAGCAAGAACATTTCTTCTACCTGGCTGCTGCCCTCCATTGCCATTTTTATTTTATTCTTTTAAGAATATCAGAGAAACTGGACTTTATTTTCCTTTTGACAGATAGAAAATTGGACAATGAAATGGTAGACAAAGATTCCCCTCTCTTCTTCCTCCTTCCCTCCCATTCCCTTCCTCCTCCTTCTCCACACTGCTAGCACCACCACTACCATCATCAGATGCCACTTTCCCTACTTCAACTACAAGAAAAATGGCAAAATTGTATATAATTCTCCCTTTCTTTTTATTAATTTACCAATGAACTCATAAACCAATGAACTATGAAATATGAGAAAGAGTTAGTGAACACCAGTTTATGTTAAAGGAGCATCATTTGAAATCCCATGTTCTGTAAAGTCCATCTGCAGAACCAACATAATTGGTGCTTGCTTTCCTGACATGGTAGATCCATCAACTGGAATGATTGGAAAATGATCCAGACTAGTTATGGTAGCCAAAGCTGAGGAAAAGCTTGAAATCTGAAAAGGGGATTCTTAAACCAGTTTCATTTCTATGTGGATTACATATGGGAATCAAGCAGTTTAAGAATACAAAGTGCAAAGCTTATATTGTACTAATATTTTGGAGATACAGTATTAAGGTATTTATTTAGTGTGTCAAAGCGAAAAAATTCAGCTTCATAAATTAGAGGTGGTGAACCATGCTTTCCTTTGCAATATACTTTTATTAAGCATAACTAGGAAGTACAATCTAAGAAGTGCAGAAAAAGAAAGAAAAGGAAAGAAAGAAAAAAACTCCTCCCCTGCAAGCATGAGCAATAAATCAAACATCACAAGACACTCATATCTTAGTTGTTATAGAAACAATTCTGGTAGATTCTGGAAGCTTAGCAGACAAATCAAAAAGAATGTAGTGACACCCCCTTCTTTGTCTGGTGAGCGGACATCAGATAAGGCACATCTTTTCACACAGATATTTGTGATGAGCAGCTGCAAGTGGTTTGTTGAGCATGTCAGCAATCTGATCATGTGTGGACACATACTGTAATTTAACAAAACCTTGTTTAACTAATTGCTTTATATTCTTATAACGAATGTCAATGTGTCTGTACCTAGAACCTGTGAAATGGGTTTTAGAAATATAAACTGCAGATTCATTGTCTTCCATCACGGTGATGGGCTGGATCAGTCGAGTCCTGATACCTGTAACTAAAGCATTAAATCACGTTAAAAAATTACATGCATCTGAAACACAAGAATATTCAGCTTCAGTAGATGAACAAGAAATAAGATTTTGTTTACGCACATGCCAGTAAATGGGACATCCATTTAAGAATACCATATAACCTGAAGTACTTTTACGTGACTTTTTATCACTCACCCAGTCAGAATCTGCATAACAACATAATTCTGCATAGTTAGTATGTGTCGGTTCTAACAACTTCATATTTTTAGTGTGCTTTAGATATCTCAACAACTTCTTAATGCATAACCAATGAAACTGTTTTGCTTTACCTATGTGTCGTGACAAAAAATTAACACTAAGTGCAATATCTTGTCTAGTCCAACTACTAATGTATAACAATAACCCAATTACTGAATGATAAAGTGTTTGATCTTCAAAATCAGGACTTCGTTCATATGCCAGATTATGAAAATCTGTTTGCATAGGTATGCGAGCTGGTTTAGCATCCTTCATATTGCAATGATGCAACAGTTGCTCAATCTTGTCCTCTTGTGAAATACTAAACCCCTTCTGAGTTTTAGGAACCTTTGGGGTAGCAACAGGACCTCTCTCTGGGCCTGTGCTCCCTCTTGTTGGAAAATGAATACTTGCCTGTGCTTGTGAAGTTAGGCTTTGGCTTTAGGTAATAAACACCACCAATTAATATGGTTCAGCAACAATATTACTCCCTTTATCCACCTAACTTGCTTTTTCAAAATGGTACTTGGATACTCTCGACAAATGACTCTGACTTATTGACATCATTATAAAAGCTCTTTGTAAATTTTGTAATTGTTCATGTATTGTATGCAAGTCGCCAGCAGATGGTGCTACAACATTAGAAATCGCAGAAGCTCTTGCTGTTTCAGTTGAGTCAGCATCACAAGACATATCACGAGATAGCTGTGATGTAGGCAAAGCTCTCTGCTCTGATTGGTCTGACATCACTCCCTTGTGACCAACTTGTGGGTGGTCCCTTGGCTTCGATGAAGAAGGCAAGATGGAGGAACTCCAACCACACCCTTATCTGACTGAAGGGATAAGGCAAAAGCCTTAGCTTGCTGTAGGATGTGTTCAAAAACTGCAATATGTTGCATATAATCTTGCACAGCTTTCTGACACATTGTCTGCACGGGACTCAATGGAGAATAATGAATTTCACCTTTCTCTTTGGGTGAAAAATGCTCAGCTGACTGTATAACTTTAGGCTTAGCACCAAGCTTTTCATATTCTTGGGCCTCTGAAGTAGCGTGGGAGCATGCATCATAAACAAAATATGGTATAGACCTGATTTCTTGTCCTCCGATAGCAACTTCCTCCAGACGAGTAGCAGAAGCAAGCAGTGTCTCCCAAAGTCTTATCTCCTCTTTAGTTATTTTGGATGATGATAAATCTTCCTGTGACTGAGCTCTCCATGTTGCTTTTCTTTTCTTGTGTGGCATGTTGAGTTAAACACAAATTCCTCAGATTTTGTGAACTGACTAAAAAACCTAACCACTAAGTATCAAAGCAACCGGCAAAGAAAAACATCATAAATTCACAACCATCTTCTGCTACCAATGTCAAAGAGAAAAAATCTGCATGAGCAGTAAATCAAACATCACAAGACACTCATATCTTAGTTGCTATAGAAACATGATAACAATTCTGGTAGATTCTAGAAACTTAGCAGACAAATCAAAAAGAACGTAGTAACATAGTGCACATGACTGAACTGTCAGGTTCGCTGCATTCAGTTTTTTTAAAGCTTAATAGATGCATCTACTTTTGGTGAGAACATTATATGTCTAAACTTCTCAGGATAGCAATCAGAACATCAGTATACTCTTATAGCAATCAAAGTTGTTTAATAAAATTTTAAAAAATATTCTATCTACTCCATCATGGAACCTAATTCTTCTTCAGATAGGAATGAAATTAAATGTTGCTCTCTGGATTGGAATGGTCAGGAGTCATGTTGACCAACAGCAGAGCAAATAATGATATGTCTGTAGAAGAGCTATAATATTTGGACTGAGACAAGGCTTCATTTCATTTCCAATTGAAATTTCTAAAGAATTTGTAAAAGGCATGCTGTAATTCCGAATTGGTTGAGAAAATATGCTTCTATTTTTCTCACGCCATAACTCACTGCCAGTTATCTTAATTAAAAATATCAATGCTGGAAAATGTTTCTGGAAACTTGAACATTACATTCCCCTCTCTTTAAAATAGGTTTTTAATTGCCACACTTTCTCTGTCTAAAGCAGAATCATTCCCCAATGAGTGACCCCATTCACTACCTACCTTCCTTCTACATTTTCAATATGAAAAATCCTTTATTATTTCACATGGACTGACAAATGTGTTATTGCTTAATTAGAAGAAAGACATATGAAAGGGGAAAGGAAGCAAACCCTGAACCACTGTCATGCTGAGAGTCACTCTCTGCCAGAGAATCACTGTCATATTACCTAAATGCAGAGTAAACTACATTTCTAGTTCATATTAGCTCTTTAGAACATATCTGTTCAACACCATTTGAGTAAAAGGGCTCATAATGAGATCTGCAGGATTCTTCTTTCTTTATCTCACTATAACTTTTTAAAGTTGCCCTTCATCTTTATGGGTATCAGAATAATCTGCAAATATAATTACATTAATACACAATGTAAACACCCTGTCATGCTAAAGTAAGAAAGCAGACAGTAAACAAAGTTAATAATGAAACAGACAAGGTCAATCAATTAAAAATTTAGAGTAACCAAAATATTTTTCAGGTGGTACTAAAAGTATTTCAATATTAGTGCCACACATTCTTCCATAGATCAGTTTTTTAAAAATCACATTTAACCATCAATAGACTTAGCAGTTTAAGATTAATATAATGCATGAAAACTCTTGTACTCTGAGATGATGTGGATGTGGTTAGTCAGACTCGACATTGCATCTTTATGTCTATGGAGATTCTCAGTCATCCAGGTCATGGTTGTCCCAAAGGTGCTTTTTCAAGAGGCAACTGGACTTTCTAGTTTTTTTTTGAAGACGTGTCACTTCTCATCCAAGAAGCTTCTTCAACTCTGAATGGATGGTGGGGAGTGGAAGGATTTATAGTCCTTGCAGACTGCTGATTTGAAAGAGGGGTCAAAGCGACCATCTAGGTCAGTGGTGGCTAACCATTTTGGGCTCCTGTGCCAAAAATTGTGTGCACACTTGTGCATGCATGCTCGCATGCCAGCACCCAGAAGGCAATGCACACATCCCTCCATGCGCGTGCAATCCCCCCATGCCTCCCCACAGTGCCCCCTTACCTGCACTGCACCTCCCAGCTGATTTTCAGCCTCTTTGAGGCCTTTTTTGGCCTTCCAGAGGCTTGAGGAAAGCCTTTGCAGGCCGAAAAATGGGTTCGTTTCATCACTTCCAGTATTTCCAGAAATTTAGGAAGTGACAAAAAGGGTCTATTTTTCGGGCCTTTCCTCAAGCCTCTGGGAGGCCGAAAAAAGCCTCAAATGGGCCAAAAATCAGCTGAGAGGTGCGCGCATGCACAGTGAGGTAAGTTTGCCTGTGGCTCATGTGCCAGTACAAATGGTTCTGCATGCCACCTGTGGCACACATGCCATAGGTTCATCATCACAGATCTAGGTCAAAATTGAAAAGCCCTTTCTCAACAGAGGTGGAGGGATACAATATCATCTATCTCTAGTCTACAACACAATTCTTTCAACAGTTCCTAGAATGCTTTACACTCATTTGCACTACTCAGCTGACCCTGACGATACATATAAACCTCCAGGTGGCCTCAACAACTCTCTAAAAGAATGCAAATGAATAGCTGTCTGCAAGGAGTATAAATCCTTACATTCCCCACTATCCAGTCAGAGCTGAACAAGCTTCTTGGATGAAATGTGAAATGTCTTCAAAGAAAAACCTGAAAGTCCAGTTGCTTCTTTAAAAAGCTCCTTTGGGTCACTGCTTCTTTACTTATTTCTTTTATATTATTGTGCATTTTCTATTCTGTTGTACTCATCCAGAATCAGTTTGAAATTGTTGTTTCCTAAATGGAATACATTGAATAAAATTTAATGAATGAAATATTGAAATGTACTGAGGACAAGCAAACACAAGCATCACATTGAGGAAGGTCGGTCTAGGTCCTCTGCAGCATTCTACCACTAATGGCTTTGTTCTCCATTAATTGTCTGGTTTACATTTTCCTTTCTTGTGATTATTGACTACTTTTCACCCATCTTAATCCTGATGAAGTTTATAGTACTCCAAATGTTAGATAAGTACTCAGCCTTGTCATATTTACACTGATGTTCTGCTTCCTATAAGAGAAAGAACATTCATTTCTGAGGAATTACTTCACCAAATCTGGCTGTACCATCATAAAAAAAAAAGAAAGGAAAAAGAAAAGAAGAGAAAAAATAATAAAAAATTGGACAAGACCATAGCAGAATCCAGATTTTTCAGCTGTGATAAAGCACCAACATTCACATAGCAGTCTTTCGGTACTGATAAAGCACCAATCTTTAGATGGAGGATGATTCTGAACAGATTGAAATAAAAGTTCTAGAGACTGCCACACCAACTGATACAACTGTGAAACAGAATGGCTTCATAGTATGCAATTCTATGCTGAGCTGATGATTGCAGAGGCATGGTTTGAATTGCTGTGGCTTTTAAAATCCTTTTTATAGCATCACCTAGGTAGCAGACTTTATTATTTTCCTTATGCAACACTCAAATTATTCAGGAAAAAGGTGGAGAGGAGCTATCAGAATTTACAATCCCCTGACTGGCAGACTTCCATGTTTTAGTCATGTGTGTGAGGGGGGGGGAGGTGGACAGTCATTCTCTTTCAGCCCTAGGAAGGCTCCAATAGCAAACCATTTCAGAAAAACCTTGCCAAGGGAACAGTTCAGGTAGTTGCCAAGAGTCCATACTGACTTGAAGGGACAAAAAAAAAAATAAGTCACTTTCCCCCCAAGTCTTGAAAAATAGCATCTAAGAGGTTTGTCCAAAACATACAGGTTTCTAAGCCATTCTGATTCTCTTCATAGTTAGTTAGATCAATGGTGTTGCTGTTTTAACATCTGTCTCCAATCCCATCTACTTATTTATACTCTCTTCATTATGTACACAAACATTTTGTGAATTGACAACAACTTAACCAACTACAAAAGGAAGGGTAGGCTCAAGCAAGAGTTTTGAATATTTTATATAAACACAATTAAAATGCCATGCTGAATCAGCCCAATGGGGAAAATCCCTACAAAGTGTGTTTATAACAGGAAAGGCGAGCTAGTGAGGAAAAAAAGAAAGAGAGGCAAGCAGTGACTAATCCACCACTCATTGGCACTATTAGTGACTTAGTTTAGGTTTCAAATAAAAAATTGTTGATGGTGGTGTTATTACAAAGATAAAAATTACTATTTAAGACAAAAAGTTTATATAAAACATGTTTCTGTATTGCATACAAACAAGGAACAACATCTGTCTGTTTTAACATTATTCTTGAAATTTGTTTTATTGATATTTTTTTGAATCTGCCCTAAAACCCCATAAGACGTTGTCAGATCCAGTTATTGAACGGTGTCATGAATAACTAAACAAGGAAGTAGGAGAATATGGTATATGGCTGCATTGTAAAAAGAGAGCTGAGAAAATGCCTTTCTTCCTTTATGAACAACTCTGTTTTGTCTTTCTCACCTTTGCATGTACACATACAGAGAATCTAAGAAAGAATTTATGCTCACGGAAAGTATCCATGGATAAAGATATTGCTATTCTCAGTTGTGAATACATAGTTTCCCTATTTAAGCTTGCATAGTTTTGACACATAAATTCCACTAAGCAGTCAAAAAATGGACCAGCAGGGACAAGACCAGTGAGAGAGCTTGAAGGATCATTTGGCTTGGCCTGGCGTCAAATTTAAAGGCGATTTTAAATATAGCAACTTTTATTTTATTTATTTATTTTGTTGTTTTTGTTGTTGTTTTATTTTATACTCTCTCATTTTGTGGATGTTCTTATTTTGTTTATGGATACTCATTTTTAAAATGTTAGCTAGGGATGTTGAAAATTGCAACAGGCCTGAGTTTATCTAAATATCTGAAAGGATATGTGCATGAGTAAGTATATTATTTATTTATTTATTTGTTCATGCTTCTATACCGCTCCCTCTCCCAAAAAGGGACTCGGAGCGGTGCACATTCAACAACGAAAACAGTACAGGTAACGGAGATGAAATAAATAAAAATCTAAAATGGTTAAGAACAACACCCAACAGAAAGATTATCTAAAATTTAATTTAACCCGAATGATTCAATTGGCTAGACCGGCCTGCTTGAACAACAAGGTCTTGACTGCGCGCCGGAAGGTGAGGATATCCGACATGGCTCGTGTCTCCGAGGGGAGACAATTCCAGAGGGATGGGGCTCCCACAGAGAAAGCACGTAGTCTCGGGGCTGCCAGTCGGCAGTGATTTAGTGGTGGGACCCCGAGCATGGCGACTCTGTGGGAGCGTACTGGGCGGCGGGAGGTTGTTGGTGGCAGAAGGCGGTCCCGTAAGTATCCAGGTCCCGAGCCATGGAGCACTTTGAATACTATTAGTACCACCTTGAATCGAATCCGGAAGGCCACAGGAAGCCAGTGCAGCCGGCGGAGAAGAGGTGTTATGTGGGCGTCCCGAGGGGCGCCGATGATCATCCGCGCGGCGGCATTCTGAACTAACTGTAGCCTACGGAGAGTCTTCAAGGGGAGCCCCATGTAGAGAGCATTACAGTAGTCCAAACGGGAGATGACGAGAGCAGAGGTGACTGTGCGAAGTGCACCCAGATCCAGGAAGGGTCGCAATTGGTAGATCAGACGAATCTGATAAAAAGCACTCCTGGTGGCGGCTGCAATATGGTCTTCCAAAGACAGTCGCACATCCAGGAGTACACCCAAGTTGCGTGCTCTTTCCACAGGGGATAGTGTCTCTCCTCCTATGGTCAGCGATGGAATAAGCTGACTGAATCTGGGGGCAGGAAATCACAGCCACTCGGTTTTGGTCGGGTTGAGACGGAGTCTGTTTTGACCCATCCAATTTCGTACGGCCTCCAGGCACCGGGTCATCACCTCGACGGCTTCGTTGGGGTGGTCTGGAGTGGAGATGTACAGCTGAGTATCATCAGCGTACTGGTGGAATTCCACTCCAAAGCCACGGATGATATTCCCATTCTTCTATAAATATTGAAAAGATATTTATATTGCAAATGTAGTTGAAAAGGTATTTATATTGCAAATATATTTCCATAGTGGGTCTGTCTTTCTTTCCTCCTTAGGAATGTCTTATACACATATAAAAACATGCAGAGTAATAACACATGTCACTCTAGCAGCCCTACTGGTAGAATTAATAAAAGTAATACATTTCTCTTTAAATGAGGGAGTTGTTCTAGCCGTCTTGATGAATGTGGTGGTGTGCCCATTCCTCAAGAACATATTACAGAACCTAACAGTTATTATCTCCTGTCATTTGTTTTAGATCACAATTTCAGAGGGACCTGGAGAAAGTGGATTAGTTTTCAGTCATATTTCCGGTTCAGGAAACAATATGGAGGCAGTACAGCTTGAGCCAGAATGAGGGTGATATGATCCTCCTTGTTCAGAATTTGATACCATCAATTACAATGGTACATTTTTGGATTTGTTGGTGAGATTGGGGGAGAAGAGGCATGTGTTTATGATGCTTCTCCTTTCTGTGGCCAGCTCCAGATAGTGTTGACAGGAGACAGTTTGAATCTCAAAACCCTGATTTGCAGAGCACCATTGAGCTTGCCTCCCATGTTTAATATCAACATGAAACTGCTGGGTGAGATCATTTTTTCCACACAAGGTTGGGCATTCCAAAATTCCCAGATCTACATCTTGCCCAGTATACCAAGTGATATTGTCAATGTCATGTTCCAGTGTGTGGGAGGTTAGATGACGAATAGGTTTGAACTTAGCGTGGCAAGACTGAATGGTTGTGCGCATAGTTCTACTGGTGCTATATTTTTCCCTCTTTAGTTCAGAATGGGCCTGGTTGTCCAGCATTCCCACTTCCTGCTTAAAGTTGTATTTAATCTTTTCTAAGGCTCATCTGGTGAGTCAATGAGACTTTTATGGACTAGGACTTCATTCTCACAGTCATTGACATCTTATAATTTTGCTTGTGACTTGTTGCATCTTCCTTTATGAATTCAACAAGTATAGATATTGTATTAATTACTGTCAGTGCCACAATACTGGGAATTAACTTTCTACATTGGGAAATATTTTGATATAAATCATCTATATAAAATGGAAGGCAACTCTGAATAACAAAGGAACCTAGCAATTGAATTTTATTTCTTGTGATTTTCTTCTTACACTGATTTTTTACTATTCCTTTCTGAGATGAGATTATATATATGGTTGAGGAGCCATCCAAGGAATTCACTTAGATGTAGCAAATCCTGTATTCTTGTGCACTAATAAATAGCATTCCATATTCAGGCACATGTTCTGATTTTTAGTAAGTAACTGGATAGGTAGGTAGCTGGTAGGCAAGCCAGTAAGTAATACTTGAAATTAATCACTCTTATTAATGTTTTATCTTTATTCTGCATCACCTGTAAAATCATGGACTCAGTTATTAACCAATCCATTATCCTCCACTTAGAGACAAACAACCTACTCTCTAATAAACAATTTGTTTCAGAAATGTAATCTACAACTCTTACACTGCAAAAACATATGGACTACACAACTCGATCAGGGCAAAGCAATAGACGCAATAGACTTCTGTAAAGCCTTTGATTCAGTGGTACACAATGAACTACTACTAAAACTAAAATCTTATGGTATCTCTGGACACCTGCATAACTGATAGAAGCATTCCTGTCAAACAGATAATAAATGGTCAAAATTGGGGACGTCCTATCAAATTCTGTACCTGTCAACAGTGGTGTCCCCCAGGGTAATGTTCTAGGGCCAACTCTCTTCATACTCTACATAAATGACCTCTGTGATCATATTAAGAACTGTGTTCTTTTCACTGATGATGTAAAGCTATTCAACACCACCAACAATACTGCTACCCTTCAAAAAGACTTCAACTATGTATCAGAATGGTCAAATAAATGGGAACTTCAAATCTGAACAAATAAATGCTTTGTCTTACATATTGGCAAAAAAACAACAACCAGAAAATAAAATACAAGCTGAATAGTTAAGACCTTATTGATGATCCAAACTCTGTCAAGGATCTTGGAGTACTCATCTCTAATGATCTAAGTGCTAGAGCCCACTGTAACTACATAGCCAAAAAGGCATTAAGAGTTGTTAACTGTGTAGCTTTTTCTCTGGTAATATCACACTACTAACTAGAGCATACAAAACATTTCCTAGACCAATACTTGAATACAGCTCATCAGTCTGGAACCCTCATTACGTATCTGATATTAATACAGTTGAGAAAGTCCAGAAATATTTCACAAGAAGAGTTCTCCACTCCTCTACTTGTTGCAGAATACCTTATGCCACCAGACTTGAAATTCTATACCTAGAAAACTTAGAACTACACTGCTTCAGTCCGTTCTAAGTATAGTATATAAAATCATACATTGCAATGTCCTACCTGTCAATGAATATTTCAGCTTCAATCATAACAACACAAGAGCACACAATAGATACAAACTCAAGGTTTACCGCACCAAACTTGATTGCAGGAAATACGACTTCAGCAACAGAGTGGTCAATGTCTGGAATATTCTATCTGACTGGTTTCTTCTCCAAGCCCCAAAAACTTTAACCTTAGACTGTCTACTATTGACCTCGCCCCTTTCCTAAGAGGTCTGTAGGCACACCAACATGCCTACTGTCCGTATCATATTGGTTTTTTTCTTGTATGTACCCATTTCATGTATTCATAACTATGTTTATACTTATACCCATTATCTTATAATCACTTGACAAAATAAAATAAATAAATAAAAATAAAATGTTGGGCTGGCAAAAGGTGGAAAAAAGGTTTCCATTTACTGTTGATGCAAGTCAATTATCATACTATCACCAGATACTATGTGCTTCTGTCAAGGTCTTATGACAGATCTTGGTATCTTGAATCCCATTCTAGTCAGTACTGAATGGCAGGCAGTACATTGCTGAGTGACATTCTTGTCATGTCATTCTGTGATGAAGCCTGTAATGAACTCGGGCTAGCACTGATTCTGACAAATAAAGTTGCTTTATACAAAATAACTTTTTTGGTTTTGCTCATTAGCAGGACAAAGCATTCAACTATTTTTATATAAAATTACCTAATTCACTAATTTAGACTGCCTCCTTAACAAATTTGGGGTATGCGTGTGCACAGGTGCACATATTTGTGTGTGTGTGTTTGTGTTGTGTGCATGTTGTAGAGACTTATAATTGTACTTCTATATATCTAACAATGTCTGACTATGTTTATCCTTTTTTAATTCCTTACTTAAACTCCTAGTCATTGTGTTTTGTTTTGTTCTAAAACTAAAACCAAACAATTGTGCCCTATAAATGTGGGAAGATTTGGGAAGAACAAAACTTAGTACACTCCATCTTCAGTAGAAATCAATTGCATTCGGTTTGGAATGAGTTCATGTACACCTGTTTGGAAATAAGTCACATTTAGTTCAGTGGGATTTCAAAATCCTGATTTGCTATTTGAAGAAATGAGAACCATCTTTTTCCTCTTCTAGGATGATACAATTCCATGGAAAATAAAGTAGATTTATTCAGTGGCAAAGCACACTGAGTTTTATATAGTTTAATCCCAGTAAGCATACATAATTTTGTGATCTTATTTGCCAGCAGCTCTAACATTCACTATAGCTTTTTAAATTATTCACATACCCAATTGCCATACACATGCTATTGTTGTACATTACATGTTTTACTATCTATCCATAATGCTGGTTAAAAAACATGTTTAACCTTAAGTAAAAGGAATACTTTATCTTCTTATATGTCACTCATAAACTATTAAAGGATATTGAATACAAACTATATATTTGACATCTCTTTACATTTAAAAAAATCTTAAAATTTAAAGTAATATAAGCAGTTCATGTTTCTAACTATTTCAGTTAAAGCTTCCCAGAATAAACTGCTCATTTAGCTATGAATAGATTGCAACATTGTTTAGACCAATGGTTGCCAACCAGTGGGCCACAGCCCACTGGAGGGCCATGGAAAATTTTTGGTGGGCTGCAGAAGAAATGGCCCCTGAAAGCAATTAATCTGGGCCGTGCAGTTCTCTTGCCTCCTGGATTTTCAAGGGACCCCGGAGTCAGGTCCCTGAGATGCACATGCCAACCAGCTCCCACACAAGGCAGCGGCGGTGGCAACAGTCTCCACCCCCAACACCCACTATTAGCTCTCCCCATTAGTTCTCTAGCTTTGAATTGCTTCCACCTCTCTTTCCTCCCCCCTCCCACCCCATGTGCAGGCAGGAAAGGAAAGGGACATGGAGCCATGTGCAGCTCTCCACTCTTCCAGCCTTTGCTGCCTCTTCCAACATCGAAGCCTCAGAGACACAGGCAAAGCTGCCTCAGTGGTAGCAACCTGAGTTGCCTTAGCATGCTCAGTTAGTTAAGAATCATCCTACCCAGAGAGGGAGATGCTGGAGGAGGAGGAGGAGGCAGTAGTGGAGAAGCAAGTAACTCAGGATGCTACTGCCGTGGCAGCTTTGCCTGCATTTCTGAGGCTTTGATGTTGGGAGAGGCAGCGAGGGCTGGAAAAGCGGGGATCTGTGCATGGCTGTGTCTCCCTTCCTTTCCTGCCTGCATGTGGGCACAGGGGGGAGGAAAGAGGGAGAGCTGGTAGCAATTCAAAGCTAGACAACTAATGGGGAGAGCTGACAGCAGGCGCTGGAGGAGAGGACTGTTGTTGCCACCGCTGCCATGTATGGGAGCATGCATCTCAGGGACCTGAGCCGGGAGGCGTGGGAGCATTTGGTGGTTTTTAAGATCTCCTGGAACACAGTAGATTGCCGTTTTGTAGGTCTCGGTGAAAGAGTGAGTTTTGTTTCACCTCCTTTCCTCTGGTAATGTGAGAGATGCTTTCCCTCTCCCTCTGTCTCTCTCTCTGTGTCTCTCTCTCTCTCCCTGCCCCCTCCCCCAAATAATCACTGGCTGTGGCTGTGTTTGGTAGCGAAATGCTAAAACAAGCGAAGTGCCCCCAGGGACACCTTTCCTTGCCTGTCTCCAGGAGAGGCTGGAAGAGCCACCTTCCCCAAGCTTTTCCTCAGCTGCAGATATGAGCTGTCTCAATCCTCCACCTGGCGTCTGAAAAACTCTTCTGTCTCTTTGGAAGGTGCAGGTTGGGGGAGGCTTCCAGCCCAGAATGTTTTATTTTGTTATCATTAAACATTTAATGTTAAAGAGGCCTAGAGGTGAAGATGCTTGCTTCCCACTCCGAAGGTTGAGAGTTCAATTCTAGGCAGAGACAGATATTTCTCTATCAGAGTACAAAAAGAAAATACCTGCTGTGAACTCTACAGTAGGCATCAGGAAGGGGATCTGGTCAGTAAATGCTCAACTCTATTCAGTTGCCCAGATTCCACCCCAAATAAAGGGATTAAAGGACCATAAAAAGAAAAAAAATGAAGTACTGTATTATGCCATAAGACCATATCATGTGATTCAGTGTTACAGCTTGAGCAGCATAATTTCAATAATGAGCTAAATCTCTCAATTCTGCTCCAAAAGATATGGGTATGCTTAGTAAACATTGTGTTGAACTAATAATAGTTTAATGATTTGAAGTATTTAAAATACAAATACTTAAAATCAACTTTTGAATTTTCTATGCCCATCTGCTGAATATCTAATATCATAGCTTATTTCAGCAATTATTTATAAATAGTCTTCATTTAGCAAGTGAACATTCACAGTCATATCCAAAGGTTCTTTTCAAAAGCAGCTGGACTTTGTTTTTCCTTGAAAATAAAAAGAAAAGGTCCAGTTGCCTTTTAAAAAAGGACCTTTGGGAAAATCATGACCTGGATGACTGGGAATTTCCTTAGATATTCACAGTCATAGATGAAAAAGGAATTTTCTTAACATTCCTCACATTTATGACCTTTACAGTTCTATAAAGCAATGGGAAGTTGAAGTAAGATCATAAGCACTGTCACAGTTTCACACAGATCCCAACTTTGGTCACTGAATGAGAATTGCCTATATAAATAATACTACAAAGTATATTATTTATATATTGTCTATTGAAAATGTATACATAAAGAGGATTCTGATGCAGTTAGAGGTGTAGGTCTATATCTAGAGGTCAAAAGAAGTTTCACTGAAAGTAGTTCTACTTCACACTTTTTAGCAAATTATATTTTTGTTACAGCTCCTCATGGACTAAAATCTGCATGCATTATTTGTGCTCCAAGCTTAGCTCACATTTTGAGGACTGAGTTAGCACTTTTTTAGTTTTGCACTGGTTTATCTGAAAATGCAGCAAAGCTAAACTAAAAAAAAAACCTTCCAAAATTAGAGCTTTGGAGATGTCTCTCTTTCTTTGCTTTTTTCTTTGCTCTTGCTTTACTATGCCTCTAATTCCTAGTTGTGAAAAACCCTTTTCTCAATATATTTTGCAGTAAGTACAAGAATAGAACCAACCTTATAATCAAATAATAAATACATGATTTGACTCATTATCAGTTTCCATTCAGTTTTATAGTTTTTATGAAACAATTGTTCAACTTGATTGTTCTTGTTTATCTTATCTCACCCCAAACATTCAGCCTCTGGGTTTTGGGTAAGTCATTACTTTCTATGTCCATGCCATGTACCACACAAAATGGTTCTTTGTGGCAATCTACTCTTACAACCACATCTAAGACTATTGCAAAATATTAGCTGCCATCAGCTGAATGGTTCCAGACGGAGCTTGGGCCATTACCTGAAACTCTGGCTCATAACTCGGCTACAGACTTGGTAGCCGCCTGGGATAGGCTGGCTGCCGAGGCTCTGGACCAAGTTGTGCCTTTGCAACCTCTGACCCAGCAGAGATCTCGCTCGGCTCCATGGTTTACGGAGGAGCTGAGGGAGATGAAATGCCGGAAAAGACGTCTGGAGGGCGTCTGGAGGGCCAGTCGTGCTGAGTCCGACCGAACACAGGTTAGGTCCTATATTAGGACCTACCTAGTGGCGATAGAGACGGTGAAGCATTCTCACTTCTTCTCCCTTATTGCATCGGCAGAAAATCGACCCGCCTCCCTGTTTAGAGTAACCTGCTCCCTGCTTGGGCCGGGAGCAGGTTACTCATCTCTAATGATCTAAGTGCTAGAGCCCACTGTAACTACATAGCCAAAAAAGGCATTAAGAGTTGTAAATCTGTACCTACGTAGCTTTTTCTCAGGTAATATCACACTACTAACTAGAGCATACAAAACATTTGCTAGACCAATACTTGAATACAGCTCATCAGTCTGGAATCCACATTATGTATCTGATATTAGCACAGTTGAGAAAGTCCAGAAATATTTCATAAGAAGAGTTCTCCACTCCTCTACTTGTTGTAAAATACCTTATGCCACCAGACTTGAAATTCTAGACCTAGAAAACCTAGAACTATGCCGCCTTCGGTCTGAGCTAAGTATTGTATATAAAATCATACACTGCAGAATTCTACCTGTCAATGAATACTTCAGCTTCAACCATAACAGTACAAGAGCATACAATAGATACAAACTCAAGATTAACCGCACCAAACTTGATTGCAGGAAATATGACTTCAGCAACAGAGTGGTCAATGTCTGGAATATTCTACCTGACTCTGTGGTTTCTTTCCCAAAGCCCAAAAACTTTAACCTTAGACTGTCTACTATTGACCTCACCCCTTTCCTAAGAGGTCTGTAGGGGGCGTGCATAAGTGCACCAACATGCTTACCATTCCTGTCCTATTGTTTCTTTTTATTTTTCTTATATGTATCCATTTCATGTATTCATAACTATGTTTATACTTTTACCTATTACCTTGTAAATAATTGACAAATCAAATAAATAAAAAATAAAAAATATATTTTTCTCATTCCTCTCAAAATATGATACTTTTCGGAAGTTAGTCTGAACCTTGTTATGAGTTTTCTTGTGACAACATAAAATATATTCAGAACAACAACAACAAAAACTCACTTATTTTTCCAATGTAGTATAGTTATAAATTATGATTTAAATAAACAAACATAGACATAAACAAGCAAAATGACATTTTTACAGGCAGAGGGCTTTGGATACTTAGGTTCAAAAATTGGATGAGAATCTCTGAAAATTTAATCTTTTTCTGATAATTAATTGGGATGCCAACCAAGTTTTTTCTGTCAGGTTCCTCTTTAATAGTCCCATTACAGGGCGATACAGCAGAGTTTTCTCCATGCTGTAAAAAGCTGTTGTATTGTTTGGCAGGCATAGACGAGAGAAAATGTTTACCAAATCATTTAAATCAAGGAGCTTACTAACATTTGCAAATGTCTTCATAGATGCACACTTAGTGCACTATGCTATTTTAGCAAATTCGTTTCAAAAACTGAAAGAGTCTTGGTCAATAGAAATACTTGTTGCATAAAAATTAAACTGATTTTTAATAATCTCATTTACTCTGAATATTGGCCCCAATATTCTAATATAACACAATAAGTTAACCATTTATATTTACTTATCATTTATTTTATATAAAATGTTTCTTGTGCTGAAAACCATAAAGGTGTGTTCATACACAAACTAAATTTGTATCTATTCCATATTCTCAGAATGGTACATTTAACATAATCATTTTTAAAATCTGTATTATAACTTTATCTATGCTATTCAAATCTCAAATCATATTCTAAATTTAATAGTCTTCTGTTGCTCAGAAACACCCACTCCTTCATCCAAGCTAAACAAGAACCAGTGAAGTATAGTTTGAAATCAGGTACTGTAAATCCAATCCTCCTCTTTCCTTTACATCTTTTAATACATTTATATTTAACTTGTGGTTTATTCCCCCTATGATATAAATATAGATATATTTTTTGCCATTGATTAAGTGGTATTTTTTTTCTGCACTCAAGTGCTTATTAGTTGAAAATAAAGGGGGCTAAAATATTTTGACAGTCAACTAAACAATATAGTTGGTTCTTGGTATGTGTAACAGTGTTTTTTAATCTTTATTTCTTTATTAAATCTATTTTGTGGTTTACTTTTTTTTATTATTTCTGAGAAAAATGGTACTGAGTATCATACTGAGATTTCCCTACACCCACTCAATCTCTGTGCAATTCATATAGTATGTCATGATGGTCAGCAACTTAGATAACTTCAAAGAGGGGATTATAAAACATAGAAAATAAAAATATCTTTGATTTTTTATTGGATTGGCTGAGTAGTATTTCCAAGCAGAATGTTTCTCAAAACTTGTTACTGGAGAAATTAATATGGAGATCTAGTGACATCAGTTGTGAATCAATATCTGCAAAAAACCCTAAGCCAGTCATAGGTGTTATTAATATATCACACTCACATACTATATCCGTGATGGCGAACCTATGGCATGCATGCCAGAAGTGGCACGCAGAGCTACTTCTGCCGGCATGCAAGAGGCCACCCAGAAGAGCCCCACTGCGCATGCGCACACATGCCACCCACCTGCCAGCTGGTATCGGGTATCTGGTGCATATGCGCAAGGGGCAGGTGTGCATGGAAGACTCATGCGCATGTGCAGAGATGCAGGGGCACATGTGGGGAGGTCTCACATGCATGTGCAGAGATATATGGTGCGTGCACACAGGGGGAATCACACGCGCACGTGCAGAGACACATGGCACACGGGTGATTGCGCACGTGTGGGAGTCGTGCACACATGCGCAAGGGGCATAGGGGGACCATGCGCATTGCTTTCTGGGTGCTGGTATGCGAACAGGTGTGCACAAGTGCATGCACAATTTTTGGCATGGGAGCCTAAGGGGGTTACCCACTACTGTACTATATAAAAGGAGCAGGTTTTGGAACAGAACTGTACGTGTCTTCTTTCAGATTTTGACCCTCACACCCCAGATGCTTCTTGTGAATCTGAAAAACTGAAAGGGATGAAATATTGATTCCCATTGGCTGTGAATTGGCAATAGTAAGAGCATAATGGTGGACTTGAATAATTCATCATATCTTTTATGTTCATTTATATACTTCTAAAACTCTCATGTCTATAATCTTACAGGCTATTTTACAGAACATTTTCAAAATCTAGGATTCATCACTCCTGTAGAATTGAAATATCACAAGTTTATCATAAAACATTTGTAGTGGTCAGTTCCTCATATTTGGCTGTGTCCTATGGTTCAACATGGGTTACTTTCAAGGAAGATACACCTCTGAATATTGCTCTGAATTATAAAGAACTTTATATTACTATATTAGAAGCTCTACCATTATTTAAGGTATTGAAGAATCCCCAAGGAATCACAGGTTGTCTCATTTGTTCTTAAGTTTGAGAAAGAGGAATAAAACAATTTTCACACACACAAATATTTTCTTTATTAATCAAATATCATTTTATTTGAATAAAATCAGAACAGAAATGAAAAGTTTCAGCCAGAACAGAGCCACTTCCACTGTTACTTAGAATTGATGTTTAAGAAAATCTTCGAGCCTGTATTTAAATAACAGGGAGGAAAAGTAATGAACCAGATTTCCATGGCCAACAGGAATAGTCAAAGAAAGTCCCCTCTAACCATTACAAAAGAAATTTAAGCAATAATTCATTGCTTTTTTAAAATAGAAAGAAAATTGGACTTTTGAAGACCTAAAATGAAAATCCTCTTCAGGTAAATGCTGATGAGTGAAATCCTGATTACAACCTCATCATCCATCTGCCTACAGTCTTTCTCCCCCATTTCATTCAATAGTCTGTCATGCTTGTTACTGGGAAATGAATTCCCTTCACTCTGACATTTCATATACTTACTGATATGGCATATAATGAACATTCTACAAAACTGTCAGCTTCTAACAAAATTAACTTTTTTATTGCATTAATTTTTTTTTTTTGGCAATAGTCCCAGCCGTGGAGCTAAGATCAGACCCGTAGTAGGTGTTTAATTCTGAATAACATGAACATTTCTGCTCACAAATCAAACTTACTCCCACACGGCCTTGACTTTTTCTTTAGAGTCTTCTTAGAGCAGAGGTGTCAAACTCAATTTCATTAAGGGCTGCATCAGGGTTGTGTTTGACCTCATGGGGTGACAGCTGTCAGGCGCACCTGTTGTGACCAGAGGTGGTATGACCAGGTTCTGCAGGACTGACCAGTTCTAGAGAACCGATAGCAGAAATTTTGAGTAGTTCGGAGAACTGGCAAATACCACCTCTGATGAGATTTTACAGTATCTTTCCCCTGCCATGCCCACAGAACCGGTAGTAAAAAAATTTGAATCCCACCATTGGTTGTGACCTAGTGTTAAGGTAGGACTTCCCTCAGACCCTCCTTCCCTCCCTCTCATTATAATCTCCTTCCTCCTTTCCTTTCTACTCCAAATTTCCCTTCCTTCCTTCTGCATTCTCCTTTCTCCTTCCTTCCCCTCTTTTGTTCTTATTCCTTCCTTGTTCTCTTCCCATCTTTCCTTCCTCTTTTCCTGTCTCCTTTCCTGTCCCTTCTTGGATGCTCAAATGCAAAAGAAGAAACATTTATCCTTTTGTTTTGTTTTTAGATTGTTTTGATAGCCCTCTGCTACTGAAAAAGGAGCCTAGGGGGTGCACCTGGCCCCTCTGAGCCCTATTTTTGGTTGTGACAGCCTTCTGCAGCCCTCTACCAGCAAAAACACCATTTTTGATGGCAGAGGGCTGCCAGAAGCCATCACAGCTGAAAACAGGATCCAAGGGGCGCATGCAGTCCTCCTGAGCATTTTCACTGGCAGAGGCACTGTGGACTGGTCCTTCCCTGTTTCCAGGGTGGCCCCATGGGACAGATTTAAGCACCCAGTGTCCATGGGTCTTGAGTTTGACACCTTTGTCTTAGAGCTATCATATAGTTTCTTAGTGGGCAAAAATTTCTAAAAGTAATTCATTTCAATAACATTGAAATAAGGGAAAGACAGTAATTAAATATTTTCTTTATTTATTCAGCTTTTAAGTGGATTTTTTAGCATAAGTTATCTCCTGTTGAAGAGCTTTCTGCTCCAAACATAAAGGACTATCATTTTTTAAAAAAGGAAAGGAGGACGATATATAATCCCCACTATTCTTAATTTATCAGCATTCATTAAACATTATAGGAATTGTCTTAGCTTCAATGTACCCAACCACCAATAAATCTGGCACACGCATGAGTAATTATGGATTATTAAAAATAAATTAAAATTCACTACTTATGGAAGTGGAAGCCCTATGATTTCCCCAATGTTGCTGAACTACAACCTCCAATAGTGCTTGAATCACAACAGTCTGTGTTTTTTTCAGCTAATCCTAAATTTTAAATTGTAATAAGACTTGTTTCTTGCCACATTTATTTGCAGTTACATGGGATGAAAAGATGTGTATAGATTGAGATTCTATCCACTATTATTCTCAGTAAATTGGCTATACTCTTCTCCTTGGTAATCACCTAAAGTGTCTTCTCTATCCCAGAGAAAGTAAGTTGATTCACTATTCCTTATTTCCCTTTTTGTGTTTTCAGCTTCAGCTGCCATCCATTATGAATGAAAAATACTTGAGTTAGAGCTCCAATTGGGGGCTGAAAGAAAATAATATCATGGCCAAACAAGTCCCTACTATCATTTCTAATAGTAATCTTACTTAACACTTTGAAACTAAAAAGAAAAGTTTTAATCTGTTGCAGGTTGAAGAAAAACTGTTTCATTTGTCCTGATATACAAAATGAAAACTTAACCATACTTTATGATAAGATAGTATGCATAAATATAAATGTTCCAGCAATGGTGTCACCTCATATGTTCCATATCAGCCTTCCATCTTTCCAAGGTCGGTAAAACCAGCGCCTAGATTGTTGGGGGCAATAGGCTGACTCTGTAAACTTAGAACTTGTGAAGCATTATATAAGTCTAAGTGCTACTGCTATTATCAAATTAGAGGATTGAGCTAGAAAAGATAAACCTGGCAAACAATAGTTTCAAATAACATTTTCTCCTGTTGGGCTACCATTTGTTCAAACAATTCCAATTGTAAACCTGTTGTTTTAAAATGGTGACCAGAATTTACCAGAATTTTACCAAAATATGAAAAACTACCAGCCTAGCTGACTTTGGTCTCAACAGCTGTCATGGTAGACAACTCCACCATCCCCCCAGCCTCTTCACTAAAATCCTGGGCTTTTATGGCTCTCTGGGCTGCTCATTTTATTCAGGCCTCTGTGGGGCCTGTTTCCATGGAAACAGGCAGGCAATCTGCAGCTATTGACAGGACAGGATGGTTTTGTTTTTAAGATCCTTGGACACATAACAGGTGTATTCTTACCCAGTAGGCAGCAAATAATATTGAAAATGTAGAACAGTTAGATAATGGGATAAGCATTTAGAAAAAGCATCATTATAGAATAGCCCAAACACTTTAGCTGTAGGATCATGCTGGTATAAACTATGCATCTTCACCATAATCTGCAAGAGCATTTGAAACTCTATACATGGTACTCTCCTGACTTTTCTCCTAAGAGGCCCCAATTAAAACATGTCTACCTTCTCTTGCATTTTATGCCATTTTATAACAATTAATGAAATGATTACACATAAGTAATTCAATAAACTACAATTGGCTGAATTCACATAATGTAATAAATCATGAACAAACAATTCCCAATATGAGTTAGCACATTGGGAAAACACAGGCCATTTACATTTAAATGTTGATGGGAACTGTTTGCTCCGGGTGGATCTCATTGCTTTATTCATCACTTGATATTTGTTATAATATGTCATCAAAAATATTAGAATTGCCAGAAGGCAGCCATGAATGAACAGAAATATGGAATGTTCTGTTACTTCAATGGCTAATTTGAAGTTAGGAACTATGCTCACTGAAATGTGTTATAGTTTCAACTGAATACAACAAATTGTAATTATTTTTTGTTTCTTAAATACCATCATCCTTATTTCACACATATTACCTGGTTTTAAATCATATAGTCATAGAACCATAGCGTTGAGACCTTTAAGATGATCTTGTCCAATTTCCTATTCAATGCAACATTGATTAGATCATCTCTGACAAATAACCTGCCAGCCTCTGTTAAAGACCCTAAGATCTCTGAGAGAGACAAGTAATTAAAAATGTGATAGATTATAGATTATGGATAAATAGATATCCTATTGAAGGAGCTAGTGTTCCAATAGCTGATATAGTTAGGAAGTTATTCCTGTCCTTTCTTATAATTTTAACACAATGATTCTGGTCCTAGACTTTGGGTTAGCAAAGAATAAGTCTACCTCTTTTTTGTTCAACTACTCAGTATCCAACAGTCACTTGTCACTATTGTTTTTGGTACCCAAAACGTACTCTACATTCATTCAAGCCAAGGCAGAGTTAAGTAAAATTTTATTATTTATTTATTTATTTTCATTGATTTAAAATGCCCAACCACAAGCACCTGCAAGTGTTATTTCTCATGCTTAATGCTCCTGTTAATCAGCTCCAAGATAGCATTTGCTTTCTCAAAAGCTGCATAACACCGCTGGCTCTTATTTTACTTCTGGATTTCAAGGGTACCCAGCATCCTTTCATATATATTTCTGTCAAACCATGTTTTCTTCACCCTATGTTTGTATCTTATGATTTTTCAATTCAACTTTGTTCCTGTTGAATTTCATCTCATTCAATTTATCCCACTGCCCTAGCCTTTCTAAATCTTTTTCAATCTTCTAATTTTTATCTAAAATGTTAGCCATCCCTCTTGGCCTCGTGTAATTCACAGATCTGATCATAATTATTTCAATCCCTTCATCAAATCACCCCCCTAAAAAAATGAACAGGAGAAGTCCCAGGCAGACCCTGGCAGAACTCCAATTGATTCCAAAAGGAAGCAGAGACATCAAGGAGCTACTTTGAAAGTAGTCATTCAACCAATGATGGGGTTTACAAGCATCTAGCTTATATTTTGCAGTTTTATTAAAGAAAATGTCATGAAGCACTCTATCAAAGGTTTTGCTGAAGTCCAGGTATGCCATATCTAATGCATTCTCCTGACCTTCTAAGCTAGAATGCTATCAAAGAGGATATTAGTCTGTAAAATTTGTGGCAAATCCACTCTGACTCTTGTTAAGTGTAGCATGCCTATCTAAGAGCTCACATGCTCACAGACATGCTGCTAGTAATCTTTTTGAGAGCCTAATGCAATGAAGGAATGAAGTTGACAGTTTGTAGTTTCATGGCTCTTTTTTCTTTCTCTTTTTAAAAATTGGAATGCGCTTTTCTTTCCTTTAATCTTGGGCTATTTTATCTATTGTTCAGAATATTGCAGAGTGATTTTATGATTATCTTCATCCCTCCCTTCACTGTTTATATGTTTATTCAATGTATATGGCTCATCAAGCAACTCTGGACACTGACTGGACGCTGTATGTACCCTCAGATCTACAAATTTTGAGCCTGAAAACTTGTATTCATTTAAATTAACTAACTTGTCTTTCCCTTTTTTGGTCTACTCTATGATAAAATTCCCCCTTATCTAAAATTTACTTTTTATTTTTGATATATCTAAAGATTTCTGTTATGTTGCTATTTTTCAAAAGCCCCAGCTCATTCTTATTTGTAGTCTTTCTAACAGTTCCTATGGTTTCTAGAGACCATTTTGTACTTCTCTTCAGTTGTGTTGTCTTTCTTTCATTTTATGCGTGTGCCCTTTTTATTTTAGCATTTTAGAAAACTGTGCATGTGTCCCCACTGACCTCTTTTGATTTCTCCCATTTTTCTTTTTTTGGGGAATTGTTTGTGACTGTGAATTTTATAGAATTTTCTATAATTCCTGGATGCTTTTCTCTTTTAAGATTCCAAGTTATTGAATTCAACCTGTGTTCCCTCAGAGTTCATCAAAATCAATTTTTGAAATCCAATATGTAGTTGACTCTTAGTTGTTTTTCTGAATATCACAAAATGAAGAATAACATAACCACTGTATTTTCTCCCAATCCAAGTGTTTTATAATAAAAACCCTACAATACTATCATTCTTGTTTCTCTCTCTCATTTTATTCTTACCAAAAAAATTCATCAAGATTCCCATCACCTGACTCATAAATATCTCCTCAGATATCACCCCACTAAACTTGAATGATGCCTGTAAGATCATATTTATATTCCTGGGTATCCTCTTTGTATTGGTATAGAAATATCTAATATTTTGAGTACCCCCAATTGGTGTTTCTGTGATGTCTTATGTAACACAGAGTCCCTATCCTAATTCCTGCTACTTGAATTATGATTTCTTAATCCATGATTGCATATTCATATTCTCTACCCACTTCCTTTTGTTCTAGTTTAATAGTGATATTTGTCAGGACTTTCTAAAATTTTCTTCCCAGATTTTACTAGACACATTTTTTCCAAGAATTGTTTGTGAAGGTAGTCATTGTTCCACAATTCAAACTCTTCTTGATGATGGCATTTATGCATTTAGTTGTTGACTTCTGTTAGATTTCTTTAAGAACTTGAACTATATTGGTTTACCATATATGGTTGCAAGTCATAATGACTCAGCATTTTACTGAAGCCATGATACTGATTGGCTACAAGAAGCAGGAGTACTATATAACAAGAAACCAGAGAGAATATGGCTATGATGGCTTCTACTAGTGTGGGTTTCTACTTGGAATGCTACTTGGCTACTCCTGCTTCTACTCGGCAAGTATCTTCATCACTCTGTAACTATATCTCTCCATTGCTGCATGGATGTATTGAAGATGCTGAATTGCTGTTTTGCCTATTGACAATGATGGTTAGTTATATACTTTATTGACTGATGAACTGTGTATGAATATTGGACTGAATCTTGGACTGTGCTTATAGTCCTGTATATAAAACCCTTTATCCTTCAACCTCTGTGCTTGTGTGACTCTACACTCACTGCTACAATTTTTCACACTTTTTCACTGCTACAATTTTTCACACATGCAGCAAACGTATGCACCGTTTGCTGCATACTTCTTGAAGACAAAGAAAACTCTGCTAATACTTATCATTGGTTATGGGCCCAGGCCCTTGCAAGATATGCAAGATATGCGAGATATCCCAGAGCCCAGGGTCAAAGGTTGTTAACGTGAACTAAGTGAGTCACTATACCGAAGGTTCATTGTGGTACATGATTGATGTAAAGATGGCACAAGAACATATGTCCAGTTTAGCTATGATTACCCGGTTGGATGGCACCAACTATGTTACCTGGTCCACCAAGTGCAGTTTGCTCTTGAAGAGAGAAGGACTATGGAATGCTGCTGTCAATCCACTGGATGTAGAAGATTTTGATACCTTGAACGATGATGACCGAAAGAAGCTAGATGAATTTGCCAGAGACGAGAGAACTTTGTGCATTATCGGACTTACTCTTGGTGATTCACAGCTTGTGCATGTTCGTAGTGTGGAATCTGAAGCCAATGCTGGAAGACCCTTAAGAAGCTCTATGTTAGAGACAGTGTTGGTTCTCATATTAATCTAACACGAAAGCTGTTTAGAAAGCGTATGCTTAAAGGCGATGATATGCTTACTCATTTGGAATACATGAAGAGAGCTCTGCAACAACTTCATGGTTGGGCCCAGAGGGTGGTGTCCCTCTGAGAGAGATGTGCCCACCAGGTTTCCTGGCATTTCATCAGCCTAGGTCTCAGGGAAGGGGTGGAGGGGTGGCGGTGCTTATTAAAGAGGTCCTTTGTCCTAGGGAGGCCACTGTCCCTCAGACGGCTGGTTGTGAGTCTCTCTTTGTGAAATGGGGACAAGGGGTTCAGATGGGCCTTCTGATGGCATACCTGGCTCCCTGCCATGTGTCATTGGCCCTGCCCGGACTCCTCGAGGTGATAGCCGGGCTGGCGGTTGAGACCCCTAGGCTTTTAGTCATGGGGGATTTCAACCTGCCATCGCTCGGTGAAACCTCTGGGGTAGCCCGGGAGTTCATGGCTTCCATGACGGCCATGGACCTGACCCAATTAGTTTCTGCCCCTACTCATATAGGAGGACATACGCTGGACCTTATTTTTGTCTCCGGTCAGTGGTTGAATGACTGTAATTTTGGGGATTTAGTCATCAAACCCCTGTCATGGACAGATCATTCCCTTCTTAAACTGGACTTCTGTACCGCCACCCCCCACCACAGGGAGGCAGAGCCATGTAGATGGTTCCGCCCCAGGCGCCTGATGGACCCTGAGTGGTTCCAGAGGGAGCTTGGGCCATTTCCTGAGACTCTGGCTCACAACTCGCCTGGAGACCTGGTAGCCACCTGGGATAGGTTGGCTGCCGGGGCTCTGGACCGAGTTGCGCCTCTGCGACCTCTGACTCGACACAGATCCCATTTGGCTCCGTGGTTTACGGAGGAGCTACGGGAGATGAAGTGCCGGAAAACACGTCTATAGAGTGTTTGGAGGGCCAGCCGCACTGAGTTTGACCGAACACAGGTGAGGTCTTATATTAAGATCTACCTTGTGGCGATAGAGGCGGCAAAACGTTCGCATTTCTCCGCCCTTATTGCGTCGGCAGAAAATCGGCCTGCCGCCCTGTTTAGAGTGACCCACTCTCTGCTTGAGCCGAGAGCGCGGGATGACCTCTTGCAGGGTAGGGTGGAGGAGTTTTCCCGATTTCTGCACGACAAAATCGCTCAGATTCGGGACGGGCTGGACTCCAATTGGGTGGTCCCAGGGGAGGTGTCCGGGGCAGGTCTTGAGAATATTATCTGGGAAGAGTTTGACCCTGTGACTGCCGAGGGTGTGGACAGGCTGCTGGGGGGGCTGAATGCCACCACGTGTTTGTTGGACCCGTGTCCCTCCTGGTTGGTTTCGGCTGCCATATAGATGACACGAGGCTGGCTCCAGGGGATTCAACACTTCGCTGAGAGAGGGGTCGCTCCCTACTGCCCTGAAAATGGCAGTGGTGCGGCCTCTCCTCAAGAAGCCTTCCCTGGACCCGACTGTTTTAAATAATTATCGTCCAGTCTCCAACCTTCCTTTTTTAGTGAAGGTTGTTGAGAGTGTGGTGGCACGTCAGCTCCCTCAGTACCTGGAGGAAGCAACTTACCTCGATCCATTCCAATCGGGCTTCAGGCCCGGGCATAGTACCGAAACAGCATTGGTCGCGTTGGTTGATGATCTCTGGAGGGCCCGTGACAGGGGGTTTTCCTCTGTCCTGCTCTTATTAGATCTCTCGGCGGCTTTTGATACTATCGAACATATTATCTTATTGCGGTGGTTGGAGAGGTTGGGGATTGGGGGAACTGTCTTGCGATGGTTCTCCTCCTTCCTCTCCAACCGCTCGCAATTTGTGTTGGCGGGGGGGGAGAGGTCCACATCTAGGCCCCTTATTTGTGGGGTGCCTCAGGGGTCGGTCCTCTCCCCTCTCTTGTTCAACATTTATGTGAAGCCGCTGGGCGAGATCATCCATGGTCTTGGGGTGCGGTGCCATCTGTACGCAGATGACACCCAGCTATACATCTCCACCCCAGACCACCCCAACGATGCTGTGGAGGCTATGTCCCGGTGCCTGGAGGCCGTGCGGAATTGGATGGGCGGGAACAGGCTCCGACTCAACCCTTCCAAGACTGAGTGGCTGTGGTTTCCGGCGCCCCGATATAGCCAGCTGACACCTTCGCTGGCTATTGGGGGAGAGATCTTGCCCCCTACAGGGAGGGCTCGCAATCTGGGTGTCCTCCTGGATGCATGGCTATTTTTAGAAGACCATATTGCGATCATCTCCAGGGGGGCTTTTTATCAGGTTCGCCTGATTTACCAGTTGCGGCCCTTCCTGGATCGGGACGCCCTGCGCACGTTCACTCATGCCCTTGTCACCTCTCGCCTGGATTACTGTAACGCTCTCTACATGGGGCTTCCTGTGGGGAGCATCCGGAGACTCCAACTGGTGCAAAATGCGGCCGCGCGGGTGATTATGGGGGCGTCGCGAAGCTCCCATGTGACGCCTCTCCTGTGCGAGCTGCATTGGTTGCCGGTGGCTTTCCGGGTTCGCTTTAAGGTTCTAGTTTTGACCTTTAAAGCGATCCATGGCATTGGGCCAGGCTACCTGCAGGACCGCGTTCTGCCGATGATCTCCAACAGACCTGTGCGTTCCCACAGGGAGGGCCTTCTCCGGGTGCCGTCGGCCTCTATGTGTTGTCTGGCGGCCCCCAGGAATAGGGCCTTCTCTGTGGGGGCCCCTGCCCTCTGGAATAGTCTGCCCCCAGAGATACGTACCAGCACGGACCTGAGAGCCTTCAGACGTGTGTTAAAAACCTGGCTCTTTGAGCAGGCTGGCCTGGGCTGATATGAGATTTTAACCGTCTCCTGTTTTAATTTGGATTTTAATTTGGGGTTTTTAAATTCTAATGGGGAGGGTTGATTTTTAATTTAACAGCCTAATTATTTAATTCCATTTTAATTTTTGTATTCATGTGTGGGGTAGAATTGGCTGTGCACCGCCCTGAGTCCTTCGGGAGAAGGGCGGTATATAAATGTTTGAAATAAATAAATAAATAAATAAATAGGAGCTAATTTTCTCTGAACTTCATCAAGTCTATATTATTCTTTCATCTTTACATGACTCTTATGATGACTATATATCTTCACTTGAAGTGTTAGCCAAGGAAGAAATGACTTTGACTAACATAACAGGGAAGTTAATAGAAGAGTCAAGATGGCGAAAGGACAGACAACAACCAAGACAAGATGATCAATCTATGGATGAAAAACAAGCTACAGTTTATGTTGTTAAAAAAATGTTATGTATGTGGGGTTAAGGGTCATTTAGATAGAAATTGCAAGAAGAAAAATACACAGGGTAGAAAGTTAAAAAAGAACAGCAATAATTTAGCTATATGTAATACTAGTTTAGTAGGAAACCATGATAAATGGGTTGTAGATAGTGGAGCATCACATTGTATTACTAATAGAAAGCAACAGTTTGTTCATATGGAACATAGTGCTCAAAATATTTCACTGGCTAATGGCTGGAAGCTCAAGGCTTCAGGAAAGCCTTGTTCTTGTCTAAATGAGGAGTAGCCCATGCTGTATGTGCCTAGTACGACATATCAGTTGTTATCAGTGAGTGTACTGATAAAAATGGGATATACGGTAATATTTAAAGGATTAGAATGTGTGATAGAGAAACAAGGGAAGCGTGTTAGGGCTAAACTTGATAATGGTTTGTTTATATTACAAGATAACCCAAACACTAAGGCAGGATTTGAGAACAGAAAGCCATATAATGAATGTATTCATCTATTACGCAGACGTATGGGGCATGTTAATTTTAAAGCATTAATAAAAACTGTGGAATTATCAAAAGATATCAGGATAAAGCCTTGTAATCACTCTGTACATTGCAATGTTTGCAACAAAGAAAAAGTAAAATAACTCCTGCTAATAGAACCAATGGTTTTAAAGCTAGTGAGCTTCTACAGGTGGTAGTAGCAGACATAATTAGTCCAAAGGAACCTAGCTTTGGGGAAGCGAGATATATATTAAGTATTGTAGATTTATATTCTCGATATGGGTTTTGTTATTTAATGAAAAGCAAGGCTGAAACATATCAGAATTTTACAAATTGGTTAAGGTTTGTAGAAAGAAGGACAAAACGTAAAGTCATGACATTAGTGACTGATAATGGGTCAGAGTTCACTAACAATAAGTTTGTAACTATGTTGAAGAAGGCAGGTATAGACCATAAGCAGTCTGCACCTTATAGACCTCAACATAATGCTTATTGTGAACAGAGAGGTCAGACATTACAAACCATGGTTAGAACTATGCTCAGTGATTCTGATTTAAACATGAAATTGTGAGGAGAAGCCACAAAATGTGCTAATCATATCCTAAATAATGTAGTCCACACAGCAACAAATGAATTGCCGTTTGTTCACTGGCATGGCAGACAACCAAATCTTAGTTATCTCCATGTATTTCGGACCCCAGCATGGGTACATATCCCAGCTCAGCTAAGAAGCAAGGAGCAACCTAGGGCTAGAAAAATGTATTTTATTGGATATGAATCTAATCATAGGTCATTTAGATTTTGGGAACCAGGCACAGGTTTATCGTAGTGCTAATGCAAAGTTCCTAGAGCACATAGGATGGGAGAAAATAGACCAGGATTATGTCATTGTAGAATCAAAGATACCAATTAAGAGTAAAGATAATGATGAGTTTGTAGAGGAAACACCAAGTGATGATTTAGATATAGAGGAATCCTCTCTTTCTTTAAAAAAGGAAGAAGTAGATGAAAGCTCAATAGGGGAGGAAAAAAAGGAGTTTAATCAGATGACTAATCCAGTATTGCCCAGAAGGACTACAAGAGTGTCACGACCTCCTGATAGATACCAGGCTAATGTTGCTCAGCAAACAGGTCTTGAACCTTATAACTATGAAAACATTAAGTCTTACTCTGAGAAAGAGCAAAAAGCTTGGAATGAAGCTATGAAAAAGGAGCTAAAGTCATTGAATGAATTGAAGGTATTCAATGAAGTCAAACTTCCAAAAGGTGAAAGGCAATTGGGTGCATATGGGTTTATAAACTTAAAAAAGATATGGAAGGAAATGTAATCCATAAGGCACGCCTAGTCACTCAGGGTTTTACTCAAACAAAATTAGACTATGACGAGGTTTTTGCTCCAAGCCTAAAGGCTAGCATTTTAAGAGCAGCGCTAGTATGGGCAGCAAAAAATAGATATGTAGTGAATCATATAGATGTTGAAATGGCGTACTTGTACGCTCCATTACAACATACGATATATATGAAAATATATATGATAATAGGAAAGAAACTGTTTGGTTATTAAAGAAGAGTTTATACGGACTTAAACAATCAGGCCATGAGTGGAACAAATGCATAGTAAAAGAATTAAACAAAATAGGTTTTGAGAGTGGTTTGGCAGACCCATGTTTGTTAAAAAGAAAGAAGAATGGGATGTTAGAATTGTTATTACTGTTTACTGATGATATTGCCATAATCACTAAGGCTATGCAGGAAACTGAGGATATAATAGACAGTTTGCAAGCAAAGTTTAAGATAAGAATATTAGGAGAAATTAAACACTATCTTGGACTTGATATATGTAAGACACAAAAAGGGTTCAAAATATCGCAAGTGATTAAAATAATTGCTTTATTAAAAAGATATAACATGGACCAATGCAAAACTTCCAAAACACCTATGGGAAAGGAGTTTAACAATAACACCGACAGTCCTATATTTGATAAGGATATTTATCAATCTTTAATAGGTAGTTTGTCATATTTGGGAAATTGGTCAAGGCTGGATATAGCTTGTAGTTTAAATCAGTTGGCAAGATCCACCATAGAACCTAATGTTAAACATTGGCAGGCTGCAAAGCAAATACTTAGATATTTGAAGAAAACTTTGAATTATGCTTTGTCTTTAGAACCCGATAAGGAATTAAGTCTTACTGCATATGCTGATGCAAGTTTTGCAAACGATATTAAAACAAGGAAATCAACATCAGGTTTGATTATAATGCTAGGAAATGCAATGATTGAATGGCAGTTAATTAGACAGCAACATATCAGTCTTTCAACGATGGAAGCTGAATTTTCTTGTTTATCTTTGTTATGTATAAAGTTGATTTATTTTAAAGAACTATGTTTAGATATTGAGTTGGATGTAAGTAAACCATTTATTGTGTACGAAGATAACCAGGCTGCTGTAAAATTAGCAACTAGTATCACTGTTAAAACAAGATCAAAGCACACTGATTTAAGGTATCTTAATGTACGGCAATGTGTGGAAAACAAATCGATTGTGCTAAAGTATTGTGAGAGTGAACAGAATATAGCTGATAATTTCACGAAGGCACAAGGTTTTCAGAAACACAATTATTGTTGTAAGAAATATGGTTTAACTCTGTAACACTGTAAATATGCACTGTAACTTTGTGGATGTATATATAGGTGCTTCCGGGAAAAGATGGCGGACGGCTGCTTTCGCCGGAGTTCTCTCCGGCCCGGGTGCTCTTCGGTGCGGGTCCCCATGCCCCCTGGCCCCCCTCGCCGGTGGCAGAGGTGGGGGAGGGCCCGGGGAGACCAGCGGTTTCCAACGAGAGCTGGTTGGGGGCTCGCCGGAGCTAAGGGAGCCGATGGGAGCGACGGCGTTGGCGCGGCGGCCCTGGCGGCCCCGGAGTGGCCTCGGGACGGTCTTGCTGGCCTTGGCGGCCTCGGAGCGGCCTCGGAGGGGCTTCGGAGGCCCCGTTCTGGATGTAGCAGTCCCGGAGTGGTTTTCCAGCTCGCCGGAGCCGCGGCGCCGAGAGAAGAGACAGCGTTGCCGCGGCAGTCCTGGCGGCCTCGAAGCGGCCTCGGGGTGGCCTCGTTGGCCTTGGAGTGGCCTCGGAGTGGCGTCGGAGGCCGCGCCCCAGGTGCGGCGGCCCCGGAGCGGTTTTTGAGCGGCCTCGGAGGCCTTGGGAGTGGTGTGGAGCGGCCTCGGTGGATTTGTGGCGATGGATCCGGTGCGTGCGCTGCGGAGCTCCGCCGCGGCCCTCTCCGGCCTGGACGGCCTCAGCGGTGGCCCCCCCTGTCCCCTGGGCCCCCCCGCCGGTGGCAGAGGCGGGGGAGGATCGAGGGAGACCAGCCGAGACACCTGGAAGCTGGTCGGGGGTCGGCTGGAGCCGCGGGACCGATGTGGAGGGCGGCGTGGTCACGGCGGCCCCGACGGCCTTGGGTCGATTGCGGAGGCCTCCTCCAGCGGTCGGCGGAGCGGGGCGGCTGCGGACGGGCAGCGAGCGGACCTGGGGCATTTTCGATAGCCCCGAAGATGACGCGGCGGCTGGGAGATCCACGGAAGGGCTCGGCGGGGGAGCGATGGTGCCGATGCCCCCGTGGGCCGCTTAGGTGGAGCTGTGGTGTCCCTTCTTTCCCTGGGGCCCCCACCGGTGGCAGAGGTGGTGGGCCTAGGGGGGGGACTGGCTCTGCCTGTGACTCTTTCCCCCCCGGGGGTCTCACCGGTGGCAGAGGTGGGACGACCGGGGGGAGGCGGAATATACCCCAGCTGGACTGGATTCCATTTTCTATGGCCGGAGGACGGCAGACGTTGCGGACACTCTGGGAATGCCGAGATAGGGCGGCCGGGTCCACGGAAGTACTTACGGACAGAGCTTTGGGCCTTGAGGGATGCCCCCCTCTCCCTTAGGTGGCCTTCGAAGCTCTCTAAGACCTTCCGCAATGAGGGATCCTGGGATCCGGAGCGATGGTGGGGTCGGGGAAACCGGGGAGGGCGTGGTAAATCCGGGCTTGAAAAATTTTTAAGGGGATTTTTTAAAGGGGAAAAGTCCAGGGCGGGCGGGGGAGACAGCCCGCATGGAATTGGGGGCAGCCGGGCCGGCATGCGCGCCTGTGGGGCCTCGGGGGTTCCTGTGTCGGGGTGGCAGACAGGGGGTGGGCAGCCGGGGGCCAGTTTTATCGGCACGGTAACTGGGAGAGGTAGGTATGCTAGGGGTGGAGGGCCATATCCGGTTAGGGGATCGCGCTCCCGATGTTTACAAGCGGTAGCGCGCTCCGACCCTCCCTACCCATCCTGTAGTCCTGGTTGTCCGGAATCTCAGGCCCTGAATACCCGGCTGCTGTTGTGCAATGCCAGGTCCGTGGTTAATAAGGCTCCCCTGATCTGGGAGTTGGCTCAGGAGGAGGCCGCGGACCTGGTGGGTGTCACCGAAACCTGGTTGGGCCCAGAGGGAGGTGTCCCTCTGGTTGAGATGTGCCCACCAGGTTTCCTTGCATTTCACCAGCCTAGGGCTCAGGGAAGGGGCGGTGGGGTGGCGGTGCTTATAAAGGAAGTCCTTTGTCCTAGGGAGGCCACTGTCCCTCAGACGGCTGGCTGTGAATCTCTTTTTGTGAAGTGGGGGCAAGGGGTTCAGATGGGCCTTTTGTTGACGTACCTGGCTCCCTGCCACGTCTCATCGGCCCTACCCGGACTCCTAGAGGTAATAGCCGGGCTGGCGGTTGAGACCCCAAGGCTCTTAGTCATGGGGGATTTCAACCTGCCATCGCTCGGTGAAACCTCGGGGTTGGTCCGGGAGTTCTTGGCTTCCATGACGGCCATGGACCTGACCCAGTTAGTTTCTGCCCCCACTCACATGGGAGGTCACATGCTGGACCTGATTTTTGTCTCTGGGCAGTGGTTGAATGACTGTAATTGGGGGGATTTAGTTATTACACCCTTGTCATGGACAGATCATTCCCTCCTGAGGCTGGATTTCTGTTCCGCTACCCCCCACCGCAGGGAGGCGGAGCCACTTAGATGGTTCCGCCCCAGGCGCCTAATGGATCCGGATCGGTTCCAGAGGGAGCTTGGGCCATTTCCTGAATCTCTGGCTCTCAGCTCGCCTGGAGACCTGGTGGCCACCTGGGAGGGGTCGGCCGCCGGGGCCCTAGAGCGAGTTGTGCCTATGCGACCTCTGACTCGGCACAGATCCCATTTGGCTCCGTGGTATACGGAGGAGCTACGGGAGATGAAGTGCCGAAAAAGACGTCTTGAGGGCATTTGGAGGGCGAGCCGTTCTGAGTCTGACCGAACACAGGTGAGATCTCATATTAAGACTTACCTTGTGGCGATAGGGGCGGCGAAATCTTCGTATTTCTCCGCCCTTATTGCATCAGCTGAAAATCGGCCTGCCGCCCTGTTTAGAGTGACCCGCTCTCTACTTGAACCGAGAGCGCGGGATGACCTCTTGCAGGGTAGAGCAGAGGAGTTTTCCCGATTTCTGCATGATAAAATCGCTCAGATTCGGGAAGGGCTCGACTCCAATTGGGTGGTCCCGGGGGAGGTGTCCGGGGCAGGTCTTGAGAGTGTTATCTGGGGGGAGTTCGATCCTGTGACCGCTGAGGGTGTGGACAGGTTGCTGGGGGGTCTGAATGCCACCACCTGTTTATTGGACCCGTGTCCTTCCTGGTTGGTTTCGGCCGCCAGGGAGACGACACGAGGCTGGCTCCAGGGGATTGTCAACGCTTCTTTGAGAGAGGGGGTGCTCCCTACCGCCTTGAAGGCGGCGGTGGTGCGCCCCCTCCTCAAGAAGCCTTCCCTGGACCCAGCTATTTTAAACAACTATCGTCCAGTCTCCAACCTTCCCTTCGTGGCGAAGGTTGTTGAGAGTGTGGTGGCACGTCAGCTCCCCCAGTACCTGGAGGAAGCAACTTACCTCGATCCGTTCCAATCGGGCTTCAGGCCTGGACATAGCACTGAGACGGCATTGGTCGCGTTGGTTGATGATCTCTGGAGGGCTCGTGACAGAGGGTTCTCCTCTGTCCTGGTCCTATTAGATCTCTCGGCGGCTTTCGATACTATCGACCATAGTATCCTATTGCGACGGTTGGAGGGGTTGGGGATTGGTGGAACCGTCTTCCGATGGTTCTCCTCCTTCCTCTCTGACCGTTCGCAATTCGTGTTGGCGGGGGGGGGAGAGGTCCACCTCTAGGCCCCTGGTTTGTGGGGTGCCTCAGGGGTCGGTCCTTTCTCCCCTCCTGTTCAACATTTACATGAAGCCGCTGGGCGAGATCATCCGTGGTCTTGGAGTGAGGTGTCATCTGTATGCAGATGACACCCAGCTGTATATCTCCACTCCGGACCACCCCAACGATGCTGTGGGGACTATGTCTAGGTGCCTGGAGGCCGTGCGGGACTGGATGGGCGGGAACAGGCTTCGGCTCAACCCATCCAAGACCGAGTGGCTGTGGTTTCCGGCGCCCCGATATAGCCAGCTGACACCTTCGCTGGCTATTGGGGGGGAAGTTCTGCCCCCCACAGAGAGGGCTCGCAATCTGGGAGTCCTCCTGGATGTACGGCTGTCGCTCGAACATCACATCGCGGCCGTCTCCAGGGGGGCGTTTCATCAGATCCGTCGGATCTACCGGTTGCGGCCCTTCCTGGATCGGGACGCCTTGCGCACGGTCACTCAGGCCCTTGTCACCTCTCGCCTGGACTATTGTAATGCCCTCTACATGGGGCTCCCTGCGGGGAGCATCCGGAGACTCCAGTTGGTGCAAAATGCAGCCGCGAGGGTGATTATGGGGGCGTCGCGTAGCGCCCATGTGACGCCTCTCCTGCGCGAGCTGCATTGGTTGCCGATGGCTCTCCGGGTTCGCTTTAAGGTTCTAGTTTTGACCTTTAGGGCGACTCATGGCATGGGACCAGGTTACCTTCAGGACCGCATTCTACCAACGTTCTCCAACAGGCCGGTGCGTTCCCACAGGGAGGGTCTGCTCCGGGTGCCGTCGGCCGCTATGTGTCGTCTGGCGGCGCCAAGGGGTAGGGCCTTCTCTGTGGGTGCCCCCGCCCTCTGGAATACTCTGCCACCGGAACTTCGTACCGGCACGGACCTGAGGGCCTTCAGGCGCGCGTTAAAGACCTGGCTCTTTGAGCAGGCCGGCCTGGGCTGAGATAATGATTTTAAATTTGATCTCCTTTTTAATTTTAAATTGGGTTTTAAGGGTGGGGGGGGGTTTCTTAATTTTAGTCTGCAGCTAATTCTAATATTTAATTACTTTTTAACTTTTGTATTTGTGGGGTTTTTAGACGAGCTGTTCACCGCCCTGAGTCCCTTGGGAGAAGGGCGGTATATAAATGTAATTAATAAATAAATAAATAAATAAATAAATATATATTGGTTGTATATATATAGTAAACCAAAGGAGAGTATGTTAGGTTTTTTTTAAGAACCTGAACTATATTGGTTTACCATATATGGTTGCAAGTCATAATGACTCAGCACTTTACTGAAGTCATGATACTGATTGGCTACAAGAAGCAGGAGTACTATATAACAAGAAGCCAGAGAGAATATGGCTATGATGGCTTCTACTAGTGTGGGTTTCTACTTGGGATGCTACTTGGCTACTGCTGCTTCTATTCGGCAAGTATCTTCATCACTCTGTAACTATATCTCTCCATTGCTTCATGGATGTATTGAAGATGCTGTATTGCTGTTTTGCCTACTGACAATGATGGTTAGTTATATACTCTATTGACTGATGAACTGTGTATGAATATTGGACTGAATCTTGGACTGTGCTTATAGTCCTGTATATAAAACCCTTTATCCTTCTACCTCTGTGCTTGTGTGACTCTATACTCACTACTACAATTTTGCACACTACTTCCATTTGCTGCATACTTCTTGAAGACAAAGAAAGCTCTGCTAATACTTATCAACTTCCAAGTTCCTGCTTTTATACTTGCACCATGATGTTCAAATGAAAAAGTTGATTAAAAACTTAACTTGATTCCCATTACTTTTCTCTTTCTACCCAAGAACTGTAGTATTCAGAGATATTTTCAGAATCTCAATTAGCTTTGTAATTCATTTCCATATAAATATGAGGGAAACATAGTTGTTGGTTTGTATTGTGTTGATAGCCTCTCTATCATTGTCTTTATAGTAGGCACTTAGAAGACAATAACCCCTTGTACAATATCATACCGATTTAGCAAACTTAAGTTGTTTATATTGATTACAACAACATGCCTGTTTTCTCAAAGTGACTTTGAGGTTTTTTTTCTGTTCTTCACAGTGCTCCAAGTGTCTTCTACAATGTTCTGTGGTACAATTTGCTGTGATAGCTGTTGATCATCCTCTAGATCAGGGATGGGCAACTTCAGTCCCTTTATGAACTTCCAACTGGCTCAGGAATTCTAGAGGCTATAGTTGCTCATCCCTGCTCTAGAGGGATAATATAGTACTTGTTACTAAGTTTCATTGGTACATAATTCTTCCTGATCCCTGTTCTGCTTTTGGATCATATTCTTCCACATTTATTCCTGCCAAATGGGTACAGCTTTGGCTTGATTTCCTCCCTGTCCTTCAATGTTCTCTTCAGTTTTCTATCTCACTTATCCAAGAAGCTCTCATCATGTCCAAGAAGCTCTTATTTTCCTTACTGTATTTTTTCTCTCCTCTTTGAAATTTTTTCACTTCAGTAGTAAGATCTTATCCTCCAATAAAGAAACAAGGCTATACTGAAAGCAAGTATAGTTTACTCCATGTAGGAAGACAAGCTCTGCATACTTTCACAGTAATGATGAAAGAATTTCTCTTTTTTCCCCTTGAAGATGTTTCACTTCTCATCCAAGAAGCTTCTCCAGTTTCCTTTTGAAAAAGCATCTTTCGGACAACCATGACCTAGACAACTGAGAATTTTCATAAACATTTTGCAGTGATGCTTCCCTTGCTGCCCATGCTGTACAGAGTTTTCCCCTGCTAGTTTTCCCAACCAATCACAAAAATGTCAAAAATGGTTACTTTGCCACTAAGAAAAAGAAAAGAAAGTCACAGTTTTATTGGTCATGCTTTAAAAAAGATTATCCTTCTTTTTTTGTCTAGTGGGTAACTTAAATATTAACAGTGCATATCCTATGCATGTCTAATTGAAAAGTGAATCCCATTGAGCTCAGTAGGAATCAATAAAATTATTCACAGAAAACAATTAGGCGCCATTATGTGGAACTGTGTTTCCTCAAATTACTGGGATATTTTATGAATAATTTTGTCAAATTATTATTCTCTATAGCCCCATTTCTAACATATATTTTCAGTCAGGATATTCCAAAGATGTAAGAGACATGGAAATGGCAGTCAATGTACACACAGAAAAAGGCTTGTTTTTCCAGAGTCAGTTTGATGTCTCTGCACGAAGAAGGCAGATGGCTTCAGATGTTGCAAATCATTATCATAATTCTCTTATCAGACAGTGATAGAGATTAGAGAAAGAGCAGTGTCCATTCCCCATGAGTTACAGGCTCGGTGACTGAACCCTTTCTGAAGAAGATTAAAAAATATTCATGGTTTAGGAGATGAATTCCTTTTTGCTCATTTTATTATTCAGCTCAGCTCCAGTTAAACCAATTTAAGCTGCACAACATAGAAGTTATTAAAAAAAGTGGAAAAAAACTATGTCTATCAACTTTTCATTACATTACTGTTCAGCTTTCACCTTGTGAAAAAGGAGATTTTAAAATTAAACTGTGTTCAAGTATACACCAAATGTGGAATGGGCGAATTTAAGAAGCAGGTATTATAAGTCTACCACACCACCTTTCTTTACACATCTGCAAATGTCAAAAGGCAAAGCAGAAAAAGCAATCCAGATACAATACATTTTTGTTTACTTTCATGTCCATGTAGCTACTGAAGAAACTAATTTCTTTCTAAGTGTTTATTTTTCTTAATCTCCTCCTGCCCAGTTGGAATAAATGATAGCAATGAGCAAATTACTGATTGCTATAAGCAATTATCCAGTGAAGAAGATATTTAATGTAAGAAACAAATAAATAATCTCTTCAATTTTCCACACCTTTATTTTGGATCATCTATTTTCTTCATTTTTCTACTTTTTTTAAAGCAGTACCAGCATGAATGGTTTTTTTTTTTTACATTGTAAATGTGAGCCAGAAGCATAACAAATGTGTGGTATCTATCTTACAGAATATTATAATAAATTTCCATCTTGTAGCTTGCTATGAAGTCATTTCATTTACCTTTAATGGATGTATGAATTTTGATTTAATAGCAAACAAAAAGATAACAATATTATTAAAAGCACAGGTGAGAAGAAACTGTCAAATACAGTATTATATATCCCCTAGATATTCAAAAAAGATGCTAACATAGCAGATTGCAATCCGCAAAGGACACATATGTAAAAATCTGTCACAGTTTTTCTAGGAAGAAAAAATTAAAACAAAAAACTAATATAAAGACTTTTTAAAAATATTATATATCTCCTTTGAAAATGGGAAAAATGAATATAAAATTGGAGAAATGAAAACCTTATCAATCTACTGATCCATCCCTTGCCTATTATATACCTTCATTTTCCCATGTTATAGTTGGCACAATGCCTAAAAATAGATTTTGTATAGAAATTGCAACCTGAGCAATATGAAAAGATCACAAAATTGTTTCAGCCATCAGTGCTATCTGATATTTAATACTAAAATACATGCTGAATGATGCAATGTTTCTTCTTCAATTAGCTTCTGTTGTTGACTTCCGGTGGCATTTCCGTTGTAGACGAATCAAAGTCCGTGATTGTGCACAGCTTCAATCTGTGCTCTCTCTGTTGGAGGGCTTTGAACGGAATTGGAACCACCCTGTAGGGATGGTGAAAAAGGGAGAGACCACCTGTCAGGTCAAGGGGAACTGCATCTCCCCTCCTTGGCTAGATATACTCCCTCCAAAGACAGGCTGTAACGGTGGTCAGAAATGGCCATACTGAAGACGGAAGGCTCTCCGGGATACATAAGCCTTCGCAGAAGCTGACATATGATGTAACAGTATCTGTGAGCTTATCTAGACCTGCAGAGGTATCTTCAAAAACATTTCAATCAGTACAATCAAGGCAAGCCAGGAGCTTCAGCTTTGCCTCATCGGACCAAATCCTCATTGATTATTTGTTTTAATGGTTTTAAGTCTTTATCTGTAGGCAGGTACAAGGTTAATCATGCAGTGACCAGAGTGTCCCACAGCTGCTCATGGTAAAGACCTATAAACATCTTTTACTGTTGTGTAGCAGTGGTCTAAAGTATTTTTGCCTCTGGTGGGACAATTTACATGCTGGAAATATTTTTGGAGCTCTTTCACTAAATTTGTTTGATTGAAATCTGCTAAAATGATGGGAAGGGAATCTGGGTGCTTGGCTTCAGCCTCCATAATTTGATCAGCAAGAGTTTGTAATGCCTTATTTATATAAGCTTGTGGAGGAACATACACGGCTATTAGGAGAAATGAGGAGAACTCACATGGAGAATAAAATGGCTTGCAGTTGATATGTAAAGACTCTAAATTTTCATCACAGAGTTTATATATTATAGTTATATCCTGAGGCCAGCTGTTGTTGATATATAAACATAATTCTCCACCCTTTGTTTTACCTGATGTCTCTTCAATTCTGTCTGATCTAAATATCTGAAATCCTGGGATATATATGGTGTTGTCCCCATGAATTTGTCCATTAACCCAGGTTTCAATAAAACAAAGAACTGTTGAATTGTAGAAATCAGAATTCCATCTATTTAAAAGATGTATTTCATCCATCTTGTTAGCAAGTGAGCGTAGATTAGTCAGAAAGATTGAAGGGAGATGGGTATCCTCCCCTATTTCTTAGTTTGTTTAAAATTCCTGTATGTTTACTTCATTTCTTTTTTTAGCACTGCTGGTTCTCTCCTTTGTTGTAATCCATAGCACCAGGGAATTAGTTAGAAACTCCTCTGTGTTTGCAAAGACAGGGTTGTGTGAGAAATCAGAAAGCTGCTCCTTAAGGAAACATTTCCTAATTCTTAAAAGATGGTCTCATGAGTATGAAATCCATAGTGAATTTCAGATAATAATAAAGAATAAAGTAATCATTAGACAACATTTCACCAATGCAGACATTGTCAGCGCCATCTTGGATCAGGAATGATTTTGGAAAAAAATTAAAGAGGAATTAATAGAAGCTCATTGTTGGAAATAATTATCAAAGATGCTGGTTGAATTAAATTACTGGACAATTGGTCTGGACTTAAACACTAAAGAAAGGGATAAAGAAAATCTAAAAGAAGGGTATAAAAATGGCAGAACTTTTCTTGGAACTAAAAATGGAACTAAGAAACATAAAGGAAATGTTAAATGAAAGAAATGCTTACAACTAATAGAAATGGCGATTTTGGAGAACAAAGAACAGCAAGGAGTGCTGATTAAAGAAGAAGCCAGTTTTAATGAACAAATAGAACATTAAAATGAAGTGGGGGGGAAGAATGGAAATTAAAACTTGGAGGCTTAGAGATAATTAAAAGGGGGAATGTCTGGAAAGCCAAACAAAGAAAAAGGAAACAGCAGAAAAGTGATTCACAGAAGAAAGTCTTAAAGAGGGAGGGGGATAAAAACTGGAATAAGGAATAGAAGATAAAAATGAAGGAAAAAAGGGCAACAAGAGAAAGAACCAGAAAATAAGGAAATATGGGAACCAAACAAAAATTAAAAGAAATTGTTAGTTAGGAGACATAGAGATAATGGGTAGATAAAGATTAAAGAAAAGGGATTCTGCAAGGTAATGTGTTGTAATATATAAGAAAGTAGTTTTTAAAAGCTAATGGAACTGATATCTCTTTCTTTAATTGGCTTATTTTTTAAGGATTATTGTTAAATTATATATGGATATAATTGAAATAAATGTGGAAATTGGAAGCTATGATAAGAAAATGATGCAAAACAAAGAATACAGTTAAAATGAATTATGAGGATTCTAATGGAAAGAGTAATGTCAATTCCTATAATAACTGAATAGATCAATATATTTGAAATAATAAATGATTTAGAAAGTAATTGAGGGAAAGAAGATCAGGAGGAATCTATCTATATCTATATCTGTATCTATATCTATCTATCTATCCAACTCATAAAACATTTTGTATACACGTTTTATAGTTGACAACAGAAAGAAGGGGGGAAGTTTCAAAGAGCAGGCAACAGTGTGAAATCGAAAGTACATTCCATTCATATTTTCTTCAAAGACTGATTAGATGGCTGAAGCTTCTGCCACGAAAAAATCTAATTGGAGAGCATGATTGATGACTCTTGGCTATGGACATTTTTCATTGGATGATACACCCAGAGGGATGGGGGGAAAGCAGGATCAAGAGTGACAGTGAATTACATATCTCAGAGTTGGCTAAGCCCAGGCTAGTGCCAGACATAGAATTACTTTCAAATAAATCCTCTTTAGTTTTGGGAGTATGGCTCAAGGCTCATGATTTAATTGGAGTAACTGCCACACACACACACACAACTGCCTGATACACACACACACAACACACACCCACACGTGTGTGTGTGTGTGTGTATGAGAGAGAGAGAGAGAGAGAAAGAGAGAAGTTAGGAGATTACTGTTATTAAATCAGAATGTGATAATTAGAAAGTGATTATATTATGATAAAGTTTGATTATGGACTAAAGGGGAACAAATTGAGGGACGTATAAGACAAAGGGATGGCACACTCAAAGTGGTAATTAAAGGGGGAAACTTTTGGAATTATTAGATTTAAGATGAAATCTATTGAATAATGAAATAAAAGTATGTGATAAAATTGAAAATGTGACAGATAAAAGCATAAAGCTATAATGAATTTAGAATAAAAGAACAAGAATGTTAGATTATAAAACAAGACATGAGAATATTTTAAAAAAAGAAATTAAATTAAGATATAAATTGAAAATGTAATAAGTGTAAAGAAAATAAGATGGGAAAATGGAAGTAATGATATGATATAGAATTGAATGTGAAAGATAAATACTGTATATACTAAGGTCATGTTTGTATTGAAGTGTAAAAACCTGGAACCACATTGTTCACTGAAAGAGATGTTTTTAAAATGTAAAAATAAAAAAAATTATTGCAAAAAAAATAGTTTCTTCTGTTGTTGAAAAAAATCTACATATACAAGGGAACCTTAAGGAACCTCTTTTCTATTCTCTAACAAGACCGGGTTCATTTTATGTCTTGTGTCAGTTGGGTAGAAAAATCAGCTCTTAGGTGACAGCAGAGAATGCTTATTACAGAAAACATATTTGTAAGTTCAACAAAAATATAGCTTGCTTGCAGGAAATTACCCTGCCTGTAAGGGAATAGATATGCCAGCATATCTATCCCCTTACAAGCAGAATGGTGGAGAAAAATAAAGATTGAGAAGAAAAAGATTTTGAGCAAATCAGATCACTATTTCACTGGCAAAACAATTCCAGGCCAGCAATAGCGACAGCAGGTAGCCTGTTTTTCTGTAATTGTTTCAGTGAAAAGCCAGAACAGCGCCATTACCTTCTTAAAACAGCTATAAAAGGTTTTCAGATTTTGATAATAAAATCTATGTCCTGATGGACTCTTTCAAACACTCAGTGTAGTCATATTGTTAGGTTGGTCATGTAGCACTAGTATATTTCAAAAGTAAATAAAATAAAATATTTGGCAATAGTTGTAAAACTATGTAGTTGATATCTATGCAGCACCGATTCATAAAAGCAGGCTTCATTCACTTGGAAATATCTATAGTTGCAGGAGAGGATCCTGACCAGCAATAAGAGCAATCAGTTGTAAGAAGACTATTGCAAGATAATGAAAATCTTAGTCTTAGAAAGCAGAGCTTTATGGAATTTGATCTCTTAAATCTGTTTTGCTGCTTCTTTTCCCTTTGGGGAATCATGCTAGTTTATTTTTAATGTCTGACTTTGAAGATAAATATAATGAGGATATTATAAGAAGAAAAAGAAAAGATCTAGGAAAAAAAGAAGAAAATTCCTCTAAGACAGGAATGTCAAACTCAAGATGTGCTTAGATCTGGCCCGTGGGGCTGGTCTGGAAAAAGCAAAAGACCTGTTTGCGGTACCTCTGCTACAAAAATAGCATGCATGGGCTGCATGTGGTTCCCCCCACACCCTGTTTTTGAGCTGGATGGTTTCCTGCAGCACTCCTGCCAGTCTGTGCCCATTTTGGCTGGCAGGGTGCTGCAGGAAGTGTCCATCCCATCTACCATTCATCCCATCTTCTCCCCACCACCCCGAACAGCCCCTGGAGAACAACTACAATGCTGATCCAGCCCTCAAAGAAATCCAGTTTGAAAACTTTGTTCTAAAACATGATGGCTCAAAAATTCTAGGACTTGAAGTCCACAAGTCATAAAGGAGCTATTGTTCCCCACCTCTGTTCTAAAACATAATACATACAAGGGGTATCAGCTTTAGGTAAAACAAGTCAGCTTTCTCCAGCAGCAGATATTGCAGGGAAAGACATCAGTTCTCCATTATTTTCCTAAAATTCCTATGTGGTGCTCTCAGTAATCTAGTCTGCTGAGCTAAGTATAATGTAGGAACTGTCCAATGATCAGCTATACAATTTGAAGTAGCTTTCATTTGTTAAGTCTGTCAGTTTGTGGAATGTTGTAAAGAATGGGTTATGTATTTTTTTTCTTTGTCTTAGGTAGAAAAATTTATTGACCAGGCTTTTACAATCACAAACATTTATCATCAAAAAAATTATGAATGATAGCCCTGGACCAACAGCCAGCGTTTGGAATCCTACAGGCAATTGATGTGTTCTGCTTAAGTTGGTGCCCTAATCAACTACATAGTTTGCTCATATGTGTGGATCATGACTGCCTATGAGGAAGGCTTCATTCTAGGATTTCATTTAGAGTTATCCTAATACTTCTCATAACCCCAGGTGATAAAGCAATGTAATGTTGTGGGACTATAACTGAATAGTAGAGCACATACTGTCTTAGCACCATTTGCAGCCCTGTCAAACTGGCAGCCCACGGGCTGGATGTATCACATGCAGGCATGCCCACTCTGGCTCCAGAAAGGCAAAGCATTGTGATACATTATATGATGCAATTGAGTTTGACACCTGTCATTTAGAGGAACTGGATTAATAAAATTGGAAAACTCTGCCTTAACCATGGTTGGGTAATTGCCAATAGCCAATACCCCAAAGCCACTAGTGCTATTTTATCACTTATGACTAATAGTAGAAAAGGTCATTATTAAACATCTGACCCAAATCAAACCTCTCTTGTAACTTTCTGCCTCATTGAGTTGCCATCTCTTTTCATCTAAAGATATAATTTTTTCCTTTGCCCATAGTTATTAATTCATTTTCCCATATTATTATTTATGCTTAAATTCCATGAAACCTCTGAGATAGTAGTTGGCATGAAAAGTACTCAGAATGAAATATGAATTTAGTTAGATTACAAAGCCTATTACCTTATTTTGCCAATACCTTTCATCAAATATACTTTCTTTTTTTCTGCCTCTATTCACATATCTGTGTTTTAGACTATTTAGTGCATTAGTGTTTATTTATTAAAACAGTTTAACCCTCTATGATTTTATATTGCTACTGTTAAATATTTGCTTTGAAGATCAACCTGAATATTTCACCTAGGGGCAATGCGGAACAAGTAGATTTTCTTTCTTACTGCCACAGCAACCAAAGCTGTCAAAGTAAATCTTCAGGCCACGTGTGGCAATTACTCCAATTCCAGGCCTTGGTGTCATTCAGCTTACCAGTTATTTTGTTTTGTTTCTTTTCTTTTTTCTTTCTGAACTTTGGATGACATTTCTATGAGTAACTTCCTTTTAAACAGTCAGTACATGCAATAGAAAAAAAATAGTGTGTATATATATATATATATATGTATAAAGAGAAAGAACTATGGAATATTGCAGTGTAGTAGATCCTACCCATACTTGGCTTTGGGTTTTCTCTATCATTTTTTGCAGCCTCTATTTTGTTTTTCTGTGAATGAATGCACTTCATTGAAGAAAAATATCCTTACTCTTGATCTAAAAACTATCTCTTTTTTCAAGAAGACTTGGATTTACCTTCTCCTTTCCAATAAATTGGAACAAGCATGATTACTTGTGTGTGTGGAGGAGGGGGAAAGAATAGTAAACCATACATGATAATGTCATGACTCAAAAGCCACAACTGACATACTTATGTCAGATTTCTGGACACAAGTGGGTTAACCATGACTTTTAGTAGATGACATTATTGGCACATATACTTCCATAGGAGTTTATTTGATGCCCACTGAGGACATAGGAATTTTGTGAAGGAAAATATCACATATTCAATTGTAAAGTTCAGCTGCTATGTTTGGGAAGGCTTGTTTGACTGACTATATATAAGGTTCTTCTGAGAGATTGCATGTCTACTGATGACACAATCTAAGCACTTTGTATGAAAGGAGAAGCTTACAGATGCAGTTCAGAGGTGGTATTCAGCAGTGGTGGGATTCAAATTTTTTTACTACCAGTTCTGTGGGCGAGGCTTGGTGGGTGTGGCAAGGGAAGGATACTGTAAAATCTCCAATCAGAGGTGGTATTTGCCAGTTGTCTGAGCTACTCAAATTTTCTGCTACCAGTTCTCCAGAACAGGTCAGAACCTGCTGAATACCACAGATGGCATTCAGCAAGTTTTGACCAGTTCTGGAGAACTGATATCATAAATTTTTAATTGTTCACAGAACTGGCAAATACCACCTCTGACTGGGGATTTTACAGTAACCTTCCCCTGCCACGCCCACCAAGCCATGCCCACAGAATCAATAGTAAAAAAAAATTGAATCCCACCACTGATGCAATTGATTAACTAAAAAAAAGTGATCAGGTGGTTAATGAAGAATTATGTCAGAATTATGTCAAGAAGCCTACTATCGTCCAGTCTCCAACCTTCCTTTTTTAGAGAAGGTTGTTGAGAGTATGGTGGCACGTCAGCTCCCTCAGTACCTGGAGGAAGCAACTTACCTCGATCCATTCCAATCGGGCTTCAGGCCCGGGCATAGTACCGAAACAGCATTGGTCGCGTTGGTTGATGATCTCTGGAGGGCCCATGACAGGGGGTTTTCCTCTGTCCTGGTCCTGTTAGATCTCTCGGCGGCTTTTGATACTATCGACCATAGTATCTTATTGCGGCGGTTGGAGGGGTTAGGGATTGGGGGAACTGTCTTGCGATGGTTCTCCTCCTTCCTCTCCAACCACTCACAATTTGTGTTGACGGGGGGGGAGAGGTCCACCTCTAGGCCCCTTATTTGTGGGGTGCCTCAGGGATCGGTCCTCTCCCCTCTCCTGTTCAACATTTATGTGAAGCCGCTGGGTGAGATCATCCGTGGTCTTAGGGTGCGGAGTCATCTGTATGCAGATGATACCCAGCTTTACATCTCCACCCCAGACCACCCCAACGATGCTGTGGAGGCTACGTCCCGGTGCCTGGAGGCTGTGCGGAATTGGATGGGCAGGAACAGGCTCCGGCTCAACCTGTCCAAGACCGAGTGGCTGTGGTTTCCGGCGGCCCGATATAGTCAGCTGACTCCATCGCTGACTATTGGGGGAGAGATTCTACCCCCCACAGGGAGGGCTCGCAATTTGGGTGTCCTCCTGGATGCACGGCTGTCTCTAGAAGACCATATTGCGGCCGTCTCCAGGGGGGCTTTTTATCAGGTTCGCCTGATCTACCAGTTGCGGCCCTTTCTAGATCGGGACGCCTTACGCACGGTCACTCATGCCCTTGTTGCCTCTCGCCTGGATTACTGTAATGCTCTCTACATGGGGCTCCCTGAGGGGAGCACCCGGAGACTCCAACTGGTGCAAAATGCGGCCGCGCGGGTGATTATGGGGGCGTCGCGAAGCTCCCATGTGACGCCTCTCCTGCGCGAGCTGCATTGGTTGCCGGTGGCTTTCCGGGTTCGCTTTAAGGTTCTGGTTCTGACCTTTAAAGCGATCCATGGCATTGGGCCAGGTTACCTGCAGGACCGCGTTCTGCCGGTGATCTCCAACAGACCTGTGCGTTCCCACAGGGAGGGCCTTCTCCGGGTGCCGTCGGCTTCTATGTGCCGTCTGGTGGCCCCCAGGAGTAGGGCCTTCTCTGTGGGGGCCCCCGCCCTGTGGAATAGTCTGCCCCCAGAGATACGCACCAACACAGACCTGAGAGCCTTCAGACGGGCGTTAAAAACTTGGCTCTTTGAGCAGGCTGGCCTAGGCTGATACAAGATTTTAACTTTGTCTCTCGTTTTAATTGGTTTCGAATATTTGGGGTTTTAATTATTTATGGGAGAGGGGTAAACTTTTTTAAATTTAAACAGCCTAAATTATTTAATTTGTTTTAATTTTTGTACAGTGTATTAGGGTTATGATTGGCTGTGCACCGCCCTGAGTCCTTCGGGAGAAGGGCGGTATATAAGTATTTAAATAAAAAATAAATAAATGATGCCACATTGTTCTGTTAACAACTCAGTCTCAGCCACACTTTTAAGAAGGAAGACAAGCTGGGAACTTCTGGCCACAGCAGGGGAACAGATATATGGGAGTTGAGCAAGGTACAAAGTAAACTGACATTCCTTTTGCAGAATCAAGGGAAGTTCAAGGTTCCAAAGTCTGTGAAACATAGAGACTACCTTTTATCTGCACAGTTCCTAGGTGAGAAAACCAATTTATCAACAATAAGGTAGGAATCAGCAGGGAATAGAATAGTTTATACATGGCTGAGTATTAAGTTTATGACTGTCTGCTTAATATAATAAGCTTCTGGCATTCAGGTAGCAAGTTTACTTCCTTAAAACAATGGTGGTTGAACTGGAAACATCTTGAGAGTTTACTGGGTATATAAACAAGACTTTCCAGGATGTTACATCTTTATCCCTCTCTTAAGAGTGACAGTTTCTTTGCTGTCATGAATATATTACATTAGACCTGAAGAATAATTGGGAACAAGGGAAATAATCTCAACTTGAATTCAAGCTGAACCAAACTTTTATTGTATAGTAAACCTAACAAAATTGTTTTTAAATATATATTTGTGAGAAAGTCAGTAGATACCAAGTAGCATTTGATCTGAAAATACATAGATGTTGCTTAATATATTATAAGTATAGGTTGGTGAGAGGATATCAGATTCAGGAAACAAAAAAAACCCTGAAAAATGTCAATATTTGAAAAAGATGTGATTGTCAAATGCTAGAAAATTTATGAACTAAAATATTAAAAGACTTAATATAAGAGAAGCCTGGTACAACAGAGAGAATCAGTGGAATAAAGTTATATCTGAATACAAAATTTATAAAAGGTCAGAGAAGGATGGATTGCAGATATTTGTTTATATAAAAAGAACATTAAATTTGCCAGAGATGAAGATATTAGAAGAGAAGGTTTAATTTCTAAATTGCCATATATCTGACAATAAACATACATTAGATGTAGGGATATTCTATTTTCACCTGATCAAAATATCAAGTTAATTTTTAGATAGTGTAAGATATTATTACATTGCTGTAATAATATTCAGTCACTTGAATCACATACTTTAATGTTATGCACTGGCCTCAACAGCTGTCATCAGAAAAGGAAGAGCATGAAAAATGGTATTCTTTGAACCAGAAACTTGTGTGAAACCAACAATAACCAACTCTTTCTGGATTGTGTGGAAAGACCAGAAACCTACTTACTCAATACTCAAGAATGCCAGCATTTGAAATCAGAACATAAAAAGAGAGTGACACAAGAGTAAGAGATTGCTGGCATATATGAAGCAATTTGGGTTCAGTAAGGAACAAAAGTACTGGAATACCAACAATTTATAAAGACCTCTGTGAATTCCCATCTTAGAACCACTGGCTGCAAAGATTTTTCCTTAGAATTGCCCAGAGAAGCCTAGATTAAATTTACTATTTCTAGATGAGTCTATTGAATAATTAATTGGGTTTTTAAATGTTATGTAAAAACAAATTTTACTGGACATGACTGAGATTGATTTGGACATGGATTTAAAAGTGTGAGGCTACAAGAATGATATGGAAAAAGATACTACACTGTATATGCAAGTGGAACAGATAATGTCTTAATAATAAAAAGGGATATACAAATAACAAACCTAAAGATAATTTGGATGATTTTACAGTATTGGACTTACAAAAGAGATTTATTAAAGTTTTGAAGAATTATGTGACAAGGAACAAGGGAAAAATGAAAAGAAATCAGGTTTTAGGACATTATTTCAAGGCACTAAAGATCAAGATTGTTAAAGATGAAAGGAAAGAATGTAATGTTTGCTTATTTAATCAAAGTTAAAATAAATATGCTTTGGTAACTCTTAATGGATATTTGCTCGCATCAGGACTGAGATGACAAGATGTTATGGAATTGTTTATAAGAGATAAGACATGAGTTAGTTGCTTTTTTAAAAAGCATCTTATGGTTAGAAAGAGTAAAATATGAAAAGAAGGACATTTTGAGGTAGCTTTACTGAAAGGGTAAAATATAACTGTACTTATAACTGCTGTCAAGAAGATTAGAATCCACTTCTTTATTATTCTTATTTATTTTTCCTTTTTTTCTATATCTTTTTTTTCATTTCTTTTTTGCTTTTTATTACTTTCCTCTATTTTCCTTATTTTGAACTTAATATTTGTGTCGGGCTCTGAGTGGACTCAGAGTCCATCAGCTCCAAATATGCCTCGCAGCAAGTCAGCTGGCCATGTCACCTTATCTCTGCTGCTGCTGGACATGTATTTCTGATTGTGTGCTGGCTGATGGCTTTGGAATGATTCAGCAGAGCTTAGGATGGATTCTGCAACAACTGCGGGGATGGATTCTGCAACAACTGCAGGGCTTCTAGAAATGGCTCTTTTCGTGTATTGATGTGGTGCATATTGTTAAAGGGGGTCAGGGCATGTATAGGTGCTAATTAAGCCTTAGGTTAAAACATGGTGAAGGTAGCACCAGGTGGGGATCAATTAGTGAGCGTCGGAATAGGGTAAGGATGTAGACATGTTATAGGGTTAATAGCATTTAAGGATAATGGATTAGGTGTGGCCAGAACTAGAACTGCGTATAGGCCTGGGTATGGTGGGGTGAGTCTCATGATAATGGTAATAAAAGGAAAGGGAGCAAACTCAAACCCAACTCTAACCTTGCCTGGCTTTTAGCCTTTCTTGTCAGAGAAGAGTATTTGTTGTTTGCTGAGATAATGAATAAACCATCATTGCACGACAAAGGAACTGGAGTTTGTATTCATTTCAGAACAAATCTTCAATACTCAATACTGGCTGAGAATTTGTATTTTTACTTTCTGGAAAAACTTATTTAACTTATAACTTAACTTATATTTGAAAAATGTATTGTTATAATAGCTACACCAATGAAAATGTTGGATCAATGTAGAACAAATATGAAAAAGCAAATAAAGAAAGAGAATTATGGAATTGAAAGGAGCCGTCTAGGCCATCAGCTTCAACCCTGCTCAGAATAGGAATCCAAATGAAAGTAAATGACTATCTAAACTTCAAGTACATCACATGAAGGAGAGCCCATCAATTTTGGAGGTAATTTGTTCCACTATTTAATAGCTCTTGCTGTTGGGAAGAGGAATTTTTCCCCTTACAACTCAGTTTGTGTGTGTGTGTATACACAACACACACATATACTATATGTGTGTATGTGTATATAGCAATAGCACTTAGACTTATATACCACTTTACAATGCTTTACAGTCCTCCCTAAGTGATTTACAGAATCAGCATATTGCCCCCAACAATTTGGGTTCTCATTTTACCCATCTGTGTGTGTGTGTGTGTGAGTATATATATATATATATATATATATATATATATATATATATATATATATATATATATATATGTGGATATTTGGTTCTTCGGGTTTTCTCCCGCATAGAGTTGGAAATATCTAGGCGACATTTCGATGAAGTCTCATTCATCATCTTCAGGCTTGTGTCTTCGGCCTTGTGCTTCTCAGAGTGATGTGAGCTTGCAGCTGCTTCTTCCTTTTAACTACTAGTGGGGATGTGACTTGATTGGGTGGGGGCTTGGCTGTGTTCTGATTTGGTGGGGGTGTGTTCTCATTGGTTGGACGTTTGGCTGTGTTCTGATTGGTTGGGGGGTTGGCTGTGTTCTGATTGGCTGGGGGTGTGTTCTATTCTGGTGGGGGTTTGGTTGTACTCCGGTTAGTCTCAGTTGCTGGGGGATTTGAGTTGGTGAGCTGTGATCCTATTGTTTGGCTTCGCGTTCATGGAAGAATTCATCGAAACGTCGCCTAGATATTTCCAACTCTACACGGGAGAAAACCCGAAGAACCAAAGATCCACATACAAATACCCGCGAAAATCTCCGAAAACATATATATATATATATGTGTGTGTGTGGTGTGTGTGTGTGTGTGTGTGTGTGTGTGTGTGTGTGTGTGTAAGGTTTTTAAGCTGATAATTTTAAATAATAAATAAGGGAGACTAGTATAGATCTATTTCGAGCTAGTTAGCTCTCTTCAGCTAGCCATACCCTTACTGGGATTCGAATAAGGGAAGTATTACATGTGAGGCAGTTGTAATTGCCACTACACCACCTGGCTCTATCCTTATCAGCAGAGGCAGGGGAATAAGTATATACTTTGTGTTACAACACCCTGTTAAGCCCCAATTAAGGGAGAAAGCATACTGCTTTCTTTTCTGTCTTTCAGCTCATCATCAGAGACCATACCGACAGAAAGCTATTTGTTTCGTTGTCTTTTCTTTACATGTGTGTAAGGTTTTTAAGCTGATAATTTTAAATAATAAATAAGGGAGACTAGTATAGATCTATTTCGAGCTAGTTAGCTCTCTTCAGCTAGCCATACCCTTACTGGGATTCGAACCAGGGAATTATTATATGTGAGGCAGTTGTAATTGCCACTACACCACCTGGCTCTATCCTTATCAGCAGAGCCGAAAGACAGAAAAGAAAGCAGTATGCTTTCTCCCTTAATTGGGGCTTAACAGGGTATTGTAACACAAAGTATATACTTATTCCCCTGCCTCTGCTGATAAGGATAGAGCCAGGTGGTGTAGTGGCAATTACAACTGCCTCACATGTAATACTTCCCTGGTTCGAATCCCAGTAAGGGTATGGCTAGCTGAAGAGAGCTAACTAGCTCGAAATAGATCTATCCTAGTCTCCCTTATTTATTATTTAAATTATAAGCTTAAAAACCTTACACACACACACACACACACACACACACACACACATATATATGGTATTCAGCTTTGTTCGGGTATTTTCCCATGTCTTTATAGTTGTGCTTTTAAAGTTGTAGCAATGTTTCGGCAGAATCTCATCTGCCATCATCAGGCTCGTATATTGAGTTTGTCTTCGTCATGCGTGTCAGGCTTTTGCAGCCATTTCTGTTTTAAATTTGGTGCTAGCCTCATGCTTTGTTTGAATGTTTTTTTCTTCATCCTGAGTCTTGGTCTGTGTTTGTTGGTCTTGGAGTTGGCTGTGTTCTGCTTGATTGGCTTTTCTAATATCTTCTGTCTGTGTTGTAGCAGCCATCCTAAGAAACCCCAAAGATAAAATTGACCTGAAAAACCAAGGCATATATGAAGTCCCCTGCGCACCATGCCCTGCCACATATCAGACAGACCAATAGAAGATTAAGTACCCACCTGGATGAACACAAAAATGCAGTAAAAAGGCTGGAACACACTTCCTCACTAGTCCAACACATGAAAACAACATTGAAGTCATAGCATACTTCAATGACACCAAAACCCTAACCACAATAGAAAACCCCAGCTACAGAATTACCAGAGAAACCATAGAGATTCAAAAACGACCTGAAAGCATGAATAAAAGAGATGACTCTACCAGACTGTCAATTATCTGGAAGCCTGCACTCACAAACAAAAAAATCTCCACATCACAAGACAAGCAAGCACTTGGGCACAAACAGACACCCCCTGATACCTCCAACCCAAACACACCCCAGCCAGCCACCCAGATGAAACCTAGCTTCCTAATAAATGACAGCCGGCCATTCACCTGAAGCCAAGCCGTGCTGAAAGCCCCCAATACACAAAACACAATGTTACCAGCTAATCAAGACAAAAAATGCTAAAACACAGTCAGAAGATATTAAAAATGCCAATCAAGCAGAACACAATCAACTCCAAGACCAACAAGCACAGACCAAGACTCCCAACCAATCAGGATTAAGAAAAAAACTTTCAAACAAAGCACAAGGCTAGCATCAAATTTTAAACAGAAATGGCTGCAAAAGTCTGATGTACACAATGAAGACAAACTCAATACATGAGCCTGATGATGGCAGATGAGATTCTGCTGAAACATCGCTACAACTTTAAAAGCACAACTATAAAGACGTGGGAAAATACCCAAACAAAGCTGAATACCATACATATAAATACCCACGAAAACGTAAGAAAACACTCATACACATACATACACACACACACATACACACACTGCGTGTGTGTGTGTGAAAGGCTACTGATTTGGATAACATTAAACAGGTATTAGATAAATTGTTGACAGACTCAGTGTTACCTTCACACTACCACATTTCAGTTTCTAATGGACATGTTGCTGGGAAAGAATTATTTGTTCACTTCCAGCTCCATGTATTCCAGAAGTATCTGGTTGACCATTATGATGTACAAAATGGTAAATTAAGATAAGCCTGGGCTGATCCAGCAAAAGTTTTCTTATGTTTCTAAAAGATTGAATGGCCTTGAACCATTCATAGGCCTACCAGAAATTACACTGTGAGATAAATTCTGATGTTTATTGGCAGGAGGAGAGTTATGAATACAAAGACTAACATTTTAGATTCAGGCATTCAATTTTTGAACTGATAATTTGTTGGAAAAATCCATGAATTCTAAAATGTATCCATATTTTTCCTCTAGCTAATCAGAAGAAATAATATTTAATATTCAACAGAGAAGCTTGATAGTTTATGGAACCAACTAAGCTACAGGTTCTGGCAGGGCTTCTACTGTAGGTGTGGTAATTAAGAAGTCCCATCTTAAATACTTCTCAGTATTTGGAGATGATTATATGGATAATTAGATTTTGTGCAAAATATTGAGACTAATCAGTTATCTTTCAATATCCACATACGTCCATTTACTGGGTCTTGATTTCAAAAGTAAAAAAAAAAATGGAAAAAACAATTACCTTGATATAAGATGCTGTGAAAGAGGGGTTCCAATGAGAATTCTATTTCTAGCTTCTCATTTTCTTTAAAAGTTAAAGTGTGGAAGTTACAGCCAAACTAATCAACTAGGAAAACAAAAGTATGACTTCTAATATTATTTCCAATTGTTGTTTCAGCAGTGGCTATACATCACTATGCATGTGTGTACTGGAAAACATAGGTTATCCAAGGGTAGGATTCAATTTTTTTAGCAATTGGTTCTGTGGGTGTGGATTAGTTGGTGGACATGGCTTGGTGGTCATGTTATTGGCTGGGCATGGCCAACTCAATATTACTTATATTGAGGCACGCATCTCCTTGCCTGGCCTCTCATGACTGTGGGGATGCTGCAACAATCGTAAGTATAAAAAATGGTTATAACAACCGGTTCTTCGAACTGCTTAGAATGCTAACAACCGGTTCTAGTGAATAGGTGCAAATTGGTAGAATCCCACCCCTGGATTATCCTCTGCTTTTCTTATAGTTTATAACAGATTTCAGCACTGAAAATATTATCTAGTTAGGTAACCAAACTTCTGCAGGCAAACAATCAATCCCAGAGAGCAACAAGAACTCCACAATTCAATTCCGAGCTATTTTACATATATTCTTGTCTATCGGTTTTTTATAACTTTTCAGGACTCTCCTCAAGTACTTGGCTTGATTCCCCCCCTCCCTATTCTTGGCTTGATTTAGGTTAATTTTTTCTTTTGCTGGCTTTTCTACACCTGCCCAATCTAATTCTATTGTATTTAGATTTGGGATATTTATTTTGGTAATGCAGATATATAAGAGGCCCAATTTTGTGTGTAGGAAAGAATAAAAATATGTCATAGGTATAATATACACACATAATACATTTTCTAAAAAAAAAATCTTGTTAATCTTGTAAATCGTGGAGTCAGACAGAACATTGAGAGTGAACTTTGGAGAAAACCAGCTACAGTAGACAGAATTACCTTCAAACCTTCTGTAAGACTGTCATTGTGAAAACAAGAGATAAAAATGTATGAAATTTTCCTTTAGATATCAAACCATTATTTTAAATCCATTTTTTCCCTTGATCATGACTTCTTCAGGTAACTCTACAGTGAACCCCTTGCTAATGTTGTCAGATATTGAGAGAGGTATTCTAATTGTTCTGATTTCTTTCAAGAGTGTCCATTTACTTGTACCAAAAAACAGGGTTTGTAACATGATGACACAGCAAATATTTTATTATTGCTTCATTATCAAGGTTTGTTCCATACACTTATGTTAACCTTTTATAAACATTTATTTTAAAATATTAAAACAGTTGTTTTCTATAATATTGTCCAGTAATTTCACAGATGAGTCATTTTATAATCTTTTAGATCATTTCACTGGTTTTTTTTAGTTAGTACCCAAAGTTGCAAAATTAAAAAAAGCAACAGATGCTTCTTCAGAACCAATTTAACTTGATGGAAAAACTACGTAAACAATGGGATTACATATCTGCCCATTAATGGTTTAGAGTCTAAATAAAAGTAGACCATAAGTGGTAGTTTATTATAGCTGGGGATAATACAGCCAATAAATGTACTTTCAACTGAATATACTGAGGTTGCAATTCCACTGAGCAGTCAAGAGGCAGCAAAAGTGCTAAGCTGCAATTAGTGAGCCCCAGGAAAGATGTACTGTAGTAGATCTAAGGATTAGAGACTTCATTTATGGGCATTTTGGGAGAAAATGTGGCATGTTTCATGTTAATTTGAAAGCATATTTCCCCAATTTATAATTTACTCTTTCTGCCCTTGGTATAATTTTGCCACTTTCTTGGGGCTTCCTCTCCATTTACTGTCCCAGAACTGACAACATTTTTTCTCTTTCCCCATAATAAATGCTCTCAGCCAAAATAAAAAAAAAAAAGAATTTATACAAGTGATTGCATGTTGCATGAAATTTTGCATGAAAAAATGTTCTCAGCCAAATATTGTACAGCATAGCTTACATGAAACATGAGACTTTGATAGATTCTAGTATATTTTTATCTTTTTCATTCAAATGAAATGAGAGGAAGTTTATCTAATTGTAATGCATATGATTGTATGTTGCATAAAGACAGTGTTGTTCACAGCTACTAATGCAAAAATGAAATGGTCAAAGCATATACTGCACAGTGCAACTTTCCTAAGAACTAAGGCTTTTATGATAGATTTTGATATATTTTTGTTTTTCATTCAATTAAATAAAATGTGTTTTATAAAATAAAATTTGTTTGTTGCTTTTAATTTATCCTCAAAACAAAGTTCTGTATAAAATTATTATGGATAACATGGAAGGTTCTTGAGCTTACCTGGCTTTTGTACATAATCCCTTCAGCTGCCTGGAGTTAGTAAACTTTAGTAAATCCAAAAAAAGATTTAATAAACAAATTTGTCCTAGACATTTTTTATTATTTTTATTTTTTTGACCAGAGAGAGGTGCAAACAGGACACTTGCAAAAGATAATATTATTTTGCCATATTGAGAAACTAATAGAAGCTCACAAATATCAAATAAAATTCTAAATAAATTCAAATTTACTCTGAAAATGAATAGAACAACTGAATTCTATTTCCCGCGGGGAGGGAGGGGGGCAAAAACATGATTTTTTAAGACAGCTTTTGGAACAACATTTTTTTTCTACAGTGTTCATCCATTTTTTTACTGAAGTGAGAAATTTCTAGTGTGATTGGTATTGCGAATCCTATAGTTTCAGAATTGGATTAACAAGAAAGCAATATTACAGTTTGCAAAAATACACTGAGGAGCCATATTACATCTGCAAGGTGAAGAATGCATTTCAAAACAGATCCAGATAACTTAAACAAGTTGTGGAGCATGACAATTAGAAGAAAGCAGGAAGCTTTACCAATATAACTTTAAGGGTAGAAACATCTTGAATTCTAACTTAAGAAACAAATAAAACGAAGAAGTATATTTATTTCTGGATATTCCTGTGAGGAAAATGTAATCTATGTCTTCTGTTATAAATAAGATGTGCAATCTATATTCATTTGTGGTGAGCCCCCTGAGACTTCTGAGGAAAAAAAGGGAAAACTCAAAATGTTAGAGATTAAAATTGTTTCTTGCTTCCAATGGATTATTTATAGAATATTCTTCCCTAATTTTGTACTTTCCAGATGCTGGGCTGTATCGTTTATCATTTCTAATATGCATTAGTAGTACAATGAGAGAAATCAGTATCATAATCACCAATATCATCTTTACATTCCTAAGATGTTCATATATTGAAGGAAGGATAAAATATTGTAGGTAGTCCTTAATTAACAAAAGTAATTGGGAGCAGAAACTTCATCACTATGCCTGTGGTCATAAAGCCCAACATCATGTGACCACTCTAACTTTACAATGACAGTTATAGTAGTTTCAGTTGTGATCATTAGGCAAATTCAACACAGTCATTAGGTGCAACATCATGTAATTGCCATTTGTTATTTATTTATTTTATTTATTTGATTTGTCAATCGGTTACGAGATAATAGGTATAAGTATATACATAGTTATAAATACATGAAATGGGTACATATAAGAAAAATAAAAGAAACAATAGGACATGGATGGTAGGTATATTGGTGCACTTATGCATGCCCCCTACAAACCTCTTAGGAAAGGGGTGAGGTCAATAGTAGACAGTCTAAGGTTAAAGTTTTGGGATTTGGGGAAGAAACCACAGAGTCAGGTAGAGTATTCCAGACATTGACCACTCTGTTGCTGAAGTTGTATTTCCTGCAATCAAGTTTGGTGTGGTTAACCTTGAGTTTGTATCTATTGTGTGCTCTTGTGTTGTTATGGTTGAAGCTGAAGTATTCATTGACAGGTAAGTCATTGCAATGTATGATTTTATATACCATACTTAGATCAGACTGAAGATGGCATAATTCAAGGTTTTCTAGGTCTAGAATTTCAAGTCTGGTGGCGTAAGTATTCTACAATGAGTAGAGGAGTGGAGAACTCTTCTTGTGAAATATTTCTGGACTTTCTCAACTGTGCTAATATCAGATATGTAATGTGGGTTCCAGACTGATGAGCTGTATTTGAGCATTTGTCTAGCAAATTTTTTGCATGTTCTAGTTAGTAGTGTGATATTACCAGAGAAAAAGCTACGTAGGATTGGGTTAACAACTCTTAAGGCCTTTTTGGCTATGAAGTTACAGTGGGCTCTAGCACTTAGATCATTAGAGATGAGTATTCCAAGGTCGTTTACAGAGCTTGAATCATCAACAAGGTCTTGACTATTCAGATTGTATTTTATTTTCTGATTTTTTTGCCAATAGGTAAGACAGAGCATTTATTTGGTGAGATTTGAAGTTGCCATTGTTTGACCATTCTGATACATAGTCAAGATCTTTTTGAAGGGTAGCAGTATTGTCTGTGGTATTGAACAGCTTTAACATCATTATTTATTTATTTATTTATTTATTTATTTTATTTTTCGTATTTCTATACCGCTCCCTCTCCCAAAAAGGGACTCGGGGCGGTGTACAGACTAAACATATAAAATAGATACAGTTAAATAGAATTTAAAATCAAAATTAAATAAATATATGATTAAGTCCCATCAGATAAAAATTAAAACCCTTATTAAAATTAAAAATTTAAAAACCCCAAAGACCCTTACTTGGCCAGGCCGGCCTGTTTAAAAAATAAGGTCTTAACTGCGCGCCGGAAGGTTAGGATGTCTGACATGGCTCGTATCTCCGGGGGGAGATCATTCCAAAGGGAGGGGGCTCCCACAGAGAAAGCACGTAACCTCGGGGCCGCCAGCCGACAACGATCAAGTGGCGGTACCCCAAGTAGGGCGACCCTGTGGGAGCGTATTGGGCGGCGGGAGGTTGTTGGTGGCAGCAGGCGGTCCCGTAAATATCCAGGTCCCGAGCCATGGAGCACTTTAAATACTATCAGTACCACCTTGAATCGAATCCGGAAGGCTACAGGAAGCCAGTGCAGTCCGCGGAGAAGTGGTGTTACGTGGGCGTCTCGAGGGGCGCCCACGATCATCCACGCGGCCGCATTCTGAACTAACTGCAACCTCCGGAGACTCTTCAAAGGGAGCCCCATGTAGAGAGCATTGCAATAATCCAAGCGGGAGATGATGAGGGTGGAAGTGACTGTGCGAAGTGCGTCCAGATCCAGAAAGGGCCGCAACTGGTAGATCAGACGAATCTTATAAAAAGCCATCCTGGCGACGGCTGCAATATGTTCTTCCAAAGACAGCCGCACATCCAGGAGGACACCCAAATTGCGCGCTCTTTCCACAGGGTCAATACCTCTCCCCCTACGGTCAGCGAAGGAACAAGCTGGCTGTATCTGGGAGCAGGAAACCATAGCCACTCGGTTTTGGTCGGGTTGAGACGAAGCCTGTTACGCCCATCCAACCCCGCACAGCCTCCAGGCACCGGGTCATCAATTAGACGGCTTCGTTGGGGTGGCCTGGGGTGGAGATGTACAGCTGAGTATCATCAACGTACTGATGGAACTCCACCCCAAAGCCACGGATGATCTCACCCAGCGGCTTCACATAAATGTTGAACAACAAGGGCGAGAGTACCGACCCATGAGGCACCCCATAAAGCAGGGGTCTTGGGGTCGATCTCTGTCCCCCTGTCAACACAAATTGCTGAACGGTCAGAGAGGAAGGAGGAGAACCACCGTAAAACGGTGCCTCCAACCCCCAACCCCTCCAATCGCTGCAACAAGATACTGTTGTCGACAGTATCAAAAGCCGCTGATAGATCTAACAGGACCAGGACAGAGGAACAACCTCTGTCCCGCGCCCTCCAGAGATCATCCATCAACGCGACCAACGCCGTCTCCGTGCTGTGCCCGGGCCTGAAGCCCGATTGGAGGGGGTCGAGATAACTCGCTTCATCCAGGTACTGTGGGAGTTGACGTGCCACCACAGTCTCTACAACCTTCGCAACAAAGCGAAGGTTGGAGACAGGACGATAATTTGATAACAATGCTGGGTCCAGGGACGGTTTCTTGAGGAGAGGTCGTACCACCGCCTCCTTCAAGGTGGCGGGTAAAAGTCCCTCTCTTAAGGAAGCGTTTATAATACCCTGGAACCAGCCTCGTGTCACCTCCCAAGTGGCCAAGACCAGCCAGGAGGGACATGGGTCTAACAAACAGGTGGTAGCATTCAGTCCCTTTAGTATTCTGTCCACGTCCTCCACGGTAACAGGATCGCACTCAACCCAGTTGACCTCACCGATATCCACCACCCTCCTCCCACTTGGAGATGCCCAGTCGGAGTCCAGCTCATCCCGAATCTGAGCGATTTTGTCCTGCAGAAACTTAGAAAACTCCTCAGCTCGTCCCTGCAAGGGATCTTCCCGCGCCTCCACCTCCAAGAGGGAGTGGGTCACCTTAAACAGGGCGGCTGGGCAGTTTTCTGCGGACGCAATAAGGGTGGAGAAGTAGGTCCTCCTCGCCATCCTTATCGCTACTAAATACGTCTTGATATAAGAACGTAATAGTGTTCGGTCAGACTCAGAGCGGCTGGCCTTCCAACTACTCTCTAGGCGTCTTTTCTGGCGCTTCATCTCCCTTAGCTCCTCAGAAAACCAAGGAGCCACTTGGGATCGGCGCCAGGTCAGAGGCCGCAAGGGCACGATCCGGTCAAGGGCCTCAGCAGCCACCCTATCCCAGGTGGCAACCAAGCCATCAACCGAGTCGTGTGTGTGAGCTTCGGGAAATGGCCCAAGCTACATCAGGAACCTATCTGGGTCCATCAGGCGCCTGGGGCGGTACCATTTTAATGGCACCGCCTCCCTGCGGTCGGGGGGTGCGGAACGGAAGTCGAGCCTTAGAAGCAAGTGATCCGACCATGACAGGGGTTCTATAGCTATATCCCCTATACCCAGATCACTCTGCCACTGGTCAGAGACAAAAACTAAATCCAGGGTGTGACCTCCCACATGAGTACGGTCCCAAATTAACTGGGTCAGGCCCATGGCTGTCATGGAAGCCATGAACTCCTGAGCAATCCCCGAGGCACCGCCGGCAGAGGGCAGGTTGAAATCCCCCATGACCATAAGCCTGGGGGTTCCAACCGCTATGCCGGCTATAACCTCAAGGAGCTCAAGCAGGGCAGATGACGCATAGCAGGGAGCCAGGTATGCGACCAACAAGCCCATCTGTACCTTGGGACCGAACTTCACGAAAAGAGATTCACATCCGGTCGTCTGAGAGACAGTGGATTCCCTCGGACACAGATCTTCCTTAATAACCATGGCAACACCCCCACCCCTCCCCTGGGCCCTCAGCTGATGAAAGACCTGAAACCCGGCCGGGCACATTTCCACAAGAGGGACTCCCCTCTCTGGGCCCAGCCAGGTCTCGGTAATACCCACCAGGTCCGCTCCCTCCTCACAGATCAAATCATGAATGAGGGGGGCTTTATTCATGACGGACCTGGCGTTACATAACATCAGCCGAAGGCCCAGGGCCCGATCGCTCAAACCACCTGGGGAACGGGATGTAACAAGGGGGTCAGAGCGCATCACAGCAGACAGATAGCGGAGGCGTGCTCCCGAAACAGAATGTGGCCCCCTATAAACGCCAAATCTGCCTCTCCCGCTCACCGTATTAATAGATTTAATATCACCCTCCCTGGGACAACCCCCCATCCTCAATAGAGCCCTATCTGAACCCAAACCCTCCCGGCAGCGCTCCACCCGTGGCCCGGTCCCAGCCTCAGGCGGGTTGTCCCCCAACCTCCGCTTGGCCAACCCTAATCCATTTAAAAATCTAAGTAAAAATTTTAAATAACCCTCCCTCCCACGCTTCCGGTGGCCCCACCATCTCTCCGGATCCCAAGATCCGTCCTTGAGATAGGTCTTAGAGAGGAAAGAGGGCCAACTTTGAGACAGGGGGACATATCTCAGGGCCCATAGATCTTTTGAGGAGTAGGTCAATGTCTTTGGCTGTAACCTCCCAGACTGCGAATGACCAGGCATAGGACAGATCAGGCGAGACTCAGGACCAGGACGGAACAATCGCATCCCGCTGGCAGTTGGTATCCAGCCTTGCGGGGGGCCCGTCGCTTGGGGGTGCAGGTCATGATCCTTGGTCTTGTCATAGGGTCTCTCACTGTCCACGGCGAAAGCCCGGGCCCCACACAGTGTCACTGTTGTCCGAGAGGTCATCGTCGTTTGGAAGCCAACCTCCGCCTGGAAATCAACCGCAGTGGTAGACTTGGACCTAACCTTGGCTCCAAACCTCGGTGATCTCGACTCCGCCGCCAATTCCGATTTGGACCTCCGCTGATGTCCAAAGACTCTTGGAGGCAGCAACTCCGGCCCCAGACTCAGTCACCAGCCGAATACCCCTGGCGGTAGCAACTCCGACCTCGGCTCTATTCTCAATTCTGGCCTCGATGTCAGTGGCTCAGACTCTATCCTCGGCCTCCATCGCCATCCGGAAACCACCCGTGGTAGCGGCGGTGGTGGCAGCAGCCTCAATGACAACCCTGGCCATGGCCTCGGTCTCCAAAACAGCGGCCTCCACGTCAGTGGTCTTAGCTCCGCCCTCGGCCTCCACCGCCACCTGGGAATCATCCGTGGTGGTGGCGGCGGTGGCGGAGGCCCTGACGATAGCCTCGGCCACGACCCCGGTCTCAATATAGGCGGTCTCAAAGCCAGCTTCGGCCTCCGCATCAGCGGCATCTGTGTCAGCGGTCCTGGTTCTACACTCGGGTTCCATCGCCGCCCAAAAGCCATTTGCGGCGGCGGTGGTGGCGGCGGCAGTTCCGGCGAAAACCCCGGCCACAGCCTTAGCAAAGAGAATGCAGTTGCTCTTAATATGATCACAGAGGTCATTTATGTAGAGTATGAAGAGAGTTGGTCCTGCCTTGGGGGACACCACTATTGACAGGTACAGAATTTGATAGGACACTCCCAATTTTGACCATTTATTTTCTGTTTGACAGGAATGCTTCTATCCAGTTATGCAGTTGTCCAGAGATACCATAAGATTTTAGTTTTAGGAGTAGTTTGTCATGTACCACTGAATCAAAAGCTTTACAGAAATCTATGTAGATTGCGTCTATTGTTTTGTTCTGATCGAGTTGTGTAGTCCATATGTTTTTGCTATGTAAGAGTTAAAGATTACAGGATAGTTTTTTTCTGAAATCAAATTGTTTATTAGAGAGTAGGTTGTTTGTTTTTAAGTGGAGGATAATGGATTGGTTAATAATTGATTCCATGACTTTACAGGTGATGCAGCATAAGGAGGTTGGTTTGTAATTTTCAACTAGGCTGGGGTCTCTCTTTTTGAAGATGGGATGACCGTGGCTTGTGACCATAGGTTAGGCAAGGAGCTAGTCCTGAAAAATTTTTCAAAGATTACGCTTAGAGGTTCTGCTATGGCAGTGGATCAGTTGTAATAGTTTCAGTTGTGATCATTAGGCAAATTCAACACAGTCGTTAGGTGCGACATCATGTAATTGCCATTTGTGAATTCTTCACTGACTTTGTCAGAAGCCAGCGGTGAAAATCACAAATGGTGACCACATGGCCCTGGAAGATGGCAAAAATCATAATTGTGAACTAGTACCAAGTGCCCAAATCATGTGACTTCAGGGATATTGCAACAGCCTCAGCTTGAAGGACCAGCTACAAGTCTCTTCATACAAGCCATTGTAACTTCATGTGATCACTGAATAAGTCATTAATCAAGAATTACCTGTATAAAACCTGTGAAAATTGTTAGTCAACTTGACTCAAGGTATTGTTCTGGATGTCAGAAAGATGGATGAGTAATAGATCATAAACAGAATGGACTAAGGTATCCAGAACTATTTCCCTATCTATTTTTTTTTTGTTTGAAAAAGTAATGGCCTTAAATATTTTTTAAATGTTTAAGAATTGAGACATCATTATAAAATGGTAGGTAGCAGTTATATGCTTGATTAATTGTAAAAAATAAAAATATCAAGTCCAGTGGAAGCTCCAGTGAAATATTAACCTGGTTTCACCAAATGTATTGGTGAACATTCCAAATTTACAGACAGTATATGTTGTAGAAGTTATATAATTTGAATACAAATGGAAACTATAGTCATAGCATATCAGGAGAATATCAAATTTAAGATGTTTCCCTTCCCACCTACCCCAATAGATTGATGCAGGTAATCAGTGTCTACTTTCCTGTCATTTGTTCTTCTAAGACAAAAAAGCTGTGTCTGGAGGTGATAAGGTGATAAGAATGTACAGTAGCTGAGAATGAAACTTTTTCTTTCATACACAAAGAAAACTTCTCATTATGGGCAAAGAGAAAATTAAACTAAGAAACGGATAAGAAGGAGCTGCTGTTGGAGTTGCAGATATAAAAAAAAATAACGGCTGGCAAAAGAGTTTAGATGGTTTTAGCTGTAGAAGAACCACTGGTGGGCTATAAAATATTGAAGAAAGTTTCTGAATAAAGAGAAATTGCCAAAAATGAAAGAGGACCATTCTTCAAGGGAATCAGCCTACCTGCTAAGAATAAAAAGGAGGTCTAAAGATCAACATTCTGGTAGATAACAAAGGTTGCCAGCTAAGTTTTCTCTGAACTTCTTGATTTACTTTAACAAGAATTCAAAAACATATATGTTAGATATATAGCTTAAATTAAGCATGCTGATTCCAAAGCTATTTCCCGACTTTGCAGGAAATTAATTAAATATTGGATGGTCAACCTATCAAAATAATGAAATGTTTTTATAGTAAACACCAGTAGTGGAAGACAATGGAGGTAGACTGACATCATGAAGCAAGCCCAAATTATTTTCACACTTTTGCACATACTCCCAAAGGAACAGGAACTTGCAATGTAATGCCATGACACTGCTTTTGTCATGCTGATGAAAATAGTCAAGATCCTACACACACCACTGGCAGATCCCCGGAGAGTTGCGAGAGGAAGAAACTGAGGATCTGTTTATTGATATGCTGTAGCCACATGTTGCTTACATGCTTTCTAGATGTAAAAGTCAAACTCTTATAGAAACAGAAATTTTTATTTCTTGCAATAGCAGTGTTATATATAATACTGGTCCACAAGCCTGGTGGTTTGGTCAGTTAAAACCCAAGAATTATGATTGTAACTCACTATGTTTTTCTATTAGTCAATCTATGGATCACTTAAATAAGGTAATCATCATCAAACCATTGTCCCTGGATGACTCAATGAATCAGAATCAAGTCAGAAGGGAACTTGGAGGTCTTTTAGTCTAGCCTGCTCAAGCAGGAGACCCTATACCATTTTAGACAAATGACTGTCCAGTCTCTTCTTAAAATCTCCAATGATGAAACCCTTCAACTTTTGAAGGCAAGCTGTTCCACTGGTTAATTCCAGGTTAATTCTCTCCTTGATCAGTTTCCATCATTTCTTGTCCTGCTTCTGGAAAATAAATTAACCCGCTCCCCTTTGTGACAACCTCTCAAACACTAGAATACGACTATCATGTCCTCCCATTCCTTCTTTTCTCTAGCCAAATCCAAATCTTGCAACTATTCTTCATATGCTTTAGTCTCTAGGCCTTTAATCATCTTAGTTGCTCTTTTTTTAGTCATTATAGTTGTTCTTCTTTGCACTTTTCCCAAAATCTCAACATCCTTTTTGGAAAATGAAACTAGCATGCAATAGCAGCCATAAAGATACTGGGAAGTCCTAGAATATAGGTTATAAGAGTCCTTTGGATTTTATAAAGAGAAGGACATTGATAAGTAGCAAAATTATATTTGCTGACAACAATGTATAGTGAGACCTGGAGGCCAAGATAACAAGCTGGGAGCAAATCATGTGTTAATTAAATTATAGTTGAAGGACAATTGGGAAATGGATCAGTAGCTTAGAAAAGTGAGAACAGTTTGTTTGTTTTTCTTTTTTTAATTAAAAGGAAGGAGACAAAGGAAAGAGCAGGATTTAAGATTGGCAATATGGATCTGACTGCAATAGATAAACAATGATTTAAGACTGGTGAATAGAGAAGAGTGAATTAAAGAATTAATGTATATTTGGTCAGTTTAAAAAATAAGCTATGGGACTGGATGTAAAAGAATAATGAATCAATTTGTATTGACATAAAGTTGTGGGAATTAAGGAACAAGAAGGAATAAATGATACCTGCAGATAGAGAGCAATCTGAAATTCAGATTGCATTATAGAAATGCAAGCATGTATATGTCAAATAACACAAAGACGGCCATAAAAGATTAAATGAACATATATTTACCACTGAATTCAAACTGCTAATTTTAATATATAAAGCCCTATTAAGATCTGCAAGATTTTTCAAATTGGGGCACAGTAGCTTTAAGATTTGCAGTCATTTGAAATATAAATTGATGCACTCATTGAAGTCGTTCTATGATATTCCATAAGTGAAGACACTTAATCAGGATTTTCATTAAATGTTATGCCTATACAAATCAAGATGTTTCAAGAGTTTATTTGTGTGTGTGTGTGTGTGTAATAACAAAATGAAACAAAAACACTGGCCTCCCATTATGTATGTTATCTTAAAAAAATTTTTTTTAAAAATTCTGATGATTGTAAGTTTTTTTATAATGAAAGGCAGAGAAAAGAAAGGCTCTTAATAAACACAATCTTCTAGACCTTGAACAAGAAATATTCTCTTAGCCTGAGCAATCTTGAATGGAATTGGTTATTTAAATTGAGTTTAAAAAATCAAAAGAAGTTCCCATAATCACTAACCTTCTAATGCCTTAAGAGTCATTCTTGTTCCCCATATCTTCTAATATCTGCACAGAAACATTGGGCAAAGCTGTCCATCCAGAATTTGGGATAAGGGATCGATCATCAGTAAAGGATGCTAAGCATAAGAAAATGTTAAACTTCAAGTTTTTGGATAATCTTACTAAGTGTTTGCTTTAAGCTTAATATCTTGCAATTATAAAACAGCTGTATCTGAAGTTTGTTTTTCTTTATCTTCTGTTATGAAAATATTAATTTTGCATTTAGCTATCTTCATTCATAGAGGTCATGTTTTATCAGTATGCAAGCGACATTGATATAGTACAATAGCTATTGTCCTAAGTTAGAAAATTTAGTCAGTTTAGAACTAGATTATCATGTATTTAATGTTTATCTCTAAAGAGATTGTTAGAATAAGCTGATAGTGTTTTTTAATTTGCCCTGCAAAGTGCTAATTAAGCCTGTGAAAAGGAGAGAAAAAATCCCTCAATTAAAAAGATAAATGTGATAAAGCTAGCATTTAAGCCATTTAGAACCAAGGATGATTTAAAATCCTGCTTTGGTCACAATTTATTGTATTTCTGTGGGAGATTCACATACAGTATTAATTATGTCTGTTAAGTGCAAAGTAAAATGCAGCTATACTAAGGACCATTGCATATTGACACTTTTCAGGGTCAGTTTTGTTTTTCATAATTAATACATAGACATGATGGATTTCTGTAATGGTTCAATGCTATTTATCCCAATTTACATCTTTTTACTTCCCTAAAAAGGTTCAGATATGAATTATATATTTTACCGAGTCTTTCTCCTTGATGACTTGATGGTTATCTTAGCTGAAAGAAATCCAAAGGAATCTATATAAGCTGATATCCCAGTTCCACCTCCCATAAAATCTTAAAAGCATGGAAATACCATATATATTCTTGAGCTAGTGGCTCTTGACACTGGAAAGCTAGCAAATCTTATAGCCCTGCTTCCTACATCCATGCATTGACCCACTCCATACGTAGAGGATGAATCCTGTGAAGAAGCTATTGTATTATAAGTGATGTGGGGGGAAGGCTGCAGAGCACATTACAGTTATTGGTACTGTAATCTTCTTTAGCTGTGGTTTCTCCTAAGTAATGTTATATATTGCTAATAAATGAAATTATTAGAAAAACTCACTAACATGCATATAATCAGAAACTCTAACCTGTGTTCTACTATGTGTTGGAAGATTAGCTTTATGCCTCTCATTTATGAACTCTAGTTTCTGTCTGCCAAACTAAGGAGGATAAATATAATTAAATAGGACTAAGCTTATCAATCAATACAGCTTCAGGAACATGCCTCACTTACAACCAAAGATAACTGGGGTTGCTGAGTTACAGGAAGTGGTGGAAGGTTGGAGTAGAATTACAATAGATTTTGAATTACATTTTCATTTTTTTTTAAGAGGTAAAATCATGGAAGGATTCATGGTAGAAAAAATCATGGAACGCAAGGCATGTGATTGATTTATAATTTTTGTTGTTGTTGAAAGAAAATACTACTTCATTAAAACTCACTTATTGTTTTCAATTACTTCTTCATTTATTATTTACTTATGTAATCTTGTCTTTATATTCCATCTTTCTTCCAGGTATCACAGAAGCACATGCATGTACCTCTCATCACATTTTATTCACATATTCACAATCCTATATAGTTTTTAGACCAGGGCTGTCAACTTCCTGGCCCACAGGCCAGATGCTTCATGCGCTAGCCACACCCATGCCCAGTTTAGCGATATCTCATGTGACGGCACCATGATGCAATAAGTTTGACATACTTGGGTTAGACTAACTGATATAATTGAGCCTATATTTCTGTAAGGGGTTTATCAGGTCAGGATTAGTAGTCACTAATTACTACTCTTGATTGTTTATAGAGATTTGAATGGCTGCTCCCTCCTTACAGTTTATTTAGGTTACAGGAGGTACTGTTCTATAGGCCTTTCCATCTGACCAACCCTGTAGAAGCCAGGTGCAAAAAACTACTAATCATACAGCACACATTGAAATAATGAATGCTGAAAACCCCAATCAGTAATAATAGCAGAAATGAAGAAATGCTGCAACAAGGTTCATAACTGAGACAGTATGATGGTAATATAAATAGGCAGGATTCGTTGTATGTTAACCTGATAACAGATGGACACAAAAAGTGATGCAATGGTGGTTTATAAAATCCAGTTAGATGATCTCCTACAACAGAGAGATGGTGGTGGACAGATCACCTTCCCAATTGGAACATCATAGCAAAAAACCAAATAAGATATAAATCTTTGTTAAAACTGTCCATTCAGATATCAGTACAATCTAGAAGAATATGGCAATTAAATGATAGGGTGAAAGTAAACTAACCCAGCATTCAGTCTGTGGTGCAATCAGATTTTTGCTTGATTCAAATATTTGTGCCTAGGGGGAAAAAAAGAGCTACCACATCAGGGATGATTCTATTTGTTTCCAATTTTTCATTTTATTTCCATTTGATTTAAAATGTGTAGGTCCATGTGTATGTGTGTATCCATTTTATATATGCAAAAAGCAAAATAGGGTGTCTGGAGAAGATAAACAAGGCTCAGGAGGGCAAGAGCTTTCACAGACTTTTGTTGCAAAGGAAGAAGTTATTGCTCCTGGCAAAAACTCCTAGGTGTTTGTTATGATGTCTTGCCAGAGATTCAGCAGAACGAATAAACTTCTGTTCATTAATGAGATTGGAGTGTTGACATAAAACAAGAAAACTATACAGAATAAAAATAGAGGAATAAAACCCTTGGATGATTAAATCAGTGGGTTGCTTTATAGGAGAAAAATTCTTTCTACAGAAAACTATTATTGAACCCAGAATCCAACTGGGAATCTAGGAAAGGATTTCTGGGATTTAATGGAAAGATAGCTGCTGATCTGTCTTTCCTTGACTGCCTTACAAAGTGCTCAGAAATTATAAGGGAACGCAGTAGATAATTTCTTATCAAATGTTCTTTTAATTCACCAAGAAAAGAAGCAGGTATTTAGAACAAAAATTATCACACTCATTCCCAATCATTCATATTCGAATTTGTCTATCACCCCTTTTCTTCACTTTTCTCTAAATCCTGATTATAAATATACAGTACTTAACCAACTATTTTTTTTACCAAATCAAGACATCCTAATAAACAAAATTAGATTTGCAGCCAATTCTGAATGCTGAGAAGTTTATGCCAGTAAGGTACTCTAATTCAAAAATAACTCAATAATGCATCAAACATAATACTGTACAGGAAGAAAAATGACAATAACAGATGCTGTCATCAGAGTTCCTTGTTCCTTCATTGTACTGTACCTCAATGATACCTTCATGGTATCATTATGGATAAAAACTTCATGTAACCAATATGCACAAGCAGTAGCAATAACTGGGGAGAAATAATACAGAAAAGTGATGGCTTCTTTTTTATGTTAATGCTGTTTATCTAAGATTCTCTCTCTAATATTCAAGTCTTCTGTTTTCAGTCATTTGAACAATTTCATCTTCTTTCATAGCACCAACATCTCCAGGAGGTAGGCTTGCTTGTACCTTTCATCCCAAGTGTGAATACAGGATAATATATTCAAGTCAAGTCCTTATGTATTCTATTGAACTGACTATCAAATAGAAGATAAGAACATGCAATCACTCGGGACTGATTTAGTGTTTAAATGGATAATTTCCAAAAATACTGAAGATCATATGGTGACATTTAATATAGAAAATAATATGTTTAAAATCACTGCCAACCCCTGCACACTTGCTATCTTATTAAATATTTGCATCTGGTTTCAGTGGTCTATAAGATCTATTACATAGTCAATCAAAAAAGTGTGGATTTCACTATGAAGTCAGAAAAAGCAGGGTGAAGGGCAAAATTCAAGCTAGAGCTTGATAAAAACATGGTTAGGAATGTCATTTTAACTTTGAATGGGTTTACAACTTTAGGGTCAGGAAAATTCCAATCTAAGAAAATGAAAAAAAAACACATTGTGATCAATCCAAATCTTTATATATTAAAGTAGAGAAATCCTGGACAACTTGTGAAATCTTTCAGTGAAGAATAAAAGTACCTTAAAACATAATGGAAATTGAAAGTCCCAAAAAAATACAAATCAGTCAGAAAGATTATACATTAGAATAAGAGATGAATCAGAAGACACCTGAAAACCATATATCAAAAGTCAGAATGGATTTGTTAAGAATAAATCTTGCTAGACTATTCTTACCCCATTTTTACAAGTAGGAATTAACTTTCTTAATATCATAAAAAAAACTATCGCCATTGAAGTTGCATAAACATTGAATAAAGAAATGCTGTTTTGTGGGAATGCTATTGCTTATATAACTTTGATAAGCATTTCACAAAATGCCAGATTCAAAGATGAGAACAAATAAAGCATGCATTTTCCTGGGATCATGTGACTGTTACCCCATGGAAGATATGTCTTCTTTAAACAGTTGCTGTCAGATGCAATATGCACATCTAAACATACTCTGAAACCCTTTCCCTTTTCAACTTGAGATTTCTGCATGGCTTTACAAAGGATTCCATGATTAGCAAGGTACTTAAGTGTGGACTGGATGGAAGGACAATCAAGTGCAGGCATACACAGCTTCAAAAATTATACCAAAAGGGCACATACAGTATCAATAATCCTTTTCAGATCATACAGAGGCATTGAGCAGGGCATCATGTGAATCATCTTGGAATACTTATATTCAATATATTTTTATTTACAAATTTGGATGAAGAATTGGAATGATTGGATTTGTCCCAAAGTCATCACAATTTTAGGATAGCTAATATCCTAAAAGACAAAAGTTAAATTCAAAATGAGATTGGTGTGCTAAAGAAAAGGGTTGAAAATAACAAAGCAGGATTTAACAGAGAGAAATTCACTTGTTCACTTAGGAAACAAAAATTAAATGAAAGACATAGGTGGGGAATACTTGGTTTAATAATCATATTTATGAAAAAAGTTATTGGAACAGTAGTTGATCACAAATTGAATATATATCAGTAGTGTTATGTAGTTGGGGGAAAGTAGTGTGATGTAGTTGGGAAAAACTTTAGACTGCTTTAGTGAAAATATAATTTAAAAATCTCAGAAAATAACCTTTTCTGTAAATTCTACATTAATCAGATTGCACCACATATTGTATCCCGTTAAAGGCAGTACAGTTCAGTGGTGGGATTCAAATATTTTTACCACTGGTTCTGTGGGCATGGCTTGGTGGGCACACTTTGCGTGCATGCACACATTGCACACACGCATGTGTGAAATGCACACTTTGCACAGGCACAGAGGCATTTGTGCAGGCACAGGGGCGTTCTAACTCATCTCCTGCAAGTCTGCACGATTCCAGTCGCTTCAGCAGCTGCCATGCGGCAGTCTTCTGTGCCGCACAAAGCAGCTGCACCTCAAATTCAGAGGATAAAGGTGAGTATGGGAGCCTGGGCGGGAGAGTAGACCCAACAGCAGAGCGGTGGAGAGAACCGATTTGGTCTCCGCTGCTCATTGCTGCTACCGGCTCGGCAGAACTGGGATGAACCAGTAGAATACCACCACTGGTATAGTTTAAGCATTATTCAGATAAACTGAAATAGATTCAAAGAAGAATTAGAAGGGAACTAGAGAGAAGTATGATATTTAGCATTAAGAAATACAAATCAGCAGAAAATTAGGTAAAAAACTTCAAAGGATGTGAAGGAAGAGAAGGAAGTCAAGATCTCTTCTCTCTTATCCCAGGATTCCTGATACAAATTAATGGACATAAGTTACAAGAAAGCAATTTTTGATTAAATGTTAGAATAAAACCTCTTAACAGTAAAAGGAGTTCAACAATGAAACTATTTACTCAGAGACCAATTCTAACTCTATGGTTCTATAATTTTATGGTTTTGATTCTATGATTGTTATTTTTAAAAGAACATTTTATTGTTAGAATAATGAAATTCAAAAGAAGAAAAGTCTGCATTAGGTAATAATGGTTGAATAATACCATGAGATGTAACTATTGAGCACAAACAAAAATATTATGGGGAAATTTTATAGTTATATGTTCTGTCCTTCACTTCCATTTATTTCCCAACTGCTGACCATAAGCTAGACATTTATACTTTACATTGAAAATTAAAGATTATTGTTTGCATGTCCTTTCATCTATTATTTTTTACTGATCTTATACCTTATTTTCCTAGAAATTATACTCCAAATATCTAAAATTTGTCCTGCTGTGGCAAATTTGTGTATACTTATGTATACTACTATTAGTGTTGTGTAATAGTAGCACACAATCATGTGCTACCTTGGTACAGTAGTACTATATTATTTGTTTTTGTATCCAATTGTATGTCAAATAAAGTACAAAATATTTCATTCTTTTTCATATCTTATTATTATGGGTTAATTAGCTTGTTATTATCTTTATGTTTCATTTATTTTGTATTTGGTGAATTCACCAAACTTTTAGCTTTTGTCATAAATAGTCTTGTAGATATTTGGTTGCACAGTGTCTATATGATCTGCATAGTATTTCAACTTATATTCATCACCCTGAATTTTCATCCTAAATACCTATTTTTCCTTCCAAATTTTGTCCATCAAAATTTCTAAAGCAATTATAAATAATAAGGGAGAATAATAAATGAGAGAATACACACCCTTTCTTGGTGCCTTCGTTTATTAGAAAATTGGTTGAGAGTGTTCTGTTTGCTGTGATCTTTGTTATTTGGGATTGATGTAAGTTCTCATCCAAGTGTTAAATTCTTGCCCTGGATTCATTTTGTTTCAAAGTTACTAATAAGAAATTGTCAAAGGCTTTTTTTCTGTATCTAAAATTATTATTGCTGTCTTTTTTTACATTTATTATAAATGTAATGGTCCTTGATGCTCTCTGGCTTCATTGTCTTCTTGCAGACATTTCATTACTAAAACTTGCTGTGCTGCTGATGTTACCTAGTTTGGGTAATGAAATGCCTGCAAGAAAACAACCAATCTCAGAGAGCACCAAGGATCCCTCATGTCAACCTTGAGCTACAAATATTCTTCTTTACCAATACATTTATTATAAATCTACTGTTAGCCTTTATTTTTCTCTGGAGAATATAAGTTATATTGTCAGTATGTATTACTTCAAAAATATATTTCCTCAAACATTCAGTTAAGTACTGTAAAAATTGCTTATAATCAAAGTTCAGTAAAAAAATCTATACGTGACTGAGATTTCTCTGGATCATTTCCTTCTTTGTAAATCAGGATAATATTCACTTCCGTTGATGTCTTTGGTCTTTTTAGTTTCACTCATTTTCCTTACTAATGGCTCCAGCAGTTCTTACATTTTATAGCATGAGGCTGTTGGTCCACCTGGGTTTGGTACCTTATCAAGTTTTTTAATTGCTTCTTTATTCTCTTACATGCTTAATATTTGTTATGCATTAACATAAATGTGTTAATGTTAGCAGATAGTTCTAGATCAGGGGTGTCAAACTGTCGGTACATAGGCCAGATTCATCATGCATAGGCCATGCCCACCCCAGCTCTATGAAGGGAAAAAACATCACAAAATGTCACGTGATGGCAACGTGACGATGTGAATTTTGCACCAATGTTCTAAATGGTGCATATAATACCACTTGTGTGAGCTGCATTGGTTGTTAGTTTGTTTTTGGGTCTAATTCAAAGTGTTGATTATTACTTTTAAAGCCATTATAGCATGGTTGCAGGATATCTGACGAGCCATCTCACTGCAATTTAATTGGCCCACCCCACTTGCTCCAGCAGAAGGGGCCTGCTGCAGACCCTGTCAGACAAGAAACTTCAGTTGATGGAATTGACTAGAAAAGCCTTTTCTGCTCTGGCTCCCATCCTATGGAACATTCTGACACCAGAGGTGAGATCTTGCCCCACCCATTGAATTTCAGTTCTTATTTAATTCTTATTTATTTTAACTGCTTTTATATTTACATTTTCTAAGCTATGATGGGTAGGATGTTAAATAAATTTTCTAAGATGGGTAGGATATTAAATAAACAAACATAAAATAAATACATGCATGCAAATAAATACATACATACAAATAAATAAATTGAACTGCATATGTCATTGGGATAATTTAATTCCTGAATATATATGGTGCAAAAGCCTTGGAAGCCTATGATTTAAGCAAGTATGCTGCAAGTATGCAGCAAGTATGGCAAATTCTCTCTTTGGTGATAAATACACATTCATAAAATAGCTTTAAAGTAGCATTTTAAATTGCACAGTGATTGCACAATCTATAAATTTTGCATATCAGGAAAAACCTTTGTAAGTTTCTATTTTTGATTTGAAAGAGTTAATTCTTTATCTTTTGTCTTTCTAAATTTGTTTCTTCAGCCAATTTTTAAAATGCAAAGGGAATTACTTGGATAAAAGCTAATTACAACACAATTTATGGATTAGTTTCTGTTTCTGCTTACATCTGTGTATGTGTTTTCCTTTTGGAGCATTTAAGAATATTTTTTGGTGTTTTTTTTTTCTGTCTTTGATGTGAAGAATAAAAAGGAATAGCTCCTTAATTCTTTTATTTAATTTTTAAATGTTGAAAAGAAGGAATAATCCTTCTTAACTCTAGCAGATAAACTTCTATTACATTTGAGGTTGGAAGTCAATAAAGTATAGAAGTTGAAAGCATCTCATAGCCCTGATCTGCTGCTTTCTAACTGACTTCAGTTTCTAACATTAGCATTTATAATATAAGCAAGACCAAAATGTTCCTTGGGAAATAAGATGGGGGTGGGGAAATATTGATAAAACAATGTAAAAAACCCTGCCAACTATAAGTTTGAAATGAATGAAGATTTGTATTTTAGCTTTCCAACAGAGCATACCTCAGCACAAGCAGGTTGAGAATTATAAGGAATATTCATATGTAAAGTTATTTTATGCATTTTATTAACTGAATCATTTCTTCAGTAATTGGTTATGTGCTTTCAAGGTCTGGAGCTTTTAGAGAACATTGGAGAAGTAGATATACTTGGTATACAAAGTATTTTTGTTTTCTTGTTTTGTCAAGTGATGTCATTCTTGGACTACATTATTGTGCTCTGCTTCTTTTTAATATTCAATGTAAAAAAATTTGGCAGAAAGACTCAAGGTCTTCAACCATACTATAATATTCATGAACTATGTATGTCCAATAGTTTACTTTTTAATTTAATAATGGGCTGCCTGGATTCTGTATTAGATAAAGAGGTTTTAACCTCTTTGCTAAAATATTGTTTATTCTTTCTATTCTGGCTCAGCCTGAAAAAGATATACAATGAGCCATCATAATTGCAGTACTTCTTCACTAAAAATTATTTTTTTGGAATGTACTGTATTTTTTAAAATATTTTATTTACAGGGGATTATGAGTAGGAAAATAAAAAAGCTGCTGAAATGTGATCAGTAGGGAATAAATTTAGGCTTTATACACTTTGGGAAAATGATCCCAATAATCCTTTCAAAGAGCCATGCAAAAAGCACGTTTCTCCTCCATGCAACCTTGTCCTTGTGAAGTAACCCTCCATCTGAATAAGAATGAAGAGCTACCTTCTGCTCTCCAATTAAAGCTTGCAAGGGAGGGAGAAAGCCCATTGATTCTCATTCATATGCTTCTGAAAACACAGAATGGAAGTACCTGAAGTGTATCCTTCATAGAACAACAATATTATTATACTGTTTTCTTTAAACCACAAGGCCAACATGCTGGAAAACACAGTGAATAAGGTATGGGCTTTAGAAGAAAAAAAAAATATGTCTCCTGCTTTGCTATAAATATAGCAAATTATAGAATATTAGAACAGCTATATTTATTCTTTTGCCATAGGTTTCTCACCAATCATGGTATGTTGATAGTAAGATATACACACTCAAAAAGAGAAAGAAAGAATTATGCAATATTTGCCATCATTTTGCAATTTGCCCATCTTCTTCTTCTTGTGCTATATCCATCATCGGAAGTTGGTGATCATATTGGCAATCCTATTTTTATCAAAAGCTACACAAAAAAGTGCTGTTGAGTTTGTCCAAACCAGTCCACTTAGATTTTGAAGCCGTGATATTCTTCTCCCTGGACCTCGTTTGCCTTACATCTTTCCTTGGAGGATTAAGTGAAGTATGCCGTATTTTTCTGGGTGTCACATCACATGTCCAAAATGTGATAACTTTCATTTTTTTTGTTTTGATCATTTCCCTTGGCTTTTCCAGGAGGCTTATCACCACCGCATTTCTGATTTTGTTAACCCACCTTATACATAACAGCCAGGGGTGGAATTCAATTTTTTTAACAACGGTTCTGTCGGCATGGCTTAGCTGGTGGGTGTGGCTTGGTGGTAATGTTACTAGCTGGGTGTGGCCAACTCAATATCACTCACATCAAGTCACGCATCTCCTCACCTGGCCTCTCATGACTGTGGGGATGCTGCAATAGTCATAAATGTGAAAAATGGCTAGAAGTCACTTTTTTCAGTGCTATTGTAACTTTGAATGGTCACTCCACACAAGCAAAGTACCAGCAAAGGAGGGGAAAAAAACTCCAGAGAAGTTCCAGAGACAGGAAGTCTAGTCCTACTAAGAATGTAAAGAGGGTTTACGGAGAGGCAGTTTCTGTAAGCAACACCAGAATGTTTCCTTCCTGCCTTCCTTAGAGGATTAGGCCAGTAATTTCTTCTAACAATCGGTTCTCTGAACTGTTTAGAATGTTAACAACTGGTTCTAGCGAATAGGTGGGAATCTGTAGAATCCCATTCCTGATAACAGCCGTCTGTAAATCCATATTTCAAATGCTTCTAGTCTCTTCAAGTGACTTTCTGTCAGAGACCAACTCTCCACTCCGTAGAGCAGGATAGAGAAGATGTAACATCTGACAAGCTTGATTTTCAATCTTAGGCTTATGAAGACCTTTTTCATTTCGAAGAATGGTGTTCGAGCTTTTTCTATTCTTGTTTTTACTTCAGTGGTCATGTTCCTGCTTTCATGTAAATTAGAACCTGGTACATGATCCTTTCAACTTTTAGTGGTATTCCTTCCATCAGTGGTAATTAATGGGTTATTTGCTGATCACCATGATCTTGGTTTTTGTAGTGTTAAGCTTCAAGCCGTATTTTTCAGATATTTCTGTTGATGAGTAACTGAAGGTCTTCATGCTTACTGGCAAGCAAACTGTGCCATCAGTATATCTTAAATAATTAATCAGAACACCATTTACTTTAAAGCCAGTATTTATGTTTTTCAGTGTTTCATTGAAAATGGATTCAGAGTAGATATTAAACAACAGCAAAGACAGAATACAGCCCTGTCTCATTCCTCTTTGTATTTCTGCATTATCTGAGTAGTTTCAGCCTAGTCTCACATTTACTACCTAATGCCAATGTAGATTATTTATGATTTGGATGACTTTGTCATCTAGTCCCACTTGTTTAAGAATTTGTAATAGTTTGCTGTGTCTTATTTTATCAAATGCTTTTTCAAAATTAAAGAAGCACATGTAAACACTGTGATTGATATCTCTACAATGCTGTGCAGAACTGGAATGCTGAATAGGCCATCTCATGTACCAAGATTGTTTCTAAAACCAAATTGTATGTTATTTAGATGCTCAATTTTTTCCTATATTCTTATGTGAATTATTTTCAGGAATATTTTCAGGGCATGACTCATTAATCTTATTGCTCTGTATTCAGTACACTTCTTTGCATTTATTTTTTGGGGGATTGTCAGAAAAGTTGATTTTAGCCAATCATTTGGCTATCAAATGATTGGCCCTTCCTATATATTTTTTAAATAATTTAATTATCAATTTTCTCACTTTATTTCACTTTATTTTAAAACTTTATAATTATTTTACTAATGTTATTTTACATATATGAAGAGAAACCTGTCATAACAAATATTTTAGGAAAGAAAAATGATGTGATGTTTAGAAAATTTTACTCCATAGATGATCTAAAATCATGGCCTCATCTCCTCAGCAACTATGTAGAAAAAGGGTCGAAGTGTACCAACTATCATCTCTGTAGTACAAAATTGAAATTAAAATTTTATTAAGGAGAAGCAGAAACATCATCACTAACTGTGCATCAGCATTCTTACCTCCTTTTTTTGGTAATAAATGTCTAATATTTGATCCATAAATAGCAATAGCACTTAAACTTATATACCACTTTATAGTGCTTTGCAGCCCTCTAAGTTGATATACCGCTTTATAATGCTTTACAGCCCTCTCTAAGCAGTTTACAGAGTCAACATATTGCTCCCAACAATCTGGGTCCTCATTTTACCCACCTCAGAAGGATGGAAGGCTGAGTCAACCTTGAGCCTGGTGGGATTCGATCTGCCAAATTGCAGTAGGAGTAGCTTGCAGTTCTGCACTCTAACCACTGTGCCACCGAGGCTCTATAAAGTTACATAAAGAATAGTATTTATGGAACCTCGGAAAGAAGTGGCTATAGAATAAGGCTGTAGTTATGACACTGTGAGTGACAGCTTCACTGCTCTCTTTATTCACTCATCTGAAAATTCCTTGTATGCTTTACAGAATGATGGAGCACCACTGTTTCCAAATTATTCTCAGCATGGCTCCACTGCAAGTTTTGAAACTTCCTTAAACTGTCATGTTTTCCCTCCAAGGGATTTTGATAATTGTAGATTTGTGATAAGGTTCATTGTTAAGTGATTCCTACTATACTCTGTAGAGAATTGTAGTTCCCAAGGTCTTTTAGTAGGGAAATAGCCATGAAATTTGATCTAGTCTGGACTGGCATCTTGACTTTGTTCTTTATTTATGAATATGTCCCAGATCATCTTTGTCCAACACCCAACTTCGAGCGTGTTTTCAGGATAATCAAATTGTCTTTATATTATGTTACAAGTGATTTTGCTGTTTTCTGCCAAGTACTTTAGATAAGCCTCTTCTTGTGGGGATATAATGTTGTTTTTATGCTAATGATCACAAATAGCTAGTTCCTCTGCATTAAAAAAATTAAGTTAGAAGACATTACTATCTTGATTAATGGGACTGAGCAGAATACTGTTTGCAGCTCTATTTGAGTACAAATTTGAGTTGGAAAAGGGAGATATTCTAGAATCAGAGCTAAGCGTATTTAATTCATATACTGCATCATGATACTTTAATAGAAATGGGAACTTCAATTGAAAATGTAAATTTGAACATATATTTCTACTGATTCTACAACAAGGTATAGAGGATGACTGGGGAAGGGTGTTCAACAGGGGTGAAATTCAAAAATCTTCCTATCAGCTCTGTGTGCATGGCTTGGTGGGCATGTGACTGGATAGGTGGGTGTGGCCAAGTCAACATCATTTCTTTGCTGTTGCTGTTGTTGTTGTTGTTGCCCTCTCTCTCTCATCTCAGATGAAGATGTGCCACCGCTCTGGCAGCTGCCAACCATCTCTTTTCCACTGGGCATACAAGCACTTCTGGCAAGAAGGAAAAGAAGTGTAGTGGGAGGAAGGTTGGTGGGTGCCAGAGGGGTGGAGAGCACTTTGCATTCCTGAGGGGGGGCATGGGAGATCCAACCCTCCCCTCGCAGGCCAGGGAACACTCAGGAAGGGCTCCGATGCTGCAATCTCCTGCGTGCTACTCTCCCTCCCTACACGCATCAGTCCATCCACTGCTGGTATCACCTCTGTTGCTGACACAGGTGTGGCCAGGTGGGTGTAGGTGGGGCCAACCTGGAGCGATTGGTTTGGCGAGCTGAACCGAATTGTCCCTACCACCTGGGTTGAGATGGTCAAATTTCACCACTTGTCTTCAACCTTCCTAGTCATTTTTCCCTTAGTGCAGTTCCTGATTATCAGATACCAAGGGCTTTTCTGCTGCTATCAATCATCTTCCTGGAGAAAGGAACTACTTTGATCAACCTTCTTCTCCTTAATACCAGCTTATGGGAAATAAGGCTCTCATTTATTTTTTAGTGTTTTAAAAAAGATTTTAGGAAGAGCCCTCCTACTGTACCACCTCTTACTATATTTGACAGCCAGGTATCAGCAGTAAAATCTTTCAAGTGTAGATGTTCTATAATTTCCTAGCATTTAAATGTACATCTAACATTAGAACCATCAAAGACACAACAAATAATGTTCTTTCTGCATAAGCTTAGGAAGTTCATTGGCTCATGACCAGTTCTACAGAGGAATTATTGACTCTGTCATCTGTACTTCTATAACTGTCTGTTTTCGTACAGCAACCAAACAGGACAGGTACAGATTCCAACAGATAGTTAGAACTACCTAGTACTAGGAAAAAAAACATTGCAATCAGCCTGCCTTCCATTGAAGACCTGTATACTGCATGGGTAAGAAGGAGGGCTGAGGAAATATCTACAGACCCCCACATCCTGGAAATTAATAGAATAGAATACTTTATTGGCCAAGTGTGATTGGACACACAAGGAATTTGTCTTGGTGTAAATACTCTCAATATACATAAGGAAAAGATACATTCATTAAGAATCAAGAATCATAACGTACAACACTTAATGATAATCATAGGGTACAATCAACAATCAAATCATACTAGGAAACAGTCAATATAAATTGTAAGGATACAAGGGACAAAGTTACAGTCCTACAATCACAAGTGAGAGGGGATGGATGATAAGGAGCGATGAGAAGATTAGCAGTAATAGTAGTGCAGACTTTGTAATAGTTGAACAGTGTTGAGGGAATTATTTGTTTAGCAGAGTGATAGCTTTCAGGCAAAAAACTGTTCTTGTGTCTAGTTGTTCTGGTGTGCAGTGCTGTATAGTGTCGTTTTGAGGGAAGGAGTTGAAACAGTTATGTCCGGAATGTGAGGGGTCTGTAAATAACTATTTCAACTCCTTACCTCAGGACATCGCTACAGGACATTGCATGCCAAAACTAGACCAAAATACAGTTTTCACTCTGCTGAACACCTAATTAGCACAGCACTCTCTTATGTCTAAGGATATTTACCTATGTAGTAGGGCTGTATTATTATTATTCTTCTCATCTTTCCTCTACTTTCTCTTATTGGTATCTTATGATTATATTTATTTTTTGTTTTCTGTACACTGGGAGCTTACGCACCAGAGACAAATTCCTTATGTGTCTAATCACACTTGGCCAAATAAAGTATTCTATTCACTGTCTGAGCATCTTACTATCTAATAAACTAGGAATAAAAACAATAATGGTATTGTGGTGATGAAGAAAAAGAAGATAGACTACAATACTGTAAAGGGAAAACCAACTCTGTTATCTTCTGATACTAATAACTTTGATTATAGCAGTTTTCTTCATTTAGAGGAGATAAAAACAAAAAAATGGAATTTAAGGCAGGGGTGGGATTCCAGTTTTTTAACAACCAGTTCTGTGGATGTGTTTTGGTGGGCATAGCTAGGTGGACATGTGATTGGATGGGCATGGCTAGGTGAATATGTGACTGGGTGGGTCAAAAGAGAGAAACTCACTTCATCAATGCTCTTGGAGCAAGGGGTTGGACTAGATGACCTCCAAGGTCCCTTCCATACCTGGACTGTTTCAAAGCATCCTCTGAAACTGCTTCTAGTGCCAGGGTTTGTGGTCCTTGCTTCCTCTCCTTTTTCTCTTCCTTCCTTCCTCCCTCCCTCTATCCATCCATCCATCCATCCATCCATCCATATCTCATTCACTTTTACTTTACTTTCCTCTTTTTCCCTCCCTTCCTTCCTCCCTCTTTCATTTTCCCCTCCCTCCTTCCCTCCTTCTTTCTTTCTTTCTCCTATCCCACCCTCCCCCTTTCTTTCTTTCTCCCCTCCCTCCCATCCTCCTTCCCTCTTTTTTTCTCTTTCTTTCTACCTTCCTTCCCTTTCTTTCTCCCATCTCTCTGTGATGACCCATAGTGTCTCAAAAATAACACAAAAACTAAAGCATGAATCAAGCTCTTGCAATGCCTTCAACTTAATTTCGCTGTTTTATTAGTCACAGTTTAAATTCCAAATTTAGATAATGAAGCAAAAGGAAACCAGAAACAAACCATATTGATGAGGGTTCCAAGGCAAACTAAGATAATTAATCACACATTCCAGGAAGATAACCGGGAAGAGTCCATGGGAAGAATGCCAACAAGGATAAAGCTCATCCAAGGAAAAACACTAATTTGACTTCAATGTCTGTGAACATGCAGTTACAAACTCTTATACCGAGCTCACAGCTACAACCCATGGAGCTCTTATCCCGAGTACACCATGCTTTTCCCTGATCCTCTCCTCCCTGCATGCCTTAGGATGGATTGGGTATACTGCACTTGCATATTTGCATATTAAAATAAATAAACAACTTAAAGCTTATGCTGATGGGGCTCATATAATAACTGGTGATTTTAATAAGACATGCTTAAAGACTGTATTTCCCGAATTTACTCAGTATGTGATATGTGCCACCAGGGAAAACATCACACTTGATCATGTGTATTCTAACATTCATATGTGCATTCATATAAAGCAGTGTTCCCTTCCACATCTGGGACTTTCAGATCATTTATCACTGTTCCTTATACCAGCACACACCCCCCTCAGAAGGAAAACTAAGCCTGAACTCAAACTCATCAAAATCTGGCTGGAGGGAGCACTTGATCAGCTGCAAGATTGTTTCTCAAATACTAATTGGAATTTATTTGAACAAGAGGATTTGGAGGAATATACAAAAACTGTACTGTTTTACATCTTGACCTGTGTGGATACGGTTACTGTGAATAAGCGCATCTGGATTTTTCCAAACCAGAAGCCCTGGATGAACAAGGATGTGCAATTACTTCTCAAGACACGTGATATGGCATTCATGTCCGAGGACAGGATTTGGTATAACAAGGCAAGAGCGGAACTGAGGCGGGGCATCAAAGAGGCAAAAAAAGGACTATAAAAGGAAGATTGAGGACTATTTCACAAATAATGATCCATGATGGGCTTGGCAGGGAATTAGACACACCACTAATTACAGGGGAAGCAACCCCATATTAATCAATAAGGACGCATCACTGGCAGAAGAATTGAACTGCTTCTTTGCCCGATTCAAACTGAATAGGTCTTCGAACATACTGCCTCTACAAACCATCGGTACTCAACTGTTCACAGTACAAAAGTATGATATGAAGCAGGTGCTTAGAGCAGTGAATGTGAAAAAGGCTGCTGGCCCTGATGGGATACCTGGGAAGGTACTCAAAGAATGTGCTGACCAGCTCGCAGGTGTGTTTACAAATATTTTTAACCTTTCTCTTACACAAGCCATTGTTCCATCTTGTTTCAAAACTTCCATTATTATTCCAGTTCCCCAAAAAGCCCTTCCTGATACTTTAAATGATCTAGACCAGTAGCTCTCACACTCATAATTATGAAGTGTTTTGAAAGACTGGATTTAAAATATATATAAGATTGCCTCCCATCAAACCTTGACCCATACCAGTTTGCCTATTGGAATAACAGATCCACAGAGGATGCTATTGCCATGGCTCTCTACTGAAACGTCTGAAGCATAGTGGGAGCTATGTAAGGATGCTTTTTGTTGATTACAGCTCAGCTTTTAATACCATCATTCCAGATATACTGATTAAGAAGTTGCTAGAAACGGGTCTCTCCTCTCACATCTGCTGTTGGATAAAGGATTTTCTTACTAACAGACCTCAAACTATTAGGATTGGCAGCTATTTTTCCTCTACTCTTGCTCTCAGCACTGGCTCTCTACAGGGTTGTGTGCTGAGCCGCCTTTTGTATTCACTATACACCTACGACTGCACTCCCTTTGTCCCACTAACTCTATAATAAAATTTGCAGACGACACCATGTTGGTGGGACTCATATCAGAAGATGAGACGGCCTATAGGTCAGAGGTTCTCAGACTGGTCTTGTGGTGCAAGAGTCATAACCTAACCCTGAACATCAAAAAGACCAAATAATTGATTATAGACTTCAGAAGATACAAAGCAGAGCCTCTCCCACTATATATCAATGGAGACTATGTGGAAAGAGTTTATAGTTTTAAATTTCTAGGAACTTATATTTCTGACAACCTTACTTGGTCGGTCCACACTATGGCCACTGCAAAGAAGGTCCAACAGTGCCTGCATTTTCTGAGGCTGCTGAAAAAGAGTGGTCTGGGTGAAAAGTTGTTGGTTACTTTTTACCATTCTACCATCGAGAACATTTTGGCATACTGTGAAATGATGTGGTATGCTGGATACTCTGTAGTGGATAAGAAGATGCTCCAGAGAGTTATAAACACAGCACAAAAAATCATTGGTTGCTGTCTTTCTTATTTGGAAGAGATTGCGAAGACCAGACTCCTCTCTAGAGCACTAAAAATCTCCACAAACCATTCTCATCCTGGACAAACTGTTACCACCAGGGAGGCATTATAGGTGTCTTAAAATGAGGACTAATAGACTGAGAAACAGTTTCTTTTCCAAGGCAATAATTATCTTGAATCAAACAATGCATATGTGATTTAGTTCTATGTATATAGTGGCATTTTTAAACTATCTAACTTACTGTATGTTTTAGATAGGTTTTAGACTATGTTTTTAATTATTATTATTTTAATTATTTTAATTTTTAAATACTCAGTAGTATGATTGTGGTGTGGTGTTTGGGGCATTGTGCTGGAGTAGCTTTCAAATTTCATTGTATTTGTAGAATGCAATGACAATAAAGATATTCTATTCTATTCTAAGTAACTTTTCCAATTAGTTCTTGCTTTGCAATATTCAATCAACTCACTTCCTCTTAACTTCTGTCTAAAATCCTAAAGATTTCTGGATCATTGTTTGGAGCTTTCTCTCACCTTCAGCCAAAAACACTTAACTATGTTCTTGATGTGCAATGAATTTATGAATTTACATTTTGGTAAATTTATGAATTTACATTTTCCACATCTTTCCCCAGATGAATAGGATTTTACTCTGGTCTCTGAAAATTTCTTTAGCTCTACTTTATACTTTTCCTCACCTTTAGTTCTAGAAATTGTAGGAAGAATGTCAAAGTAATCTGTGGTGGCAGAATATCAGGATTCTGGCAGCATCTTTTCTCAGTAACACATTTATTAAAAGTCATCAGCTGCAGCCCACGAACTCTTATGCCTGTCAATAAACTGTGTAAGTTAGAAAAGGAGCTACCAGATCTATGATCTTTAGTTCCAAGGAATTTTAGCTGAACACCTGGTGTGATTTTTCCCAAGTGACTTTCACTTCACTATCTATTTCTCAAGGAAACTAGTTCCCCATGATCATCTTACTTTTTCCAGTCTCCATCCTGATTACAACTTTCCAACAATCTCATTTTATCCCTCTTTCAGCTACATTTTGTCCTTTCTTTTCCCAGATGATCACTTTCTATCACATTTCTCAGCTATCTCTCTTCTCTTTGTCTCATGACAAAGCTTTTTGCCAGCAAGGGCTTAGGTGGATGTATTGGCAAGCTTTATTTCCCCACCCTTGCATTTTGTACCCACTATGAATTCTTTAGCCTGACTGTTCAAATCTGGACTATGTGTTGGCTCTCAGGTTGGATGTCAGGGGAGTGAGGAAATTGTCCTATCTTGTCTCGGTGAATAGAAAATTGTTCATTCACTACAAAATGTTATTGTTGGCCGCTAGTAAAAGCAAAGCAGTGTTTGGGGACATTGTTTTACTTTTGCCTCTGTTATTTACAGAACATTTAGTATCTGAAATTCAAGCTTTAAAATCAGGAATATTAAAAAAAAAAATTCTAGCTGTGCTGTTCAGGAGCATTGTTATTGGTATAACCAGTGTTGATCTTCCAGGCTGTGTGTAAAGGTGTATGCAGTTATTTGAATAAATTGTTAGAGTTCATGTTCCTGTGCACTCAGCTTGTCCATGCAGTAAAAGTAACTTTTTTTTATCCCACCAGAATGCTACCTCATAGTTTTCTACTGTCTGCTCCCTACTTGATGGAATTAAGACTCTCTTCAACAACATTTGCATCATTTAAAGATTTAAAGATATATGTAAAGAAACTTTTCTGGCTTTATTACAAGAAAGTTCCTTGATTTATCTTTTCTTGATAACTTAAACTGCCCTTATTTCTTTGCTTCTCATTGAACTTGTTCTTTTATATTTCTTTGAATGTAGTGAGCAGCTGTCTAGGTTCCAAGCCATTCTTTTGTTGACTTGAAGAATAGATGATGATGATGATGATGATGATGATGATGATGATGATGATGCATCTTTTTAATTAATGTATTTGTTTGTTAAATTTGTCACCTATCTATGACATGGAAAGCTAAATGGCATGTGTAATCAAGGAATGTAGCATGCAGCTGCAAAGAATTACCTGAAAGACTTTGGATTAGTTAATGATTATGTAAGTATCATTTAGAATAAAATCCTTATAAATTTCATTATTGTGAGGAGGAAATTATTTTGGATAAATCAAAGAAACTATTTATATCACTAAAACAAAAAATGATTAGCCATCACTGAATCTGTATGTGTTAGAAGTCCTATAAATAGCAATTGTTAAAGAAAAAGATCATTTGGAATTGCATATACTTTGTACCTTGTATCTAACTATCCTTTGTTAACATCTGAGAAAGATGAAAGAGGTTTGAAAGAGTCAAAGAGGACTCAAAAAGGCTATTTAATTAAGATTGAATAGCTGTGTCAACAGAGGGGGACTGATTTGATACCAGCTATCTCCTGTTTACAACACAGTCTTTCAGCAGTTCCAAGAAGGATCCATAGCCATTGTCACTATTCATGACTGTCTGAAAGAGTGCTAACAATGAGATGACTGCAACAGTGGTGGGATTCAAATTTTTTTACTACCAGTTCTGTGGGCGTGGCTTGATGGGTGTGGCAGGGGAAGGATACTGTAAAATCTCCAGTCAGAGGTAGCATTTGCCAGTTTTCTGAACTATTCAAAAGTTCTGCTACCGGTTCTCTAGAATTGGTCAGAACCTGCTGAATACCACCTCTGGACTGCAAGGAATATAAATCATTCTATCCTCCACCATTCAGTCAGTACTGAAGAAGCTTCTTGTATTAAAAGCAAAATGTCTTCAAGGAAAAACAAAGTCTAGTTGCCTTTTGAAAAAGCATCTTTGGGACAACCGTGACTTAAATGACTGAGAATCTCCATAAGCATCTGGGATTTTGGAATTCACCTGAGGTCACTTGCCTAGAAGTCCTCATCATAAAGTAATTTGGATTTCATTTTACACTTAATCTTGATCTTTTCTCTTCCTAATGTAGGTGGCTGAAGTTCTGAAATTATTCCGACTGGGAGGAAGGATCATCTTGGGAAGCATAAGCAGTTTACCTCCCCCCCACTTCCCTATCAAGTGCGAGCACACTGCAAACAGGCCATTTTAAGCAATTAACACATTTTATCCATTGAACACTAAACTGTCAAAGAGTATCTTGAAATGTATGTTATTTTGGACATGAGGGAATCTTCCAGAGAATGATAGTCTTGTCAAAATCACCACAACAGCACAGCACTAAATCAACCAGGAAATCACAAAAACAGCATCCAGTCTTTCTTGACTTTGTGATAAATCTTGAAATGCTAGTGAAATAAAGGAGTTTGCTATAGAACAATTAGCGCAACTTCATACATAACAATCTGACAAATGTTATGAAGAATTCAAAGCTTTTCTTTCTTGTGAGTCTGGGTATTATGTTAGGGAAAGGAAATTCTTTGGGGATGTAGCATTTAATGTGCAAAATGTGTTAATTTCATAAAATGGATCTTTTTCAGTAGGAAACATACTGCAACTTTGCCCATTTAAATAGAATGATGAAAGAAGAAGCTGAATCCATCAAAATCGAAATAAGTTGGTAAGAAATTATTAGTTTACACTCTGATTCTTATATAGCATCAATACAAATTAAATAAGCACTGATATGTTGAAGAATATTTTCTAGGGTTTTTACACATGTAAAAACATGTTAGAAACATATAGTTTATCATCCAGCTTGCCATTTTTGTCATCAGTGCTTTATCCTATTCCAAACAGTGCTTGTCTATTAATATTAATTGAAATATAATAGTATTAACCATATATAGTGAATTTCTACTGCTATAGTGAATTTCTATCACTTGTTTATTTCTCTAAAAAGATGTGATGCTGCCATGGATTTTGAACAATGAGATCCTTTTAAAAAAGATAAATACTTAATTCATTTGAATATTCAATTGATCCACCTATGTTTCTCAACATGGGTAAAAATGTATCACCAATAAATGTAAGGGAAGCTAAAACAATATTCAGTGAAGTTGGGAAAGTTAATAATATTGGAAATACTCATTTTGTTTTCACCAAGACAAAAACAGAAACCTGATATTCTACATGCTGTAGATGATCCCATTTCTAGAAGGTAATAATGCAAGAAGAGAAAAATCACACATGTTGGTGTGTGCTATTATATGTAAGAATCAATTAAGTATTAAATGACTAACTTGTACCAGTTCAGCAAAGAATCATTCGTAGAATTTTGATGGAATGTGCATACATCCTTATATTCAATATCAGGGATTATTTGTATGGTGAACGTATTGTGTGGAAATGGTTCTGCCACAACTGATAAGTATATACACATTCATAAAAGGAATAATGCATATTCACCTACAAAGAAAGGGTTCATCTTCTAAGCATACTTGTTACACAGTTTCAAATTTCAATTAGGTTCATGCCCCTAAAAGCTGTTCTATCTTCCTCCGATTCATCCTGGCCACATAATTATGCATATTAGGGTCATTTTCACCCCTGGAAATACCACATTTGAGATATTTAGAACACCAGAACCTATCATTGAGGTCACAGATGCTACATATATGAATTTCTTTATTATTGGATTCTTGCAAATGAATCTTCTTGAAATTCCCTAGTTCAAAACTAGCAAATGTGTTTTCCTCTGAAGTGCTCAATCCCATGCACAGCTCAGCTAAACCAGGCAGCCACTAGCATTGTGCGCTGCTCATGTTAATGTGCCCCATTGATCCCATCAGGGCTTCAAGGTACTCTCTATTAGATGGTAAATATCATTAAATCGGCTGTCTTTCTAGCTATTCTGGTTTGGAATTACATTGCTGTGAATCATTCTATTCAGAACAACCAATCTAAGCACTGGATTTTAATTCTTTCCATTGCTTGCAGGACTCTAGGAACCTAGATGGTGGAAAATGAGAACAAATTGATTTTGGATAATAACAAGGCACAGCGTTTGAAATAGATTCCTGCTGCAAAGAATGCACTGGGATTTCACTTCCATTGACATACTCATATACTCTTCTGCAGAGTTTATATGTAAGTCTATTGCTCTTTCTTATTCTCTGCTCCTTAGTTAAATTCTGCGAGGTACCGAATAAGAGACAAAGCAGCTAACAATCCTGTGAGGAAACAAAAATCAATCCTTGAAGTTAATTTTTTTCTGCTGTTGTGAAGTGTTTTCTAGCCATGACACAAAATGAAGCATGGAGAACATGGGTGGGAAATAATAATCTCTTGAACAGCTGTTCTCTTATTTCCCTTAACCTACTAAGCAGATTACATTAGATTCTGAAGATTAAGGAAACTCATTCATGGGCAACCTTTGCTATAGGGGTGCATGGTATTGATGGTTTGAGGGTAAATGATGGGGACAGGTATGGAGTAAGGCTATATTTGGAAATAAATGCTGCGGCCATGGCATTCACCAACAAATGGACAGGACTGTGGCAAAATCAACATATGGAATTAATTTGTTTATTGTCACATAGTTAACAATGCTAAATATAGTTTGGTAACAATTTTCAAATGGATTTGGAGCTACATGAAGTATATTATGTGCCCTTACCCTATTAGATCAGAAGAACAATTTCTGCAGAACAGGACATATCTGTCAGAGTTCCACAAATTATCCGTTCCAATCAGTAACTCCGAGACAACCATAATCTCAAAGTGCCTTATTAAAACAGAAACTTGGCATGTCTGTGGAATTCCAAAACTAAAGTTTCCTCCCAGTCTTCCCACAAGACTCAACCTACACCCACCCCTTTTCTTTCACATCATAAATTACGTGAACCAATCACCCTTCAGCTACAATTCTTGCTGTACCATAGAGAATAACCTTGAAGGTTTTATATATCTATTTTGTCTACTGAAAGCTACTCAAACAACAGCAGCGCCTTCCATCCTCTGCAGCTGTGTGGCAGGTTTTAATAAGGATTCCAAAGCTGTCAGTATCCTTTTAAGTACATAAGAAACCATCTGACAAAAGTCCATATGGTCAAAGATACGGTTTTCACAATAATTATGGCTTTGAGGACCATGAGGAAGCCTAAACAATGAAAAATTTATGCTTTTGAATTGTGGTGCTGGAGAAGATTCTTCATAGTGGTTTGGGCTGCAAAATTAAATCAGTCAATCCTAAAGAAAATAATCCCTTGACTGTTCTTTGGAAAGTCAGATACTGAAGCTGAAATACTTTGGCCATCTATTGAGAAGAGAGGCTCATTGGAAAAGACCCTGATGATGGGGAATATTGAAGACAAAAGGAGAAGGGGTTGGCAGAGGATAAGATAGTTACAGTACACAGTGTCATCAACACAATGAACATGAATTTGGGCAAACTCCAAGAGACAATGGAGGTCAGGGAGCCTGGCATGCTATGGTCATGAAGAATTTGACATGATTAAGTAATTAAACAACAACAAAACATATGTTATTTCCATAGCCATTGAAAAATTAATTTAATTTAATTTGTTCAATTTAATGTAACTGGTCACTCAGAATTCTCTAGGTGTTTTACAAAATCCATTAAAAAATATAAATAAATAAAATTTTCAGTACAAGCATCCCAGACTAAAACAACTAAAACAACAAAGAATACTCAAAAATATGACAGGACCTCAACAATCACACCCACGTTAATCCCATGGCTGGGAATAGAGGCAAGTCTTAATAGGTTTTCAAAATCCTAGCAAAGAGAGAACTATCCAAATCTGTTGGGAGATACTTTTTCAAAGGACAGAAGCAGTGACAGAGAAAATACACTTCCTTGGTCCCACAAGATGGCAACATATAATTGAAAGGGCCAGAAGTAGACCCATTCTGCCCAAATGTACTGGGCAGACAGGAACAACTGGAGACAAGCAATCCCTCAGAATACCAAGTAGATTTTTCTATACCAAGTAGATTTTCATATGTTGAAGATCCAGCAAATTTGTCCAATTTTGCTTAGAAAAATAGCACAGAAACAATATCTATAATGTTCCTTTCTACATGGATTTTCTCTTCAGTTTTTTTCAGCTATTTGACTGTCTGTCCTATTGAACCTATGTTTATAGGGATTGTTCAACCCTATTCACATGGCAAATATTACACTTATATAAAATGAGGCATATATCTGATGTGCTTTCATGATAATATTTCTGTTGATCTTTTCCATTTAGCTCTTTTTGAACCATGAGTAATAGAGTAGTTAATACTACCTCCCCCCTCATTCTACTCAGCCAGGCACCAAAATACAATGACAACCCAACATTAGCCATTTTAATAACAGTTTTAACCAAATCAAGGTAGCCTATATTAGTGGAAAGTCAACCAATTACACTTGTGGAGGATTAAATATATCTGTCATATTGTGGCAATGAGCCTCACTGGGACTTTTGCTTTCAGTAAATTTTGGAAGCAAACTGAACTACAAAGTCATGAAGTAATTTTGAACATAAGATCTAATAATTTGTTCATTTTCTAAAATTCCTGTTTAAGAGACTAAGTGCTTCTGTTATGAAAGAATATCTCTCTTTTCTATCAATGTCAGCAATACTTAAAAAAAAATTAGTTGCAACTGAGATGGATTTGGTTCCTGGCAGGCGAACTAATATTTGCCATCTCACCCTGACTTTGGTAATTCTATCATCTCTAGAGGAAATAAAAACTTTAAAATGATACTTTACCACTCTAAATCAATATCTACTTTCACCCCAACTTCATCTTGGATAAGTGGCACATAACTTTCTTTGATAAAATAATAAAAGACTTCTATGAGCAATCATCAGGATGACAAAAGATCAGAGAAATCTATCCATCACTGCTGACATCTATCAACAACTCTTCAAGCCAAAAAGTGGCACAATGAGAAACAAAAGGATGCAGTGTCCCAACCCACTTGTCTGTGATACTGTATAAAGACAGCTTTGCACTGGGCTGATACCTAAGTCTTTAAATGCCATTATTCATTTCTCTCTGCTGTTTTCTCTATCCTTGGAAATGTGTCACTAACTGATTAATGCAAGTCATTCTCTCTGTCTCTCTCAGACTCATTCTAGCCTAGCAAGAAGAACTACAGCACAGCAAGAATAATGATTATATTTCATCATTTCTGTCCAATCATGACTAATTTTAATCCTATTCTTTTTCCAGTGGGTCTATTCTGATAGGGCAAAAATTAAATCTAATCTTGCCCTTGTTGTTTATCATTATTTGTTAAGGCTTTTCAGAATTGATTCTGTACTATTAACATTATGTAAGATGACATTAGAAAAACAGCGTGCAGAACAAAATGTATATCACTATATAATGTTTCTTGGAAGGACTCAAAATGGTTGCACTGCATCTCTTAATTGTCTAGTTCTGCAAAAATCCTTGCATTAATATGGAACACCTGGATTCTTTGAATTTCTGTAATAATTTCCTTTCTGCTTTTAAAGAAAATATTATCTTTGTATTTATTGTATTTTCATGTTATGATGCTTTGATCCAGTTTCATTTTTCTTGGTTTGCAAATGCAAATACTGTTTTATTGAACTTTCTCTGAATCCAGGAAGGTTGATTTTGTACATTTCTGCACAGATTTTGTTTTGTTTATATTTATTACAGTTTCAAATATGGAACATGAATGTATATTACTAAATATGCTCCATATTCCTAGCTTTGGATAAACTGCTCAAATTATCCACTAATCCTTGGTTTCTTTCAAGCATCTCTTGGGTACCCATTACCCATTACTAGTCCAAATACCAAATTATTCTTTCCCTAAAATCTGCTACACAGTGAGATCTTTGTTTATTTCTAAGAATGAATAGGAGTAGTTTTGTTTAGTTTTGCTTTTTTCACATTTATATGTGTTCCTTCTTGTTTATAACATTTGCCATTTTTATGTATTTTTATCCAGTAATGAATGAAATAAAATTTCACAGACCCGCATTGGTGAAATTCAACAGATATAGCCAAAAGCAATAGGTATTACTAAGTAATTGTCAAAGACAGGAAGACTGTCAGGGAAAAAAAAGATAGTTCTAATTCAGCCCCCAAAACATCGATAATATAAAAGGAGATTCAAACCAGATCTTGAAAAGCTCTCAGTCTGGATGAATGAATTTATAATTCACTCATATTTGAATTAAAAAAAGACCCAGGCCAGCTAGCTCTATTCCTTGACTAAGCTGAGATCCAACTAGAACATTATGGACACCTCTATATCTCCCCTAGAGCCATTCTGAAGGCCATTTCTGAGGGGCTTAGAGAAAGAAGCAAGAGGATGGCTAGTCATCTCCACAAGAGAAAGCCCCCCCCCCCCTCCAACTGCATGATACAAATGAGTTCCTATGACTGCTGGAGGCGATACTTGAAGAGGCAGGGGATGACCCATGTGCATAAGATGAATTCAGCAATCTAAAGCAGGGAGGGTGAACCATCAAAGAACACATCTGTGAAGTCAGAAGAATCAGTGGGAAGCTACCTCTTTTGCCTAATGGATGCTGGTTCATTTTTTCAGAACCAGCCTGGACCAGCAAATTAGCAAAGTAACTGCCTATCATAACATTCTGGACAGACCCTATGAGTGGTTCTGAGTAGCCATAAAAGTCAACAGGGCATTATGCACTAGCAATATGAGGAAGCCACCAGGAACCAGAGACAAAGGACAACCAGAGCAGAGCCCACCAAACCAACAGGATGGCACACCACAATCTACCCTAAGACCAACCACCCAATTAAATGCTACCAATATGGAGGAGTAGGGTACTTAGCAGCAATATGCGTGACCCCAGATTCAAGACCAAGGCTGAAACCACCACCCAGGGCACGACCTGAATAAGGGTAGAAATTACAATGAATTTCATAGTAGAGTTATCGAAAAGGGGAGGTTACACAGCGATCTGGACTGTAATAGACTTATTTTCCAAACAGGTGCACTTCATACCGTGCAGCAGGCTACCCTCAACCCACCAATTAGCCAAGCTGTTTTTGAAACACATCTACCATCTGCATGGAGTGCCAGGCAGAATTATCTCAGACAGAGGAGTCCAGTTCATGGCCAAATTTTGGAAGGAGTTCCTGCAGACTATTGGGTCATCCCAGGGTCTTAGCTTGGCTTTTCATCCAAGCAGCATGGGGGGACAGAGAGATGAACACCATGGTAGAGTAGTATCTGAGGTGCTATGTGAATTATAGCAATCCAATTGGGTGGACCTTCTTCCTTTTACGGAGATCGGGTACAATAATGCTGTTTACAGTAGCACAGGACTAACTCCCTTCAAAGTAGTGAGTGGCATGGACTTCATCCCAATGCCTGAGTATCCAAGGAATCCCCCTCCTCAGTCAGCCTGACCGATTGGAAGTCAATGCTGAAAACAACGTGGGAGAATGTAAAAAAGGCACTGGCAAAAGTGGCACAGACCTATAAGAAACAGAGACAAACACCAGGCTCCACAAAGGCCATTCCAGGTGGGGAGAAGGTCTACCTCTCCACCAAATACTTGAGGTTAAGGCTCCCTAGTAAGAAGTTGGGGCCAAAGTTCATGGGACCTTTCCCCATAGTAAAGGTCATCAACCCAGTCATGGTGCAATTAACTGTTAGGGAAAATACACCAGTATTCCATAGTAGCCTCTTGAAAACCATGGCATGATCTACCCTAAGGCCACCACCTTATGAACCCCCAGACCCCATGGTCATAGGGGGCCAAACCCATTATGAGGTGCAGTGAATCCTCAATTCAAGGTGACACAGGAGACAACTCCAATATTTAATCAAGTGGAAGGGCTATCCTTTATCAGAGGCAATTTGGGTAAAGAGTAGGAATGTCCAAGCTGATTGCCTTGTGATGAGGTTCCATGCAGAAAACCCAACCAAACCTGGGGAGGAGGGTTCGCAACCCTAAGCCTATACCTATACCCTATACTTCTAATAAATGTGTTTTCTTTTTGTGTTGTACAGGTCACCTTCAAGAAGTGAGGGGAGCTGAATGTCAACTAAGAAGATACTGCTTTGGTGTTTTTAGCTGCCAGAAAAAGGGAGTGGGGGGAAATAGTGCATTCCTTAAGTGCCTAGATAATCATCTTGGCAGCCCAAAAATGTTGGAGCACAAAAAAATTTTTTGGAGAGCATAATTAATGACTCGTGGGGATGGATGTGTCCCATTGGAGAATACACATCCAGGGAGTGGGGGGAAGACCAGGGTCAAGAGGGAAATGAATAGTATATTTTAGTATCAGCTATATCCAACCAACACCAATATATCCACTTCTAATAAATCAATTTTCTTTTCTCTGAGATGCGGCTAGAGACTTGTATGGGGGTGAATTTGTTGGAGTTCTGACTGAGTTTGCTTCATCAAATCATGTACCAATTTTAAATAGTTCTTATAGAAAATGAACTGAATAAAAGCATCAGGTATTCTAACTGCACTATTGAAGAATCTTCTGCAGAAAGACACTAGACTGCCATTCCAAGTGCCATTTTGTTTTCAGAAATAAAACACAGATATTTGCAGCCAACTAAGACTCTTCTTAAAAAACTGAAACCTATTCTTTTTAAAATGAAAATGTAAGATTATATAGAAGAGAGCTAAATCAATAGTTTAGCTATCCTATCAAAAAGCAATAGTTAAACAATCTACAGGGAATTTTCACCAATAAAAATGCCAAAAGAATAACCTAAACATTTCAATCAAGCAATACAGTTCTGAATTAGATATTTTTAATTTAAATAAGTACGTTTTAAAAATTCATTGTGCTCCGAGATTATCTAATTAAATACAAAGCATGTAGAAGCACCATCAGTTTACTTAAAATATATTTTTCTCCTTTTCCTGTAGATGGATATAAAGCTCCCACAATTGTCAATTCTTTGTATAAAGAGGAGAAAAAACAACAGATTTCTGAACACTGCTTTTAACGAGAAAGAAAAAGATAGGAAGGAGGATTTTTCTGAATCTGAGATCAACACGCATAGACACAGACACAAAGACAATCTCAATGGTGCAGAAAAAATAAGGTGTATTGAGGCCATATATTTCAAGAGATTCTGTTTTTGAATGTATTATCTTCAGTCATGCTCTCATGAGCAGTACCATTTCATTTTCATATTTTTTAATTAGATAAAAACCCTCTAATGTGTGTGTGTGTGTTAGTGAGTGTGTGTGAAATATGTGTGTTTCTATATATAGGTATAAATATGTGTATATGTGTGTTTGTACAGAAAATAACATAATACATTATTCTTTAAAGTTTGTAACAAATCTCTATAGTTGTTCCTAACTTAAATTAACTGCCATAGATGAACAACCCATGTAACAAAATCTTCTGTTGAAGATTCCAATTTCAGCTGCCTTCTTTTTAATCACTGCCATTTATTTAGCTCAAACTTATCATATTTCTCAATGACAGGCAACTAATATGCAACTAATACGGCATTGTTCCAGTTTGCAAAACTATTTTAAAATGTTAAAATCATTGAATGATCCTTTTCTCAATTTTACACTTTGCTTTTTGTGATTGTTTATGAAAAGATCCACGTGCAGCTCGTCTTTGTAAGCTAAATATCCAATGTTCCAAAGAAATCACTTGTGTTTTCATCTCTTTCTGCTTGTATACTATTTTTATACATTCCTTTATATTTCTTTCCAGTATGCTGGACAGGAATTTAGATTGCATCTGACACCACATTTACACTTAGCCTGTATCCACTACATACCTCTGTGATACTCATTTATTCTTCTGAGTCCTGGTAATGCTACTTCTTCCTTTGCCCCAATGCAGGATTGTATTTAACATTTTAAGAGTGCAACCTCTTACCAACTTGGGAATATATCTTTCTGAGTGCAATGAGGCTTCTGAGTAAAATTGTATAGGAATGCAAGAATTGATTATCTATTTGTTTTTTTGCATCTCCCAGAACTATTAACTGTTTGGTATGTGTTTCTCTGCCCAGACATTATGTGCAGCAAAATACAGATTTAAACTGTCCTCAGAAAATCAGAGAGTTTATGCTATAGCCTCTGGAATATTTAATAAATGATTTTCAGCTTCCTACGCCTATATGTTTTTACTAAAGGCTTTCAATCATTTACAAAGAAGTCTATGCTTTTTTCCTCAGTTTGTATTCTTGTCAAGGATTTGAGAGACCAACATTCTGAATTTACAGAATAATAGTTGGAACCTTGGAGGTCTTCTAGTCCAATGCCCTGCCCAGGCAGGATGTTGAGGTATAAGATTTAATAGCTGCCAGCTGCTATAAGGCTAATTCAATGTAAGGCTGATGCAATAAAGATGAATCAGCATAGCATGGATATTGCACTTTTAAGATGAAGAATGGATTCATAGAAGGCTTTACCTCTTTAATAGGTATTTATATAAGGCTGACATTATAGAGGGCGTGTTCTCAATCCTTGTGTCTGGTATCCATTGCAGAGTTCTCTGTGTAGAGTTAAGAAGATTGACTGCTTGTAAGGTATTTGCCTACCACGTGTATTTCTGTATATAACTCTCTTGTAGATAAACCATTGTTAAATGTCTAAGTCTCTGTATGCTGTGTTTTGCTTGTGGGTTGTCTCATAATAGTAGTCACGCTGAAAACATTCTGACATAGGAGACCTTAAACCATTCCAGACAATCAGCTATCCATTCCAGGGGTGGGATTCAACCAGTGTTACTACTGGTTGGGTGACTACGTTTTGCTGCGCATGTGTGTAAAACAACCTTAGGCTGTGCCATCTGGACAGCTGAAAGCGCTGCGGACAGGTGTGCAGCATTTGAGAAGCCTCTTTTTCTCTGCTTTTTCAACCTCAGCTGTGCTATGCAAAGCAGCTGAAGTTGAAAAAGCAGGAAATAAAGGACAGGTAAGAGCCTGGGCAGGCGGATGGGCCAAAAAGCAGCAAACACAGAACCGATTTGGTGTCTGCTGCTCTTCGGAGCTATCGGCTCTATAGAAACAGGCAGAACTGGTAGCATCCCACCCCTGATCCATTCTCTTCCTAAAAACCTCCAGTGTTGCAACAGCCACAACTTCTTAAGACAAGCTATTCCATTGATTGTTTTCATATCAGGAAATTTCTCTTTAATTCTACATTGAATCTCTCTTGATAAGTTTCCATTCATTACTTCTTGCCTTTCCCTCTAGTGCTTTGGAAAATAGGTTGTCTTCTTCTTTGTGACAGCCTCTCAAATATTGGAAGACTGCTATCATGTCATTCCTAGTCCTTAGTTTGCTGTCATTTGCAAATCCGATGAGTTGCTGTTTCATCCCTTCATCTAAATCATTATTAAGATATTGAAGAATCCTGGGCCTAAGACAGAACCTTGGGGTACTCCATTATATACTTCCCACAATGCAGATGTGGGTCCATTGAGGACTACATGTTGAGTGCAGTTTGTCAGCAAGTTATCTGGTGGTGATGCGCTCTATATCACATAATAATATCTTATCAAGAAATAAGTTGTGGTCTACTTTCTCAAATGCCTTACTAAATTTCACTGGCCCACTAAGCATTTCACTGGCCCAATATATTCCACAGCATTTTGCTGACCCACTAATTCAGTCACTCTGTTAAAGAATGCAATTAGAGTCTTTAATGTGTAAGATTTTTCAGCATTCTTTGAATGTATTAATCAAACTTTAATTATTTTCTTATCATCATTTTCAACAAATGGCAAAATATTAAATCTTGTTTTTGTTTCTTTAGTCTGTCTCAGGAAGAAACAGTGCTGATTGTAAAATTAAATCTTTATTATGATCATAGGCCAGCATAATGAAGGTGGAAATTTTTTAAAAAATATTATTTTAAATATACAAATAATATAAGCCATACATTTAGAAAAGTGTGTTTGTGTACATGTATGTGCGTTTGTATGTAAAAACAGAAATCTAAAAAATCTATAGGAGGGATAAATAGATCAGATAAATACAATCCCCCCCTGTAAAGTTAATATGAGGCCAGTGGTGGAATTCAAATTTTTTTATTACCGGTTCTGTGGGCGTGGCTTATTTGGTGGGTGAGGCTTGGTAGTCATGTGACTGGATGGGCGTGGCTTAGTGGTCATGTGACTGAGTGGGCGTGCTTGGTGGTCATGTGACTGGATGGGCGTGGCCAATTCAATGTCACTCACATCAATGTCACTCCCCTCTCCTCCCAGCCATTCCTTGTCACCCAGCCTCAACTTATCTATAGTTCTGTAAAAATATTGTTCACTTTTTTGACTTTATTATCTGCATACTATAGATGTACTTTCATGGACCACTGAAAAGAGAAAATGACTCACATGCTTTACCCAAGAGTGTGATAGGCAACAGGCTTTTAAGGGGCTGCCACAAAGAAAGGGAGACAATGTATTTTCCAAAGAAGCAGAATGCAAACAAGAAACAAAGGATGGAAACTGAACAGAGAGAAGCAACCTAAAACTAAGGAGAAACTTCCTGACAGTGAGAACAATTAACCAATGTAACTGAATGTCTCCAGAAGTTCTGGGTGCTCAATCACTGGAAGCTTTTAAGAAAAGACTGGATAGCCATTTCTCAGAAATGGTATAGGGTTCACCCCAAGGTCCCTTCTAAGTATTATTCTGACACCTTTCCCAGGATTTCTACTCAGAGTTTGGCATCCTCAGTTTTCTTGCCTGAGTTGAGGGTTGGACTAGAAGACCTCTAAGGTCCCTTTTCAACTCTTGTTAAACACATGTGTATTTTATGCTCTGGTCTATTGACATTGAATGCATGTAAACCCTGAAAAATATGTGGTAGCCCGGGGCAAAAGAAAGGCAGAAAAATCACTATGTGTAGAGACAGTGTAAAATATTAACACATGATAAATAATGGAACAATTAAAAATAATAACACAAAGTTTTATCTCTCTCTCTCTCTTCCTATTTTTCTTTTTTTCTCTCCTTTCTTTCTTTCTTTCTTTCTTTCTTTCTTTCTTTCTTTCTTTCTTTCTTTCTTTCTTTCTTTCTTTCTTTCTTTCTTTCCTCTCTCCCTCTCTCTCTCTCTCTCTCTCTCTCTCATACACATAAACACACACACACACACACGCACACACAGAGAGCACTTAACAGACAAGCATTTTGGAGGCAGCTCCTTTAAATTTCTCCAAGGCTGGAGTGGATTTCCCCACCCTCTCTGTCAGACCGCACTCCTTCTCACTCCAGCACTTTAACTCACAAGGGGAAAGCAATACTTGCAGCGTCCATGGGGAATCCTTGCAGAAGTTTTTAAAGGACTTGTTGCTTCCAAAATGCATTTCTTTTACGTTGCAAAAGTGCTCCTAGGCTCGATTTACCCCCACCCCTTCTGTCAGACCCCACTCCTCCTTCTCACTCCAGACATTTTAGCTCACAGGGGAAAGCGATACTTGCAGCATCCATGAGGAATCTTTGGAGAAGTTTTTAAAGGACCTGCTGCTTCCAAAATGTATTTCTTTTACGTTGCAAAAGTGCTCCAAGGCTCGATTTACCCCCACCCCCTCTGTCAGACCACACTCCTTCTCACTCCAGCACTTTGACTCACATGGAGAAAGCAATACTTGCAGTGTCTAAGCCTATCTTCCTTTCCCCCAGGGGGAACGGAAAGCTAGGAGAGCGATCGCAAGTGAACAACCGTGCGACCGGGTTGGGGGTTTTGCCAGCCAGCGGTTGCCACCGGTTCGGCGACCCACGCCAAATAACCACTACCGGTTCGCCCGAATAGGTGAGAACTGGTTGAATAGCACCTCTGTATGAGGCTAACTAAATCTATCATAATCATTTTTTTTTAACAATTTCAATACCCATTAAATCTAGTTAAGCAAAATCTGACAGATTATGACCATAATCTTTCATTGTTTTTTTCAAACACCAACTTTTCTAGACTGTATAACCATTGCTTTTTTTTTTTTTTTTGCTCAAGGATTTCTGTTTTCAATTCTGCTTCTTCTTCCATGTTTGATTTGCTATTGAAAACTTCATAAAATGACACAGCATGGCACTGAATTTTTGAGCAAACAAATATCATTGTTGGACTTTTTCTCTGAACATCAAATGACTACTAGTCTAGCTGTCACAGCATGATACTGTTGTTCCCCAGAATTGTTTCTCTCCAGGTACCCACTCATAGAACACCTTGTCAAAGTGCTGACCAAAGATGTAAACTATCTCCTTGAAGCAATTTATGTTCTCATTCAGGTGGTGATTTGGCCATAAGCACTTTGAGGGCTTATTTCAGGAATCATGTAGACTGTCTATTTTTGTTTCATTGTTATCTTTGAAATCAAGAGGGAAGTTCCCTGCTGCCATGTCTTTGACTTATTTCCAGCCTTTGATAAATATCTTTTCCTAATTATAGTCCCAAATAAAAATCTTAACTAAAAAAATCTTAATTTAAAATCTTGTCCAAGTTTTTCTGATTCAGAGGCTGTAATGACTAACAGACACCTCATATATGTAATGTGCAACACATTAAAATCACAAATGTATAGGTCCTTTTTTGTACCTGCATTCTCTCAGTACTCCATGTGATAATATCATCACAAATATGCCCATTTGATTGCTTTAGTATTGCCACCTAAAGCAGTTGCAGGTTGGATACTGAATGAGGAAGACACAGAGGAAGATACCGTTATCATAAATCACATTTTTCAGTTGTATTGTAACTTTGAATGGTCACTAAATGAACTGTTGTAAGTCGAGGACTACCTTTTATTGTTTTAAAGCTGCAATAGAATGTTAAGAACTTAAAATCAAAATTAAGATACTTTAGTAAATAATCAATCATATTGACATACATACATATATACATACATACATACATACATAAGCTTCTATTTATTTATTATTTATATTTATTTGAAACCTACCACTGGTCGTAACCAGAGGTGGTATTCAGCAGGTTCTGACCAGTTCTGGAGAACCGGTAGCGGAAATTTTGTGTAGTTCGGAAAACCAGCAAATACCACCTCTGATTGGAGATTTTATAGTATCCTTCCTCTGCCACGCCCACCAAGCCATGCCCACAGAACTGGTAATAAAAATATTTGAATCCTACTACTGGTCATAACATAGGGCAAAACTCAATTAACAAATGTTTCACTTAACAATTGGGGCTCAATTATGGACATAAGTTGAGGACTACCTGTATTCTGCTTTAGATATTTAGGCATAGAGAAGGAATGAGGCTTCCATTCCAATTCCATTGCTCTGGCCCCCAGAGAGAATGTTGCAATCCAAGAATATGGTTTGCATGATAAAGAACTATAATTGTGCAAGTTTTCAAACCACAGAAAACACTATAAACTTGTTTTCACATCAGGTAAGATAGAGCTAGAACGTGTGTCTTCATTACTCTTCCACACTTTAATTTTTTGAAGATATGAAGGTTAAAAAGATATGAAAAGATTAAAATTATCTTTTCCTTAAAAACAAACAGTTCCTAATAGTTGCTCTCTCTCCAACTTCTTATATGTCTTAAAATTACAAAGTTCTTTATTGCAGGTTTATTTTGAGAAATTTTTATTTTCACAACAGTCTTTTTTGTGATATATTAAACTGAAAAAAAAATAGTCTATTTTAGCATTTTTCTTGTAATTTCAAAAAGCCACCAATTTATAACCATTACATTTTTGTTTCTATACATGGATAGAATTTGAATTTTCAGGTTTTATCTTTGACAAATGTAGTGGACTTTTTGGTATCATTTTGTTGATTTTCTTTTGTTTAACCAACTTATTTAGCATTTCATATTCCTTGTTATTGAAAAATTCTGGAAGGACTTTTATTCCAAAAGTAAACTATTTTTATTATCCAAAATATGCATTCTTCTATACAGGTGGTCTTCGACTTACAACAGTTCATTTAGAGAGTGTTCAAAGTTACAATGGCACTGAAAAATGTCACTTACAACCATTTTTCATACTTACGACCTTTGTAGCATTCCCATAGTCATGTGATCAAAATTCAGATGCATGGCAACTAACTTGAATTTATGATCTTAATTAACAGCAGCTGTGTTCTGAGGTCATGTGATCATCTTTTGCAACCTTTTAAAGCAAAATCAATGAGGAAGCCAGATTCATTTAAAAATTATATTGCTAACTGTGGTGGTATACTTAACAACTGTGGCAAGGAAGGTCGTAAAATGGGGCAAAGTTCACTTAACAAATGTCTCACTTAACACCAGAAATTTTGGGCTCAATTGTCAATAAGTCAAGGACTACCTATATAGAGCTGCGGTGGCGCAGTGGTTAGAATGCAATACTGCAGGCTACTTCTGCTGACTGTCAGCAGTTCAGCAGTTTGATTCTCACTGGCTCAAGGTTGGCTCAGCCTTCCATTCTTCCGAGATCAATAAAATGAGGACCCAGATTGTTGGAGGCAATATGCTGAGTCTGTAAACCACTTAGAGAGGGCTGTAAAGCACTGTGAAGTGATATATAAGTTTTAAGTGCTATTGCTATGTGCTATTAACAATTTTACTCCTTCCTGACCTAACATATATTTGTAACATCAAAACATAAATACAAACCACCATGCTGTTCATAGCATAGCAAGCAAGTACTTCAGTGGTGGGATTCAAATAATTTAACAACCGGTTCTCTGCCCTAATGATTTCTTCCAACAATCAGTTCACCAAACTGTTCAGAAACTTACAACCAGTTCTCCTGAACTAGTGCGAACTGGCTGAATCCCACCACTGAAGAACTTCCATTTGTTATTAATATTTTGATTGAGTAAAAAATGCCTCCTTTTGTTTCAGTTCTTGTTAAGCTTAAAACCAGACTCAGATGTAAATCTTGAGTCTGTGGATACCTACCTAGTTATTCAAGATATAGCTTACTTGGCTTTCAGGCATGAGTTAATATGATTAGTCTCATTACTGCAGATAGCTATGTTTGTCTACCTCAGGTCACAGACATCAACGTCTTTATGCTCCATCTTCTCACCTTTCTAAATAAACATGTACTTAGCCACTAATTCCTATTTCATCAAAATTCTTCTTTTCTTCCTGAAAAAAAAGATCTTATGATGAATTAATTAAGAAAACAGAGACAAAGCAGCCCACAATTTGCCACAGAAAGTTACATGTTTTGTTGATTCAGCTTAACATGTCTACCAATATGAATATACATATACCTGGAATCAGGCTTTACCTCAGTCCTAGAAGAAGTTGACTAAATGGAAAATTTCTTAACAAACATCTTTTGTAACTGATACATTTTCAATTTGGAAAATGCTGAGTTAACACCAGTGTTTTCACATTCATTATCTACTTCTTGAACTTGCAAATTACTGTTTCCTAACATAGTATAGTATAAAGAAAAACATTGGTGTTCTAATTAGGCTTGGTAGCAAATATTGTAAAAAAAGTAAGATTGTGCCAAGATCTGTTTTCCTTTGAATTTCTTTGGTGATTATTCTGGTTTCCATAAATTTGGAAGAATGGGTTCATTTAATGAATGCAAGGCAAAAGGGTAAATAAAAATCCTGGGTTCAGTCATATGGATGCCTCAATTTTCTACACAATGCTTTACAACCACAGGCTACAAAACAAGCAATGTTTTTTCTCTTCTCTTCTCTTCTCTTCTCTTCTCTTCTCTTCTCTTCTCTTCTCTTCTCTTCTCTTCTCTTCTCTTCTCTTCTCTTCTCTTCTCTTCTCTTCCCTTCCCTTCCCTTCCCTTCTCTTCCCTTCCCTTCTCTTCTTCTGTATTTCTGTAATTAATAACTCTCAACCTGAACAGATGAGAATCCAGACCTGTTGCACTTTTACAGAAGAATAAATCTTTTCTCTACATCTTTCTTTTTTCTATCCTGAAGTACTGACAAATGAGTAAGACCATTCCCCAGACTATGCAAAAAGATTAAATCATCTCTATTCCCAATCCAGTATATGTATTAAAGAACTGTGCAAAGAAGAGTCAGAAATGTCAATTACAGTTTTAAAAGATTCAGACTTTACTAAAACTTACGAGGCTTAGCTCCTTACATTTTATCTTAATCTTTTATTATTCTCAAGAACAATTCCCTCAGAGCGCACTTTGGCCTTTACTTTCTCCAAGCTCTAGAAGAGAAAGCAGGTTCACATTCAGTTGAAAGTAACTTCGGGATGGAGAATTCAATTCAGTATCTTAGATGAGCAGACTAATTATCTTCCAACTGCTTGCTGGATGCTTAGCATAAGGGTGACATAGGATAATCATATTTGGATGCAGATTTGGTCTTAAGAGAATAACAGAGTAACAGAGCTGGAAGGGATATTGGCGGTCTTCTAGTCCAATCCCCTGTTCAAGCAGGAAACCCTATAACATTCTAGACAAATATTTGTCCAATCTCTTCTTAAAAACCTATACTGTTGGAACACCCACAACTTCAGGAGGCAAACTGTTCCACTGATTCATTGTTCTGTCAGGGAATTTCTCCTTAGTTCTAGGCTGATTCTCTCCTAGATTAATTTCCACCCATTCTCCTTGTTCTGCCTTCAGGTGGAGAACAGGTTGACTCCCTGTTCTTTGTGACAGCCCCTTAGATATTGGAACACTACTGTCATGTCACCCATAATCTTTCTTTTTCATTAAACTATACAAACCCATTTCCTGCAACTGTTCTTCATATGTTTAGCCTCCAAGGTCTCATCATCTTTGTTTCTCTTTTCTGCACTGTTTCTAGAGTTCTATACCATTTTTATATTGTGGTGACCAAAACTGGATGCAGTATTCCAAGTGTGGTCTTATCAAGTGATACTAAAATGGAACTAATATTTGATTCTATCCTCTGTTAATACAGCCTAGGACTGTGTCTTTCTTTCTTGTCCAGAAAAACAGTATAGCAAGCGGAGTGAAATTTGAATCCATCACAATATGAAGCAATCCGTGAGAAAATATTTGGTAAAGGCAGCAATGAAATTTTATTTTATCCTTTACTTTCTGTAACTGAAAATAATTAAGCACGATCCAATCTTTAAAGAATGAGTAGATTTGGCAGTTTAGATTTAACACCAAGTAGTCAGTTCAACTTGCACTTGCTTTGATTTAGCTTGATTGTGCCAGCCTTACTTGTCTTATTTGATTAATATGTACCATCAAGTTGGTGTTGCTCTTAGTGACCACATAGATTTTCTTCATGATAATCTGTCCCTAACCAGATCTTTCAGGATTTCTACAGGTAAACTCTGGCACTGCATCTGAATCCATCCAAGTCACTATCGGTTATTCTTTCCTCTTTCCTTTTATTGCTCCCAGCTTTAGAACCTTCTCTAGAAGAGGTTTTTGCATAATGTGTCCAAAATTGGGTAGTTTGAGCTTGGCCATTTATGTCTCTGTTGAGTCTGGAGCAATTTGTTGGATGATCAATTAGCTTTTATAAGATCACATATAAAAAATCATAACATCCATGTGTACCCATATTATGGGTACATACTAGTGAATTGTTCTAATACTAGTGAATTGTTCTAATCTTTTGATACTTTTCTTCTTCCAAGATCTTACTGAATTCATTTTATATTAATTGTTATACTCACATTACATGTATATTAGACTCGGCATCACATTGGTATAAAACCTGAGTCTATAGAATGAGACTGACATGCTTTTTAAGCTCTCACAAGGTTGAACATGTTTTTCTAACATGTTCTTTACCCAATCCCTTAGCCAAAATATTGAAAGGCCTAAAGGACTTAGGTAAAGAATCACTTACCTTCTTGTTTCATAACCATCTTCATGTTCCAAAGAGAGAAGCACATTTGCTATCCTTGCTAACTACAGCAAAATGGGCATATGGTAAGGTAGATTGTTGTTTTCATTTTTCTATTTTATGGGAAGAGCTGTTTTATATTTATTTAGTTTTTTTAAAAGAAATGTATTGAGCCTATTTTAAAACTTACAATAAAGTATTTCAGTTATTTCACAGTTTGAAATTGTGAGTAATTGTACAATTGAACAGTTCAATAAATGGGTCAGGGCAGACTTCTGATTGCAAAAGCATTAAGATCTAATGGATAATAAAATCTTTTTTTCATATTGCATCTGATTCAGAAATAGTTTTCTCAATGCTTGCACCTTTACTGTGGAATTCTCTATTAAAATACAATGACACAATATTTGCATGATGTAGATTGAAGATGGAATTGTTGAGGAATAAGAGGAAAAGCCTCTGCCAAGGCAACAGTCATACAAAAGGCATATGAGTCTGAGGCAAACTGTAATCGAAGTAAATGTAACAGACAAGTCTCTTTCCACTTTACATGAATATAAAGTGGACAGAGATGCACATTCAGACTTATAAGGTTCTGTTACTATAACTTTAAAATAAAAGTAGTATTGACCTACATGGCATTGATTTCCTAGTTTGATCTACCTTGAAATGCTGACAAATGATATCATTAATGCATCAATTATCTCCAATGGTTAATCAAGAATAAGAGAAGAACTTATTTGTTTCTTTTATAAAAAATTATAATATCCCAACTGGCTTACAACAGACCTGAAATTTTATGATCCCCAGACCACACCAGCCCTTGAGTCTCTATCTTGCCCAACTAGATTGCTTTTATTTTGAAGACAACTGCTATTTTTTGTCAAATTGTGTATGTCTGTGCGTGCACGCACACTTGTGCATCCTTACATGCCTGCAAATCTTCACAGACCAATTGGTTTGGCCTCCACAACAGTCCCAGTTTCTCATGTGGTTCCTTGGGGAAATTATTTGCCCACCTCTGGCTTAAAACCTCAATTTAAATACATAATAATAAAGTGGAAATAAAAACATAAAATTAAGAAGCCAAAAAGGAGGAAAAGAAATATCTGTAAAGAACTGCTGTACTATACCCAAGCTTCATCATCATTACTAAGTCCAAAATATGATTTCACCATAATGCCAAATGCAATTTATACAAGGCAATCATAGCTGCATTTCCCAACATAATTATTCCTACTGTGGTGTGCTGTCTGGAAGGCACTTACAATGTGAGAATTGGAATGAATGAAGCTACAAAAAAAAAAAGGCTTAAAGAGAAGATGTTATATTTTTCTATGTGCCATTTCTACAATATAAATTGACACATGCACACATTTATTTGGGGTAGTGCTTAGGGTGCTAGAGTAGGAACTGGAGATGATGAATTCTAACCCTTACTTAAGTATAAAAACTATCTGGGTGACTTTGAGCCAGCCTTAATCACAGATTGCCTGTGGAGAAAACAAGATACATATACATATACATATACAGTGAGCCATATACAATAAAGGTGGGATATAAAGTTTAAAACCTTGGTAGTTAATTTTTTCTACTGTACAAGCAAAATGCCTAATCCTTCATATGTTTTCAATGGAAACTTAATCACAAATTTCCTATATAGTGCTCTTAGCTAAAATAATACTTTTTATTGTTTTTGTGTTTTCCTAATTATGGTAATATTTGTCCAATTGGCAATAGTACAGAAATATTAAGCTTCTTTTTATATGCTACAGAAACAGCTAGAATCTTTCAATATTATATTTTGGGTTTTTCATTTATTTCCTGAATTGAAAAAATATTGGACATCTACATCTGTAGTCTGCGTTCATGTGATAAACTTCATTTCACCCTTCAGCTCCAGCTTATTATAGTTCATGTGTTACTTTTTATATAGCCGAAAGAAGATGCCAATGGATGCAAATAACAAAGCCATTTTATAAAGCTAATCAAGCCAACTTCTGTTCAAGCATGTGCAACTACCCATCAAATAATCCTATTAAGTGACAGTCTGCTTTTTAATTTTTGTTTTGTTTTGTTTAATCCACAGAGCACTTAACGTGGCCAATGTAAACAATGAAAATGAGGCCAAGTAGGCCCCAGCTGAGTTGCACAGAAACAATATAATCAGATGTTGTCCATCCTTCATTCAAAAATCCCATCTGAGACAGTGGGAGTCTCTGGTTCAGAGCTGTAATCAGGATGACTGTGACATGAGAGGTTTTTTGTAGTAAGAAAAAAAATCTGATGAACAGAAAATGTCAATTTAATGGCCAGGTGGCTGTTGGGAGCCCTACTAATCTGCTTTGATGCTATGCATTGAAACAGTGGAAAATACAGTTAGTGATGGGGGACAACAGATCTTTCTACATAGCAGAACAACCGCATTATAGCCATATGTAACTTGTGCAGATACACAACAGTTATGCTTGGCAAAGAAAAGAGTAATTCAGGGACTAGAAGGGGAATTAGAGAGGAAGTTTCCCAGTTTACAGTAAAGCAATAGTTCAGTCCATTAAAATATAATTATTAGGGCTGAACCAATACCTTTACTAATACCAACGAAATTACCTCATAATGGAGCTTCCCCCAACCACTATCATTCAGCCATATCATAGAAATTTCCCTAGTCAGGATTGGCTGTACAATAGGTAAAATTAGGATTTGGATAAAAGAACAGCAAGTTTTAATTTAACGTGATCATTTGATTTCTTTACCAGGAAGTCAAAGAAAGTATAAGGTGGATTGGTCTTAGCGTTAATTAGCATGTTACTATTGCTTTCCATTGGTAGCTAGGGATATCGAAGGATTTTTTTCAGTGAATTTCAAAGCCAGCTAATCTGATCTATTTCTCCAGGACAATTGTGTGGGTTGGAAAGTACCTAAATTTTGGATTTTTCTAAATGTTATGAAGCAGGTAGCTCTAAATATAGCAACATGTATTTATAAATATGTATTTAAAATGTATTTAGGTAGCATATTTATGACTTCAAGAATAATTCCATGGAAACTATAAGTTAGTGCATTTATCACTCCCTCAATTTAAAAACCACCTTCAATTTTTCCCAAAGGGTCCCAGGATTTATTTTTAAGGAAGACTTCAAATAAGGTATATTGTAGTAAGCCAGAAGATGATATTAATTCCACTCTATGCTTGCCGCTAAATATGTACACATTTGGAATAGCTATTTTTCAGATGGTCTAACTTTATTTTATTGCTTTGCTTACATAGCAGAGGGGCTTGTTCTCCAAAGAAATTAAATAGATGAGCAATTCCTTCAGTATCTTCACCCTATTAGGCTCCAAACTATCAAGTAATAGTGACATTGGAGTGTTCCAATGCCAGAATGTTTTGAAGCAGACTCCAGGTTGCCCTTTCAGAAATTTACACTTTGAATAACAAAACAAATCAAGTATGAGTGTTATGGAAAAGTACATTCAAAAGTATGTATTTTATATCAGGGCTCTGCTGTCTTCAGATTCAAAGCCAAAAAATCATTCAGAACATTCAAGCAAGAAAATGTATCACCTGTCTGCAACTTGTTAAAACTGCCACATTTTTTCTTAAGAAAAGAAGTGTTTGGATTAAGCAGCTACATGCAAATGTTCTGTGACACTGTGCATTTCAGAGCAGCATTTTCCTTCATATTTGAACACCTGTACAGCCTCTTAAGTGTGAATTAAAACCATATATTAATGTGGAAAGGAGATGGCTTTAAGAATGAATACGTTTAACAGGAGGACCAGGGGCAGATTTTCTTTCTCCCCAGCCAACCTCTCATCTAAATTAAGAAGCTCATCACAAAATATACCTGAACATTAAGGCATCTAGGTTTCAAGCTAAGTCAGCTTCCATACACTCTTCCATTCCTGAAAATGCCTCGTTTCAGCAATATTTTACTGCTCAAATTGTTGCATCCTTTACATCAGACTAAAGAAAATAACCCAATATATAGTATGTCTTTTTCTTTTTCCAGTCATTTGCAAAAAGAAGAGACTACACTGTGGATTCCATCATGGTCCAGAGCAGTGTTTCTAAACCTTGGCAACCTTGGGAAATGTTGTCTGGGGAATTCTGAAAATTGAAGTCCACACATCTAAAACTGCCAATATTGAGAAATACTAGATATTAGATATTCAAGCATAGTAGTAGCTCAGCATAAAGGGACTTTCTCACTTTTATTTAAATTATTTATCTACTCCATGCCAGGCAAAGCATTGTCAGATGGTATATAACGTTAAAGCACATTAAAATATAATATGAAGTATATAAAATAATACTCATAATATTATCATTATGACCATAATTATCATCATAAGATGACCATCAGTATCTTCACAATTATAAATAAGACAAGGTGAATAAAAACTTTTTAGTTTGTATTTTATTTATAAACAAGTCACTGCGTATTTATCCTGAAGGAGAGGAATTCTACAACAGAAGAATTTAGGAATACCTCAAGGCAACCATGCTTTAAACAGCTTCACAAACAAAGAGCCTTGTCAAATAATTTACATAGCCCTAGCCTGTATTTTATTTTTCTTTTATGACTTGTCTTTTTTTCAGCTGCTTAGTTGTATCCATTATGATTTTTAATTTTTGTTACTAAGAATTTTATTGGGAAGTATTAGGGTTTTGTTTTGTTTTTTTGTACAGCCACATTGGTATAATAGAAGGCAGTTTGAATTAGTGGATAAGGCACCAGGCTAGAAACCATGAGACCAAGGCATAGACATAAAATCAGTTGAGTGACCTTGGGCTAGTCACTCTCTTTCAGTCCTAGGAAGAAAACAATGACAAATTGCTTCTAAAAAACGTTGCCAAGAAAACTGCAGGAACTACTCCACGTAATCACCAGGAATTGACATTGACTCAAAGGCATCAAAACAAATAAACATTAATGTAATAATGAGTTCTCAGACTAAGAAAGATTTGGGAGTTTCTTCCCCTAACCCCAAAAACCTTAGACTGTCTACTATTGACCTCACCCCTTTCCTAACAGGTCTGTAGGGAGCATGCATAAGCACACCAATGTGCCTACTGTCCCTGTCCTATTGTTTCTTTTTATTTTTCTTATATGTATCCATTTCATATATTCATAATTATGTTTATACTTATAACTATTATCTTGTAAGCGATTGACAAATCAGATAGATAGATAGATAGATAGATAGATAGATAGATAGATAGATAGATAGATAGATAGATAAGCAAGCAAGCAGCTGCAGCCTTTTCCATTATTAGTGAAAAGACCCATCTCCTTGTTGGTTCACATGAGGCCTTCTGGGAAGAAATTAAGCAGTTCTCTTTGTTTGATATATTAAGAGGATAAATTGGTTCTAAATCAGAAATAGTTCAGTTGCTGAAAATATTATAACCTTATCCCTAACATCTTAGTAAATATTGCTAAATAAAACTCTGTGCTATAAAGAATTGCATTTGATTTCAGGCACCAAAAGCATAACATTGAGCTACTTCAGATGTCTTTCTCATAGACTTTTTAGTTATGCTTTTAGAATGTCTTTTTAGGTACTTTCATTCATTATGTTTCTCTCATTAGTTTCTATTTATCATCATTCTGAGTTATTAAAATATCCTTATCTATTTCATATTTATTATGTGTGTTTATACTATTTTAATCAAATGGCTTCAAGTTGCTTACAAAAGCTGTAGTATAAGCAACCATCCCAAAGAACATCTATTGATCTGTACACAGACACATGGATACACAATTGAATTCAATGATACTAATAACAAGTCATTATAAATAGTAGCCACACTCATCCCAGTATATGCACCATCAGCTTGTGAATCCCCAGATGCCTTGAATCCCAAAATATGTGCCTTAATATCAAGAAGAAGCAAATATTTTGCTTTTTTCTTAAGTTCTCAATTGTTCTGTTTTATTATGTAGAAGTTGGTTTTAGGTTAGAATCAAATGAAAGATAGTTTGAGTTGCCAGCAAGTTAAATCAGGAATTTCTTAGATAAACAATAGTGGTTGCTTTTATTAATTCATCAATATATTTAACTTGAATGTTCTCAGCAGTACTACAAGTTATTTCCCTTGGATATCTGTGCATATATAAATACCTTTAACATTTATAGAATTTCCCCTCCATTAGTGTTGTTTTCTTTCTTTCTGAGCAAATAGTATCTTTCAATTACTGTATTCTAATCACGAGAATCATCCTACAGGCTTCTCCATAATACTTATTAAATTGTATTTGTTTTGCTGTAATAAGAGTTCAGGTTTATTTATTTTCCATGTTCTAAAAATTAGGTATATAAAAATAAATGCCATGAAAGTATGATTCAAAGTGAACCAATGAATATGAATCAATACCTCTATATGACTCAATATAATAATATAATGATTCTAGAAAGAGTACAGAGAAGAGCAACAAAGTTGATTAGAGACCTGGAAGCTAAAACATATGTGAATGGCTAGTCTAGTGAAGACAAGGACAGGGGTGACATCATAGCAGTTTTCCAATATTTAAGGGGCTGACACAGAGAGGAGAGGAACAACCTGTTTTCCAAAGTACCCAAGGGCTAGACAAGGATCAATAGGACAATCAACCAGTGGAACAGCTTGCCTTCAGAAATTGTGGGTGCTTCATCACTGGAGGCTTTTAAGAGTTTGGACAGCCACTTGTCAGAAATAGTATAGGGTCTCCTGTTTGAGCAGAGGGTTGGACTAGATGAATAGATGACTTTCCAATTCTGTTATTCTGTATTCTGTAATATTGATTTCCAATTTTTCTTTGCATTTTTTTAAACAGGCCTCAGTCTGCTTACGTTCTCAGCTACACCTGCAGCATACTGTACATACCTTTACCTGATGTTCTTCTAGGTGCTCAACAGCAATACCTAAGGATTCAATTTAAAATCTTTCTGCCAAATTTAGCATATCTCAGCCAAACACATTTTTCCTAGTCTTTGTAAAGCACAAACTATTTTGTGTCTGAAGTCCATTATATAGTAGTTTTAGACCATGATCCTAAAACCTAAATCTCTCCTGGAGATTAAAATGCCCACATCCTAATACAAAACCGTATATGGCAATACATACAGTAGAAGTAAAAATAGAAATAAATAAACATCTAAATAATTTAAATTATAGTGGAAGGGTATCAATTTTACCTACATAATCATTACAGATGGTTGCAAACATTTTTGCTTATTGGACATAAAAGTATTTAAGGATATGAGATTTATTGCAAAGTTTAAATTCAGAATTGCTCTGAAAAAGCTAATATTGGTTTGAAGAAGCTAACGGTAGGATACAGAATTCATATTGTCTTCAATGGCAGTATGGTACTGATAAGTCATTTCACCAATAAAAAGTATTCATGAAAACCCACATTATATTTTTTTTCTGTAATCATCGTTTTTAAAAAAATAGATATAGAAATTTTATTGAAAGTTTTAAGGAGAAGATTAAAACAAACAAACACTAATATAGATCAAAGAAATAAGAAAAGGAGCGAGAAAAACAGACAAAGACAAAGGTACAAAGGAATAAAAGATGAAATAGAAAAACGCTTCTGGTTTTCTTTTTAGCAAATGCAAATATGATTACAAAGTTCTCTCTTAATCTATAGTTACAAAAAGAAAATCTCACCTTTTTTCTTTTCTTTTTCTAATCATCAAAACCTCAAATGATAAGTGCATTTTTCTGTATGATCAAAAAAGTCTGTAAGGGGATTTTAGTCAGCCATAAATGTGAATATTGTCTTTAAAATCAGTTTTAATATGTATTATAACTACAGTAAAAGTGATACAGTCTTCTTGTCAAACCAGAGCAAAACACATGACGCTCATTTTATACTGGACACACTGAAATCAATTCATTTGTTGTCTCATCTGCATATTTTGGAACATTAACTGCAACATTTATAAATAACTTGAAAATCACTACAGAGAGGAAACAATAATAGCTAATTATTTTCCCATTATTTCCTTCCTTGGTGATGATAAATTAGAAAGGATGTTTGAAGTTCACTATTTTGACAATTCACTGACATTAGCTTTTTTAGCATGTTTTGAGGAGGAATAATTTGTAGTTTTCATTGCTGAAAGAGGCAACACTAGCAATTTTCTTCTGGTATCTGCTGAATTTGGCTTTTATCTTGGCATCAGTGGTGGGACTTATCTCCGGCGGGGGATGAGTCTGTCTACCGAGATGAGATGGACCAGTTGCTTTCGTGGTGTGGAGACAATAACTTGGTCCTCAACACCAATAAGACCAAGGAGCTTATAGTGGATTATAGAAGGAACAGATCAGACATCCAGCCCTTGCTTATCAATGGAGACTGAGTGGAGCAAGTGGCCAGTTTAAAGTTTCTAAAAGAGGACCTGACCCGGGGTGCTCACATTGCAGCCCTGGTCAAAAGGGCCCAGCAGAGATTATACTACCTGAGACTTCTCAGAAAAGAACAATTGAATGAAAAACTGCTGATGACCTTTTATCGCTGCACCATAGAGAGCATTTTAACATACTGCATCTCTGTATGGTTTGCCAATTGCACAGTGGCAAATAGGAAAGCACTCCAGAGGGTTAACGTCATTGCCCAGAAGATCATTGGTTGCCCACTCCCCTCTTTGGAAGAGCTTTATAGTTCCCGTTGCCTTAAGAGAGTTCAAAACATTCTCAAAGATCCATATCATCCTGGGAACCTTTTTTTTTTTAACTATTACCATTTGGCAGACAGTACAGAATAATAAAAACAAGGACAAATAGGCTGAAAAACAGCTTCTATCCCAGGGCAGTAGTTCTTTTGAATTCTTCTGTATAATGCAGTGTTGGTGTGGTGTCGGGGGTTGGTCATGGTCATGATGTGCACTGAAGATGGTGTTTGATTTCATTGTACAAGGTGCAATGAAAATAAAGTAAAAGTAAGCTAAACTAAATCAGTGGTATGCATGTGGACAGATATCTGTCCACATGCATACCACTGATTTAGTTTAGCTTACTTTTACTTTATTTTCATTGCACCTTGTACAACGAAATCAAACACCATCTTCAGATATATATATATATATATCTTTGTATACAAAAAACAAGAAAGTTGCCTCCTGAAAAAGCCCCTTTGAGACAATCATGACTTGGATTCCTAAGAATCTTTACAGACTTTTGTGTACATTGTTAATCGTGCTTTAAAGGGAAGATTGAGAGAAAAAATTGAATTGTATCAACATTTATTTTTGAATATTAAATGATTAAGCCAAAAATGATAATGACTGATACTATATAGTATACTCTGTCATTTGTGATTAGCACATTTTAGAAACACAGGCCAAAGCAGAGAAGTGCCAAATGATAGATATGAATTGGACATAAAATCGCTAGCAAACAACATTTGTAACAAACAGTTTAAAATTATCTGCATTGAAACCAAAACAGAATTCAAAGCTGATAGGACAAGGTACATGAGGGATGGATGGATGGATGGATGGATGGATGGATGGATGGATGGATGGATGGATGGATTAATAGATGGACAACCAATAGTTGTCTGAACATCAATTTATATCATTAAAGAAGTCTATAATTTCCCATATTACAGAGCAATATGTACATTACTGTTGAATAATTTATTTCAGACAATACTGCATTTATTACATTATGTTACATATAGATAAATATCTATGTTACTGCAAGAAATATATAAAAACAATAGTAAATATCTTTCAATATCTAGCAAAGATACAAGGTAAAGGTGCTCATTCTTCTCATTTGTATCTGTAATTACTCTGAAAGTCTTGGTCACATGAGCTGAAAACATAAACAGATAATTGAGATCAAAACTGAAAAAGAGGAATATAAAATTAAATGATATAATATTGTTACAAAGCTCTTTTCTATTCTTGATAAAATAATAAAATATTTTAGCTGCTTTTATGAATATAATTTAATAAAAAAAAGATAATAACTTTGAAGGGACAGGCTCAGAAATAGTATTCAGCAGGTTCTGATCAGTTCTGGAAAATCGGTAGTGAAAATTTTGAATAGTTCGGAGAACCAGCAAATACCACCTCTCTGACTGAAGATTTTACCCTTCCCTGCCACACCCACAGAACCAGTAGTAAAAATATTTGAATCCCACCACCGGGCAGGCTATGTAACAGCCAAAAAAAAAATCCAGTAAAATGTTTACTTGACAGGTTGCAGTAAATACATACTTTGAAACAAATGTAAATGCAAAATTGTCAAATAATATATGATAATAAAAATAATGAAATAAGAAATAGAACAAGATCTTGAATAGTGTAAATACTTAAACAACCATAAAAGATTATAGGATAGTATAACCAGTGATGAATAATATCATTTAAACTTCATGGACAATTCTTTAATGTGATGATTCCCTAAAACTTATGCTTCAACTTATGATCCAGAAGAAGAGCTTGATGAGTTTTATGATAAAATTCAATTTGAAGTTGACAGTACATGCAAGTAAGAAGTGCTGCTTGTGACTGGAGGTTTGAATACCAGAAAATATTAAGGATATTTTAAGGAGAAAAATGTAGTTGGATTGTATGACTTAGGATACCAAAATGAAGCAGGAGACAAATGTATCAATTTCTGCCGCTCCAATGAGTGGCACTTTCTTCAAAAAACAAAACAAAATGCAAAATAGAAATTTGGCACAATAAAAAGCAAATTTTGTTCTTGACAAATAACAAACACAGCTAATGTTCTTGTCAATTTCATCTCAACTTCCTTCATCTACGCCTCTGTAAAAAGTGGGAAGGGTCTGCAATCAAAATAGCCTACCCCAAATCAATACCTTTTTGTCAAAGTTAGGCACCAGGCATTTCATTCTCAGAGGGAGATTCTGCATTTTGAAATAAAATCAGTGGGGTGGTAAATATTTGTCTGGCCATATGTAAAAGAAATATGGGTAATTACTGTAAAGGAGGCTCTGAAGCTGACAAGCACCTTTCCTCTTTAAGGACCTTTGAACAAAATTATATAACTTGCTCAGTAGCAAAGTATATATGATACAGGATTTTTTAGCTCTGGGAATAACACACGATGTGCATGTGTTCAGTTAAAATTCAGATGAAGTGGTGGGAATAAGGGGAAAGAAATAAGCAGGAGGAAAGGAAGAAAGGACAGTTCAATGGATAATTTAATGTACTGAATATTTTTGACTGTACTCTAAATTTTCTATGCTACATTTTTCTAGACATGAGCAGCACAGGAGGATCTGGTTATAGCAATGGGGAAGAGGTGCCCTGGTGCAAGATAACAGAAAAGATAATAAAACAGTGGATTTGTGAGTACCTAGAAGAAGCAAGGCAATTACTAGAAGCCAGCATGGGTTTGTTAAAAACAGATCATGTCAGACAAACCTTATTGCCTTCTGTGATCAAGTGACTAAATTAGTGCATCAGGGAAATGTGTACATAGTTTACATGGACTTCACTAAGGCATTTGATGAACAGCATGATGGCCTAATGGTGAAGATGCTCACCTCTCACTTGAAAGGTTGAGAATTCAAACCTAGGCAGCGGCAGATGTTTTTCTCCTAGGGTGCTAACTATGCACGCATCAGAAAGGGTATCCAGCCAATAAATGCTCAGCTATATCTAGCCACCACAACTCTACTCCGAATTAAGGCATTATGTAGTCATAAAAAGGGAAAGTAAGGCATTTGACAAAGTAGATCAGAGGGCATGGAAGGAGAGCTCAGATGACACCAATTTTCAAACCACACCAAGCTGGGGAAATGGGGATTGCTAACACTTCGGAATACGAACTCAAGGTTCAGTAGCATATTGACAGACTTGAACAAAATGCAATTTACTGGTAAGAAAAAAAATAAGGTTCTTCACTTAAGCAAGAAAAATCAAATGCACAGGTAGTACCTCATTCAACAGTATTAACTGTAAGAGGAATCTAGATGCCCTAGTGGACCACTACCTAATTGTGAGCCAGCAGTGTGCTGCAGCTGCCAAAAAAGCCAATACAGTCCAATGAAGACTTATTTTTTAAAGCACCTGAAGGCCACACAAGAAGTAATGAGTGAAATCTCATTAAAAAGAGATCCAACCCAGAATTAAGGGAAAATTTCCTGCAGTGATAACAATTAATTAATGCTTCCAATATTGGAAGCTATAATAGTGGAGGCTTCCAAGAAGAGATTGGACAAGTCCAGAATGTTATAAGGTCTCCTGCTCAAGCAAGGGATTGGACTAGGAGACCTCCAAGATCCCTTCCAACCTCTGAATCTAAGTTCTAAGAAAAAGTATTATGCAGCAATCCATGTGCAAAGCCAGCAGATAATTTTCAAACTGGGAAAATGAATTGAAGACAAGCACATTTATTTTTCTATTTGACTGGGAGATTTCGGTTTGTATTAACTTCTGCTCTTCTATATTTCTATTAATAAAATGAAGGCTTACTGCATTGAATAATAAGTATCATAGAAGACAGAAAAAAATATTGATGGTTACAGAAATGGACTGAAAGTTACAGAATGTTTTTTTAAGACAAATGCAAAGAGACAAATGCAAAGTTCTTCATTTAGAAATCAAATACACTGGTATAGGAAGGGAATCCAAGCTCTATAATAGTTCTTGTGAAAAAGATATTGATATGGTAAATGAATGCAAACTGAATATAAATCAATAGTGTGATATGTCTTCAAACAAGAAAAATCCAAAGTTAAGCTTCGTCAAAAGTATACTTTCCAAGTTTCAGGAACAAATAGCTTTATCTTATTCTTCTTTCAACAGACCTTACCTTGAATTTTCGGTTTGGTTCTGTGCACCACACAAAAGATTATGATAAACATAATCTTTCTGGAAGACCAATTCCAACTTAATGTTAAGTGGGAAAAAATTTCCTAAGAGTAGTTTAACAGTGCAATTACCTAGATAAGTAGAGAGCTGTACTCTACAGGATGTATTCAAACACAACTGGATAGCAATCTGTCATGAATGTGTTAATTTGGATTCTTGTAGGAAAGAGGAGTTTGAATCTGATGGCTTAAATCAGTGGCCCCCAACCTTTTGGGTACCAGTGACCAGTTCTATGGAAACAGGGTTTTCGGTGTACCAGAGGTGGCCTGGTTTCATATGCTGTATGCAATCTGAGGTTTTTCTTGCTTATGCAGTTTCTGGCATGCCACGGACTGGTGCCTATCCACAGACTGGCTTAACTGACCCCTCTAAATCTATGAATCGAGGACAGAGAAAACAAAGCAAACAGAAGTAAAAATATAGACCGGCTGGATTCAGGGTTTGAATTTGTAGGTGCTTGAGTGATTCTGTTAATACATGTTTGAGTAATTACTTCTTTTCACAGTCATCTGTCAATTCTATAGCTCAGCAATTACTTTGACTGTTTTTCCTTGTTGTTTTTCATTTCCTTCTGAGAAAAGGCTTGGAATAATTTTGAGATCTTTTTTTTAACCACAAGATTGTTCAAATTCTTAGTCATTTTCTCCCAGAAAAGGGAAAAATTGTTTTGAGCCTTTTTTACCATTTTTAGCAGTCCACTCCCTGTGGTATCCATTTTTTCATCTACTGTATATTCTAATCTAATTTTTTCAACATGAAAATTAAATGTATTGTTAAAAAAGGAAAAATGCATATTTATTTTCTAAACAAGTTATCAACAGATGAAATATAAAATCAATGCCGTATGGTATCCTAAGTTGTTCAAGACTAGTGTGGAAATATGAAAAAAATGGGCTGGGGGAGTTGCATAAAAATCTTAGTTTAGTTTGAATCAATTTGTGAAGCTGTTTCCTTTGGCAAGAAAATTTTACATCATTTGTAGTAGCCACTAAGATGGCCCGTAGTATGGTACAAAGTATGATTTCTGCAAGAGACTGTAAAGTAACACACTATAAAAAAGATGTTGAGACTAGAAAAGAAGAGAAGAGCAACCAGGATGATTAGGGGACTGGAAACTAAAACAAATGAAAGCAATAGCAATAGCACTTAGACTTATATACCACTTCACAGTGCTTTACAGCCCAATCTAAGTGGTTTACAGAATCAACATATTGCCCCCAACAATTTGGGTCCACTTTACCCACCTCAGAAGGATGGAAGGCTGAGTCAACCTTGAGCCTGCTGAGATTCAAACTGCCAAATTGCAGTCAGCTGGCAGTCAGCAGAAGTAGCCTGAAATACTGCATTCTAACCACTGCGCCATCACGGCTCATATAAAGAATGGTTACAGGAACTGGACATGGCTAGTCTAGTGAAGAGAAGGACCAGGGGAGGCATGATAGCAGTCTCCCAATATTTGAGGGGCTACCACAGAGAGGAAGGAGTCAAGCTATTTTCCAAGGCACCTGAAGGCCCGACAAGGGATAAAGGATGGAAACTGATCAAGGAGAGATTCAACCTAGAAATAAGCAGAAATTTTCTGACAGTGGGGACAACAACCAATGGAACAGCTTGCCTTCAGAAGTTATGGGAGCTTCAACACCGGAGACTGTCAAGAAGAGATTGGACTGCCATTTGTCAGAAATGGTGTAGGGTGCATGGGTGAGGGGTTTGACTAGATGACCTACAAGGTCCATTCCAACTCTATTAATCTGCTAAAGTGTAAATTAAGATGAAGGTCCATTTTCCTTCAGGCAATGTTCAATGATTAAGATGCAGTTTTGATTTTGTCTTGTGTAAAAAATCTCTGTGTTTATCTAATTCATCAGATAAATAAGCTGGTAACAGGATATGGTGGACTATACCACTAAAGTCCCTCCCTCCCTCCAATATCTCCCCATGGTTCCGTTCACTCTAGCTTGGTAGATCATACCTTGGTAGGTCACCTCCACTGATGATCAAGTATCTCTGGTATTATGTTCTTCATATTGATTAGGCTAAGAAAGGGTGTCCAATCAGTCACTCCAACTTCATTGAGATTTCAACATAGTATAGTATACTATCCACAATAACTTACTGATTCCAGAAGTTTCTTGCCCAATCAAAATGAGTAACTGGTACTTAATACTAAGTAATTAGAACTAATAGATCTCATACGAATAAGAACCAAACTCAGGAATAAATAATGAAAAATCTATAAATCATGTGCATCAAGCATTCATCTCTCTTCACACAGAATCACAACTGTAATCACATCCTGATCCACCCTGATGTGGTTGTAGTAAAGGAAACAACAAAAGCTTTTCAAATGAAAATCCTTGACTGAATATACATGCTACTAATACCTTATTTTCAAAAGGGAAAAAATGCATGGCCATGTGTTTCACTGCATTCTGCTGGATACAGAAATCACATACTGCTGTCAGATGCCTCTATTTACAAAATCAGAAAAATGTTTTGAAATGATAGAACAATTTAGCATTACTTGGGGTAATATGGATAAATACTACCCAACTTGCCTAGCTTTTACTTAAATTGAGGGGTAGTTAGGTACTTGTACATAATATTCCTTTTAAAAAAAATAAGGCAAGAAAATCAGGAGCACAGACCACTTCTATTGTTCAAAGATAACCTTTCCACTTTTTACTAACAATTTTCTGTTTTACCACTCAGCTGGTTTTGTAAAGAACCAAATTATAATTCAGGTCACTGCAGTGTTTGGCTGTTACACAAAAAGTTCTTTGCTGCCCTCTGCTGTTTATTGCAGTAATAAGGAAGGATTCAAAATGTTTAGATGAACAATGCGAGGTTTTCAAAAACTGAGTTTAATTCTTGTCAATATATAGTAGATGAAGAAATGGATTGAATGAAAGTATTTCTACATATTCTATTTAACATGTGATATATCACAGTTGTTCTACAGAACTGAGATCTGTACACCACTTAAAGAATTCTCCTTCTGCTGTTCTACTTCCAAAATAGAAGTATATGTCAATTGAAAATGGAGCCTAAGAGCTATATTTTTCTTTTACATAAGATCTATGCAAAACACAGCACACAATTAGAAATTTCAGAATGAATAAAAACAATTGCAGGAGAATAAGTAAAACATTTTTTGTATTACATTCTTACCTTGGCCTTCTCAGATCATAAATAAAGCTACACAAATTTTGGGGATAATTTCTTTTTTCTTATCCATTACAACAATTAACATTAGTTTTAATTTTAAAGCAGATTGCATATAGAAGCTGTGCATCTTTTTAAAAATAAGAACTGAACTTAAGTGGCTTAGCTTATGTTGAGTTTGTTTGACTGAATGTTAACATGTGACTCTTGTTTTCCATATCTTTAATACTCATTATCAACATAGATGTATTTTCCTAAAGCGGTTCTTAATATCAGTTTTCTTCTTTCAATTTCTCTTCACTCTTTCTAGTTTCATTTCACCCACATTAATTTTAATTTGACTTTGACAACAACACCATAGTATTTCATTCACTGAAGTGGTTTCATGGACCTTGGAAGGCAGTGATAATTGTGGGCAATGCTGCCAGGGATAGTAAAGGCCAAAAGAAAAAGAAAAATACTTTCAGGAAGAAGTAACAATGATAACCAATATGCAAACTAATACAAACATTCATTGAGATAAAGAAGGTTACCATCTCACAAATAATATATTTAGCTGTGATAATTTGCAGCCGAGAAAGGAAAAGATTCAACACAGTCAAATAATAAGTTTGAAATGCTGAAACAGTGCATCCCATTATATACAGTATTTAAATGTTTGAAATCAGAGGATGATAAGAAATGAAAGAATAGGGCAGGAAAAAACAGATCCCTATATCATATAACATGGACACAACAGGTATTCTATTTTTCTCTATTTTAATTCTGTGAAGATGCTGTTATTAAAAAATAATTTTACAACAGGAGAAAATTTATTACAAGAGAGTAGCTTAATGGAATGGAAGCACCTGGACCTGAAATGAAAAGTGTGCTAATCAGTATATGGGAAATATAATATCCACTAAGTAATTTTATATTCATGCACATTTGTATAGCTACCATATAGGCCAATATTTGACATTCTTCTATTGCAAAAATTGGCAAAAAGCCAAAGAAGTGAGATCTGAATAACACTTTAAAAATTCTCCTTGTGCTGCTACTTCAAAAATAGAAGCATCTTCCACCTGAATATGGAGCCTAATAGCTATATTTTTTCTTTTACATAATATCTATGTAAAACATATGCATAGCTATTTAGCACACAATTGAAAACTTCAGAATGAATAAGGGAATAAGTAAACATAGTTATTGTATTACATTGTTACCTTGGCCTTCTCAGATCATAAATATTTTGTTCAACATCTATATGAAACCGCTGGGCGAGATCATCCGTGGTCTTGGGGTGAAGTGTCATCTCTATGCAGATGACACTCAGTTATACATCTCCACCCCGGACCACCCCAACGATGCTGTGGGGGCTATGTCCAGGTGCCTGGAGGCCGTGCGGGATTGGATGGGCGGGAACAGGCTCCGGCTCAACCCATCCAAGACCGAGTGGCTGTGGTTCCCGGCGCCCCGATATAGCCAGTTGACTCCGTCGCTGGCTATTGGGGGGGAAATTTTGCCCCCCACAGAGAGGGCTCGCAATCTGGGAGTCCTCCTGGATGTGCGGCTGTCGCTTGAACACCATCTCGCGGCCGTCTCCAGGGGGGCATTTCACCAGATCCGTCGGATCTACCGGTTGCGGCCCTTTCTGGATCGGGACGCCCTGCGCACGGTCACTCAGGCCCTTGTCACCTCTCGCCTGGACTATTGTAATGCCCTCTACATGGGGCTCCCTGCGGGGAGCACCCGGAGACTTCAACTGGTACAGAATGCGGCCGCGCGGGTGATTATGGGGGCGTCACGTAGCGCCCACGTGACGCCTCTCCTGCGCGAGCTGCATTGGCTGCCAGTGGCTTTCCGGGTTCGCTTTAAGGTTCTGGTTCTGACCTTTAAGGCGATCCATGGCATTGGACCAGGTTATCTACAGGACCGCATCCCACCGGTAATCTCCAGCAGGCCAGTGCGAGCACACAGGGAGGGCCTTCTCCGGGTTCCGTCGGCTGCCATGTGTCGCCTGGCGGTCCCAAGGGGTAGGGCCTTCTCTGTGGCGGCCCCTGCCCTCTGGAATACTCTGCCACTAGAACTGCGTACCGGCATGGACCTGAGGTCCTTCAGGCGCGCGTTGAAGACCTGGCTTTTCGAGCAGGCCGGCCTGGGCTGAGAGAGGGTTTTAATGTGTCTCCAGTAATTTTAATTTGGGGGTTTTAAGGGGGTGGGGTGGGCTTTTTATCCGGCCAAATATCCAATTTAATCTTTTTTAATTTTTGTATTATTGTTGGGGTTTTAGATTGGCTGTACACCGCCCTGAGTCCCTAGGGAGAAGGGCAGTATAAAAATTAAATTAAATAAATAAATAAATAAATAAATAAAAAATAGAGCTAACTTTCTTCTTCCTCATCCACTACAACAATTAAAATTATTTAATTGTAAAATTATTAAAAACACAAACTGTTATTTCATTTCCAACTATGAACAGCAGATCTGAAAGGATACAATTAAGTCAAAGGAAGGGATATAGGTATTTTGCACACAGGAGAACCAAATGAAAAATGATATCCAATGATTCAACAAATACAAAAAAGGAGGACAAAAACAGGCAGAAGAAATAACTACCATTTAACATTTAACTATGGCTATACATTTTTGGAGTGAACTCCAAGTAACAGTGTGCACTGGTGATAAAAAAATTTTCTTAAACATGTATCTGTATAACATTCATGGTGAACTTAGGAATTTAAACAAAGTATGAAGTGTCACAAGCAGAGTCCTTGGCAATAATCTATCTACTGCCTCTCTCCCATGTTCTGCACATGTAGATGTAAGGGGGCATCTTAAATGGAATATGGGAAGCTGTCAGCACTTGAGATTCAAAGTATGGAAACTGAGACAAGAGGTCTATATAGCTTGGAAGAGATGCTTGCATTGGAAATCCAGCCTTTGAAACTGGTAGAGACAAACGTGAAAGGCAGCCATGAAGAAGCAAAGAGGATTTTTTTTCTTTACTTTTTTATTTAAAAAGTGCACATAGGCAAATACATTACAGCAGACGAAAACAATTTGACAGTTTGTCTACTCTCTAACATGTGGACAAGCATAATAATTATAGCAGAGCAATACTTAAAAATGGAGACTGTGGAATTAATTTTTTTTTTAATTATGAATCTAAAATACCTGAAAAGCCTCAAGCTGATGAAGAGAATAAGAACATTGTTGTATTAAACAGCTATTGGTTGTTAAATCCAAAAGAGTTTTTGGCAGAGCAAGTTCTTGGAGCAGGAAATAAATTGAGGACCGATTATTAAATTACTGCAGAACTACATACAATTCAGGGAAAAAAGACTGTAAATGGTAATAAACAGGCTTTGGTTACCAGCCCAACTTGGTAGACATCATATTTAGGATTAAATTTGCTCCTTAAATACCCAATGTGAGAGAAAAACAAGAGTTTGAACAATGATAGGCTGTAGTATGCCAAAAGGAAAGGAGCTGGGAGAAGAGACAAGAGGAGAGGAAGAAAAAAATTAGTCTTTCCTTCCCCTTGTAGTTGTGCTCAGAGTTGGACGGTCAGAACAACTAAGAATAGGGCCAATGAAGAGAGAAGAGCACTGGAACATCAAGTCTAAACCAGCTAAGTACCCCGATAGCTACCAGTGGTGACCAGTCTCAGGAGAAAAAGAAAAAGGAGAGAATGGCAGACCGCCAACTCAAGAGAGACAGATTCGGGCTGTGACCTCAACATAGTTAGTAAAATAGAAAGGTAAGAATATAAGAGAAGCAATGATAAAAATATATAATTAATGATGGTGTTTTGGTGTTATTATAATTTGATGCTTTTGTCTCATTTTTGCTTTGCTTTTCATTAATAAGTCAAAGTTTGCACATCTTAGTTATTATCTATATCTATCTACATCTACATCTATATACATCTATGCACGCACACACACACACACACACACTAACACACCATAAATGTTCACATTGCTGTTAACTATAGCTCTTCTGTAAGTTCTGCTTGCCTCCAATATCACTTACTTTCCATTTCAACTGAAAAGACTCACCTGAAAATAAAAGATAGCCTAGAACAAACTCACATTGTAAATGCCTCTCACTCTCTAACACCACATCAGACTTAATTCAGCAGTAATATTCAGTCCTCTCTAGAGCAAGATCATGCTATTAACAGGATATGAAAATGCATACCAATCTATTCGCCAATAGCAAATCTGCAAATATAACAGATCTATCATGTTAGTGTATGACTTACCTCATCCCTCCCATTAAGTTACAGGAATGCCCTAATGCTTATATTATCTGCATTTTATTTTCAGAGGACTATTCCCAAGCCCATTGAAAAGAAATTCAGTATTACCTGAGCATTATATCTGGGACATTCTGCAAAATTTATCCAATTTATTATTTAACGTATTTGTGAATTATTAGTCTCCACTCAGTAAAAAGGGCAAATCATGGAGAAAAAAGGGCAATGAATAATTTATCCCAGAAGGTTGCAAAATTCATCTAATAAATTATTACATACCTATATATCTGTCATATTTGGGTCTCTGAAAGTATAGAGGTCTGCATTAATTTTGTTATACAATCACAGCATTTAAGCAGATTTTTAAAAAAATAATATAAATCAATGTTTTGGGGGGAGAAACACTTTTTGGGTCTATGTGAAAATAAATAAAGTGAGCAAACTAAATGAAGCTTTGAATAGTACATGTTAGATTTATTAATAATGATAATAACAATAATTGCAAAATAATTACAATTCATCTATGGAGGAGAAGTAACACTAGCTGGTTCCTCAGCTTTCATTTCTATCTATAAATATATAGATAAGGTAGATAGCCTTCACTAGTAAAGAGGTCCACCTAATGGTTTCAAATCACAGAAATGGGATTAATAAAAAGATAAATGGATCAAATGTTTTACTTTCTATTATTGACAACTAAGTAAAGGATAGAACATATTATTATTTCACCATAAAATGTTCTCATAAATAGGGATACAAATATGATCTGCTTCACTGTCTACATTGCTGTAAAGCCATGTTCTGATTTGTTTTCTCCTTAATAATACATTATTGATTTATTTATCTATTTATTTTACTTGATTACATTATTTTTCTACTAACTTAAGATAGCTTGTTCCTCTGGTGCCAACAGATTGAGCTAAGAAATGATTCATTCAACACACTTTGATTTTTGTTTTATTTGTTGACATATTTATTATGATTTCCCACATCTGCCTTAAATTTCTACTACTGGGCCCTACTTTTGTCACCCAGCTACTGAACTTTTGTAGGTTTTCATATCACTTGGAACCATAAACTTATCTGAAGACCTGGACCATGCTAAACCATAAAAAAATGGGTTAATGTTAATGAAACATAACTTGTGCAGATGCTGCCAGATTTATAACCATGTCTTGTCTGTTTAGTGGTTTCTGTTTACTTGTACCTGTAACACTTCTCTTAAAAACAGCACCCATAGCACTTCCTCTCCCAAATTTCCCCTACAACAGCAATTTAATGGGTGGGTTAATCTGAGAACCCATCGACTAGATCTACTTAAACATGGATAAACGAGCCAGTGAGTGGTTCAAAATCATTCAGTGAACTCTACAACCAGGTGAAATCTTGCTTTCCCAAGCTCAGATTCAGCATCTTAACTATTTTCTACATTGATTTTTTTAAAAATGATTTATTAAAAGCCCGCATCCATTTACTTTGATCACTTCTCTAACATATAGAAGTTTCATATGCAGTTTCCTCCCAAACCCATACTTTTCTCTAGAATTGTTTTCCAAATCCCTTCCCCCATATTTCCTTGAGGTCCTTCTTTATTATATACATTAAAGTCCAATTCAAGCTTTTCTAATTTAAATTGTCACATATGATAAGTTCTTTTCAAAACATCACTTTCCCTTTGGGTATGCAGTTTTCAGAAGCACGCATTTCTCCTAAATAAATGGGTTTAATTCTACATATGTTGGACTACGTAGAATAAAATGGATGTTGAGAATATTGTTACATTCTGCTATCCACAATTAACTTTCTGCCTGCTCATCTTCACTGGGGACTTTGGTTAAGCTATCTTTAAGTCTCATGGGCAGAATGTCTCACTGGGTTTGACTAGTGCAGATTGCCTTAGATCTTCTGACTTTTGTCTATATGCCGCAGTGCATTCCTGAGGAAGAATCTGACAGCAGCACTTCTCCAACTTTTTGTAAATACTTTTTTTTCTTGCTTGATTTTTGGCACTGAAAGCCTAGTCGCTGCTCCATTGTTTCAATTTTGGAAGCCTTGCATATAAAATTTCAAGCTGCCTGATATAATCCTGCTTTTTAAAAAAGGGAGGGGGAGGAGTCTTTCTGGGAGGAAAAGAGCATTGTTGTTCAGAAAGATTCATGCTTCTTCTGAAAAAAAAAAAACAATGATCATTCAGATGTTTGTAAATATCCAAGCACTGAACCATGTAGATGTAGGAGGAAAGAAATTGGGGCTGTCATATGTCAAGCAAAAATCATAATGACTGTATATTAAAGTGATATGTCTTGACTAGTTCCTGTTGCCAAGACAGACAATCATATACCCACTTAATAACTTAGGAAGGACTTTCATATTCAGGGAGCAATGAATGCTGAATGTTAATATAACGATGAGGCTGTAAGACAAAGAGAGAGAAACATCCCATACCCAGGAGCTAGATGTTCGTCAAAGACTGGGACGTTTTTGCTGATATGTGACACATTTCATTTTGTTTAATCAGTAGATAATCGCAACAAGATTTCCCAATTTAGAAGCAGATCTGTATTTCCATTAATGACATCTGTGTTCTACCAAAATTTAATTTCCTGTTTGCTTGCTGTGTCCTGTAATCCAATTGCTTTGTGAAATTGTGCCAATATGCTGAAGGCCATCCCTAATTTGGGGGTGGAGAGGGTGGAAAGAACAGATCACAGTGGCCACTTAATGTAGAGAATGGTAACTATAATCTATAAAAGTATATGAAATAATTAAGATCAACGTATCAGAAATATCAGCAATCAGCTACCATACAAAGCATGCAAAACATAGATTTTTGATTGATTTTCTAGGAGTTATGCAGCTGTGGAATAATTTTGTTTGGCCCAGTTCCCATAAAACACTAACCAATAATATGATCCATATGAAAAACAAATCTACCCTTTGTGGCTAAGTTATTCAGGATTTAGAACAATGTGTGAAAAGGATTCCTAGTACTGGATTTTCTGTTCAAATCAGACCTAATGAAAGCTCTCCAATAAATTTGATACTGCTACTATTCCATTTCAGAACATGACAAAATCTATTCAATTTTTAAAATGATAAATTAGAATAATTTTTACATTCCACATTTTATGCTGTATAATTTCACTGGCAGATTAGTACCATTTTACAAACTACTGAAAGCGATGATCTTTAAAACCTGTTTATTGAGCATGTTCCAAAGTATAGTCATATGCAGGCTATTAAAATGTAGATAAGTTTTTTATATCTGTCTTTCCTTCTAGTGGTTAGTTGGATTTTTGTAGCAAAAAGAGGTACTGGCTACCAAAGACTCCATTGTTACGAAAGACCTTGGAAAATGTATTTCCCAGCAGCTCAATAATGTTTATTCCCATTTTCAAATCTAGGAAGCAGTAATGCTTTCTTCTACACTTCCATAATATCACCTATATTTCAATGCACTTTCTTCTCTGCAGGCATTCCCTTAGAAAAATAAGATAATAAAAAGTATGACTAGCAAGAACTTACAGATACCAAAAATTCCCCCTTCACTTTGGAAAATATATTTCTGTGCAGAAAATAATGCATCTAATTCATTCTTAAGCCATGTTCCACTGACTATAAAACAAGGTGTGCAGTGAGATGTCATAGAAAGCATCCTATTTCTGAAGCAGAAATGGATCTTCAGCATGGAGATCTATTTGCTCAAGAAACTCTCTATCCTGGACCATCCTTAAAGCAGAATTGCTTATATCCTTTGAAATTGTAAGGTTAATATTTTTTCTTATCCAGAGCAAAAATTACATCTTAACACTCATTAGAGTTTTTTGTGCCACACAGCATATTTATAAAGAATAAATAAGTGTTCTGAAGCAAAATCTAACCACAAAAATGTTCTTTAATAAATAAATGGATCTCTACTAACAAAATAAAGTCTGTGTGTATGTAAGGGGCATTTTTAAAAAGTGACTTTGTAATAATCCATCTATCTTCCACCAACACCCTTCATTCTTCAGTCCCATCCTTTATACATAGACAATTCTAGCATTCCATAAACACTGAGCATGTTTAGCACTTTTCCTCCTCTTTTAATATTTGGTAGCAGTGAAGGTAAGTAGGAGGGAAAAATCTGTATTTAGGGTTTTTATGGTACTCTGAGGAGAGGTTGCCTTATTTTTATTTTGTTTTGGTGAATAATGTTTATTTCTTGCTTGCTAAAATGCCAAACTCTGAAATTACCTCAAGTCTCCTGTTATCCTCCCTTTCTATGTAGCTATTTTATACATATACCACAGAACTAATCTGGAGTGAGAATATAGGATAAACTATAGAAGAAAACAGTTTGCAAAAATGATTTAGAAGCATTTTTGATATCATTCTTTTCTACTTTTAGTTTTTCCATTTTATGAAAAATCATCCATAACAGTGGTGGGATTTGAAAAAATTTACTACCGGTTCTGTGGCCGTGGCTTAGTGGGCATAGTGTGGCTTGGTGGGCATGGCTTGGTGGGCATGGCAGGAAAAGGATGCTGTAAAATATCCATTTGGAGGAAGGTTACTGCAAAATCCCATTCCCTCCCCACTCCACAAATCTGCTTTCCAGCTTCGTTCTCCTGTGCAGGGGAACAAAAAAAACCCCAGCCAATCATCTGGGACCCGGGAGGCAGAGAACTTATGGAGGTGGGGCCAGTCAGAGGTGGTATTGCTGGCTATCCGGACTACTCAAAAATTCTGCTACCATTCTCTAGAACTGGTCAGAACCTGCTGAATTCCACCTCTGATCCATAACATATAAACCAGATCAGAATAACCACAACTGCTATTATCTGGGTAATAACTGCTATGGCAGATCTATATCTAAAATAAAGCCTAGTATATGAGAAGCAAATCTGACTCCCTTCATACTGTATATTTGTGTGAGCTAGACTCATACAGTATATTAATCAATGAAACTGAGTTGTTGTTTTAAACCAACTGCTATGTTGCATATTGTGATATTCCATAACCTATTTCACAAAGCAGGCTAAGATACCGTCAGTTTCCAATATCACTTTGAACCGTGCCTTATTCAGGTGATTTTTAACTTAAAAGTAATACTCATGCTTAGTACTAGACAATTTCTACACCAATCAAAATATTATTTTGTTAAAAATCATTTTATTTTGGCTCAGAATAGGGAGTTAAATTTGGTCCTATTACAGTTATGTAATCACTGTACATGTGCAAACATGTTGACTCTAAAGACTATTTTAAATGATGATTATATTTCAAATATGAATCATACCATGTAACACAGACCTTTGTTGCATGTCAATCAATCAGTCAAAAATATGTTACGGTTGTTGATCAGTCTTTTTCTTGTTATTTCCAATTCTATAGTGTAGCATATATAATGATTTCTTCCACGAACACTGAAAAATTGAACTCAGTTCAGGATGTAGGAGGCAGGCTAGCAACAAGAGCTAGTTATTCTGGAGGTTAAAGGAATCCATGGTTAAAGGCAATCCACTGGTGTCCATAAAATGTTCAAGTTCTTCTCAGGTGTCAGTGCTAACAAACAGTGTGAGTGTTACATTTTACATCTGAGTGTTTTGCTTCCCAAAACAAAACAATCAACTTTCAAACTAAAGTAAAAAAAATAGATTCTTAATGTTAGCTCTGGGCTGTAAAATACTTGATGTAATGCCAGTTGTGAAATGTATATCCAGGAAATTACACACTGATTAGCTTAAAGTCTTTTCTTAATAATTGACTAGAAGTGGCATTTAAGATAAAAGTTATCAGGCCTAAAAAGGATCAAATGATTATTCTTAGGAAAGATCAGTATGGTTTTTGTAAGGGTGTACTTTCTGTTACTTCTTTAGATTTTTAAGCTTTGGCTTTGTACAATATGCACTGAGGCCTAAACCTATTTTACCAGAACACAACTGCAGTGTTCAAAACATACTTTATGTCCAAACAAATCAAACCCTAGTATTGTAGGTTGGTTCATTCAGGTCGTTCATAAAATAACTACCTTCCCACAACATAATGAAACACTCAATGCCAATGTAGACCAGCTCATGTTACCTGGATCTAGTTTGAACATCTCAACATTAGATGCTTTCTTACAAATTTTGCAACTGATTAAAGAAGGGTAAACAGAAGATAGGGGGACACTGTATTATCTAGATAGAAAGATGTTAATACTGGGGAAAACCTTTTTAAAGATAAAAATAAGGACATTATTTAAGTTGTCCTTCAGTTCAAAGTTGTTAAAATAAAAAGTGATAAGTTCTTCAGAAAGAATTTTTTTTCAAACTGGGCTGAAGAGACCTAAAAACTGCAACGTAGTTTCATGAAAACAGGTATAAAATTGTGCATATATCAGCAAACACACCCACACAACTCCTAGCTATATACAGTATATGTACTGATGACTACACTGTGTCTGGCTTGATCAATCATAGTTACAATATATTCTACTGAATTGTTCTAGATAGATAGCTCTTAGCATTACTAGTCAAAAAAGAAGCTTTTAATGTCCTTCCCTTCTTAAAAGATTTTTGTGATAAGAAAATATAGTAGATACACATTGGTAAGTTACCTGAGGAAATGACAATGGCTAGATTCTCTTTAAAATTTTGTGAAATAGCAATTGTATCTCAAAAGTCTTGTCTGGAAGCTCCCCTAGGCAAAAGAAAAGAGGAGAAATCTTGTTGCATAACAACTAGAAAAGGTGAACATGCAAAAGTACAGATGCACACACAGACACATCCCGGAAATGGGTGTTGGGGTGAACAAAGCTTAGTTTCATGTTTCATGGGCACAACATGAGCACATAAAACCACAGGAATCATTACTAGTTCATGCTCCCTGGAATACTCTCTCTTAGAAAGTAAGTTATTAGTTCACAATTAAAAACAGATCTATCTAGTTTCACAAGATTGATTGCACCGTTAGTCAGCTCCCACTTGCCTTTATAGTATCACTGCTATGTAGAGCTAATAAAGCGATGGTTCTTTTTAAGAGAGTGACTGCATTGCAGATCAATTTCTTTAAAATCCTCATGTATGCAGAAATCCTGTGGGATGAATATTTCATAAGAGGAACAATGCTGTTAAAATTAATAAAACTCCAACCAGCCTAGTTATAAACTACAGTCATTACTGAAGAAAATAATCCTGCTTATATTTTGCACCACCAAAGTTGGGGCCTGAAGGCATCCAAGGAGAAGGGGGAGAAATCTTTTGAAGTGAGGTGTCACCAAGAATAATAAGAGGTTCAGAGACGAAGTCCAGGGAGAGCCGCTTACAAGAAATATGGGTTGTGGGAAGCTGTATCTTATTCTTGCCTGAGGAAGATTGAGAAATTGAAGTTAATTAATTGTTACCAATTTCCCTCCTTGTCAAGCTCCCTTCACTGCAGATATGAAAATGGAGAAGTATGAGATGGGGTCATTCCATTTTAATTGTTGATAGATATGTTGAACTAGTATGTCAACAAAAAAAAAAAAAACCTTATGGGCATTCTGCAAAAATCATAAAGATTTTTATTCTCTTCAGGAGGTTAATATTCCTGGGCTGGAATATTCCTGGGATTGGAGCCAGTTTGATTTAGTGGTTAAGGAACCAGGCTATAAACATGGGTTCTGATCCTGCCTTAGCAATGAAAGCTAGCTGGGTGACCTTTGGCCAGTCACTCTGCTTCAGCCCAACCTATTTCACAGGGTTGTGTTGTGAGGAAAATAAGAGAAGGGAAGTATGTTGAATAGGTTCGCTGCCTTGAGTTATTTGTAAAAATAATAAAGGCAAGATACAAATAAATACATAAATACATAACCAGTATTTATTTCATCTCTGTTATCAATATTTAATCCAAAGGAAAAAAATATCTTAAATAGTTGGCCTAAAGACCTGTGGAGATTTAAAAGCTCAGACCCTCCCCTTTTAAATTGTACCTGGGAAATATTGTAGATCTAACAATAACAAGTTAGGGTTTTTTTCTTTTTACATATGACATTTCCAATCTCTTCAATCCACTATATTTCAGTAGTTTAATTATGGTAAAACCAAGATTAGGATAACAGTTGTTAGATCTAAAAAGCTCCTACTTTTGTCTGATTTAATTTCAGCTTTTTAAAGATATGTCAGTTTTCTACAAATATAAGGTAATTAGAAAAGGTGAATTTTGCTTTTGTGTTGACATGATCCTGCCTTTTACCAGTTTTGTCATTGCTTAAATTAGAAAGATATTTTGTCACTTGGGGTGGATTCCAGATGTGAGGCAATTATCTTTTGAGTTGTTCTTGTTGACTGTTTACTTTGACTGCTGATATGTGACATGTGTATCTATGGTGTGCACTTAATTGTAGCTAACAGCTCAGACTCATAAATTTGAGATGGGTAGCCCTGTAAATTAAATACATACATGCATGCAAACAATAATTTTGCCTCACATTTACCACAGTGACATCTCCTTCAATTACTAATTTGAGCGGCATAAATCACAGGATTGATTCAATGCAGAGGGATCTAAGGATTTAATCCAGATTTAAAGGAGCACTGCAATGTTAAAGTAGAATCTCTACCATTTGATGAAAGCAGCAATATCCTATGTACAATACAGTACTGAATTTGAGAATATGGTATATAGATAGAGACAACTGGATTATGTGAAGAACATAAAAGTTACAGAAAGTAGAATTTGTCATATTGAAACTAGGGGAAAACTATTACAGTACTGGTTATGTATATGTATTATGGCTTGGACACCACTCAGTTCCAGATTGAACTGTGATTAGCCAACCACTATTCTGTAATGGATTCACCCAATGAGCATAGGTCAATCCTCATTATTCTCAAAAGTTTTCATGAAGAACCATGATTTCAAGGTCCTTCAGAAGTCTTATAAAGAGGCACTACTCCATGTAGTTGGTCTTTAAAGAAGCAGGATAAATACTGTTGAACTTTGATGTTAGAGAAGACTCCTAAGAATATCATGGAGAGCCAAGAAAACAAACAATTGGATCATTGAAAAAATCAACCCAGAATTCTTAACACTAGGCACAAATACTGAACTTACATTTCATTTATGCATATTTATTTATTATTTTTTGTACATTAAAGTATGTACTGAGAATTGCTTTCAAAGATCACTAATAACTAATATAACATGAATCTTATAAATGAATGTGTTCTTCTGGCCAACTTGTATTAGGGACAGGAACCTTCACTGTGAGTTTATTTACTTATGTATTTAAAGTATTTCTCATGCAAAGCACCGCTAGATGATGTACAACATGAAAATTAAATTAAATACATGATCAAAATATAATGAGATGTATGTAAAAAACAAAGCAGGTAGCATAGCCAGTGGCTGAGTGAATACCAATATTAATTTAAGATACCAAAAACATTTTCAGTATAAATTATAAAAAATATACAAATTTTAGTTAACATATCTCACCTAGTTATAATATAGTTGAATTACTTTTTGCTTAATGCATTGTATGCAAACCCATAGTTTATAAACCATGGTTGTTGTGACTTATTTCCTAAAGATAATTAAATAAATACTAGGTTATCATATTCTGTGAACCAACCAAATAGCAGATGCTACAGTGGAAAATTTCATATTTCTGTTTGATGCCAGACAAATATACAAATTATGTGGTAGAATTGTGAGGTTTTCTAATGATCACAACAGTTAAGGAGAGCTACATGAAAACAATCATTCACTCAGATTTCTTGTCCCCAGGTGATGGGAGTGGGCTAAAATGATTACAGACATGAGATAGATAGGGAAGGAGATAAAATAGATGTTTTGATTTTTTCCCCAAAAATGTTAACTAGATAATGTATTCAAATTGTCCTTGTTTATGACACACACAAAATGATTGTTCATAGACTTCTGGGGAAGAAAAGACAAACTAAAGATTCCAAGAAAAGTGGACTTCACAACCATGACAGAATGAAGAGCCTAGAAAATAGATCTGCTTTTTGGAATTCCTCTTTGGACAAAGATAATACTTGAGATAACTCATAAGTTCTCCATGCAAATGTTCCATACAAGGAGTCCACAAGTCAGCAATGTCCCAGCACATTTAGGGCATGGGAAATAAAGGAATTGCTATTTTGTGCAACCCATGGACTTTAAAGACACTGGATTAACATATTTCCTTTTCTAATCATTTTTAGAAATTGCTTGTTAACTTCTTGTCAGTTAACAAGCAATACCTTTTCAGTTTTTAGGAATTTTTGGATCCGCAAGTTTCAATCCTTGAAGTGTTCAATACAGAACAAGTTTTAAATAAGAGTTTAAGACCTTAAAAATAGAAGAAACAGCAAAAGAGCAATTAAAAGTTTAATTTTACAAAGTTACAAATGGATTAAGGATCCAGACAAATTTGAAATTACCATTTGGAATTAATTATAAGAATTATTGCAATAAGAAAATACTTTTGTTTTTAATACTTAAAAAGAATAACAGTATGGAACTTTGAAATAGGACAGTATTGTAAATATAAGAAACTAAAGATCACAATTAAAGAAGAGCACTTAAATTTGACTTACTAACATGGTAAATTACCATGGTTAATACATTTGTTATATTAAGGATATTTTAGATCGATGGACTTGGAAATTAATTTTAAGAGTGCCCTCAACAATATGGGTCCTCATTTTATTGACTTCAGAAGGATTGAAGAGTGAGTCAACCTAGAGCCTAGTGAAATTTGAACTGCCAAATTATAGGCAGCAGACAGTTAGCAGAAGTAGTCTGCAGTACTGCATCTAACCACTGTACCACCATGGTTCTAACCAAGCTACAAGAATGATATGGAAAAAAAAATACTATAATGGGCATACGAAAGAAACTGATGTCTTAATTATTAAAACATATATACAAATAAGAAACTGAGTCCTAGATAATCTTGCTACACTGGATTTACAAAAGGGGTTAAGATTAGGGTTAGTGTTAGGGTTAGGGAAAAAGGACATAGGAAAAAAAATGAAATCATATTCCATAACATTATTTGAAGGGACTAAAGTTCAAGATTGTTAAAAGTAAAAAGAAGAAATATAAATTGGTTTATTTGATCATGTTAAATAGATATGGTAAATAAATATGGTAAACTTTAATGGACCATCAAATGAATGATGATGTTTTAAATGATTCATAGATAAGAGGTGAAATATGGGAAGAAGAGATAATTTGTTGTATTTTAAGAGGTGATAAGTTATTAAAATTGGTTATACTTGTGATGAAAGAAAAATCAGTTCTTTATATATTTATTTTCTTTTTCTTTACAGCACTTTTTCCCTTTAGTTTGTGTTCATTTTTTATCATTGTAGTTGTAATTTTTCATAAAATTACTATTTAAAAAAAACAAAAAGAGTGCTCACCTTTTCAAGCCTTCATCTGGCAGGCAGAGATAACAGATATCTAACAACATTTTTATGCTACATTTTATGAGTGAGAGAAAATATACAGGGAATCAAAATTACATTTTTTTTTCCTATAAATTTCACACTGCTCAGCAGGCATTCCAGTATGGTGGTATTCATTAAAATTAGTTCAAATTACTTAAGCACCATAGTTTTTTTCCCCATCACACTACTAAATAGGACACTGTGGATTAGTTATTGATCAGCTACTGTTAATACTCTTTTCTCTTTCCATGCTTTTTCTTGTGTGAAGAGGCTGTCTTACAAAGCTGAATCTGTGAAATTTACTAATTAAACAAATTCTCTTCAGTGTCTTTCTTATTTTTGTAACTGGGAAAAAATGAAAAGAAAAATTAATGCCTCAAATCTTTTATCTGTTATTCCAGCTCAGCAACTTTTATCTGCTTTTTCCAATGTGCTGTGCATTTTGCAAGTTTCTAGAATAATTCTTTATCTTAAGGCAATTATACACAAAATGCTTAGGAGTAGATCAGATAGGCTGAAAGATTTCTTAGAGTTATTCAAAACTCAATGCTCCTTTACTGTAGGGGTGAACATGTCTTAACCAAGTTGTCGATGACCAGATTTGTACATTGTGTAGAATGCTTTTGGTTTACTATGTGCTGAGAATCCAGCTATTTCATTTATAAAGATGCTTGATGAGTTATGGTGCTGCAAGATGCTATTTGCAGTTTATTGAACCATAGGCATCAGCAACCACAATGATGGAGAAATGATGACTCATACTCAGAAGAGACCATAAGGGATAAAGTTGCCACTTAATTTCTCATTTTATATGTTCATTTTAAGGAAGCAGTAGGGAAGGAAATGATGCCCATGAAATAAATTAAACAATAGGTGTACCTAGTATGAGGTTCAAAAATAACCGTGCACTAATTAAAGAATTCAATTGCATCTTATTTCATGGCTAAAGAAATAGGCTATAAGTGAGACCAGGGAAATATGAACAGGATCTCAGGATATGTTATTCAGTTTATAGGAGTGCTGAAAATATTATAGTAGCATAGTTAACAAGGGTTCTGCTTGGATGTAAGATCAAGTTTCTAGCTTTAGCAAGTCATGTGTGCAGGTAAATTGCATACTAATATGCAGAAGATTTTTTTTAAATTTAACTGAACCAATAATAAGAACCATTCCAATTAACTCTAAGCCAATAATCTATGGTTTACAAACTACAATATTTGGATTCATATATCACATTAAACAAAAACCAAACAAACATATTGTGGGAGCTGGTATTACCGTAGCAGCTAAACAGGCAAGCCAAGTAGTAAAAATAGCAGTTATCTTTCTTAATACCATGAAACCTTTGTGTATGTGTATATGCACATAAAGTATACATATATATACATAAATACATACATGTATGTATGTATACTATATCATATATACAGCATTTTGCTCATCTCCTCTGGCTGTTTTCGGCAAACCAGTATATCTGCTTCCTTTATTTCTTCTTGGAAATGCAACTAGGCATATACAGTATCATTGCCCAAAATAAATAGAGCTGCATGCTTCACCATTAGGTGTTATCTGTAACTTTGCAGAGAAATAAATTAATTATGGTAATGAGATATAACCCAGATGAAAAACATACCTGTTGAATACACTATATACATACTGTACATAGTACCAAAATATAATCAATTAAAACAAAATTAAAAAGCTGTTCTCCGGCATGTTTGTCCAAGCCTCAAACATACTTATAGCATAAAGATTATGCTTTCAATTGACATGCTGCCTCACTTAATCCACTATTTTGTGTTCTGAAATATTTCTATTTATTTTTTGTTTATTTTTAGGAAGGGAGGGTCAGTATAGTACTATATGTACAACAAAAGGATCTTATAAAATTTAGGTAGTTGAGTTCTCTTTTACAGATTATTGTTGTCTATAAAAGAAGTAGAAAATATTTCAGTGAATGAAGGTATGATTTCCACTTGTGCATGAGAATATTTCAAGAATCTTTCTTTACACATGAATCCTATGTTAAGATGTTTCAGTCATCCATTGACTGAATGGGACCATCAGTAAAAAGTCGTGTATATGATACAAAGTTAAGCAGCTGAAATTTCTGTTTTCTTTTTCTATAAGAAAGGACTTTTGATGCTGCAGTTTCGCAAATAAGATATTGCAAAGATATGAGTAGCACTTGGAGAAATGATAGAAATTGATGGATTCTTGCAGGAATCAAGTAGCGAAGGTTCACAACGTAAGATTAATCATTCCCTTGTTTCTACTATGATACGTTACTTTTACCCATATTCAATAGCAAATATCTTATTCAGACATTTGATACTAAACAGAGATATGATTTTCAATGCATACTGAAAAATGTTATACTTTGTCTGTCAAGCAATAAAAATTAAGTCACAGAGGCTCTGTGGTTGGTCTTTTCTATGTAAAAAGTCTGCAATTCAGCTATGTTCAGTCATGTAACATTTCATCTTCTCTTATGCAGAAAAATGCATTAATAATTTCTTTAATAATATTCCTGTTGCTTCTAAATAGAGAAACAACTCAGGGAAGACATCATTTAAAACATTTGGCTTATCTAAAGACTTACTTGTCCAAGAAAAACATACCTGTTGAATACACTATATACAAATTCATTATCCAAGTGCAAGGTTAGGAATAGTCCATATACTGAGTACAAAATGTCTGCTATTCTACATTCATAAAATGGATATTCCTAGTCCTTTTCTTTATGTAAACCAATATAATCTTCCCTGAAAGCTTTTGAGAATGTAGGAGTAATAAGAATGTGGAATTCTGACAGTTTTCAATTCAAATGATAGTATCTAGTGAAAACTGATTACCTAAAATTTTGATATCTGAACCAGGAACCATCTGCATGGCCCTTATAATGTATTTGTGGTACCTGTACCAAATCATACGCTGGAAACCATTGATTTTGAAAGTATCTGAGTAGTATACATAAACTTTTTTGTTGTGATATTATTCACAAGTGGATCTTCATATGTAACTGAGAAAAACGTTATATTCAAACTAGCAAAGGATAATTTCATATCTTTTCTCCAGTCATAATGCAAAAAATAAGCATTGCCAGAAACATCAAACATATGGAAAGAGCATACACTCACAGCACCACTGGAATTACGTTTGGTATTGTTCCTTGGATCTCTGAATATGATCTGGATATACTTGAGTAGTTTCAAGGGCTTTGTGTGATGCCTGAGGAAAAGGAGAAAAATGGCAAAAGAGGTTTGAAGATGATAAAACAGAATCATTTGCAGTGGGGACAAATGTTTGTAGTTGGTTTAAATGATTTAAAAAGTCAAATTCTAAATGAATCCACAAATGTGGTAAAATGCCAATGATTTAGCACTCAAAACTCAGCACTGTTTTTATGATTCTTCATCATCACGGAAGAGGGTTCATAACAAATGATGAGCAATATAATAATGTTGAAGCATGCCAGTTGATACATTTGAGAATCTCTGAGACATGTTAATAGTTATATTATAGATCTCATTTATCCTTGTGTGTATTTTAACAGGTGTAATTGTTAAAGAAAAATATCCAATGTCTGCAAGAAAGAACAGGTAAAGTAGACATGGGTTTTGGCATGTGGACAGAATTGGACATATCAGTGCAAAGTCATGCAGAACAATGAAGTGTTACAGGCTAAAATATTATCAAATTGGTGCTTTCATTTCCTACTCACAAGGTATAAGTGTGGAGGGGAAATTTACAGGGGAATGCTCAATGATGTCTGTAATGTGGGTAGGGAGGTCAAAACATGGAAGCTCATACAAAAAAAGGACCAGGTTTTGACTATGATACTACATCTATCATCTTGCCAGTTTGATACTACTATTCCCTATTATATTATCAGCAATGCTTAAGTGTATTTTTATAGGTCCAATGACTTTTACTTATTTTTCTCCATACATCTATCACTTTTTCTTTTCTTTCCAAATGCTGATAAGTTTCCAAAGATGGGCAAATCTAGGAGGCCAAACTAGTAAACTTAAAAAATTCTGAAAGAAAGTGTTGATGCAAGTACCTGCAGCAAAATGAAGAGAGAAAACTACAGTCATATGTTTCTTGACCTAGATTTAAAATAGAAAGATAACTCGGTTTAAACTGGGCTGGGTAATTTGTATGTCATATAAGAAAAGATAGATAAGATTCTATAGAAAAAAATGTTCAACCTGAGAAAGCTGGGAATGCGCATAGGCCCTTCCTGCATACTATCAAAACTAGTAGTACTTTAGGAGCAAATGGAATTATCTGTGATAAATCTGTGATAAGTTCTCTCCAAGCTTTTCGTGACCTTTTCCAGAGGACAGCCGGTCTGGCTATTTCTGTGGTTACTTCTGACCTTTTTCAGATGCATTTACTAAGTGGCTTTCATATAAAATCTGACAGAATCCTTTTCTATATTTATATTCTGGACACATACCAATAAGTTATGATAAGCCCTATGCCCTCATACTGTTTCATGTGTATGTGCTTAATCTGGCTTTATCTTATTTGATGGAGTATCTTTAAAATGATTCAGGCATTACCATAGTTAGAGGCTTTGCATAGATTTTGCATGCATGACATTTCTGCACAGTTGATTCTTATTATACAGCTAAGCAGAAGCGAACAAGCCAAAGATATGATAATACTGGTTATTGCATTATTCTTTTATTGTTGACGAATAATGAAACTTTATAGTTTCAGAATGTAGCACCTATCAATCATGTTATTCTTACATCTCCTGGTTTTTTTTTTCTCCTAGTTTGTGTCCCAAATCAGAGTGTACACAAAATATTAGTGGCTGTATGGACACATACCTCTCCATTCTAAAGTTGTAAACTGCCCAGAGACACCATATGTGAGTTGGGCAGCCATGTAAGCTTGTTTCAGATATAAATAAATAAATTTATCTTTATAGCCCAAGAACTAGAGAAGGTCCCTTCTGAGGACATTTGTCACACCCACATTTCTGCTGCAGGCTAAGTTGCCTCTTGTCCAAGCATTCCCCTAGCTATGGCTTAGAACTTAGAATAACTTTATTATCATTTTGAATATATACTAATCAGCATACAATAAAATTAAATTTCGTTTGCATACAGGTTTCAAAGGTCTGCACCTCTAATATACACTACATAAGCATGACAAAAGAAATAAATAAATGCAAAATTATGCATATACCCATGGAGAAACAACAGTCTAATTCGGATGTTGAGAAAAACAAATCTTGCGAGTTTGCCAGACGAATGTCATAGGGAACAAAGTTGTTACAGAATCTGATAGTCCTGCTAGAAATACTTTGAAACCTCCTCCCAGAGGGAAGCAACAGAAACAGACCATGAAGGGGTGTGTGGGGTCTGTAACGATGCTTTGAGCTCTAATCATATAGGGCTTATAAGCAGTATCCTGAATGACAGGAAGCAGGCTTCTATAATCTTCTCAGCTGTCCTCACCAGTCTCTGAATGGACTTTCTCTCTGAGGCACTGCAGCTACCAAATCAAACAGTGATGCAGTTTGTTAAAATGCTCTCAATCATGGCCAGGACAGAAGGAGAAAGATGTGCTGTCCTCATCTGACACAGAAAATGCACATGCTGGTTTGCAAGCTTCACTAAGGATAGAATAGAAAAATTAATAGAATACTTTATTGGCCAAGTGTGATTGGACACACAAGGAATTTGTCTTGGTGTAAATACTCTCAGTATACATAAAGAAGGAACATTCGTTAAGAATCAAGAATCATAATGTACAACACTTAATGATAGTCATAGAGTACAATCAACATCAAATCATATTAGGAAACAGAGGATACAAGCAACAAAGTTACAGTCACAAGTGGGAGGGGATGGGTGATAAGGAGTGATGAGAAGATTAACAGTAATAGTAGTGTACATTTTGTAAATAGTTGAACAGTGTTGAGGGAATTATTTGGTTAGCAGAGTGATGGCTTTCGGGAAAAAACTGTTCTTGTGTCTAGTTGGTCTGGTGTGCAGTGCTCTATAGCGTCATTTTGAGGGAAGGAGTTGAAACAGTTTATGTCCAGGATGTGAGGGGTCTGTAAATATTTTCACAGCCCTCTTTTTGACTCGTGCAGTATACAGGTCCTCTATTGAAGGCAGGTGGGTGGTAATGTGGGTGGATGATGTATGGAGTGACCAATTCAGATTGTTAGTTGCCTGCACCTCCAGATACTTAATACTGTTGACCATATCTACAGCTGAATCTTTGAATGGAATATGGCTATGCTGGCTCTTTCTAAATCTATGATGATTTCTTTGTTTTGTTAACATTAGAGCCAAGTTACTTTTATTGCACCGGTCCACCACCTTCATTTCTTCCCTATATGCATCCTCATTGTCATCCTGGATATGACCCACTACTGCTGTTTCATCCACATAGTTCACAATATGATTTGTAGCAGATTTGGCACAGCAGTTGTGGGTCATCAAAGTGAACAGTAGGGGACTCAAGGCACAGTCCTGTGGTGAACCTGTACTTAAGAAGATGAAGTTGGAAACCTTTCTTCCAACTCACACAAACTGGGACCTATCAATGAGGAAATCCAGTATCCAATTACATAAAGAAGTATTAAAACCTAATAGACCCAGTTTGTTCACCAAATGCTGAGGAATGACAAGGCTCTTACCCTTATCTCAAAATATTATTTCCAAATACTATTGTGTCAGTGATGGTATTCAGCCAGTTTGCACCAGATCGGCGAACCGGTAGCAAGAGTTTGGCATGGGTCACTGAATTAGTAGTAAGTTCGGGTTGGCCACGCCCCTGACCCATTCACCCTCCCACCCGATGCTAACTCACCCCACCCGCCTGACATTCATCTAAGTTATTACTTTTTTCCCTTCCCGACAATTAGCTATACAGAGATCAGCTGTGCTGGGATTCCCCTTGCTGAGGCCCAGGAAGGCAAAAAATGGAGGAGGAGGGCTCATTCCTGAGCTTCAAAGGAGCCTTAGGGGAGCAAAAATGCCCCCCTCAGAGGCTCTTCTGAGGCCAGGAAGCTCCCAAAATGGAGCTTGGAGGGGTGCTGCGCGCCCCTCCCATGTTTTCCTTCCTGAGCCTCAGAGGAGCTTTAGGGGAGCAAAACACCCTCCCTAGAGGCTCCTCTGAGGCCCACAAGGTCCAAAAATGGGTGGGGGCTGCAAAGAAGAAAAAAAGCCATGCCTATCCAGTCACATGGCCATGCCCACCAAGCCACACCCACAGAACCAATAGTAAAAAAATTTTGAATCCTACCACTGCATTGTGTGTTGTTGTTGTTTTGGACTGATTTTTAGCATGGATTTGGTATGGCTGACAACCATCTTGGGAGAGTTTCAGAAGAAGACTTCATCTCTGCCATTTCCTTGAATTTTCCAGCTGTGCTTTGGATTTGTTTATTTATATAAAATATTTGTATGGTCGACTATTTAAGGATATGACTATGGGAAGCTCATAATAGCAGTAAAACCTAAATCAATAAAAATATTATTAAAAAGCAGTGCCTATCCATCCTCCTTGTGTGAAACCCAGAGTCAAAACCATCCCCAAGCTTCTATGTCCCTGGCACATAGCCCATCACTCCATGCTCACAAACAAAACTATGGAACTGCTATGTAGATACCTTCATCATAATAAAAAAGGAACAATTAGTGAAGACATGTGAGATAATCAATATCTCATATAATAAAATACATTCCTGGATGAAAGTATTGTTTCTTCCATGATTATTTATGTAGTGTTGTTTCCTGCTTATCTGTGCATTTGTTTCTGAAAGGGATGTGTTACTTAGGCCAGGGGTCGTCAACCTTTTGCACCTCAGGGACCACCAAACTCATAATTTTAAATTCTTTGGACCAGGGACCCTGGCAGAATCCCAAAAAAGTCTGCAGGAAATTTCCTCACTTCATTTTTTTACCAATCGAATATTCTTTATTTGGGATCGCAGGGTACCGTCTCCAGCTCTGTTCTCAGGAGGAGAGAGAGAGAGGGAGACTTTTGGCTTCATGCAAGGAAAGCAGCAGAAGCAGCAGAAGTCTTTCTTTGTCTCCCTCAAACTCTGCCAGAAATGAGTGTTTGTGAGAGTTGTCACACTGGTGCAGCCTCTTGGAACAGGATGCATTGCAGGGTCCCAAAGATTCATTTCTGGCAGAATTTGGGAGAGAGAGAAAGACTTTTGCTGCTTTCCTTGTATGCAGCCAAAAAGAAGTGGAAAGAAGCAGCCCAGTGTCCAGGCGGGGCACATGGGGCAAGTTCCCCCCCTCCACCCTTTTCCTCCTCCCCTCACTACCTCATATTGTTTGCAATGCAAGTGACGCAAGCCTTGTGTTCCCACTGGCCATGTGGGCAGTGCAGCCTTGTGTTTTTGTGCAGCCTGGATTAATTGCTTTGGGGGGATACTTTGAGGGTGACATTTCTCTATGGACCATCAAAATTTTCTCTCGGACCACCAGTGGTCCCTGGCCCATGGTTGACAACCGTTGTCTTAGGCTATTTATTTCCTTCCTATGATTTATTGTCTCTTTTAAATGGCATGTCAATGGGGTTTATCACTTTGGGTCTATTACTACTGATTTTTCTGAATGCCAGCTTGCCAGCTTTAAACTGTATAAGTTTAAAGAAAGCCTTGATTTGGGGTTCTTTTCCATAAGTACAAACAATAAATCCAATTTTGTGTGTTCAGACATTAAGTAAGGATGTAGTACTAGCAGGATAATTATAATGTTGTTTCTCCAGTAATTATTTCCTATCTCTTAAAAATAAAAGTGAAGATTTTCTTCAGCCACATGATCAGCCAATCATTTATTAGTACCACCAATTGTTGCATCACATTTAGAAAAGGCTATGTGGGGAAATAATAGGCATGAGCTTAAATGGAGTCCAGAAAATGGTAGAGGACAGGAAGACCTGGAGGAACTTTATCCATGGAGTTGCGATAGGTTGGACATGACTTTGCAACTAACAACATGATGGGAAAAGCTAAGCATATTGAAATGAGAATAAGCCACATTCAACTCTATTGTTTTTCTTTCTGAATAAAACTGTGTTGGAAATGGACCATTTCTTAACTTAGATTTAGGAGCTCTGGTTATAAGTGGCATATGGATTTGAAAGTTAATCACTTGCTGTTCTTTATGTGCAGTTTCTGCACCTATGGCAGTTTGTGTTATAAATTATCCCTGAACCTCATCAAGAGGATTATTACTTGAAATGCTAAAAAGCTGAAGCAACTTTCACCAGTAAGAATAACAAAACATTGGCTGTGATATGGAAAGTAACCAATACTTTCCTTACAAACAGTATTTGTGTCAGTCTAAATAAAATACAGAAGCCTCTGATGAAGAACTTTGAGTTGAAGCCAAGTGAAACCCGAAAATTAAAGCTGGATATAATTATGAACACAAAATAAATTAGCTATAATTTAACATGCAGTAGATATCAAGCAAGTTTTTTAAAATGAACTGAAAAAGATACTAATTGGTGTGCAGTAAGAAAATGTATTGATCAATATTTTATTAGCAGAGTTGAAGATTTCTAAAATAGGATTTAATGATTAAAATTATTCCGGCTATAGAGTAGGCATGAAAAAAGAGTTATACTTGCATATGACCATCATTCAACTACCAGTCAATTTTGAAGATCAGTAGAACTGACATATGGATCTTAGAGTTAAAGATGAGGTCTATCATTCACCTTTGTAGTCTTGTTCAGTTAGGATGCTGATTTTACTTTTGGATTTTAGACTGACTCCACATATCCACTGTCTATTAGAGCAATCAGCAAACCTGTTTCTCACAGTCAGCACATTTATGGCCATAATATCTTTACAAGCTCTCCATAGTGGTTCTTAATGTCCATGCTCCATACATGGAAAAATATGGTCCATTCATTCATATGATTCACAACTATATCAGTCACATCTTTTAGCTCCAAGGCAAGGCTGAAAGAAAGTACAGTCCACTCAATGAAAACAAAATCTTCCAAACTATTAATATGTTTGTTAGATGCTTTTGCTCACATTTATTTCTATCATTTTGTTGTTATATACAGTATAAAATGCAATTATAATAATTATGTATTATTGTTAACAGAAGTCACAAAAATATATGGCCAAACTGTTAGACTTATAATGAAACATTATACTCAATGCTACATTTTCACCTGTTATACCCAAACAAAAACCATGCCAAAATTTTATGACTTATTTAATAATTCATTTGATATTCTCTGAAATTCCTCAGATAACAACATCAGATTTAGTTTCAGTTTCATGATTATTAGAAGATACATAGCTCTGCTAAATATTTTGAGGAAGGTAACATCATATTTCCTAAATTTAAATCCTTGCTGTTGCTTCCTCTGAAGGTAACTTTCAAACATCTGTAAATTTCCTTCCCTTTCACTCTGCCTCCAAACTTAAATTGAATAGGGAATTGAAGTCTAAAACAAATATGAGCAGTTTAGGCATTAAATGTGAACAATAAATGCCTAGTTCTAACTCCAAATTAGAGCTATTTCACTTCCTTGAATCCCACTTGAAGCTCACATGCTACAGCCTTTCCAACATGATGACTAGGCAATGTATATAGTATACCTAGGTATGACAGCAAGGTCTCCTTTAGGAGTGAGGTATTCCAAGGAGAAATTTTGCCCAAGGCATCAAATTATGGAATTTTTTAAAAATACTAACCAATCATCATCAGGAACCACTTCCTTTTTCTTCTTCTGGACACCCTGTACCAAATCCTTCTGATGACATTCCAAAACATAATCCAGTGTGGTGAAACTGGTAAAAGTGGTGAATGTTCAATTGTTGTGAATTAAATCAATAGTTAATGTCTGACTTCATCTTCCCTTTCTTATTCAAAAGAGAACTTCATATTTGATAGGACAAACTATTTATCAACATACCCCATTTAGAGATGAATTTGAATGCCAGACATGCGTTTCTTGGTTGTTATATTGGAATACTTTTAGCTACTAATCAAATTAGGATTTAGGATAAGAATTTCAACCTGGATTTTTATGAACCTTCCAGTTCTCTGTGATTAATTATTGCAAAAGCCATTTGCTTCAAGATGAGAAGGATTTGAAATGAAATCAGTATTTCAGAATTTCATCTTTAATAAAATAGGGAGGAAATTCTATGCATCCAGAAGGCATTAATCAAGAATTACAAACTCTACAGGTAAAATGTATAAAAACACTAAGTAGACAATGTCTATATTTTTTATGTGTTATACATCTACAGTACAATGTATTACACAATCCTATTAACTTTGTTTTATTATATTATATTAACTTTGTTTTATTATAGCAGAGGTGGAATTCAGCAGTTTCTGACCACTTCTGGAGAACTGGTAGTGGAAATTTTGAGTACCGGCAAATACCACCTCTGACTGGTCCCGCCCCCATCTATTTTCTGCCTCCCGAGTCCCAGCTGATCAGCTAAGTCTTCTTTTTTTGCCATGCACAGGAAAACGGAGCTGGAAAGCAGGTTAGTGGGGTAGGGAAGGAATGGGATTTTGCAGTAAACTTCCCCCTAGAGTGGGGTAGGAATGGAGATTTTGCAGTATCCTTTCCCTGTCATGCCCACCAAGCCATACCCACAGAACCAGTGGTAAAAAACTTCAAATCCCACCACTGAATTTCATATAATCTTTCAAGTGTATATAAAATTATAACCATTACCCTTTAATTCATTTTTCATTATTAGCTTCCTTTCCAGCTCTGGTCATAAGTAGCGTGCAGTTGTCAGGCTGTCTATCAGTTGTTCAAACTATCTTTTAAAATGTCAATTTTCCAGTAGCACAAGAAGCAGATTAATTTGGCAGGAGAGAAATAAATGACTCAGCACTCAGAGACATATCCCTGATTGTTATTGTAATAACAATTTTACAATTTTTCTTTATTTTACTTCCTTATGAGAAACATTTACTAGTGTACACTTACTACTCTACAAATATAATTATATTAATTCAAATTGCTAGCAGATTTGAAGTTAATCTTATTTTGCTGATTAACAGAAGCTGGTATGCTTGGAAGAGGAGGAAATTCCCTTCTTAATTGGTTTATTTCAACTCCTTTTATAATGTTATGTGTTAAAGTTTAATGTAAAATCAGTAAAAATCCAAGCAAATAGTATGGATTTTGAAGTCTATGACTGAAGTGGATAATTTTCTTGCAGCAGCTAAAAACTCAATCAACAAACATAAATTTAAAAATCCTTTTCCATAAATGCAACCTCACAGCGAGATCTGAGCAATGTTTATGTATACAAAAATGACACTTTAAACAGAACACTGTGTAGTATTTTATGTACAGATTTAATATAAGCAAGGCTGCTGCATTTACATCTAGCCACAACTTTTATGATAGAGCATTAGTGATACCTTCAACAGATTTATAATAAAGTATATCATTTTCTACTCAAAGGGCCATAGAAGAGTTGTTAAGAGTGAAATGGATAACCAGAAATCACTTTCTTTATTAGCTTTAATCGAAGCAGTTATTTCAGTCTTGACAGGAATTTCCAACTATTGTCTACAAGAATTTTATGTCATATTTGAGTTGTGAAGAAATATGAATAGAGCAAAATCTCAATTATTTTCTCTGTATACCTTATAATATTCCTTTTTATCCCAAATTTCCATTAAAATATTCTAGAACTTTGTAAGATATTTTAAAATTGTGATTATTTAAGTCAATTTCCTCAACTGCTAGCCATAAATGAGGAGCTATAAACTCAAATAAATGAGAAATCTCTAAAGACCAAATTTTCATAATAGGTAATAGAAAGGAAACTCTATCAATAAAAGTCTCATGGGAAGATCTTGTGAACTAACATAAGAAACTAGGGAGTTTTGAAATTGTCTAATGTGTAATTGCATAACTGAAATGTTTGCATGTGTATCACCAGACATTTGTATGTATACCATAAACATCTCCTAACTATGCTAAATCGAAATCTCACCCTTAGAATGAATAAAATAAATATGACAATAACATTTAGTAAAGTATATACAATATTTTCAAACAAGTCAGAGTTTTAGAGGTAAGAATTTATTTATTTAATTATTTTTTTTGCAATTTTACATATGATATCCTCTATAGTCTTTGAATACAATTGTAGATATGCTTTCTCTAACATGCAAATCTTACTGAATTTTTTTTTAGAATTTAAGCGCACTTCTTTTCCTGAAAGGAAGCATAACAAAAACAATATCAACTACACAAAAGAGGGGGAAATATGATAGATGAAATGAAACTGATGGAGGTTAATAATGGAGTCAGTCTTTGGTGTGCATTCAGAATCTTATTACCCAATTCAAGTTTCCAAGAGTAGAACACAGGCTATGTACTATGCTGTGGGATTCTTGCTGTTCTCTGAATTTATTTTTCTGCAGATGCTCATTACCAGCTTAGGTAACATCATCAGCTCATTAGGAAAATGCTGCAGGAGCTACATGTATTTTATTTTATGTAATATACCCTGGCAATGTTACTGCTTCTAAGGAAAGGTGCTGTTTGAATCCACATGACTGTAGTTCCTGTTTTCTTCATTATCTTCTCTGGTTTTATGTATTTTCTTTTGCATCTCTCTAGCACTGAATGCAACATATTGGGCAAGACAAAATAATGATACAGCAAATAAAGTATGTGCAATGTACTTCAAAAAGTGGGCAAAATAACAGTTAATCTTGCATTGGGTAAAAGTAGCATGACGTTTTGGACTTGCAAACCTAGTTGGAGGGAGAGGGGAAATCTCTGGATTATGTTTTATATTTAATTTCTTCAGCTAATCACATATCAGAAATGCCATCCAAGGGTAGATGAGACCAACTCTTACTTCTCTGAAGTTCATATGAACTTTCCTTCTTTTCCCTTGGCAAGGGCTCATTTATATAAGCACAAATCATCTCAACTGCCCCCCATTATTATGGGTCTAATTTTATGCCCAAATGCCACAAGAGATAGCCAGATGAATGGTTCAATTCTGGTGCACAAATATCTTAGATGCTCTGCAACCACAAACCTTGCACATTTTCTGAAAGATGAACTCCAGTGATCCAAAATGTATATTTATTTAAGCTTAATATCATATCAGTCATTCATAATCAAACAAAAAGATTAACAGAACACATGATAATGAAGTAATAAAAAAGTGGCGGTCATTGTAAACTCCACATCTGCATCAGATAATTCTTTTCTGAATGCCAACAATATGCGTGCTGATCTGACTTCTCTTGGGCCAATGGAGAGCAGAAGCAATAGAAGCAGTTCATCCTTATGATACACTATAATAACTTACCTTCAAATATGGAACTTGAAGTGTGCCTTCCTTATTGGATGTTATTGGGTAATTCTGTTATATTCTTCATTGCCTGCTGGAACATGGAAGCAGCAGTGGCCTTGATAAGGTTTGTATCTTTTCTAAGTCTTTTTCTGTATGCATTTGTGTTTGGTAAAGAAAAAGAAAAGAAAAGCAATTTTTGAACTAATTTAAAATTGACCAAATACAAAGGGAGATAGCTAATAAAATTTTCTCAGGTTTCCCCAGAAACAGAAGTAACAACTATGCTGCTTAGCAAATATTGCAATTCCATTTGGGAGATGAAAGAAATGACAGAGTCTGTTTATTCAATCAACACAACAAAAACAGCTTGAATTGGGAATTTCAAACATCCCAATAATAAACTTCTGTTGAATAACGAATAGGGCAGTATTACTGAATATATACATACAAACACAAACAGGTTTTTTGGAGTAATAATGATGTGGGAGAAAATTGTTCTTGAGAAAAGTCTGCAGACAGAAATAATAGTAAATGAAATGAATTACTCTGATGCATTATGTATTATGGTTAAAGTCTTTATGGACTGTAGAAGCACACCAAACTTTTTAAGAATTATTAACAGCTATAAAATTAGGTTTGGTTTCTTCTCTAATAAAACCAGCTGCTATAATTTAAATAGTTGAATTGGCTAAGCTAAGATATTGGATCTTTCAACAATACATTTTGATAGGAAAGTCAAATGCTTTGAAAGAAAGTTATTTCAATGGCTGTGATGGGAGTAAGAATGTACAGCTCAGAGTTGGCATGTTGCATTGTTTGTTAAATTGCTAATATTTCATTACCTTACTACATCACTGTAGATGGTCTGAAAAAGTAAGGTTTTTTTTTAATAGGTGGTAAAAATTGCTTATCTTTTGTTATTGCTTGCTTTGTGCATGCTTGGATAAGATGCTTCTATGGCTAGATGGCTGTTTTGCAAGTGACTGATGTCTTGTTGAGTGTAGAATATTTATTTGGCTGATAAAATGGAGGATCTGTTTTACCTATGTCTTGGTTGTTTTCTGCATGATTGGTGGTGTTGATGCAGTGAATTGGCTGATTTTCTTTTTGTGGTGCATTATAGTTTGTTTATGTTTGTTTATGTTTATTTAATTTATATACCGCCCCCTCTCCCATTTGGGACTCGGAGCGGTGTACAACCAGATTAAAACAATACAAAGAAATTTAAAATTTAAAAACAGATTAAATCAGTGGCTGAAAGTTAAAAATAATAAAAACAAGGGTAAATAAAATGATAAATTTAAAACCCCACAATACTACTTTGCCAGACCGGCTCGTTGAAAAAGATGAGTCTTCAATGCACGCCTGAAGGTTCGCAGGTCAGGGATAGTCCATATTTCCAGGGGTAGCTTGTTCTAAAGGGAGGGTGCTCCTACAGAGAAGGCCCGTACCCTCGGGGTCGCCAGCCAACATCGTCCAGCTGACGGCACCCCAAGGAGGCCCACCCTGTGAGAGCGCACAGGCCAACGGGAGGCCAATGGTTGCAGAAGGCGGTCCTGTAAGTACCCGGGTCCCAAGCCATGGAGCGCTTTGTAGATGACCACAAACACCTTGAATCGCACCCGGAAGGCTACCAGAAGCCAATGCAGCTCGCGCAGGAGCGGTGTAACATAGGAGCTATGAGAAGCCCCCAGAATCATCCGCACGGCTGCATTCTGCACCAACTGGAGCCTCCGAATGCTCTTCAAGGGGAGCCCCATGTAGAGAGCATTGCAATAATCGAGACGGGAAATGACAAGGGCAGAAGTGACTATGTGAAGTGCATCCAGATCCAGAAAGGGCCACAACTGGCAGATCTGTCGGACCTGATAAAAAGCCCCCCTGCCGACGGCCATTATGTGATCTTCCAGCAACAGCCGTACATCCAGGAGGAAATCAAGATTACGCGCCCTCCCCGTGGGGGTCAAAATTTTTCCCCCCACAGCCAGTGATGGAATAAGCCAGCTGTATCTGGGCGCAGGAAACCACAGCCACTCGGTCTTGGTAGGGTTGAGTCAGAGCCATACATACCCATCCAACTCCATACATACCCATCCAACTCCGCACGGGTCATCACTTCAATGGCTTCGTTGGGGTGGCCTGGAGTAGAAATGTATAACTGAGTAACATCAGCATACTGATGGAATTCTACCCCAAAACCATGGATGATCCACCCAGCGGCTTCACATAAATGTTGAACAGAGGGGTGAGAAAACAGACCCCTGAGGCACCCTACAAATCAAGGGCCTCAGGGTCAACCTCTGCCCCCCTGCCAACACAAATTGTGAATGGTCGGAGAAGAAGGAGGAGAACCACCGTAACACGGTGCCCCCCACTCTCAACCCCCCCAACCGCTGCAATAAGATATTATGGTCGACAGTATCAAAAGCCACTGAGAGATCTAACAGGACCAAGACATAGCAACAACCCCTTCACGGGCCCTCCAGAGATCATTCACCAACGTGACCAATGCCGTCTCCATGCTGTACCCGGGCCTGAAGCCCGATTGAAGCGGATTTAAATAGACAGCTTCATCCAGGTGCTGAGGGAAGTGTCGTGCCACCACACTCTCAACAACCTTTGCCACAAAGCAAAGGTTGGAGACCGGACAATAGTTTGATAATAATGTTGGATCCAGGGATGGTTTCTTGAGGAGGGGCCTCACCACCGCCTCTTTCAAGGCAGCAGGCAAAAACCCCTCACTCAAGGAAGAGTTAATAATACCCCGGAACCAACCTCGTGTAACCTCCCGGGTGGCCAAAACCAGCCAGGAAAGGCACGGATCCAGTAAACATGTGGTGGCATTAAGCCCACCCAGTATCCTGGTCCATGTCTTCCAGGGTCACAGGATCAAACTTACCCCAGATGACCTCACCAAGATCCGCCCCAGTCATACAGTCCAGAGTTGCCCAGTCAGAGTCCAGCCCGTCCTGAATCTGAGCGATTTTGTCCTGCAGATATCTCGAAAAATCCTCAGCCCGTCCCTGTAAGGGATCCTCCTGCACTCCCACATCGAAAAGGGAGTGGGTCACCCTAAAAAGGGTGGCTGGGCGATTTTCTGCCGACGCAATAAGGGTGGAAAAGTAAGAATGCTTTGCCGCCCTTATCACCACTAAATAGGCCCTAATATAGGACCATAATAGTGTTTGGTCAGATCCAGAGCAGCTGGTCCTCCAACCACTCCCTAGGCATCTTTTCTGGCGCTTCATCTCCCTCAGCTCCTCGGAAAACCAAGGAGCTAATTGGGATCGGCACCAAGTCAGAGCTGCAAGGTACGACCCGGTCAAGGGCCTTGGCCGCCACCCTGTCCCAGATGGCCACCAAGTCCCCAACCGAGTCATGTGTGCTAACCTCAGGAAAAGGCCCAAGCTCCATCAAGAACCTATCTGGGTCCATCAGGTGCCTGGGGCAGAGCCATTTTATACCCTCCCCATGGCAAGGGGGTGCAGAACGGAAGTTGAAGTTTGGTTGGCAGAGTAGTAATAAAATGGCTGTTGTTAAACTATGTTGTACACTACCAAGAATTACATTGATTGGTTGTCTATGGAGACTCTCAGTAATCCAGGTCATAATTATCCAAAGGTGCTTTTTCTGAAATAAGTTCCCTCTTTGTGGATTTTGGGGAATCCATGTATATTTTTCCACAAACAAAAATACAACTGTGCCATAGGTTCACCTGTGTCCCCCATTGTGGCCAATCTCTACATGGAAGAGGTAGAAACCAAAGCCCTAAACTCCTTCATGGGAATTCCACCCAGTCACTGATATAAGTATATGGATGATACTTGGGTCAAGATCAAAACTCAGGAATTGGAAGCGTTCACCAAATATATCAAGTCTGTGGACAGATACATCAAATTTACATGAGAAACTATTAAGGAAAATAGTTTAGCCTTCCTGGAATGTGCAGTACATATGAATGAAGACAAACTTTATCACTGAAGTTTACATAAAACCCACACACAGAGATCAATATTTACATTTTGATTCCCACCAACCACTAGAGCACAAACGGGAGTCATCAGAATTCTACACCACCAAGCTGAAGGCCTGCCTACCAACAAAGATGGGAAAGAAAAAGAACTAAAACATGGAAGCCCTCAGTACATGTGGTTATCTCAAGTGACCCTTCATCAAATCACAAAAAAGATCTTATAGGAGCTCATCCACAACAGACAATGAAAAGAACAATAAACAAAATAATGTTGTCATTCCATATATTGCAGGAATATCAGGAAAGCTCAAGAGGATCTTCAGCCAACACAACATAGGTGCATACTTCAAACCCAAGAATACACTAAGGCAGAAACTAGTCCATCCCAAGGATAAAACACCCAGACACAAACATGGTATATTCAGTACAATGCAGTGAACTACGTGAAGATTTGTACATTGGTGAAACAAAACAACTACTTCATAAGCACATGACACAACACAGGAGAACAAACCAACCAAGACAAGATTCATCATTTGCATCTGCATTTAAAAGATCAAAAGCCTCTCTTTTGAAGATAGCAAAGTCCACATTTTAGACAGAGAGGACCACTGGTTTGAAAGAGGAGCCAAAGAAGCCATTTTCCAACTCACAGCTATCAATAGCAGGGAAGAGCATTTGATGGTATATAGTGCTAGAGCAGAGCAAGCCATTACAATCCAATCCTGTTCTACTTCTACCACCATCCCATTCTGAGTCCATCACTATTAGCTTGTTACAGAAGAACAACACAATAAAGAAGAACTTGAGAAACTATCGTGGATTCAAAAGCAGGGTGGCCACACCATGTGGCACATGGTTTATCTTAAGCTCTCTTTTTTTTTTCAATTTTATGCATGTCCTTAACTATTTACATAGATTAAATTTCTTTCATTTCTGAAAGGAGGGCCAGATTTTGTATTTCCCTCTTCTTTCTCTCTTTGCAAGCCCCAAAGAAATGAACAGGAATATCAAGTTATGTGTATATTAGCGTGCTTATATTCTGCTTAGGGAGTAACAGTTTGTGGTATACTTCTAAAGCAATAAATCTGAAATATTTATGACAGTGCTATTTTTCTACTCCAATCCCATTCAAGTTTGGAAACTTTACAAGATGAGAGAAGCAAAACATCTTCATTATGGAGTCACATAATCCATTTATAGTCTAAATGAACCAATACTGAAGAGCAAAAGGAGAGATTTTGGATGCCTTAGAAGTCATTTTTTTCCTATTTTTGTTTTTCAAGAAATAAATATACGTAATCTTTCTAAAAAGAAGAACTGTGAAAATTTATACAATAGGTCAGAGCCAACTTTTCAGTTTCTAAAATATTCATGAAGCAAACATTATACACTCAGTGAAAGTGAGAAGCATATTCTGTAATGTTTTTCTCAATTCTTAAAAAACATGTGTATCTTCTTTATCTTTCATATTTGATCTTTTCTATTTTATATGCTTTGTTACTTTGAGATTCAGACTCAGATAGAGACTGGGGAGAAGGCAATTTGTAAAGAGATTGAACTGTTTCCCCATCTGAAACTTTGAGAGAAGCAGGTTGTTCCAGCCCATTCTAGAAGCTATTTGTAACAAATGAAATTTCATATCCGATGCTGAATTTAACTGCACAGAGTACAGTTAGTCTGAACATCTCTTCAACCCCTGGCAATGTGGCATTTGCATAATGTATAGACTAAGACCACAAATAATGCATTATGAAACATGAGAAGGATAGACAGAGGGAGACAGAGAACAAAGAGTAGACATTTGTTTAAAATATGCTTTGTTTGACTGATAACATCATGCACTTCACTATGATGAGAAAAAATAGAACATATAATAACAAGATTGAAGTGACCCTGGAGGTCTTCTAGTCCAACCCTCTGGTCATGCAGGAGACCCTATACCCGTGTTGGCGAACCTATGCCATGTGTGCAGGAAGTGGCATGCAGAACCATTTCCCATGGCACACGAGAGGTCACCCAGAAAAGCCCTACTGCGCATGCATGCACACGCCACCACCCAACAGCCAATTGTCAAGTATCTGGTATGCATGTGCATGGGACAGAGGGTGGTGCATGGGAGACGCATGTGCATGCACAGGGATGAGTTGCGCACAAAGAGACTGTGTGTGCATAGGCAGGGACGCTGCACGCAAGGGGGTAATTGCACGCACATGCGCAGAGATGCACGGCGTGCTATGGGGAAATCATACATGTATGCGCAGGTGCGCAGTGCATGAGGGGAATTGCACGTGCATGCGCAGACATATGGTGCACAAGGGGGTCACACACACATGTACAGGGGCATTGGGGGACCAGCACGCATTGCCTTCTGGGTGCTGGCATGCAAGTATGCGCAAGCGAGCGAACGCACAATTATTGGCACAGGAGCCGAAAAAGGTTAGCCACCACTGCTCTATACCATCAGGGACAGATGGTTCTCTAATCTCTTCTTGAAAATCTTCAGGGATGGAGCATCCACAACTTCTGGAAGCAAGCCATTTCACTGATTAATTACTCTCACTGTCACTATCTCTTTCATCAGACTTTGGTTTATTGATTTTAAATATTATAATGTATAAGTGTAATGTACAATATTTTAAGAACTAAACCAAATAAAGTGGGGAAATAATTCTGACAAGTAGCAAGAAGGGTGTCTATAAGCACATTGGCATGGTGGGATTCTGCATATGTTCTGGCCCTCAAGTTTTGTTTTCTATCACATTAAGATTGTCTTCCATTGGGATAAAGTAATCTGATATTTTAAAAGACTTGTTTTTCCATGTAAATGAGAGTATCAGCCTAGCAAAATATTATGGGAATTATTTTGATTTCTTTCAAAATAAAAGCTATCCAGATAGCATAAATTTCACCCAAATCCTTCAAAGTTCCATTTTATTTGAAAATTAATTCACCCATTGACCTGATTTTTTTATTGGTTCTTTTATAATTTATCACATAATATTGCTTCGAGTTGTATTTATTGAAATAAAATACTTTAAGTTTCTGCAATAATTATCACTACAATGGTTAATTAGATGAGCTGTATGTATGGATTTTCTATGTGTGAATTTTGTCGAGACCTAATAAACTTCCATTAAGTCACATTCTAAAGATTTATAAAATAGATTTTACTGAGTGAAAGCTTTTGGTATTTGACCCTGAAGAATAATATAAGAAAGAATTAGAGATAATGAAAGTCAGAAATACAGATTTAGATATTTTCTATATAATATAACTTCTGCATCTTTTGTCAGTACCACTATATTTCATTACCCTTTATTTATTATTCTGTTTTTAGTTTCTTACTCCTCAACTGTGGAATTGCTAAACTGTTCATTTTTTTAAAGAGAATATCTATATGCTTGACTTCTCAAAACCATGCTTTATCAGTCATCTCCCATTTATTTTTAAACTGAATGGTAACTGACTCATTTACAAAAAATAAGTATAATAATGCAATCTCTGTAGCATTATTCCCTTCCTGGTTGATGCTATACTAGCATTGAATAATTAAAAGAAAAATTAAAGTAATTATACTCAGTGACAGCTTCAGGATCCTTCACTTCCAATGTGAATGAATCAAAGCAAGATACGCAGGTAGACTAAGTGCTAAACATATCCTTCCCTTAAACTCAACAGTTTACAGGCTTCTTATTGCCATCTTCCTGGAAACAGTATTTATCAGTCTTTAACAGAAAATGCAGTACTGTATGGAACAACACAGCAAAAATAATAGTTGGTCTTCAACTTATAGTTTAGAACAAATGACTTAAATATATACATCACATGGAGCTTTCAGCTGGCCATGAATTTCCAGGAGGTGTGTATATGGTAGAAGATTCAATTTGTGTTTCTCTGTGTATGAAAGTTTCAGCAAAGTCATATATGGTTTTATAATTAGAAGTCAGTAAGAGTATTAACAGTGACTTAATGGCCCTACTATTGAGTTAATGAAGACAAAAAGTTAGTAGAAGATAACACTGAATACATGGCATCAAGGACTATAAACACAAATTGGCAAAAGTAAGATAGTGAATTAAATGCAATTACTCCAATTGTTCAAAAACAGTATTTACATTATTGGAATTTAAAGTAGAAATTTATAAGAAACCTAGTGTCTAGAGATGAGTTGTGAATTGCTTTACTGAAGACTAGCTTTTCACAATCTGATATCTTCCATATGTTCTGGGCTTAGAACTCTGTCTGGAAATCTGGGAATTGTAGTTCCAATAAATCTGAAAGGCTGCTGTGAACTGTGTAATGCCCATTTGCCTGATCAAATAGATGTCAGAATTTCATCTCCTTCTCTTCTTTTGTCTATTGTTTAAATGCATTAGAGTTCAAAATATGGTAAAGCTCAGTGACTTGATAGTACTAGCAATAATATAGGAAGCAGTAGATGAATTGGTCTGGCATCAGATAAAAAAGATGCTAATAGCACTCTAGTTTAAGCAATGTGAACTCAATGCAGTAGAAACAAAAATGCAACCGAATGAATCCCATCTGGATGGCCTTATCATCAAAAGGCTTTATTTCACATTCCATTTGCTATGACCATAATTATAGCACAGTTGTTGCTTTGCAACTCACATCCCTTGAAGCTCTGACACAAGCGATCAGAATGGATGACCAGCATTTTTGCCAAGACAAAAAGCAAAATATGCATACAAAGAAAGCCTCATCATCAGTTTACAATACTTGCAGCCTCATTGATCTTCTCATTTGCAAGCTTTTTAGTTATGTTCATCTGCCAGGCTGTTCATACAAAGCATATGCAATTATTCAGTGTTGTCTTTTGTGAGCCCCTGGAAAAGATGGCTTAGGCCAGCATGGTTTAATTCACATCAGATTATTCATTTCATTCATCTTTTAAAAAGAAAAAAAAAACAATCATGTCACGTTTATTGCCTTAAGAAATATTTCATGTAAATTGAAGCAAGCCAACCATCCTTCAGCCATGGGCTCAGATTATTTTAAATGCTTTCTTATATTAAAAAAAACCCCATTCTTAGGGAAATATGCTCTAGCATATATACTGATGTTATTGTATTATAATGCACTTTGAACACTGGGCACTCCAGGCCTTCTGTCAATTTCCTCCATTTGAATCACACAATGGTGTTTGAATTAATTCAGAAAATTTTAAAAGCCATTAGTTGTAAAATTAATTTTATACTCCCATACTTATAAGTAAAGTTTGGATGCTATCAATCATTTATTCTATTACTCTATGTTAGGGGTTTGCAACCTTAAACCATGTTATGCCACTTCTGCGCGCGCTGCATTGGCTTCCGGTGGCCCTCCGGGTGCACTTCAAGGTCTTGGTTACTATCTTTAAAGCGCTCCATGGCTCGGGACCGGGATACTTGCGAGACTGCCTCCTGCCATCATCGGCCTCCCACTGACCGGTACGCTCCCATAGAGTCGGTCTCCTCGGGGTGCCGCCGGCTGGATGGCTGGCGACCCCGAGGGCGCGGGCCTTCTCATTGGGAGCACCCCCTCTCTGGAATGAATTACCCCCAGAGGTAAGGGCCGCCCCTGATCTCATGGCCTTCCGTCGGTTACTTAAAACTCACCTATTTTGGCAAGCCGGACTGGCCTAGGGGTCTTTTAAATTTTAACCTGGTTTTTAATTTCTTTTAACTCTTGTTTATATTTTTAATTAGAGCCACACTATATTCAATTTTTTAAATTTTAATATTGTCATGTTGTATGCTGTATATGTGTTTTGTATATGTATTTTATTGGCTGTTCACCGCCCCGAGTCCCTTTGCGGAGAGGGGGCGGTATATAAGTCTAATAAATAAATAAACAAATAAATAAATAAATAAATAAATAAACACTGAAAGAGCCATTTGGACCCATTTCCCAGAGAAAAGAAAACACAGGGAGCCACAAAATCTGAGTGGGCATGGCCAACTTGAAAGCACTCCCTCCCACCCAGTCACATGACCCCCCCTCCCCCCCAGTCACATGACCCCCCCTCCCCCCCAGCCACACATACCCAGCCAGTCATTAGGGCAGAGAACTGATTGTTAAAAAACACCCAGAAGCACAAAACCCTTTTGACCCTCTCTCTTTCTCCTCCCTCTTCCCCTCTTTCTTCTCCTCTCTCTCCCTATCTCTGTCTCTTTCTGTAACTCTCTTTCTGTGTGTATCTCTCTCTCCCTCTCTATCTTCCCTTCTCTCTGCATATCTCTCTCTGTGTCTCTCTTCCCCTCTCTCTGTATCTCTGTCTGTGTATGTCTCTCCCCTTCTCCCTATCTCCCGCTCTGTCCGTGTGTGTCTCTTTCTGTGTCTCTCACCTTCTACCTATCTTCCCTGCTCTCTGTATCTCACTCTCGCTTTCTCCCCTCTCTGTATCTCTCTCTGTGTGTGTCTCCATGTCTCTCCCTGTCTCCCTCTCTCTGTATGTCTCTGTCTCTGTCCCTCTCCCCCTCTCTGTGTCTCTGTTTCTTTCTCTCTCCCCTTCCATCTCCCCCTCTGTATCTCTCTGTGTCTCTGTGTCTCTCTCTCTCTATCTCTCTCAGAAGCAGAGGCTGGGCCAACCCAGCGAGCTCTCCTTGGGGCTCTTTGGTACTCCTTTTCTTTCTTCTTGGCAACTTTTTGGAAATCCGGACTGGCTGAGGAACAAGCGTGAGCTGTGGCAGAGGCTCCCTTCAGGTGACCCTCCTCCTCCTCCCTCTCCTTCTCTTCTCATGGCCCCCTTGCTGGTTGTGGTTGCAAGAGGAGAAGGAGAGGTAGGAGGAGGAGGGTGCCCGAAAGGAAGCCCCTGCCATCGTTTGCGCTCGTTCCTCAGCCAGCCTGGATTTCCAAAAAGTTGCTTGAGATGATGATGCTTGATAATGCAACAACTGATGAAATAACTTGATGATGTTTGATAATGATGATGACAATGATGATGGTGGTGATGGTGACGACGACAGTGATGATTTTTTGTGCAAAATTTTAAGGGATTTTTGGAGTCATTTGAAATGCCTCTATGAAATAATGTGGAGTTTGGCTTTAGAAAGCAGAGCAATCTATTATGCTGCTTTGCTTGGTATCAGAAGCTCCAGCACAGTTCTTAATTGAAAATGAAGCAGCATACTTCCATGTGGCAAAGAACCTTGTCAAAGAAAATTGCTATTATTCTACACTTTCTTAATTATTGTGCCATACTTTCATTTAAATTTCAATTCTCCTTGGGCATTCATCTGAGCATGTAAAGGGACTGAATGGGTTAGGGAATGGGATTACATTTCTAGCCTGAGGTCTAAAGATGAATTTTATTAATGCTGGTTTGAATTTAAATACAGCTATCTGCAAGATTTAGAGTTCTAATCAAATAAATTTGCAGGTCATACAAATAACTGTGTTGCCACCAAGGGGTAGGAGAGTGCACGGTTGTTATTTTACTATTTATTATCTTTATTTCTTTTATATTGTGTTTTTATTTCCTGTAAACCACCTTATGTCATCGTGAGTGAGTAGGCGGAAATATAATTTTTGCAAATAATAATAAGTATAGCCACAATCATCCAGATATGGGAACAGTTTACCTTTTTCCCTCTAGATGGATTTATGGAGATGAAAGAAAATGGGGGAATGGACTAAAAGTTTAGTCTCATTTTCGAAGTATCTGAAAAAGGCTATAAACTATGGAATAGAAAGCTACCATAAGAAAAATAATGTTAAAATTGCTAAATCAACTAAGTATTCAGAAAGTATTCAGAACTCCTTCACTACTGTCAATTGTGTTATTCTGCATCCTGATTCTATTGTTGAAATTCATTTTTATCTAATTAATCTACACTCAGTATCCCATAATCACAAAGTGAAAACTTAATGTAAAAACTGAAATATCACATTGGTATTCAGATCCTTCACTCTGGTGGCATTTTGGTGTGGCTTGGTGGGTGTGGCTTGATGGGCGTGGCAGGGGAAGGATACTGTAAAATCTCCATTCCCACCCCACTCCAGGGGAAGGATACTGTAAAATCTTGATTCCCTCCCCACTTCTGGGGGAAGATTACTGCAATTTCCCATTCCCACCCCACTAACCTGCTTTCCAATTCAGTTCTCATGTGCAGGGCAACAAAAGAAGACCCGCCAATCACCTGGGACTCAGGAGGCAGAGAATAGATGGGGGCAGGGCCAGTCAGAAGTGGTATTTGCCAGTTTTCCTAAGTACTCAAAATTTCTGTTACTGGTTCTCCAGAACTGGTCAGAACCTGCTGAATACCACCTCTGGGTTCTTAGTCACATCTCTTATTAAAGCCCTTTTCCCCCTATTGTTCAGTTTGACCAGCTGATCAGCTCTCGAAAGAATCCTGATTGTGCCAAATGGTTCTTCCATTTGAGAATTACGGAAGCCACTGTGCTCTTAGAAACCTTCAGTGCAGCAAAAATTTTATTGTAGCCTTGCCCAGATCTGTGCCTCACAATAATTCTGTCTCTGGCCTCTGCAGGCAGTTTGACCTCATGGTTTTTGCACTGCTTTTGTTCTGCTACAGTATGCATTGTCAGCTGTGAGGCCTTCTATAGAGAGTTGTGTGCCATTCCAAATCATGTCCAATCAAGGTTGACCCCAATCAAGGTATAGAAACATGTCGTCTGAACTAAATTTCAAGTATTGTTGCAAAAAGTCTGAATACTTATGCCAATGTGATATTTTTTTATTTTTAATAAATTTACAGACACTTCTAAAATTCTGTTTTTACTTTGTCATTATGGGGTATTGAGTATAGATTAATGAGAAAAAAATGAATTTCAACAACTGAAGAATCAGGCTGCAGCATAACAAAATTGACAAAAATGAAGGAGGTCTGAATACTTTCTGAATGCACTGTAAATCTCTGCATAAAAGTAGCATGTTTACTCAAGTTCTAATTTTTATATGCATAATCCTGTTTATATTCTAGAAATATCTGGATATTTTTGTCCATATCTATTTTGCTCAGAGGCCTTCTCAGACACTTAATTCACTTCAGGAGGACTCCAACTAAGTAAATACTTATTTATTTATTTATTAAATTTCTATACCGCCCCCTCTCCCAAAAAAGGGACTCGGGGCGGTGTACAGCCAACTAAAAACAAAAACAATATATACAATTAAAACCCATTAAAAACAATTACATTAGAGGCCGAATATATAATTTGAGAATATAAAACTAATAAAAAATTTAAAATTTAAAAATTTAAAATACCAAATTTTAAAAACCCCAAAAATCGTTACTGTGCCAGGCCGGCCTGTTGAAAAAACAGGGTCTTTACTGCGCGCTGGAAGGTCTGAACGTCGGTAATGGCCCGTATCTCTGGGGGCAAATCGTTCCAAAGGCAGGGAGCCCCCACAGAGAAGGCCCGCACCCTCAGGGCCGCCAACTGGCAACGACCAGGCGGCGGAACCCCAAGGAGGCCAACCCTGTGGGAGCGCACTGGGCGGCGGGAGGCTGTTGATGGCAGCAGGCAGTCCCATAAGTACCCAGGTCCCGAGCCAGGGAGTGCTTTAAAAACAATCAATACCACCTTGAATCGGATCCGGAAGGCCACAGGAAGCCAATGCAGCACGCGCAGGAGCGGTGTTACATGGGAGCTCCGAGGGGCTCCCAAGATCACCCGCGCAGCTGCATTCTGGACCAACTGCAGCCTCCGGACACTTTTCAAGGGGAGCCCCATGTAGAGAGCATTGCAATAGTCCAAGCGGGAGATGACGAGGGCAGAAGTGACTGTGCAAAGTGCATCCAGATCCAGAAAGGGCCGCAACTGGTAAATCAGACGAATCTGACAAAAGGCCCCCCTGGCGACGGCCATAATGTGATCTTCTAAAGACAGCCGTACATCCAGGAGGACACCCAGATTGCGAGCCCTTTCCATGGGGGCCAAAATTTCTCCCCCCACGGCCAGCGACGGAGTAAGCTGGCTGTATCTGGGCGCAGGAAACCACAGCCACTCGGTTTTGGTCAGGTTGAGACGAAGCCTGTTAAGACCCATCCAACTCCGCATGGCCTCCAGGCATCGGGTCATCACTTCGAGGGCTTTGTTGGGGTGGCCTGGGGTAGAGATGTACAGCTGAGTGTCATCAGCGTACTGATGGAACTCCACCCCGAAACCACGGATGATCTCACCCAGCGGCTTCACATAAATGTTGAACAGCAGGGGCAAGAGCACAGACCCCTGAGGCACCCCACATAATAGGGGCCTCGGGGTCGACCTCTGCCCCCCTGTCAACACAAATTACGAGCAGTCAGAGAGAAAGGAGGAGAACCACCGTAAAATGGTGCCTCCCACTCCCAACCCCCCCCAAACACCGCAATAGGATACTGTGGTCGACAGTATCAAAAGCCGCTGAGAGATCTAACAGGACCAATACAGAGGAACAACCCCTGTCTCGGGCCTTCCAGAGATCATCCACCAATGCGACCAACGCCGTCTCCGTGCTGTGCCCGGGCCTGAAACCCGATTGGAGGGGGTCTAGATATACCGCTTCATCCAGGTACCGAGGGAGCTGACATGCCACCACACTCTCAACAACCTTGGCCACAAAGCGAAGGTTGGAGACCGGATGATAATTCGACAATAATGCTGGATTCAGGGACGGTTTCTTGAGGAGGGGCCGCACCACCGCCTCTTTCAAGGTGGCGGATAAAAGCCCCTCTCTCAATATAGTTGCATTAGTCCACTTTCTAACATTTGGGGGTCTTTGTGACACATCTATCATCACATGGGGGAGTACAATGAAGCAAAGATATATCATTGTGAAGACTGGACTACATTAGAAGGCACCAAGAAATAGAAGATGCAATAGAATTGCTCAATTCTTTCCACATATATGCCTGAAGAAGCACCCCTTATAGGGTTTTAATCCATTTTACTTGATCTCTGTGTAACCAAGCAATTCTACATCTGCCTGTGGCTTTCAGATACCAACCCTGCTGCAACATATAATGTGCCAGATTCTGTGCAACAGCAATAGCAAGCAGCCGCAGAAGAAGCGGCCGCAGAAGAAGGCGAGGCAGGTGTTGAGATGTGCAAGGCCTGGTAAGTAGGGTAGGTCCAGCACCCCCATCTCCACCCTAGCTTATTTTTTACCTGTGTGCCTTGCCCCACCTCCCTGCACCCCAGGGTGGATGGGGTCTTAATTAGAGCTAATTTTGTGGGTGGGGCTTAATTTGATTGCATGGGCTCAAAAACATAATAGGACTTTTTTTCAAAGTGGCTTGGCTTTTTGGAGAAACATGGTACATACACACACACACACATAATATTTTATCTTTAAAAATTATTATTACATTGTTAAATAAAATTATTATGTTTTATGCTTTTTAATTGTCTATGTTCCACCCTCCTTATGGTGTTCTATGATTATAATAAAGATTTGATTTCATATTGTTTGATTTGATTATTGTAATCATCTCTATATTAATCTCATTTCTAAAACTGAGCATCTTGCTGCCAGAAACACATTCACAAACTTTAGGTTCCAATTAGAAATAATCCTGAAAGAATTCAAGTCTGATTGTTTTCAAGAGAAAAGTAAACCAAAGATTATTAAGAGAAAAGAGATCTACATCTTCAAAAGTTGGTCTCCAGCTGACTCGCAAGACTTTTTTTGTGTATGAAGACAAAATTTGCAACTCTTCAGCATACAGAATCATTTGTGCTTTGCATGCATTTTTTTGTGCATAATTTTCCATTAGGAAAACTCTTACACCGGAAGTGAAAGCAGCTCTTTCCTTTCAAAGCCTGAGGGTTGAGATGGAGGAGGTGATTGTACGTTAATCATTGTGAAGTTTCATGATCTCTAATCTTGGAAGCTGTTACAGGCTCTTTGGCTCATAGCGACAGAAAATCCTATGAAGAAATACTGGAGCAAAAGCAGAAAATTGCTAATCAATAAGAAAGTGATTACATTCCGAGTTATAGGCATAACACAGAAATTAAGCTTAAGAGAGAACATTTCTATGAATAAAACAAATTTACTCATCTGCCATAACTTAGCTGCCTCTCAAGCGAGTTATTAGCTCTACCACAGTGTGCATTATCACGTATCAGGTCTGAAGGAAATCAGTCCAGTGGTTTTAAATTTATGAGCACTGAGATAGCCAATTTCATGGCTGTGTAGTAAATGAGTTTTCCTTTGTTGTTTATGTATTCTGTTTGCTGCATAATTTTCTCCATGCCCCCAAAAGCAATAAGAATAAGATAATCTCTGCCCACCCCACCCCAAGTTTATACATCTAGAACAGTATCATAAGAATATTTATCCTATGATAGTTTATTCTGATATTTTAGTAACAAAGGTTGGCTTTAGGATTCACAGGCAACCAAAAAAAGATTTTTCATCTATTCAATTTTAAAAAGCAATTAAAAGATTACATATGTAATTTCAAAGCAGAGACTGAAATTCTGACTGACTTTCAAGGTATTAAGTCTGTTTTAACTGGATTCTAATGTTTTTGTGTTTTCCAACTATAAAATTAGAATACCAAAGGTTTTGCCTCATAAGTGGTATAGAAATGAATAATTCAGTGAATGTAAAGCACCTTGCATTAAATCAAAAGGTCTAAAACTCTGATTATAATTTTTTAGCTAAAATGTGCTTGTAATTTTGATGATGAAAATTTTTGTATTTACTTTGTCCTTCTGGTTTAATTCTTTTTTTTGTGTGTGTAAAAAGTTTTTTTTTAAAAAAAACATCTCTTTTAGTGAACAGCATGGTTCCAGGTTTTCACATTTCCATACAAACATGACCTTGGTTACATATTCATCGTTGACATTTGGTTACATTTCATATTTTATAAATTTTCTCAGATATTCTTATATTCTTCAAATTTATTTTATATATTTTCTATTCCTTTCTTAACTTATTTCTTTTTATTTTAAATAGTTATCATATCTTCATATTCATTAGTAACTTACATTTTAATCTGTCACATTTGCAATTTCATCACATGTTATTTCATTATTCTAAAAGTTCCATCTTAATTCTTATAATTCAAAAAGTTTTCCCTTTAATTACTAATTTGAGTGTACCATCCCTTCTTCTAGTTTAATTCCAATGTGGCTAAATACATCCAGTCAGTCCCTTATTCATATTGTCTGAGAGAAAAACTGTCTCTCTTGGAAAGAATGTTTATACATGGGCATGTGTTAGTTAGTTTATCATTCCTTCTGTCTTTCTTTCTTTCTGCTATAAAGTAAAGGTAAAGGTTCCGTTTGCACATTCATGCTAGTCATTTCTGGCTCTAGGGGGCAGTGGTCATCTCCGTTACAAAGCCGAAGAGCCAGCGCTGTCCAAAGATGTTTCCATGGTCATGTGGGCAGCATGATTGATTAAATGCTGAAGGTACACAGAATGCTGTTAGCTTCCCACCAAAGTGGTCCCTATTTTTCTACTTGCATTTTTACATGCTTCCGAACTGTTAGGTTGACAGAAGCAGGGACAAGCAATGGGAGTTCACTCCATTACGCAGTGCTGGGGATTCGAACCACTGAACTGCCAACCTTTCTGATTGACAAGCTCAGTGTCTTAGCCACTGAGCCATTGCACCCCTTCTTCTTTCTACTGTACATTGTACAAATATGCAAAATGGATTTGGACCTGTTGACTTTAGTATATTAGAAATAAACATTTTTGTGATTTATTGTGGAAAAAAACCATTCAAAAAGAACAATGTAAGAGGTTAACTGTAAACTTCATTAAATAGGTATAGTATGCAAATAAGAGGAAACTTAAGCTATGTTCTCTGTTTTAAGCAAAAAAAAATGCACTGTTGTGCATAAGATTAAAAAAAAGATATATCACAAATCCACTTCCATTAGAATACCTATTGTGCTTCCTATTAAGTCTTTTAAAATATGTACACAAAGACCTAAATATTGTTCATGGCTTTCCTTTTGAGTTACAGAAACAAAAGCAAAGATAAAAATATTTTTAGAAGATTCTAAAACAATAGCAAAGACTTACCAAGATTTTGATTAAGAAATTTATAAACAGATACAGACACTATAAAAAATTGAAAGACCAAGATTCTAGTGAAAGTGCTTTTGATGCTATTTGGAATTTATTAAATAAATAGGCCAGACCTTGTGGGAATATTAACTGTTTCACATTAAAAGAAAAAGAAAAAAACGGTGAATTTACACAAAAAGAAAAAAAAAGAAATGTAACATGAGGTTCACCAAGAAATTAAAGCTACAAAAAGATAGACTGAACTAAAACCTTGAGAATATAGAAAACATTCATATACCATAGGGGTGAACTCGATTTCATTGAGGGTCCCATCAGGGCTGTGTTTGACCTTGGGGGCCGGGTGTATGTGGCCAGGATGGGTGTGGCCAGCTTGACAACACTCATGTCAGGGGCGCCTGTGGCGGCCCAAGTGCTCTGCCAGCAAAAACGGAGCTTGAGAGGCTGTGACAGCCTCCTGCAACCTTCTGCCAGCAAAAATGGAGCTTCATTTTTCACTGGCAGAGGGTTTTAGCAGGCCATTGCAGTCTCCCAAGCTCTATTTTCACTGGCAAAGGCACTGTGGGCCAGTCCTTCGCTGTTTCCAGGGTGGCCCCACGGGCCAGATTTGAGCACCCTGAGAGCCGGATCTGTCCCACAAGACTTGAGTTTGACACATACCACATCTCAGCATGGATGGGCATTCAGAGCAAGCCATCCAAACATGATTTTAGAGTATGGATAGGAATATAGAGAATTAAATGTTCCTTCAAGATACCATTGTCTGAAGTCATACAGACATATGGCTCATTTTTTTCCTTACTGAGCAATGTATTAATTACTCTCCCAATGCCATATTTACATAATTGGGCCACCTTCATCAATACAAATAATATTATTGCAAAACTGGCTCATGCAAATAAAGTGGTCCTTGCTCCACTCCCAAAGTGGGGTTCCCAGTGACCCTTTCAAAGTTGATTCCACAAGGGCTGCCTACCACCAGCTCCAGACCTCAGAGAACTTCTCTTATCTCTTCAAAAGACCAGGGATAAAGAATATCCAAGGGTGGGGCCCTTCTTACCCAGGCTATGAGGCAATGTATACTACTGAAAATAGTAGAACTAAACAGGTGTTGCTGCTAATAAATTTCTCTACAGCTGATTGGAAACTTTGAAAGAATCATTTGAAGTTTCTAAGCCTATAACCCATTTTTTATCAGGAATTGAATGGAATTGATAAATTTGGCACTAGTCATTTATGTGCTTTTTGGAATAATGAGCTTGAATGTCATGTTCGGGAAAGCCAAGAGAGCTAGTGTGATATGGCAATTTAAAAATTAAACTGGTATCAGGGAGACACAGTTTCTAGTCTAGCCTCAACCATAGAAGTTCACTTATGACTTTGGGCCAGTCAGTCTCTTTCCATTTAACTTTCCTCAAAGAGTTGCTGTTGTAACAAAATATGAGAGAAAAGGGCATTATGAATGTTCCCTTTGCTCCTGCATGAAAGCCTGAATATACATCTAACAAAAAGATAAAAAGCCAGTGGCAGGATGCTTAAATAATTTGCAATTTATTTCCTCTGATCTTTAAATGAGTTTCCTACAATAAACTAAATGCTTAATCAAAGAATATTTCATAAAGATTGGTTGCAGTTGCCTTGCTGTTGAAGATGCTATTCAGGAACTGAATATTAACTCAAACAGTTTGGACTTGTCTTATTATTGCCACATTTTGGATTGAAGCAAAAACCATTAATAAGACTCTGAATTAATTCTGATTATTAAAGATGCACATGTTCCCTTGGCTGTATCACTAATATCTCAAATACATCAAGAATTGTGAAGGCTTTGGGTCTTCCTAAAATAATTTATATGCCACACTTTATTTTCTGATTGTGTGTTGATTGTTGATATGTGTTGATTATTATTAGTTCACATAGATTCACTTATATCTTATTTGCTTACATATACACCCATGGACAAATACTACTTAGTGCAGTTAGGCAGGTTGGTATATTCTACATTCTGACAGATTCAGAAGATTGTTATTAGTTATTATCATTTCACTTAATAGTAATTTCACTGTAAGCACTCATTGGATGAAATTACCTATATTTCTTGGACATAATTATTTGGGTGCTTTGCTACAATTCACCAGATACCTACAATTTAATCCATACTTATTTAACACATACAAATACTACTGATTTAATGTATCCACATGGCCAACTAATTGGGTAAATCAAATCTACTGTGTGGATATATTAAGAATCTGGTCTTGTTCAAAATTTAGGAAATGAAAGAAATAAAGATCATGAATTACAGTTTAATAATACAGTTTAAATAAGAATTACAGTTTAGAAAGATTATTCTTTCAGAACTGGATGTGCCGGAATCAAGCATAATAAAGGTCATCTATGCATGGTGACTATGAAAACAAGCTATATGGTAGAGGACTAGGAAAAAGGAGAAGCAAAATGGTATAAAATCAATAGCTTGTTTCAACCTAAGTTTAAGTTATTTACATAGATTTTCAAGTTTAAGTTATTTACATAGATTTTCAAGAGTTCATAAACACCTTTATTTGCTGTTTTCAATTTGATTTTGTTTAGGCCAGAGGTTGCAAATGTGTTTTTGTTCAGTAACTGCTGATACTGCTACTTCCACACAAGAAATGAGCTGCCTTCTCATGAGTGCCTCATAAAACAGGGATTAAGAGCACTTTCTTAAATGCAGTTTTCGTAATAGCCCAATCCAATCCCTTTCAATCAAGCAAACTTCAGTGAAACTGGACAGGCTAAACTGCCATTCTGTAACCCACAGGACAAGTAGCATCACTTGTGCAGATAAGACCTGTCAGCAGATAAGGAAGATTCATACTGCTTGTTAATTGCCCCTGGCAACATTCCATGTCCAAACTGCCTCAGCCTGGCCAGAGTCATTCTCCTTCACCTGTCTTTTCAAAATTGATTCTTATTCATTTTAATGACTTAGGGAAAGCAGAGTGTATGAAGAAAGGAAACATTTAAGAAATTCACAGGTAGATCACGTGTCACTTCTTGGTCGATTCATACAAGTAAGTAAACTGGTGAGAGTCCTTGCTGCCATTAGTAGCCTAAGCACGCTGTCTTTTTGGTGGGGTATGTGTAAAGGGGGAATAATTTCTGGGAATTCTTTTACTCCATTTATAAAGGGAGACCTATAGTTTACCATCTACTGGATTTTGGAAAAGAGTTGTCCGGGTTAGGGTGAGCTATTCACAGGCCACTCTTCTGTTTATAGTTCACCATAACCTTGATAACTAGCTCTTTTCCAAATTCCATGGTGAACTATATCTCCTCTCTCATAAGTGGCATCAGAGAACTTCCATAATATATTGTCGTGCATCCATGAACCATAAATTCATGTTAAAAAAATCACAGTGTTTGTAAAATATATGCATTTGGACCACCCATCTCATGATCATGAATTTTCTCCTTTGCTTCAAGGACAAAGAATGCCGTGTTTGTTCAAAACCATGTGCTATGCATAGGGCATTTTTGATATCAAAGAGAATGTTGTGCAAAATCCTGGACAGAAAAGTTATATCTTCCTATTTAAAATTTCATGACTGTTTCATGATTGCAAGTCCAAGAACACATACCTGTTGCTGCAAAGAATTAGGAATAAATACATCATCTATTTCATTTTTGTCTTGAATGTCATGCACTTTTAATGTTTGGGGACTTTTTATCTTCATGCAAATAAATATGTTGGTGTGTCCAATTAATTATGAGGAGTGGATTGGAGGCAAAAATTAAAAATCACTGCTCATAGGTATAAAATTAATATAAAGAACCAGTGATCCAGAGTTCACTATAATAACTGGATAAGTAACCCTTTGCCATTGGCTGATGGAAGGCATTACATTTTTCCATCTCCAAACTACTATAAATCAAAACTATATCCAGTTTGCCACTACACAATGATCACCATGTGGAGTGTATCACAGTGATAGTAACATATATTTTATATATAGACATTATTTCCCTTCATATCTTAAGGAACTCAGCCAAGTTTCAATTTTTTAAAAATGATTTTTCATTGGATATTTTGGTTCATTCCCAAAGTCCATATTTTGCAGAGAGAGTATCACTGGTTTGAAAGAGAGGTCAAAGAGGCTATTTATGTCAAAATTGAACAACCCTCTTTCAACAGAGGGGGAGAGATATGACATCATCTATCTCCAATCTACAACACAGTCCTTTAAATCAGGGGTCTCCAACCTTGGCCACTTTAAGAGTTGTGGACTTCAACTCCCAGAATTCCTCAGCCAGTGCTGGCTGAGGAATTCTGGGAGTTGAAGTCCACAAGTCTTAAAGTGGCCAAAGTTGGAGACCCCTGCTTTAAACAGTTCCAAGAAGGCTCCATACCAATTTGCACCACTCACGAGACCCCGATGACACAGATAAACCTCCGAGTGATTTAAGGATGCACTAAAAGAATGCAAATGACCAGCTGTCTGCAAAGAGTATAAATCCTTCCTTTCCCCACCATCCAATAAGAGTGAAGAAGCTTCCTGGATAAGAAGTGAAATATCTTCAAAGAAAAACCAGAAAGTCCAGTTGCCTCTTGGAAAAAGCATTTTTGGTACAACCATGACCTGGATGACTGAGAATCTTTATAGAAAGAATCTTTCTATCCTTACAAACTGTTCTTATTCCCATTACATCATACATCATGCTCAAATTTTGATATGTACAAGAATTTTTTAAAATTACTTACCTCCTACTTTCAAAAGCCCATAAAGCCATGAGGAGGAATGCTTTTCTTGCTTCATGAGCCATTCTTTCTTCTTTCATACATTTTGTTTTGCTATTAAATTTTAATTCATTTTCTCCATTTAACCAAACCACCATATACAATCATTCACATATGCATTAAATCCTCATTCAGCTCCCGTTCATTGTTTATCCAATCTTTTCTTATTTTATACATGCACACTTTTTAATCTACTCATTCCCACTATATATTCTGCTTACTTTTATGCTTCTCAAGACATATCTAATTCCAACCTCCATATTGGTATCCTCCTATTCACAACTATTTATCTTTATTGTATTTCTTGCAACAGACCATATAATGCCCACTCTCCTTCTACCAGCATATCTTACCATTTTTTCACATACTTTTACATTTATAACAAGCAGTCTACCAAGGTACACTAGCACACTTTCTTAAATCCCTGCATTGGATATAAAGGGACTGCGATGGCCTAGCCCTAGCCCTAGACTAAGCATCAGCCTGGCCTTATTGCTAATCCATTTGAAGAAAACAAGCAGTTTAAATCTCAGAATTGCTCTGAGATTTATAAATACATAACATTTTTCTTCCTTCATTCACTTTTTACTGCTTATTCTATTTTCCAACTCCCAATCTTCCATATGCTTTAGTCATAACCAGATGGGCTTAGAGATATTGATTTTTTTCTATCCATCATTTGTAATACCTTTAGTAAAACAGATAAGGTATAGATTACTTTACCAGCCTTGATCATTCCCATACCACATGCACATTTGTTGTTAATGATACTGGGTCAGTCTGGCACAAGCACAATAAGGTCAATTTGGCCCCAAATAACTTAGAATAGAATAGCTTTGCACACTAACATATAGTTTGTTTGCTTCCCACAAAGTAGGATACATATGTTATTGCCATATACTTTAAGGATGCCCAAATGTAAAAGAAAATAGGAATGAAATGGAAAGAAATCTTAAATGAGTATTTGTCGTTCCTGAATGCTTATGACCTAAAAAGAAAAACACAGCACATTTTCTGATACTATAAGCAAGAAATATACAGTATACAAATCATATACTGCAGGGACCAGAAGTCTTGTTAGAGAGGAAAGAAAAAAACACTATAATTGTGTGTGCATTTATGCATACGCACATGCATAGTTATTTTGCACTCCACATAAAACTGCATCTTTGCACAAAAAGCTATTCCAGGAATGACAGTAAAGACTAGATGAATGAATAGATGAATGGATAACTCAGCTACATACTTAATAGCAAGAGATTGTGCTTTTCATTAAACTAATGTTATGATGGACAGAATTCTGATTGGATCAAATTCTAAAGAAATACTTGAGAAACTGTTGTAGGAAGTCGATTTGCTTTCAGACATTGGCATAAAGATAGCAAGAGCTCATGAAAAAGCAAGAGCATAAATGCAAATTGGATATAACAAAGGAATGCATGACATTTGATTTGATTTGGCTCTGTTTAATAGTGAGCCTTAGGCTATTGCCTGAGATCCAGTATGTGACCAGCAATCCTGGCCATTGATATAATGTTCTCACAAGCTACAACAAGAAGATAACTATTCTTTTCTTTTGCACATTTTCCCTACAACTTCGATCAGGTGATTCCAGGAATTATATAAATGTCTAATCCAGATACCTGATATCTTTAAGCCTTTGTTTCAAAATTCAAGTAATCTGGACTCTGTTCTCCCTTCCTAGTTTTGCATTCCACCACATTCATCAGTTACTAATCAGTCTTAATTGGGCCTTCCCTATACCCAAGAGTTTAAGACTCTCCCGCTCCTCTAAGCTATTTCACTCACTCATTCATTTTTATTCATATATGCATCTTCTTCAGAGTTTTCTTTTTTTTAACTTCTACAAAACTTGGCATCGCCACAAGCTGATTGATTCTTCCCTCTTATTTATTACAAGTGACATTTTGGCTATATCAAGAGTCACATTCAGTAAGAATGAATTTGCTATAAATATATAGGCTGTCCTGAATTCTGCATGAATAATTATATTGCTGGATGAGACTCAAGAGCTGCCAACTGCCATATCTATGGTCATCTGTGTTACTGACATTCAACAGCCACTTGTATCTTGTTTATTGGCATCATATTAACCACTGGATGAAACAAACAACCTGAACAACTTCTTCATGTCCTTTCTTCCATCTTCCCTAATTACTGTGCCAATGACACATTATAATGGGCCTCCATCTGGAGAAGGAAGGGTGCCTCAGTATGAAACTAGTTTGTATCCATTATAAACCAGTACTGCGTGGCTGAAGTATATCCACTAAGATTATCAAACCAGTGACCTTGATGCAAAATATATCATATCACATTTTCCTACGAAAGTAATAAACACAGTAAGCAGTAAACAAAACAATCAGAATGTGTCTTGGAAATAAATGAAGAAAGTGGATGATAGATGGTGAGCAATTAAATGTACATTATGGGATTGGATGCATGCAACCAAGGACATTATTTTTCTTTCCAAATTATGTTTCTCAAACTAGTAGCAATAAAGATCAACACCAGACTATTGCACATTAATTTTGCAACTATTATTCTCCTTAACACAAATCTATAAGATTACAGCATTAAATGCTAAGTATATTTTGGGTACAAATCCAATGAGAACTGCAGAAAAACATATCTGTACCAGAGGATGATATGTTTATAAAAGGTTAGATAGTATACAGGAACACATTTCTTCATAATATTAGAACTTGTTATCATCTACTGAATATGGCTAACAATAGATTCAGGATTAACAAAAGAAATAACTTACTTATGCAACAGAAAATTAAATGCATAGAATCCAGAAAGGTAGTTCATCCCACCACCTGCCTTCTGGTACAATGTGCTGTATGTTATTATTATTACTGCAATAGAATTCATGTCTGACCATAATTCTGGAATCCAAATAATTCCAGACAGCATGACCAATGTTCATACCAATAGGGAATAGTGAGATTTGAGATCACAATATGTTTGGACAATTACCTGGTGTGCTAAATTTAATTGCTCTAAATATTTTATAAATGGTTTTTAGTTTAAGAACTGGTGAGGTAATAAATTGGCAACATGATTGGACAGTTTCCATATTTTCATTATTAACCTAAAACAGATGACATCAGACTGGAAAGGGTATGCAGGTATATGTTTATATGTGAGTCGTGTGTGTATAATTAATGTTTATTTATCATTGGTTCAGGTGCACAAACTTGTCCAGTTGTAATTTAAATACACAATTTGATTTGCTTCAAAGATTCAGATTGATAAAAATGCATGTGTATTCACATATGGAAAAATCCGTGGCATCTTCAAATTTTCAAAAGCATCTGGTTTAATAAGAAGATTTCATTCAAATGGATTATTCAATTTAAATTTTTTAATCAAATCTTCAGTTCAATGTTTTGTACAATCCTATTAATTAGTATCTAAACCATCTGGAAAAGTTTGGAAAAAAGTTAAGTTACATACTATAAAGTGTGGTGGTTTTTTTTTTTTACTTTTTTTCAAATGTGGAAAACAATCCACTCAGAAACTTTTACTACTAAGATTGTTCTCAGTCATTGTTTCTCCTGAACTATCACTTAGCATTAGCTAAACTGTCCAATACTTACACTTGAACAAAGAATGAACTAAAAGATCAAATATTTTAAGACTTCTTTCAACTGTCACTACTCGGTTCGAGCAGCTGGAGGACGGCCGCTGTGGCCAGGGCCGGGGTGGCTGGAGGACCATCATCACTATCGGAGCCGGGGTTGGAGAACTGTTGCTGCAGTTGGAGCCGGGGCTAGGAGGACCTGCCCCCGCGGTTGGCACCGTGGCTAGAGCCGAGATGGCTGAAGGATTGCCATCGGAGTTGGGGCTGGAGTACTGCCGCCTCAGCTGGAGCCCGGTCTGGAGGACTACCGCCGTGGTTGAAGTCCTTTTTCTTCTTTCCACCCAGTCGGTTGTATTCCGAATGGTCTCGATCTGGACTCGGGCCCCGGCTGGCTGGTTTCCAGCTTGGTCGGGGTCAGTTACAGAAGAGGACTCAGGCCGGGACGCTATCTTATGCTATGAACGATCTTTGGGCCCTGAGATGTGTCCCCCTGTCTCAGAAATGGCCCTCTGCTCTCTCGAAGGCCCATCTCAAGGACGGATCTTGGGATCCGGAGAGATGGTGGGGTTGTAGGAAGCGTGGGAGGGAGGGGTGTCTTAATAAATTTTTAACTAGGTTTTTAAAGGGGTTAGGAAATTCCGGGCGGGAGTTGGGGGACAACTCGCCAGAGGCTGGGACCAGGTCCGCGGGTTGGGCGTGGCCGGGAGAGTCAGAATCCGGATAGGACTGTATTGAGGATGGGGGGGTCACCGGGGAGGGTGAAATTAAATCTATTGATACGGTGAGCGGGAGAGGCAGATTTGGCGGTTATAGGGGGCCATATTCTGTATTGGGAGCGCGCCCTCGCTGCTTGTCTGCTGTGGCGCGCTCCGACCCCCTTGTCATCTCCCGTTCCCCAGGGGGTCTGAGCAATCGGGCCCTGGGCCTTCGGCTGATGTTATGTAACGCCAGGTCCGTTGTTAATAAAGCCCCTCTCATCCACGATTTGATTTGTGAGGGGGGTCCGGACCTGGTGGGTGTCACCGAGACCTGGCTGGGCCAGGAAGGGGGAGTCCCTCTGGTGGAGATGTGCCCAGCCGGGTTTCGGGTCTTTCATCGGCCGAGGGCCCAGGGGAGGGGAGGGGGGGTTGTGGTGGTTATTAAGGAAGATCTGTGTCCGAGGGAAGCCACTGTGTCTCAGACGACCGGGTGTGAGCTCCTTTTCGTGAAGTTCGGTCCCAAGGTTCAGGTGGGCTTGCTGGTCGCATACCTGGCTCCCTGCTATGCGGCAGTGGCCCTCCTTGAGGTCATAGCTGGCGTGGCAGTTGGGACCCCCAGGCTTATGGTCATGGGGGATTTCAACTTGCCATCTGCCGGCGGTGCCTCGGGGACTGCTCAAGAGTTCATGGCCTCCATGACAGCCATGGGCCTGACCCAGTTAATTCGGGACCCTACTCATTGTGGGAGGTCACACCTTGGATCTGGTTTTTGTCTCTGATCAGTGGCAGAGTGATCTGGGTATAGGGGATATAGTTGTGGAACCCCTGTCATGGACGGATCACTCACTCCTGAAGCTCGACTTCCGTTCCGCACCCCCTGACCGCAGGGAGGCGGGACCATTAAAATGGTACCGCCCCAGGCGCCTGATGGACCCTGATAGGTTCCTGACGGAGCTTGGGCCATTTCCCGAAGCTCACACACACGACTCGGTTGAGGGCTTGGTCGCCACCTGGCATAGGGTGGCTGCTGGGGCCCTTAACCGAGTTGTGCCCTTGCGGCCTCTGACCCGGTGCCGATCCCAGGTGGCTCCCTGGTTTTCTGAGGAGCTAAGGGAGATGAAGCGCCGGAAAAGAAGCCTAGAGAGCAGTTGGAGGGCTAGCCGCTCTGGGTCTGACCGAACACTATTACGATCTTATATCAAGACGTATTTAGTGGCGATAAGGATGGCGAGGGGGTCTTAGCTCTCCACCCTTATTGTGTCCGCAGAAAACCACCTAGCCGCCCTGTTCAGGGTGACTCGTTCCCTCCTGGAGGTGGGAGCGCGGGAGGACCCCTTGCAGGGACGGGCTGAGGAGTTTTCTAGGTTTCTGCAGGACAAAATCGCTCAGATCCGGGATGAACTGGACTCCGACTGGGCATCTCCGGGCGGGGGGGCGGGGGTGGATATCGGTGAGGTCAACTGGGTTGAGTTCGATCCTGTTACTGTGGAGGATGTGGACAGGATACTGGGGGGGCTGAATGCCACCACCTGTTTGCTGGACCCGTGCCCCTCCTGGCTGGTCCTGGCCACTCGGGAGGTGACACGAGGCTGGTTCCAGGGTATTATAAATGCTTCCTTGAGAGAGGGGCTGTTACCCACCGCCTTGAAAGAGGCGGTGGTGCAGCCCCTCCTCAAGAAACCGTCCCTGGACCCAGCATTGTTATCTAATTATCGTCCTGTCTCCAATCTTCGCTTTGTTGCGAAGGTTGTTGAGAGTGTGGTGGCACGTCAGCTCCCGCAGTACCTGGATGAAGTGAGTTATCTCGACCCCCTCCAATTGGGCTTCAGGCCCGGGCACAGCACGGAGACGGCGTTGGTCGCGTTGGTGGATGACCTCTGGAGGGCCTGGGACAGGGGCTGTTCCTCTGTCCTGGTCCTGTTAGATCTCTCAGCGGCTTTTGATACTGTCGACCACAGTATCCTATTGCGGCGGTTGGAGGAGTTGGGGGTGGGGGGCACCGTGTTATGGTGGTTCACGTCCTTCCTCTCCGACCGTTCGCAATTTGTGTTGACGGGGGGGCAGAGATCGGCCCCGAGGCCCCTACTATGTGGGGTCCCTCAGGTGTCGGTGCTCTCGCCCCTGCTGTTCAACATTTATGTAAAGCCGCTGGGTGAGGTCATCCGTGGCTTCGGGGTGGAGTTCCATCAGTACGCTGATGACACTCAGCTGTACATCTCCACCCCGGGCCACCCCAACGAAGCCGTCGAAGTGATGTCCCGGTGCCTGGAGGCCGTGCGGAGTTGGATGGGTCATAACAGGCTTCGTCTCAACCTGACCAAAACCGAGTGGCTGTGGTTTCCTGCGCCCAGATACAGGCAGCTGGTTCCTTCGCTGGCCGTGGGGGGAGAGGTTTTGACCCCCGTGGAAAGGGCGCGCAACTTGGGTGTCCTCCTGGACATACGGCTGTCTTTAGAAGAACACATAGCGGCCGTCGCCAGGGGGGCTTTTTATCAGATTCGTCTGATCTACCAATTGCGGTCCTTTCTGGATCTGGGCGCACTTCGCACAGTCACTTCCGCCCTCGTTATCTCCCGCCTGGATTATTGCAATGCTCTCTACATGGGGCTCCCCTTGAAGAGTCTCCGAAGGTTGCAGTTGGTCCAGAATGCAGCCGCGCGGGTGATCGTGGGTGCCCCTCGGAGCTCCCACGTTACATCGCTTCTCCGCAGGCTGCACTGGCTTCCTGTGGCCTTCCGGATTCGATTCAAGGTGGTACTGATGGTATTTAAAGTGCTCCATGGTTCGGGACCTGGGTACTTACGGGACCGCCTACTGCCATCGTCAACCTCCCGCCGCCCAGTACGCTCCCACAGGGTTGCCCTTCTTAGGGTACCGCCGCCTGGCCGTTGTCGGCTGACGGCCCCGAGAGTTCAGGCTTTCTCTGTGGGAGCTCCCTCCCTATGGAATGATCTCCCCCGGAGATACGTGCCATGACAGATATTCTGACCTTCCGGCGCGCAGTTAAAACTCTATTTTTTAGACAGGCTGGCCTGGCCCAGTAATCAGGTTTCGGTTTTTAAACTTAATTCGGTTTTAATAATAAATTTTTAATTTTTATTCAGATCCCTGATTTTATATTTCTAAATTTAATTTTGATTGGACACAGCCGGACCAATCGCGTTTAATATATTTTTAATTGTATTTATAGTGTATTATTTATGTGTTTTTAGTAGGCTGTACACCGCCCCGAGTCCCTTTTTGGGAGAGGGAGCGGTATAAAAATATGATAAATAAATAAATACTCCATTATCCAGTCTTGCTACAATAACTGGTTACTTGTGGGTACATCATCATGCTCTCTCTCTCTCTCTCTCTTTCTCACACACACACACAAAACACTACATGTATCTTTTTGTGTAGCTTAGAACAGTGGTTGCCAACTGGTGGGCTGTGGACCATTGGTGGTTCATGAGAAAATTTTGGTAATCCGCAGAGAAATGTCTTCCCCAAAGCAATTAATCCAGGCTGCGCAGGAACACAAGACTGCACTGCCCACATGGGCCACCCACCCGCTGGCCCTCACCCTTTGGCCAAGTCAAATCTTACCTTGGGTAGAGCCATGTGAGCTGGAACTGGAAGGTAAGACCAATGGCAGGGAAGGAAAATCCACCCCGGGGTGGCTTGCTAATGTTGGTAGGAAAGTCGGTCCCATATTCCAGAGCTGCAGTAGTCACAAGACTGTCTTTGGTCATCCTGGAGCAGCTCCTCCAGTCCATGACAGGCAGTTGCACCTGGGTGGAGAAACAGGTGCTCTGGAATGACCAAAGGGCCAGTCTTGTGACTACTGTAGCTCTGGAATATGGGACCAACCTTCCCGCCACCAGCAAGCCACTGTCAGTCAAAATTCATATTAGTGGTCCGAAGACTCCTGGTTTTTCCTCTGGGCCTTCTGGGTTTAACTCTTTTAGTCTAATTAGGATATTTTGGAGGGCTTTATTTTATTTGTGTGCTATGCTGATTCCATGTGGTTGTAATCATCTGTTGGTGGTTTCTGAGATGTTTTTTATGTATAATAGTGTTGTCCTTTTTACAGTTTCTGTTGGTTGTACTATATGGGTTGAATGGTCAGGCAAGTTTTCATGAAGTTGCATGGATATCCGTTTTGTTGGAAAATGTTGTATAGATTATCTGTTTCCTTCTTTTGCTGTTCAGGATTGCTGCTGCGTATCTGTGCTTGTCTAAATAGAGTTCTTACATTACTTCTCTTGTGGTTAGGTTATTCATTTAGTTGTGGACCACTTGATTGGTGGGGGTGGTTTTTTGATATACTTGTGTTGCTAATTTGCCATTATGGTTTCTGCAGATCAGGATATCCAGGAAGAGTATTGAGTCATTTTCTTCTTCCCTAATGAATTGGATTTCTTTGATGATTTTTTCCCTAATTCTCCTGGTGATATTGAGAACTTCCCTCATTTTCCTGATGATGCTGGAAACTGAACCTGAAAATTTCTGCATGCAAAGCCTACCACCAATCTATATCATTTCACCTGTGCTTGCTGTACCAAGTAAAATAGGTGTGTTTGCTTTGAACAGATGCTTATTTTTCTGCAAAAAGAATCCTGTGTCTTGGCATTTGACTGAATTCTTATAAAACCTCTTCTGAACTGTGTAGCAAGAATCAAAATTATCTAATGAAGAGATGGTATTCAGCAGGTTCTGACCAGTTCTGGAGAACCAGAAATAGAAATTTTGAATAGTTCAGAGAACTGGCAAACACCACCTCTGACTGGCCCCGCCCCCATCTATCCTCTGCCTCCTGAGTCCCAGCTGATTGCCTGGGTCTTCTTTTGTTGCCCTGCACAGGAGAATACAGCTGGAAAGCAGGTTAGTGGGGTGGGGAAGGAATGAGATTTTGCAGTAACCTTTCCCCAGCAGTGGGGAGGGAATGGAAATTTTGAGTATCCTTCCCCTGCCATGCCCACCAAGACACACCCAACAGAACAGGTAGTTAAAAAAAATTGAATCCCACCACTGATCTAATATCATGAATGAAGAATGAAAATCATTTGGAGTCATACCCTAAAAAAATATGGATGGATACTTTTCCAAAACCATTGCTGAATACTTTCTTTTCCTGTTATTTTCATAACAAAACTCAAGAAAGCAGCTATATATAGTATTTCTTCCTCTCTATTTTCCCCACAACAACAACCATGTGAGTGGGATGAGACAATAATAGGCTGAAAATACCCAGCCAGTTTTCATGCCTGAGGTCTATAACTCACAATCTCTGGTTTCTAGCCTGGTGCCTTCACCATAAAACCAGACTGGCTCTCATATTAATTGTAAAGTATATAGGAGAAGAAGAGAGTATATGAAAAACATAAACCACTGTCTTATCTCAAGTATTCTGGTCTATTCTTCTCTTTTTCACCATGGCCAGCTAACTAACATTGGGTTCTTATGTGAATAGAGACTGACAGCATTTCCATGATGTTCTTCAGAACTTTATAAAATTTTGTACTTATCTTCAATAAGCAATAGCAACCTATTGCTATAGGATGTAGCTGTTCTTCCTATCTTCCAAGATGATTCCCACATACCATTCAAAAAGCAGATGACAACTGTGGCCAAGAAGACCTATAGTTTATGTAGTTGCATTTCTACCTAGATTAAACAGCCTCCAACATGGTACCTTAACCCCACACAGTTGGACTATTGAAATGCCCTTTAATGGGGCTGACCTTGAAAATCATCCAAAAGTTAATGTCTGATCTAATCCTCCCTAAAAGTCTTGGAAAACCTCACTGTTGTTCCAAGCCTTGGTTGCTAAAACCTACAGGCTGTTTGTTTGTTTGCTTGCTTGCTTGTTGCTTGCTTGCTTACTTGCTTGCTTCCTTGTTTGCTTGTTTGTTTGTTGTATGTATAACTTCTCTTCTGGATCATAATGGATTTTTCTTAATTTTTATTCCTATTTCATTTTTAAGTGGAAGCCATCCTGACTCTCTCTGAAATTATATAAAACAAATTGGAATATTGATAGTATATAGTAGATGCAGTTACAAAATGGCTGCCATGGAGGCCATAATATTACAATTATAGAAGATGGCATTTTATTTTATCAAATTTACTGGCTGACCATCTTACCATAGGATAAGATATCAAAGAAATGCAAAAGCCCTTAACAGAAGGGGGGAAAGGAGCATAAACATTCTATATAATTAGATGGGAGAGACAGGAGATTTTAAATGAAATATCAGTCCTGACAAAGAAGTAAAAAACAGGACTAAAAAAAAACCCTACTTTGATGCTGTATTGTAAAAGAGAATATAGACAATATTGATATATCATAATGGGTTGACAAAAGTTATTTATTTAACAGGTGGTAGGTTAAGTTCCCAAGATTCTTTCTACCACACTAATGAGACTATGTGGGTTCCAAAACCATATATATATATATATATATATAAACATTAGGAAGGACACAACCTGATAGGCCCAAAGACAAAAATGCCCACAGACATCATGTTGCTTATTTATATTACGGACCAGTGGTGGGATTCAAAATTTTTTACTACCAGTTCTGTGGGTGTGGCTTGGTAGGCATGGCCTTATACTATACATATATATACATATACATATATACATATACATGTATACAGTCTTATACTGTAAAATCTCCAGTCAGGGGTGGGATTTGCTGGTTCTCTGAACTACTCAAAATTTCTGCTACCAGTTCTCTGGAACTGGTCAGAACCTGCTGAATACCACCTCTGTCGGGACTAACTTTTTCTCCATTTTGAATGGCCTTCACATCTTGCGCCACTAGATTTCTCAACATGGCAAAGAATCTCTAGGAAAATCAATACACATCCAGTTGGAAGAATATATCTGCAGACTGCTTGGGGATGATGTTATTGAAAAGAGGACAATTATTCTAAGATTCTTTGGCAGTTTGCTTCTCCATCTTTCATTTGTGTAAAGAATCAAATTATAGTCAGATTTTCCCATTACACAGTATAAAACGCTTAAAGATGAAAACAGAGAAGTGATTCTGCCAACCTCATTGAGTCTAATGTATTCTATAGTAATTACTGAATTGGATTGGAAGATTTCCTGCTGAGTGTTCATACACACACACACAAACACACACACATACATCACAATTGAAACTACAGCCAGGCTACCTATTTTCTATTCTGAGAGAAAAATGTTATGCTATAATAGAGTTTTAGAAACCAAACCAAACAGCTATCTTCCCAATTGTTCAGTAAGGTCAGATAAGCCTTAATTAGAACAACTTCCAGCCTTTCTTTGTAGTCAATAATATAAATAATAAAGCTCCAGACTTGAATTCCTAGCTTAAAGACTAGATCAGAGGTCTCCAAACTTGGCAACTTTAAGACTTATGGAGTTGAAGTCCAGAAGTCTTAAAGTTGCCAAGTTTGGAGATCTCTGGGCTAGATATTTGGGACATGTGCTAGTCCTAACATTTTGAGGTAGAAAAACAGATGGAAAATACAAATCAATAAGCATTTACCAGAAGGCAGTTTATCATTTGGAATATAATTAGATGAGCATTTCTTTTGTGGATCAGACCAAGGTTCATTTAACCCATCCTTTTATTTATCACAGTAGTGAGGTAGATGCCAGACAACATTTGTTAGTGGAACATGAAAATGCTGTTTTTTGCTATGGTTTGCCTCCAGGATTTGGTACTGAGGCTATGCTGCCTCATTTCATTTAGCTGTCACCCCAGTTGAGTGCTAACAAATGCTCACATTCAACATTTGAAAAGTTATTACTTCCTTTTTCCCTGATTTTGCCAGTATCTCTTTTCTACTGCCAGAGTCTCACCACTCAACATCATTCAATATGCACACGTAAGTGAAGGAAAACCAGTTATTTTTTGTATGCAAGTGCACATGGAATGGAATTTTTGTCAAGACCACCAAATGTGTATTTTATCACTTGCCCTTCCATGCAAATGTCCATATTTAGAATAATTCTTCCAGAGTCCAATGAAATCAGATTGAAGTCTAGTGGGGAAATAAAACCGTGACACTAAAGAACTATGCACAGAAGATCCAGAAACAAGCCAAGATTCCAGGAAATAGTTAAGAGGAATAGTTGCTGATAATGGTTACATGTGTCATATAAAAAGCTGCAGTTGCAGTCAGTTCAAAGAGCAGTGAGAGGCAGGCTTAAATAACACTGTTAGGAAGATTCCCCTGGCCTCCCAGGTATTGTGAATTGCCTGAAACTTCTCATGTCTTGACACAAACTCCGTTCCTTATGTACTTACATCATGATACCTCACACAAACAGATAAGGGATGTAGCTTCTACCATGGAATCACAGTACAGATTTTATCATTCAGACAAAATCTCTATTTGTTGTGGATGCCTATGCCTATATGTCCTCAGTTTCAGAGTCTCAACCCTTCTTATTTTTTTTCAGTATTTCATGGAATCCAAAGGAGGTCAGTAGGAAACATTGAGCATTTCTTTCTTCCTGTAAGTTACATTTTTAATCACGGTACTCCCTTGAGATTTGTTCCTGTTTGCTAGCTGTTGTCTGGACATGTAATTGTTCTACTTCCTCATCCCAGAATTGTCTTAGGTGCATGTAACACAGGAACTATGCATGGAGTGTTACATTCCCCTTGATATTCAAGAATTTGTTATGGCAAGGGAAAAAAGATACACCAATGTTTTCAGAAAGTCACCCATTACTTTAACTCTCCATAACTTATTTATTTTTGAAATCTATTTCTAGATCTTGCAGCAAAAGAGAAGAGACACATAACATGCCTAAATTAGCATAGCCCTATCAGTCATGTTCTGCTTAGCCAATGTGTGCCTCAAGCATTTTTGCTTCCTTAGGTAGCAGCTTTCACTTGAATTTTCCCAATATCCCTATTCTGAGCTAATTCACAAATCTTGTTGAGTGTACTATTCTGTTGTTAAAGGTTTCATGCACCAGGAGCACACTCTGGACGCAGGATATGACATCATATTGTCACAAAATGTTATGCTAGTCCAGTCAAAAGGCTAGGTGTCATATATTTTAGTAAAATAATTGTTCTGAGTCTAAATAGCAAGCAACTGAATAGGCACCTTCATATACATATCCTTGTAGATATATATGACCAGTAAGGATACAATAACAAGGGATGCCTGCCACTCATTGACCATACAGGTCTTTTAAGAAACTAGGAAATGTGCCTTCTCCATTATAGCCCCTACCCTCCAGAACAGGGCTGCCAAACTCGTGGCCCATAGGCCAAATGCATCACACAGTGGCCACATCCACACCTGGTTTAGCAAAGAAGAAACAAGTCCTGATGTGTCACGTGACGTTGCTGTGACACCGCGAGTTTGTCTAAAGATTAAGACAACCCTGACTCTTGGTTTTTCATAAGCCTGTCAAGACCTGATTCTATACCCAGGCCTGGGACCCCAAAATGTATTAAAGGCACCATTTTTGCCTGTATTAATATTCATAGCAATAATTTTAGTCAGAAATGATAATTTTTTTGTTTGTATTGCTTTAATTGTTTTAAATTGTTTTTTATGATATATGCTGCCCAGAGTCGCTTGTTGAGATGCATAGCTATAGAAATCAAATCAAATTAAAGAAATAAATAAGAACAGTGGCAGAATATGTGGGGAACAGCAGGGAGCAGTCAGGGAGGAGGGACATCTGAGGATATCATGCCTACAGGTCTCTTATACCCGATACCATTTCTGATAGTGAGTTTCGTAAGAGAGAGTTGCTTGTAACACATTCCAGTGTGCTATAAAGAATTTCACTAATCAAGCCTGGTTAAATTCTTTCCATTAAATAATAATTAGGAACATTCTTAGTGGTTGCATGCCCACTAGAGTAAGATGCTACTAGGTAAATTATTGCTCACATTTCTGCACTGCCTTTATGACAATAAGGTTTCCGAATAATAACCAAAGCCTTTTGGGCATTTCTGTATTACACACTGTTCTGTGGTTGTAATGATCCAATTGTAATGATCTGATCATATATCCTGGCTGCTCAAAGAAGAACATTTTCATTATTTATTTTTAGTCTCGCTGTTCAGTCATTCAGTACTGTGCCTAATTTGTTGAAACTCATCGAAATTGTGAAATAGATTTTTTTAATTGAATATTTTATAAGGCAGTAGCTATATGTGATTTCCCTTTTCTTAATGTTAATGAATCTAATAACATGGCATTATCAGGATTCCTGCATAATGTACATCTTGTGGGCTTGCTGTTGGGCAAATGTTTGTTAATGAAAATGAAGAGATAGGTGTGAGAAATATATCAAGCTATGATCTAGCTAACGTAGCCTTTAATTGTTGGCCAGTAATTACATATGTCTAATGGAATGGGATGGTTAGGCAGAATAAAATGAGATAGATAAAAGAAACAGACTCCTATTTCTGATACAGCCTGTGGAAAATAATAATTGGGGGAGGATCCTTCCTTTCCTTGTATAACCTTATGCAGCTCTGAGTTAGAACAAATGTGGTACTTATCTTCATATTTTAAAACCATAAATATTAAGATGAAACCATAGCTTCTATGACAAAAGTTATGTAGGTTTTGCTTTTTTGGGCTCTACAAACATAGTTTGCAATTACTGACAAATGTTGCAGATACTAAAACAATCCATAAAAGCTCTGTAAATCTAGCCTACAGTAATAGATGAAGGTTGTGAAACCATCTGGGTCCAGAAGAAAATGCTGTGTGTGTGTGTGTGTGTGTGTGTGTGTGTGTGCGTGCGCACATTATGTATGTCTATGTATATGTACACATACACTCACACACACACACACACACACACACACACAAAGCATTTATCCAGGCACTGTTCTATAATCTTGATCTCCTCTGACTTCAGAAAAAAAAAACTCTTTACAATTTTCACTGTGTGTGGAGAAACTGGGTATAAGAGATAGGGACCCACCACAGCTTACTGAATATAGTTCTTTAATAGATTCTAGTATTAGATGTGCTTATTCTCACTGGCAATGCCTTTGACTATTTCTGGAGTCTTGGAGTGCAAATCCTAAGACTCCATGAGATGACTTTATCAACACAAATCCAGGACTTTTAGATGCGCCCAGAAAACAATACTGAATAAAAAAATATAACAAGAGTAATACATTTTCCCCAAAATATAACAGTATAAAATATTGAAGTAGTTTGTCTGTTCATCACATTTATAGACTACTATAATGGCAAAGGACTCTTGACATTTCACAAGATAAAATATATGATACAAATGCAGACTTAAAAATTCCACAAACCAATTAATAAACAAGGAATAAAATCTAGAACCTAACCAATTATTCCCCATTTTTTGAAGAGCTCTGTTTGAGATGCAGATTACAGATTAACAGAGTTGGAGGGACCTTGTAGGTCATCTAGTCCTAACTCCTGCCCAAGCAGCAGATGCTACACAGTAATGGGTTCCTACCTTGGTAGCTACCGGTTCGGTGGGTAATTGCATGTGCACGCCCCTAGTATACATGCGCACATGCCCCTAATGCACCAATCAGCTGAGAGGATGAAGAAACAAAAAGGTAGGAGTGACCCTACCACCTGCCTATGCGCTTGTCGCTTCTTTTATCCTCTCAGCTGATCAACAGAGGAACCGGTTCACATTAATCGGTAGTGTTTTTTACTACCGCTTTGGCCAAACCAGGTTTAACTGGTAGCATACCACCACTGTTCCTACACCATTTTTGACAAATGGCAGTCCAATCTCTTCTTGAAAGCCTCCAGTGATGAAGTTCTCACAACTTCTGAAGGCAAACTATTCCATTGGTTGATTGTTCTCGCTGTCAGAAAATTTCTCCTTATTTCTAGGTTGAATCTCTCCTTGATCAGTTTCTATCCATTATTCCTTGTCAGGCCTTTAGATGCCTTGGAAAATAGCTTGACCCCTTCTTCTCTGTGGCAGGCCCTCAAATATTGGAAGACTGCTATCATGCCTCTCCTGATCCTTCTCTTCACTAGAGTAGCCAAGCCCAGTTCCTGTAACCATTCTTCATATGTTTTAGTCTCCAATCATCCTGATTGCTCTTCTCTGTACTTTTTTTTTTTTGCTTTTGAAAGGCAGTAAAAGTAGGAGTCAATCAGAGATCCGCTATTTAAAAGAATCAATACTGTTATTGGAAGGCATCTACACACACACACACACACACACACACACACACATGCCTTATCTCCTGTACCTTAAATGGGGAACCACTAGTAGTTTTTTCAGGTAGACTGAATTAGTCAGTTCAGTTCCAATAGGAGAATGTGATGACTCAGAGTGTAACACAAACGTAACAAAATCCAAAACATAAGTAAATGTTCTTTATTGCCTCCAACTTGGCCCCACTGTTCAATAATACTCAGTTGGCGATAAAACGTACTCAAAAATAGTCTTCAAAAGAAAGCAATACAGTCTGAATTTAATGAAAAGATAGAGGTGAAATAAAAAAAACAAACAAACTACAATGACGAAATGTCCACAACGGAACAGGAGAAATATTTACCAAATTCAAGGAGATAACAAAGCTCAATCTCTTGGAAGGACACCAACCAAGATAACTTCAGACCAAAATAAAACACGCTTGCTTCTGGCAACCTGTGTTCTAACCGTCTCTCTTATATACTCGTCTTCCCAGCTGTAACCAATGGGAGGATCATTACCGCTTCCTCTCTCGCAAGCCAAGTTGTTGCCTTCTCCTTTCCTCCCTGTGTGTCTTAGGATGCAGAGGGGATGGACCTGGTTCTTCCTCTGACTGCCCAGCTGGCCTCAGCCCTTTTCCAGCCTCCTCCACAACCTCCGGAGCCACAAGTCCACTCCCTGTCAGCTGTTCCTTCTGTCTCTCAGAATCTGACTCTACCAAGGGCATGACATAGAATGTGGTTTTGAAGTAATTTGACACCAGGCCATGTAGGGTTTATAAGTTAATATCAGAACTTTAAATTCTACTCAAATATCTATTGCTAACCAATATGGGGCTCTGGTGTAATGTGTTCCTATCCTGATGAGTGCTGTACATCAGCCACTGCAATCTGAACCAACTGCATCTTCCAAGTGATCTTTTAATTCATCCCCATGTAGAGCATGCAGCAGTAGTCTCAGCAAGTGGTGACAAGGACAGGAGTCACTGCAGCAGGCTCCTCCTGCCACATGTAGGGCCACAAATGCAACATCAGCCAAAGCTTGGCATACCACCCACTACAGCCATAGCCTGCTGCTAAAGCAGGAGCATGGGTCCAGGAGAATGCCCAAATCATGAAGCTGTTTCTTTATGAATAGTGCCATCCATCGAGAGATATCATTGGGAGAGAAAGAGAATCCAAATGCCCAGATAGTAACTTCTTTCCAAGACCATTTAAACTTTTTGTTACCTATCCAGACTCTCTTAGACTTGTAAAGCTAGAACAGAACAAGACTTCAGTAACATTATCAGTCTGGCCTAGATAGTGATGGAAAAACCTACTGAGAATAATGAACACCAGGTTGCCAGATGATCTCTCCCAGTGACTTTATATGAACGTTAGTAGAAGATGGGGAACAACTGATCCCTGTGGCACCCAACAAGATCCCCTTTCCTTTCCCAACTTTCTCCCAACTTTGGCACTACAGTGGACTTCTTAAGGCGAGAGTGTACCACTGGCTTCTGCAATGAGGCATTTTCAGACTCCCAAATCCAAGAAATTATCCCCTCCTCAAACTGTGCAAAAGAGTCAGAATGGACAGGGATCTAGCCTGCAAGTTTTATGTATTATTTATGCATTAAATGTATTTCTCATCTTTTTATCAGAAGCTAAAGGAGGCCCACATCCCAATATCTACCCAATCTCCTCCCACTCGATGAGATAAGTTAGGCTGGGCGAGAATGGCTGGTTAACAGAAGCTGTTTGTATCAGTTTTTGTTTACTCAAAAAGTTTCACAAAATCATGTGTTTGAGAAAGCTATACCCTCCCCCCCAAAAGCATGCATGTGGGAAAGACCTAAATACATATCTTTAAACAAAATTCATGCACTTATGATCTTTATATATTTTAAAGTTTACACTAAAATGTAGTTTGAACAGTCAAAGAGAAATATACACAGATATAATGTTGCTCCCAAAGGTGCTTTTTCCAGAAGGCTACTGGATTTTGTTTAACAACATCTTACTTCTCATCTAAGAAGCTTTTTCAGTTCCCATGTACATAGATTTATCTGACTTTCACATTCCCTGTCTGGAGGGAGGTTGAAATTTCTCATATTTAGACAATGTACAGTATATTCTTGTGGTGTTTCCAGTTATATTGACCAATAGGAGACAGGACATGACCAGTTTCATCCTTTCTGAGAACTGTTAGGTGAATATAGCCAGATCATATTCTACAGGATTCAAAGCCTCTATTGGGAGGCTTCATAGGAATTGTTGGAAAATTAGTTGGAATTGAGTGTGACATTGATTACAGGCTGGAATTGAACTCACCTCAACATTCCTCATAAGATCTTTAAATGACCCTCTCATCTCTATTATTATATTATATTCTCTGCATTTCAGCTTTTCTTTATACTGCCTTATTACTGATAGAATGATTTGGAAGTGCTTCTCTAATTACCCTCCAGAAAGTAACCCCTATATTCAAGGGAAGGCTTTTTCAAAAATTTTCTGTGTAAGATTGCATGTATCATTCTGTTAGGGTCCATTGTCCATTCTACACAGAGAGATTCAATCTCTCTCTTTCATTGAACTCTTAATATTTGTATAAAATTTCTTATATTATTGATCTTTGATCACATCTGGAGATGTCCTGGTTCTATAATCACCCATCAATATGAGGAGAATGATTGCCTTAGCATCTAAACATCTCACTGAATTTAGAACTGTGAGAAAAGTTTGTCTCTTTCCCTAGCATTAAATTGGAACAGAAGATTTCCTTGTTTCCAGACATTTACAATGAACTGTATGATTGCTTTGAAGCCAAACATGTATATGTTACAGGCTGAAATGGTGCACCTTAGTCTCCCCTATAAATGAGCAGTCTTTGCCCTATTCCTTTTCCCCCTGTCTTGGTTGCTATTCAAAAGCTCACAAGAAGTCTTCAGTTGTAGAGGTAAAAAATCTAAGTGGAAGAAACAACCTTTTCCCCAAATTTAATCAACAAGGGTCACAGAAGTGACAAGCCAACAATAACAATGACAGTGTGCCAGCTGGCAAGGACTTTGAGTGGAGCAATGCTGCCCTCTTGAGACAAGCAAAAGGGAAGACAGCTTTTCTTCTCCCCATCAAATTATCCCAGTCTTTAAAAATATCTTAAAAACTTAGAAATATAACTTCATTCATTTATCTCATTTATTCTGGGACTTTTTTTTTTTTTGGCTCCTCTTGGTTCCCCACTTTTCTTTCCATTTTCTTATATTTGTTCGCTTCCAAGTCTAAATTTGCATTATTTTATTTGATGCTTTGGAGTGAGTATTGACTCTTAGTGACTGCTTGTGTCAGCCCAGGATCAATCTTGAGACAGATTCTGGGCTGCCACAGCATGAGATGGGCAAGCTGTGGGACCAGTAGAGTAGCAAAGGGAGTACAGCCACAACAACATTATTTCACCAGTGGTCAAGGACAAGCTGCTGGCACTTGGAGGGGAGTGACTGGAATTTCCCGGCAGTTGAGACAGGATTGTTGACCAATGTGATCTGAGAGTCACTAAATGGGGCAAGGTGTGAGTTTTAGTGCGGAGAGGGGCAAATCATGGGACTTCAGATTCAGGTTTTCCCCAGATGTTCCAACATGATTACTCTAATAAAGTCTTCCTTTGATGGACTTTGTCTCAGAGTTCTGAATAGTTTGGAGAGTTTACTTGAAACACTGACAGCTTGGCAAGGTTTTTCTGATGTAGTTTGCTATTGCTTCCTTCCTATGGCCGAGAAAGAGTGAGATCCAAGGTCACCCAGCCATGCCTAAGGTAGAACCAGAAGTCATAGTCTCTCAGCTTATAGTTTGAGAGACTATACACCACCAGAACAAACTGGATCTCTTCTAAAATTGCATTATCAAGACGTAACAGCTGCCTTGTGAAAAATTACTTTGCATGCAGGCATTTTGTTGAGGCTTCTATGAAGAGATTTCCCTGGGTTTCAATAATTTTGCCCATGGAATGCTTTGCTTCTGCTCTAGCAACAGATTTATATGCTCAGACTAAGCTACATTTGTGGGCAACATGTATCTAATGAGGGATCTTAGTTTTCCAAAGCTTCCTGGAAAATTTTAGTACAGAGACTTGTCAAGAAGGTGTTCTTGCAGTGTCAAAGCGAAAAAATTCAGCTTTATAAATTAGAGGAAATGAATCATGTTTTTCTGTTGCCAGCATACTTTATTTACAAATAACTAGGAACAAAAGAAACAGCAGTACCATTCTAAGAAGCAAGCAAAAAAAAAAAAAAAACTGAAGTATAAAAATGAAAGTGAAGTAAAACTCCTCCCCTGCACACATGCGCAGTAAACCAAACATCACAAGACACTCATATCTTGTTGCTATGGTAGCTGGATAACCAGTCGGGCTTATTCTAGAAACTTCTGTGGGAGCTCACCAGACAAACCAAAACAACGCAATGACATACAGAACCTACTAAAGATAATGCCTACGGAGATTTCTTGGTACCTACTATCTGACTTTTGTTCTTGTTTTTTAGATTATTTAAATTAAATACCAACAAATGGGAAGATGCCTTATTGCAAAACAGAGAATGAATCCATATCATTTCTTTTATTTCCAAGAAAACCTATAGCAGTTTTTTTAGAAGAAAAAAAAAACAGCAGCTGGATTTAGTTTGATGATTTATTTGGAAGAGTGTCTAGGAAAAGGCAAAGGTATATGCTAAGGTAGTAAAGAGCATCCTGGGAGTAAAAGGTTTCTCACTGGTTTGCCTTTAGTAAATAGGAGTTTGGGATCTACCTGGACTATTAAGGCAGACATTTTGAAAAAGCTTTCTGCAAATTACTGTCATAATGCCAAATGTGCCCATTTTTCATTAGCACTAACCATGGCCAAGTTAAGGAGATGAAAACAGGCAGTGAATCCTTTCAATGAATGACAAATAAAACATTTGTATGATGAAAATAGCAACATGAAGAGAAAGAGAGTGGGGAGTGTTCAGTTGTCAAAAATTGCCCACTGAACTTTACAAGTATGAGAAAAATTTTATTCACAATCCCACATCAATTTAGTTCCATCTTTTTTTTTGCTGCTCACTTTCTCTGCCTCTCCAGCAACCACCTAGATCTCAAGCTGATTAAAATTTTAAGTTTCAGCCTATATTTTGCAATCAAATTAAAGCTTGGGGGGGTTATCTAAGGAAAGGTCAATTTCATTATGAGACATAATCCAAAATAGAACTTTAGATGTGTGTGGAATATCTTGCATCTAATCTTCTAAATTTAAACTTTAAACTTCTTCGGGTGGTTTTTTAATATATTGGCATATCATATAGATATTGTAATTACAGGAGAACCAAATATTCTGTCTACTAACTGAATCAATCCAAAATGGCAACTATTAGATTTCTACTCATGTATAAACAATCTTACAATATTTAAGCTGACAAGTTAGACCAAAAGATGGGGATTAGGGGATTTAAATGAAACTAAGAACCTAAAGGTACAATACTGTACTTACAATTCCACCAAGGGATATATTCAGTCTTAATCAAAGCAGACTAGGGTACACCTCATACTAGGTCCAATTTAATAAGATGACCTTAAGAACCATTCTTACTCTATTGAGCTTTATAAAATATTTAGACTAAGATATTTGTCCCACTTCATATTTGTCCCACCTTTTCTCACTGCCTTTTGCTCCTGTACAATCACCTTTTTAAAAAAAAACCTTCTCCTCTATCCCCTCCACTTTCTCTTATTTTGCTTCTTTCAGCAAGCTCCATTTGTAATTTGACTATCTTCTCTCAATTAGGCTACTGACTTCTAGCTTTTCTGAGCTTGAAGCACTGTTTTCAGAACTTGATCCCTGTGTAAAAATGGGGAAGAAGCAGGATCAGAACACACTTTAACCATTCCAAAATACAAATGCAAAATACTCTGATACGCACACTTTGAGACGTAGTTCTCCAATAATAATAAACATCCTACAAATATGCATTTATTAAGTAAAATGTACATTTAGTTGTGGTTCATGAATACATGAAAACATAATTTGAAAAACAGATTGCTCTCTGCACACATTGTTCTGATTCTGCCATCATTTAAGTAGCCTTAAAGTCTGACTCTTTCCCAGCATCTGGGATAAAGACTGGCTTTCCTTGATTGTCTTTTATTTTAATGCCTTCTCCTTTCTTTTTCTTTTTTTTAATTTTATTAGTTTTATTATATCAGGGATTTTTTTTAACTAGCTTTTTTTTATAAGTCACCCAGAGTCAATGGAGTTGGGCAGCACTATAAATTCCACTAAACAAATATATAATCTGATAATGGGGGAAAACATTTAAATTGAGAAAATAAGAATTTGAAAGAAATGAAATAGAAAAATATATGCTGACATTTTTTTTCTGCCTAGTCCAGGAAACATTACTTGCTTATCTATTGAATTCACATGGCCAGTGTCTTTCCTTCACTCAGAACCTGGAACAAATTGTGTTTTGCATGCTATCATTAGTAGTAGTTAATATTGATTTTCTGGAATTGTATTTTTTCAGTAGATATGCATGGCTATGCATAGAAGGAAGACTGGGCAGTAATTTTAAAACATCCTATCCATAGAAACCTAATATGGCAATATTTTTCTAAACTTAGCTTTTTTTTTCTAATAAACTAATTGTGCATTTGCAAGGAAGGTTTGTTTGTTAGTGAGTTTTTTTTTCAGGTGCAATTGCATTCAAGCATAATTTCCCCACCTTAAATGTCTACCATCTGGAATTGTCAAACTACTTTTAAAATTATTCACAGGACTTTCTGAGTCAACACTGACAATTTAGTTGCATACCATAACTAAATCCAGCTCAAACAACTCAGCACTACTCACATTTCTTTCTGACCATGAAAAATTAGTATTTATATTTTATATTATGTAACTTTTCCAGCTTCCTTCTTAAAAGCAGTTTCTTGTATGAAATTTTCAGAGTTAAATTATTAAAATGTTATCAAGACCGAGCAGAAGTGCCTAGGTTTTTTTTTTCTTTTTCCTTGTTGCTGAATATGCTATTGTATACTTCAGGTTTTATTCCACTTTCTTCCTTAGCACTAATCTTCCCTTACTTAGGATTTCAAAAGGTAATGGACAATTGCTTCCTCTTTTTGGTTTGAGTTTAACAACTAAAATTCTTAAATAAGTGATTATCATAAGCAGAGAGCTCTCATTTATGATAATTTGTCCTCAACCATTCATGAAATTCAAGTTGTTGACTCCCTGTTTATTGGATCCTATGCCATTTACTGTATATTTAGTGTTGCTGAGATACAATGATCTCTTATCTTTTTTTCTTTTTTGATGTCTTATCTTTTTTTCGCTTCCTTTATAAATGATAGAAAGAATTGGGAGTGGGGAGCTAGGAAGTATATCACTGAAGAAATTTGCCTGAAATCATTGGCAACTTTAATAAGAGCTTCCACAATTTGGTCTATTCTTGACCCATTCCCCCAGAATTTCCACTAAGATCTGAATAGCTAGGACAGAACATCTGAGATCTCAAAGGATCATAAAAATATACATGTGCTCCTTAGACAATCTGCTGGTGAGAACTTTATTTCTCTTCAGGACAACTCAGAACATGATGTATATGTTTATTTTGTTGTTGCTGCTGTGCTTTTGTTTTGTTTTCCAGATTATATGTTTATTTTGTTGTTGCAGTTGTTTTGTTTTCCAGAGTCGTAGAGTAAAGGAAAATGAGGTAAAAAGTTATTTCTGTCTATCCAGGATGATCTTCATTTAGAAGAGGTGATCTACATCGTACAAAGCAAGGTATTACTATCCCAATAAACAGAAACAAAGTTTCAAGACAGTTTCAGTAAAGCATTTACATCTCAAAACTTTTGCAGAGGTTCATATACTTCCAGAAATGACACGTGGTTCCTTAGGTTTGCTCCATTTTGGGATTCTTCAGTGATTGCTCTTCCTATATGACAGAATAACAGAGTTGGAAGGGACCTTGGAAGTTTTCATGAGATAGGAATCACTCAAAAGTACTATTTTGCCTCTGATGTAATGCAACCCCATCATGGAATTCTACTGAAGTGGTCCATGAGATTACAACTCCCCATAGATGCCAGATGGAAAAAATAGGAGGCACAGTTCTCTAGGTCTAAAGGAAATATTCTAATCATGAGTTATTGTTGCCAACCAGTTTAATGGTGATGAGAGCAGTTTTGTCAGTACTAAAGGTAGATCTCTCAGCCTTGGACAGAAACATTCATGTCATTCCATGCATAGACAAAATAAAGACGAAAGTATTACCACTGGAATTGTGCACCAGTGACATTCAGCAGATAAGTAGGCAGAAGATACATTTATTTTTAACAGAATATATCTAAAAATCTCTCTTAGAGTTTACACACAGTTGCTCAACTGCTTATATTTCTTTTAAGCAAACTGGTCACTCCAATCTTAGTTATTTCAAAGCATTGTCAAGGTTTTCATTCATTTGGCAGACTCTAGCAACAAATTTCTGTAAATTTACTCTTATGGCAAAAATAATAGTGAGGAAGCATTAAAAGATCTGTTGGCTCTGTGGCTCAAGAGCCTGTGGATCGCTCTATTTCTTTATGTTCAAGATAATTTGCAAGTTGATTTTCAAGTAGTTTTGCACTTATTAGCCTTATCAGTCCTTGGCTTTTGATCTTATGAATATGATTTCTCAGTTCTCATAGAACTTTCTCTGTCTGATCATAGAATAGAATAGAATAGAATAGAATAGAATAGAATAGAATAGAATAGAATAGAATAGAATAGAATAGAATAGAATACTTTATTGGCCAAGTGTGATTGGACACACAAGAAATTTGGCTTGGTGTAAATACTCTCAGTATACATAAAGAAAAGATACATTCATTAAGAATTAAGAACCATAACGTACAACACTTAATGATAGTCATAGGGTACAATCAGCAGTCAAATCATACTAGGGAACAGTCAGTATAAATCATAAGGATACAAGGGACAAAGTTACAGTCCTACAGATCCTGTCTGATCATTCCAATGTACCATCTGATCCAGAGTTGGGTTAACCAAATGGAAATAAGTAACATCCTGGTTTTTCAGGTTTAACAATGAACTCTAATTTTGGTTCAAAGTTCCATCTTTTTAAGAAAACAATTTATCTATTCCCCTTTTAAAAGTGATGTAGGTGACAAAGATAAGATATTCTTCTGATGTAGCTTCCAGGCTTCCTGAGATTTTTTTCAGCCTATCCTGGTAAAGAATCTGGCTGCCAGTACTCTCCACAGGCACAAAATAGTATTGGATCTAGTTTATACTGAGGAGAGAGGGATCTGCACCATTTTGAATCAGCAGATATAATATTTCCTTCAAGGATGTTAGTTGATTTCACCTCTATTTGTACCTCATTTCTACTTATGATATTTTGTTCTAAAGCCGGGAGCATTTCAAATCCATTTATTCAGGTCCTTTAGAATTTCTGATTTGGAAAACTTTTTTTACTAATGCTGAATTCTGCATTTCTAATCAATGAAATCACTGTCCTTTCTGTTATAGGTAGTGACTTTTTTCCCCATACAAATAGCGGAATACTGGTTCCTGCATTTATCCACCAAGTCAGTATTTTTCAACCTCAGCAGTTTTAAATGTGTGAACTTAAACTCTGAGAATTGTCATGCTGGCTACTCCCATGCTCTAAAAATTGCTAGATTGAGATACATTGCCATTGATAAATTCTACCTGCATTCCCATGAAATAATCTTTCCTTAGATACTTCTCATCTGCTGATAGCATAAAAAGGAAATCCAGAGGTCTATTCAGATCTAACTCAAGAACATCCTAGACTGTTAGCCACAGCATCAATATTTGCTTCAGTGATTGATTGCAAGTGAACCTCTATTAAAGTGACATACATTTCTCAGGTTCCAATAGGAATTAAAGTCTATAATTCCTAGTCCCTTTTTTAAAAGGTTATACAGTAACCATTTGGGTCACTCTGTCTACATTTGTCAGACATAAGATTGACTGGTTTGTTTCTTCAATAGATTGTATTGTGTTGCAGTTTTATTATTTTTAATCTGCCCTCAGGAAATTGATTTGGCATGATCCTTTCTTTTAGGATATACTAGAAGACCTAGAAGAAATACTGGTCTTATATAAAGTCCTTCTCTTCATCCAGCTGTGTTTCTCCTGTTTTTCCCTGTTCCTTTCATTTATTATTTGGTGACGAAATGGATCAGTATTCACATTTCCCCAAATTCTCCAGTGAACTGAGACTATTATCATTACATTCTGTCTTGCTGTTATGATGCTTATAAAATCAATCAAATGCAATTTTATTACCCAAAGCTATGTCTTAAGACTGAAGATGTCTCATCTCAAAAGGTACAATGAGTTCTTCACCAGCACTGTCTTTGGAAATAAGAAAATAGGAAGCTTTCTTGTAGAATGCATCCTTAAGTGGAAGACATCTTGAGCTAAGAACAACTCTTCTCTTTCCTGGAGGGTCTGTGTGATTTTATCCAACTGCAGGCAATCACAGCATTTTTTGGACGGATCAAATTGAAAGAATGCACTTGAAAATGGCAATCTTCTACCAATGCATTTCAGAGAGACAGAGAAAACCTCTTTTAGGTACTAAAGAACAGATTAATTGACAATTTTATGGTACAATAAAATTGTTTATGGCTCTAAGAAGGTTGGGACAAGATGCCTGGCATTGTTTCACAGGAATCTTCTCAGCAAAACCACTTTCACTTCTTTTAGGTCTTTTGTTAGGAGCAAAGTTATTACACTGAATCATATTATTCTGTTTGCCAGTCAGAAAAATTGTGATTCAATGCTTTGAACTTCTTTGCTTGTAAGTTATTCTTATGTTTACTTTGATAGCTGCCTTCTAGATAAATGGATAAATGAGAGGAGGAAGAGGCCTGTCAGTAAACATGTGTTATTGCTGTGATTAATTTTGGGAATCATATACATTTTTCATGATGTTCTTCCCCTGTAGTTCTCAACCACATAAACACCGATCTGTTTCAAATATGCTTTTTGGGTAAGCTGATAAATAGTACTTCATTCTAAAGTGATTGGGGAAGTTTACATGAGACAGAAGGAAAAACTGATGGTAAAAGAGAAAGAAAGGGCATTTGTGTTTGGAATTAAGTTGAAGTTTATTTTATCATAAGACTGCCATTCATTGGAGATGGTTTATCATCCATAATGATAAACAGATTTCCCTAATAAGAGATTGTGCTACAATTCAAAGATGCTAAAATGACATAGACAATAGGTTCTGAAACACTTCTTGTTTTGGTTCTTTAGGTACCTTAAAGATGTTGTCTTGTGAACAACTTTCGTCACAAGCATGGCAAAACAGAAACTAAGTGTTCAAAAAAGAAGCTTTATATGAAAGATTTTCAAAGCCATCCACACTTGCAATAAAGGATAGTAGTGTAGGAAATGATCGGGCTGAGTCCAAGGGAGGAATCAAACTTGTCATTAGTCATGACTCTCTTCACACACACAAGAGATTTAAGTCCAAGTCCGCCTTGAATTCATTTTTCTCTTATCTACAGCTAATTTAACTTTGCCATTAGTAGTTCAGATTCTTTTAGAGAGTTTAAATTTGCTTAAGCTCGCGCTAAATCTTTTGGACTATCTGGATCTCCTGATTTTCCTGGTGCTTGACATGTAATATGCATGGTCTATTTCCTTCATATTTCAGATGTTGCTATATTCTTATTTCACATATAAGAAAATCCAGTTTGGAAGTAAGCTCTTTGGATTTCAGTTGAAATAGTATAAGAACAAAATGAAAGAAAAGGAGGGAGACTGACAGAAAGACAAATGCTGCCATTTGAGATTAAACTTTTGAAGTCTTTATTTTCTTTGTGGATATTTATTTAAGAGATTGTTATGGCCATCCAACTCAAACACTGTGACTCTGGGTGGCTTGCCATTTTATTTGTATTTGTCAAATTTAGATACCTTTAGATCTTACTCCAGAGTGACTGGGCTATGTACAATTAGATTATAAAAACCTTATAAAACTTATAAAACTGTGATACATCAATAAAGGAGTCAGATAAAAACAGAAATAAAAATTTTAAAATTTAAAAGGTGGGGAAGGGCTATAGAGATGCCAACTAGACTCTCTTCCTGGACCCCAGGAACTGACAGGATCTATAACATATTTTCCCTACTAGATCAGGTCAGATGGGGAAATATATGGTTCTTATAATCACCTGGCCTCATGCCATTTAGGGTTTTAAAGGTAATAATTAACACCTTGCATTGGACCCAGAAGCAAACTGGTACTTTCAGTTTTTCCAATAGGTTTTTTTTTTTTTTTTTGCAATTATAGTTCCATCTCATTCTTCAGTGCATGAGCATTTCAGAGGTACAAAGTTATGTTTTGGGTTTAAAAATGGCTAAAAGGAGAATGATGATGATAATGATGATGTACAAGATGATCATGATGATGAATATGGTGCAATTTTTGGGGTGGAAATGAAAGCATTGCTTCATTTCTATTTTGGGAGGGGCTGTATTTAAAAAAATGAGGTCTGGCCTGTTATTGCAGCTTGCAAGCTTTGAATTGTCCAACCTCTATTTAGGCATCCTAATCAGAAAAGTAGGAGAAAAAGTTATAACAAAGGGCAGTGGAAAATGTTTTCAATAACTACTCTATGTGATTGGAAAGCAGGAGACTCCAATTTTCTCCTCTGTGTGAACAATATCTGTATATTGTGTATATGTATATATTCTTGCACATACCTGGATTGCCAAAGTGTGGCTAAGCCTTGGATGGCTTAGCCCTATCTAACATATGTTATAGTGTGACTTCCCAGCAAGGTTTAGGAGCTTGAGGACAGAGAGAGTGGGGCAGTAGGCATCCTATCTCCTTTCCATGGTCCAAATCTTTAGCACTGAACAGGGCTTCTGTATATAGATCTTTTTACTGTACAAAGCTCTTTAATTCACTTTGCTGATGTGCTTTGCCTCATCCTTCTTGCCTTTGATTGCTGCGATAACTCTCCCATGTGGTTTTGGCACTGTACTTGCTGTAATTGCTCTGAATCCATAGAGACTCGATAATGGGCTATTGATGTTCATTGTGTTCTAATTCTCTCCTCACCACCTTTACATTTCCTGTCACCCATTGGCAGATAATCCTCAAGTGACCTTTTGGAGAAGTGCATCCATAGAAACAACTTGATAAGCAGAAGCTCCAGAAGTGCATCTAGAATTAGTAACTACTCCAGGTTGCCCTGATCATTTTGCAATGTGCCACTTCACATCCCTTAAAGAGACTGATTTGAGAAGTAAATGGAGTTGGAGCAGGTAAAACTTTAAGTAATTGCAAATTATTAGGACACTTCATGTTGTAAGGACTCTTCAAATGATTTTAAATTTCTCTGCACTAATTTTGATCAATGCTGTATTCATTTCTAATACCTCTTCAGATTGACAGCCATGTTGTATTTTAGAGGCTGACATACAGAGCCAAAGTTTATTTAAATAAATTTTCCTTTAAGAATATTATCCATTTATCAGCAAGATAAATAAAAATCCTAGGACACCACTTTTTATTATTTTGACTAACACAGTATTTTTCTACAAAACTGTATGCTCAAATTTATACTAACACTAAGTAGTAACAAGGGAAACTATCACTCACTTAATATATAGGTAAGGAAATTTACCAAATTTATTATATTTTTGCCAAAGTTAAAAGTATAAGAAAATATAAATATTTTCTCTTTGTGTACTAGATATTCTGCTAGACACAGAGTTGGTAAGGTGGCTGAATGCTCTTTATCACCCATTATTTTCCAGTCTACTGGAAACACATTTCCTAAGAAATACATTAATGTTAGGTTCTGAATATGATCATTTTAGATGTTTATCCACCAAGATTAACATACATAGGGAAAAGCTAGTGATGTATACCTCTTTATAGTATGCAGGTGGAGATTTAGTAATACTCTGAGCAGGCCAACACCCACTTCCTGAGTGGGAGTGACATTGTACTCCTCCCATTACCAGTCCATGGCAAACGCACCCTGTGCCTATGCTTTTCTGTTTCAATTCAAAGCTGCTGTTTTGAGCCATCTTAAGTCTTACAAGTAGATGATATCCAGTGTGCCATTCTAAACTAGTGACAGCCCCAGCTTTAATTGGCTGCAGTGCCTGGCATGTCCCTTCCAATCCAGTGGTGAGTTACTGTGGTATGCAGTCATTTCATGCTGTGCCATGAGGCTGTTAAGATTGTTTTGTTTTGTTCTGTTTTGTTCTGTTAAGATTGTTTTGTTTTGTTACTTTGTTCTGTTCTGTATGCTGATTTACAAGTGCTATATTTTAATAGTCTAACAGTAGATCCAAATCTGTTAAGTCAATGAACTTTCCTCAGTCCACCATTCAATCTTTGCCTCTCCCAGAAGGCGCCCTTTTGGTTTCCATCGAGGCTGAATGAAATATGTTATCCTACCTTTCCCAACTCTGTCCCAACTCTATTTTGTTGTGCCTTTAAATTTCATTGTAGGGTTGCTGTTACTTTTGTATTAGGAGTCTGAACTACCAGTTCTTCCTTGCTATAAAGTTTCTCTGAGAATATAGAAGAACATGAGAAAAGGGAAGGAAGGAAAGAAGGAAGGAAGGAAGGAATAATGCTAGTGCAAACATCTGCAAAACCAAAGGAAAAAAACATAAATTAATTACAATGGGGTGGAAAAAGGCAGGCACTGGTTGCCCTGCCCATGCAAGATCCAGCTAATTAGGCCTGCCTTTCCTACATGGGTGTTGGGGCAAGAAGTGGGGAGTAGATAGTCAGATATGTGGGGGTCACAATTCAGATTGAACACAAGTTGACCTCTTTGCCAATCCATGGCATTATGCACTGAAATATTTGAAGTTGGCTTAAAAAACATCCAGGTGCATCAGGGATCTCCATAGAATCACTGTATTATACATCCCATTTGCCACTGCAAGAATGAATGGACATTGTGTGCAATTTTTATTTTATGTCATGTCATATATAGGAAAGACCTTAGAAAAATGGGCAAAGAGATGCTGCTAGGGAATGGCCACACAAGAGAAGGCATAGTCCACAGCTCGATAATAGGTGAGATGAAAGGCTCAGAAAGTTTTCCTAGTTTCTTGGGCTGCAAAGGAGTCTGTGCAAGATTTATACTTAGAGACTTTCAAGATTCTGATAATGTAATCCTCTAACAAAGTGGAGTTAACTTATCTGGTCAGGTTTTCTATCTGGTTTACCTGGTAAGGCTGACAATATAGGTATGAACCTTTTGTTTGTCAGAAGCAGTACTTACCCTGCACTGAACCATTCTTCGCTTTTGGGGAAGCTGTTAAATTTTATTGACATATTCAATCCACTGCTTTTTAGTGCCCCTAGTAAAGGATATGCTAGCCCTTTGTGTGATTGCTTCTGGACCTTTTACCATTTTCATAGCATTCCTTTACAGGTATCAATTTCCTTCTTTGCTATAGCAGGAACCATAACTGAAAATCTTTTTGCAGACAGCTATTCTCTAAATGGGGTAGATCTATACTAATGGAGTTTTTTTTAGTTTTCTTCTGATTGAAGCCTTATAGCACTAAATAACATCTCCCTATTGACCAATTATCATTTTCTTCATGACTACAATCTCCAAATTTGCTTCTTAAATGCATGCACAGAACACGATGAAAAATCTATAGTCTCACTACCCAACTATTCATTTCTAACATTAGACTCAGTTTTGAAAAAGCCATTTATACTTATATACATATGTAGACAGATACTATATCCCTTTGGAGAAAGCAAAGTAGTAGGGAAAAGAAATTAAAGACAGGAAGTAAGATAAAAAGAAATCTAAATAAATCTATAATGTTTTACACCATCACATTTTTGCTTATTTATTTTATTTGTTTGCATCCCATGTTCATTATTTTTATAAGTCAAAGTGACAAACATAGTAATAGCACTTAGACTTATATACTGCTTCACAGCCCTCTCTAAGCAGTTTACAGAGTCAGCATATTGCCCCCAACAACCTGGGTCCTCGTTTTATCAACCTTGGAATGATGGAAGGCTGAATCAACCTTGAGCCTGGTGAGATTCGAACTGCCAAATTGCAGGCTATTGGCAGTCAGCAGAAGTAGCCTGCAGTGCTGCATTTTAACCACTGTGCTACCACGGGTCTACCAAATACTTCTTCCTTCTCTTATCTTTTCCACAACAACAACCTTGGGAGGTGGTTGGGATGAGAGTGAGCGGCTGACCCAAAGTCACCTAACCAATTTTCATGCCTTGTGCAACACTAGAATTCACAGTCTCCTGATATCTAGCCTTTTGCCTTAATCACCAGACCAAACTAGCTCTATACTCACTATATCTTTCTATAACTTTCTATCCTTGCAAACCTTCATAATTTCTACTATGTCCATACACCAATTTCTACATTGTGAGAATGTAGTTTATGTGATATCTTCATAATCTATAATAATAATGTTGAATTATTGTTTCTTCTGGTAGCTAAAGAAAGTGTTACACTTGAGTTTACACAGAGCTTGCAAAATGCCAGGATATTACTTTGTCATTTGAAAGTATTCAGTTTTAAATTTATTTTTTAAGAATGATATAATAAAAATGTGTGAACACCCTGAATATAATCTTTTTTACTTAAATGCTAATATTAAATATTCTATTCTTTATTAAATAACTACTAGCATTATGTTCACATAATAGTAACAAAGCTTCTCATGGATTCATTCCATTGAATATATTTCAAACAAAAGCAAATAGCATAATTGCATTTCTTTAGCCTCATTCACTGCAGCACTATTAAGTTCCTTTCCTTTCCTCTCCTCTCCTCTCTTCTCCTATCCTTATAGATTAATATTGCTCAGTCTTCATTTCTCAGTTGCTGTCATTTATAAAAATATAAAATCCATGTGTGATCACTGTTGAGTCCATATGTTTGACTTCAGGATACTGACAGCCCATAAGGTCAATAGACAGATGGCTAATGTGCTGAAAATTGACAGAGCATAAATTCAACAGTGATATCCATCATTCAAGCTGACAGGCAAGATAATTATTAACTTTTAAAGTCCAAGCAATAACATCATTCTCTTTTATGCTGGCTATGGCATTCTTTCTCCAGAAGGTTCAGTGAGAATCTGAAAATAAATTCAGTGAACAAAAATCTGTTGTTGTGGCTGTTTTGTGGTCGTTGTTGGTACTGATAATGATTTGGAGACCTGGCAATAAGAAACTGTGAATCTTGGCTTCTCAGGACTCAGGAAAAAATCTTTCTCTTTATACAGAATTTCCACTGAAAGGAAATGCCATTTGATCTGGAGTGCTTAATATTAATTACATTACTATAAGATACAGCCTTTGCCTGTTCCCATGCACCTTTAGATGAAAGTTTCTCAATCTTGGCACGTTTAAGATGTGTGGATTTATGATGGCTGGGGAATTCTTGGAGTTGAAGTCCACGTATTTCAAAGTTGCTACAATTGATAATACTGATCTAAAATGCCCGTTGTCCACTTTTGGGAGGTATGTTCATAAATGTTACATTTCCTAGCTGCCCTGCTTCTAGACATCTAATTCAAATGATGTGAAAATAGCCCAACCTACCAAAACATAACTATAAATGTCAGACTAGAGATACAAATTATAATAGGGAAGAAAGTGGTAAGAGAATATCTGTTCACTCTAGATGAGTTCAAATCACCAGACTTGATGGATTATATCCCAGAATTCTAAAGGAGCTGGCAGATGTGATCTTGGAACCATTGAACCATACCTTCCAAAGATCCTGGAGAACCAGAAAACTACCAGAGGACTGGAAAAGAGCTGATTCTATCTTCAAAAAAAGGGCGGAGGGGGACAGATTCAGGAAACTACAAAGTAATCAACCTGACATCAATAACTGGGAAAATCCTGGAAAAGATAATCAAGCAACAGAACTGCAAACACCTAGAAGCAAACAAAGTTATAACAAAAGTCAACATGGATTTGTAAAAAACAGAACATGCCAAATAAATCTTATTTAATTATTTGACAAAGTGACTAAATTAGTGGGCCAGCGAAATGCAATAGACATAGTATACTTGGATTTCATTAAGGTGTTTGACAAAGTAGACCACAACCTACTTCTTGGTAAGCTAGAAAAATGTGGGATAGACAGCATCACCACTCGATAGATTTGTAACTGGCTGATAAATCTCACTCAGCATGTGGTCCTTAATGAAACTACATTTATATAGAGGGAAGTAAGCAGTGAGGTACACCAAAGTCCTGTTTTAGGCCCAGAACTCTTCACTATCTTCATCAATGATTTAGAAGAGAGAATAGTAGGAGAACTCATCAAATTTACAGATGACACTAACCTTACAGTAATAGCCAATGCCCCAGATGATGGGCTCAAAATCCAAATGGATCTCAACAGACTTGAATATTTGTTCCTATCCAACAAAATGAAATTCAACATAGAGAAAAATAAGGTGTTACACTTAGATAAGAAAAAACAAAAGTATAGGTACAGATTGTGTGGAACCTGACTCAATAATAGTATTTTTGAGAGGTATCTTGGAGTCCTAGAGGACAATTATCTAAATATGAGCCAGTAGTGTGCAGCAGCATCCAAAAGAGTCACTGCAATCCTAGGTTGCATTACAGAGGGATAGAATCATGACCAAGTACTAGTACTGCTCTACAAAGCCTTAGTAAGACCATATCTGGAATACTGCATCCAGTTTTGGTCACACATCATAAAAAAAGTTGTGACTTTGGAAAGAGTGCAGAGAAGAGCAACAAAGATGATTAGGGACCTGGGTGCTAAAACATATGAAGAAAGATTGCAGGAATTGGGCATGGTTAGTCTAGTGAAAAAAACTAGATGTGACACAATAGCAGTGTTCCAATATTTGAGGAGCTGCCACAAAAAAGAGGGAGTTAATCTATTTTCCAAAGCAGCAGAAAGCAGAACAAGAAACAATGGATGGAAGCTAATCAAGGAGAAATCCAACCTAGAACTAAGGAGCAATTTCCTGACAATGAGAGCAATCAACCAGTGGAACAGCTTGCTTTAGAAGTTGTGGGTGCTCCATCACTGGAGAGACTGGAGAGTCATGGTCCAATCTCTTAAGAATGGACTGGAGAATCACTTGTCAGAAATGGTATCAGGTCTCCTGCGTGAGCAAAGGGTTGGTGTCAAACTGGTGGCCCGTGGGCCGGATGCATCACACGCAGGCCATTCCCCAGCTTTGCAAATGGGAAAAAACATTGTGAATTGTCGTGTGACGGCAACATAAAGCAGCAAGTTTGACATCCAAGGAGTAGAAGATCTCCAAGGTCCCTTCCAACTCTGTCATTCTGAATGTCTGATTCATACAACACCCTCATTCAAAATCAACCAACCTACATTCTGGCTTGGTTTCTGCACCAAGATGTATGGCTTTGTATATTGTAGCAAAAGGCACAATATATTCAACCAATAGTAATGTATTCAATATTTTGATGATGTTAGCATAGTGTACACATTTAACCATAGAGGGATACTTTGATACTTATTGTAAATGGATTTTTCTCATCAAGTAAACAAATTGAATAGTTCTAAAGTCACACCACTGCACCTAGAATTAAATAAATACTATAGCCATTACTATAATCAGGTCTGCAAATCTGCTTGGAAGATTGAAAAACCAAACTATGTATTGGTTTCTCAGTGTTTTTTCTATCATGCTAGGTCTAGATTCCTTTTCTCCAAGGGTAACATTTATGCAAATTGTTTTTGCATCCTGCATAAGGAGGAAAATGGAACTTGTAAAACATGACAGCAGGAGGAAAAAACCATCCACCAGTTTCAATAGCAGGAGGTTCAATTCAATTTTCAGGCATATTTTCAGCCATGTTTAGTAATGCCTCTGTATCCTTCCTTTTCACAAACCTGGACTAAAAAAAATATCACGAATGGCAGACCAGCCAAGGAATGTTCCAGAAAAAGGAAGAAAAACTAAACTTCTCTCTTTTTTTTTTCCTCCTCCCCCCGCCCCCGCCGCTCTCTTTCCCCTTCCTCCTTCTCTTTCTCTCTTTCTCCATACATATGCTGTTTTTAGTCTATCTGATCTTATAATGTCACTGAAAAATATTGTTTGTTTTACTATTCATCTTATTTTTCATATTTCAGTAATACTGGATATTCTTATAAATGATAGATTATTAATTATTATTAAAGTGGCTTAAAATATTCTGGTATCTTCCATCCCCTTAATAAGTATGAAGTATGAAATAATTTATTTGTGGGACAATTCCATAGGATATGAAAGAACATATTTATTAGCTCTGAGAGTCCATTGAATATGCGCCTGCATGATTCTCATATTGCTTTGGAAATCACGAGGGCATTACATTGTACAGCTACCTTATTAAATTGCTCTTGAAAGACTAACGGGTGGCAGGAGGCTTTAATTACAAACTCAACATGAATTTGATGTGATGCACATGCTCCTCCTAATCATAAACCTGCAAAGCACTTTAAATTTAATTTTAATCATGGGACTGGTTCTGTATAAGTCAATGGGACTACTCTAACATTACAGATTGTTCAGAGGTATTTCTTACATAAATGTTCATTTGAAGAGTTCTCCCATAAGTCACTTGAGTGGCAAAGAAATCATAATGCAGGAAAGATTTATACCTGAATCATTTTGAAACTAGAATACAGATAAACTGAAAATTCAAGGTATTTATTAAATGACAAGGACAAAATGCCTTCTCTCTCTATTTGTCCAGTGTCCTCTAAAGTGGACAAAGTTAAGACACTCCCAATAACAACATAACTCATGAACCTCATGGCTGAAATGTCCATGGCTTTTCTTCCCATGCTACAAGCCTGTGAGCATAGTGATATGAATGACAACAAGCTACTGCAATGAGTTTATTTGTCTATTTGAGTCATTTTAGGCTTTTCTCATGAACTGGAATATTGTCCAAAGTTTATTGTTTTGTAGTCTTGATAACTTGTACAGAACTGACAAATTAGACACAAGATCATTTATGTAAGAAAAGTGTACATCATCAAATTAATAATAGAACCTAACAGGAGCTTAATGAAACATTAGTGAATATATTTAAAAGCTAATTTTATTGCAGCCCTGTGGACCCACAGGGACAATGGCAGAATGTTTATACTGAGTAAGAAAGCAAGCTGTTACTCCGACATTGGTGATCCAGATTTGCCACCTGTAGAAACCCAAAGTAAGGATAACTTTGTAAGATTTTTATTACCAATGTCAAGTTCTGAATGATTTTTATTTGAATAAAACATGGTGCTATTGATTGAATGTATGTATGAATAAATGTTTTTCTTGGGAAGTTGTTTCAAAAATTAATGGGTAGCATTCTTGACTAATGAAGTTTCTTGAAATGGATGGATTCTTTAAATTAATTATCATGGATGCCTAATTGATTGTAAAGGCATTTCTTGTGAGTAACTTAAATTGGAACACTATCCAATTATTATTATTTACACAGCTTGTTTGTCCGCTCATCTAATTAAAGTGAATTTTGGCAGCTCACAATAAAGCAACCCAATGATAATATGTTAAAAACCAATATACAAACATATAAAAGACATCCATAATCAATTTAAAACAAAATAATATGACCAGCAACAGAATCTATTCTTACATCAGCTTACTATTGCCAGACTCCCAAGAACTGCAGCAGAGCATGTCTTCAAAACTTTCCCAAAGGCTGGGGCCAATCTATGATCCAGGTAGATGATGATGCACAGGGTGGGCACCACACAGAAAAGACTGTTTTCCTTGGCCCCACCAGATAGCAATAGCAGATAACAGATAATCAGAGTTGGAAGGTACCTTGTAGGTCATCTAGTCCAAACCCCCATCTAAGTGGGAGACCCTACACCATTTCTGACAAATGGAAATCCAATCTCTTCTTGAAAGTCTCAAGTGCTGGCGCTCCCATAACTTCCGAGGGCAAGCTGTTCCATTGGTTGATTGTTCTCACTGTCAGAAAGTTTCTCCTTATTTCCAGATTAAATCTCTCTTTGTTCAGTTTCCATCCATTATTTCTTGTCTGGCCTACAGGCTCTTTAGAAAATAGCTTGACCCCTTCCTCTCTGTGGCAGCTCCTCAAATATTGGAAGACTGTATCATGTCTCCCCTGGTCCTTCTCTTCACTAGACTAGCTATGCCCAATTCCTGTAACCGTTCTTCATATGTTTTACTCTCCAGTCCCCTAATCATCCTGATTGCTCTTCACTGTACTTTTTCTAGAGTCTCAACATCTTTTTATAGTGTGGTGACCAAAACTGGATGCAGCACAGTGTGATCTTACTAAGGCTTTATAGAGTGGTATTAGTACCTCACTTGATCTCGATTGTATCCCTCTGTTAATGCAACTTAGGATTGAATTAGCTTTTTTGGCTACTGCTGCACACTGCTGGCTCATATTTAGCTGATTGTCCACTAAAACTCCAAGAGCCCTCTCACATTTACTGCTATTGAGCCTGGTTTCACCCAGTCTATATGTGTACTTTTGGTTTTTCTTGCCTAAGTGTAGGACTTTACTTTTCTCTACATTGAATTTCATTTGTTAGATATGGCCCAGTGTCTCTCAAGATCCGTTTGATAGCACTTAGTCTTATATGCAGCTTCAGCGCACTTTACAGCTCTCTCTAAGCGGCTTATAGAGTCAGTGTATTGCCCCCAACAATCTGAGTCCTCATTTTACTGAGCTTGGAAGGATAGAAGGCTGAGTCAACCTTGAGCCAATGAGAATCAAACTGCCAAACTGCTGGCAGCCAGCAGTCAGCAGAAATAACCTGCAGTACTGCATTCTAATCACCGTACTATCACGACTCTACAGAACATGACATTCTCCTGTAGATAGAACTCATAGCATGCCTTTCCCGGCTAGTTGTACATAAAGGGATGTACCCAAAGGGAGATGATCCTTCATATAATCCAGTCTCATACCATAAAACTAGGATCTTGCATTGAATCAGGAAGAATACTGGAAATCAATATAGCTCACGGAGCAGAAGTGTAACATGAGCTGAGAAAGAAATGCTCATAGATGCCCATACTGCCATATTTTGCACCAGATGCAGCTTCCAAATACACTGCAAGGGCACATTACAATAATCCATATCAGAGGTGACCATAGTATGAGTGTCTGTGAGCAGAATCTCCAGGTCCTGGGAGTTAAACAATTATAATTCCTTATAATTATGCTCCAAAGCTGCATAACAATAATATCTTAAACAATTCAACAGATGGCACATTGAAATTAACTTTTTGCAATTATAGTGTCCCTTTTATCATGAGTATTTTTAATAATTCCTTTCAGCAGTGTAAAGAGGCTTGTCCTTCATAATCATTATGTAGAAATCAGCATATAGCTCAAAAGATGTACTCACAAAAAGGCTCAGTTTTACAGGATTCCTACTGTAATCTTCATAACACATACTGTGAATACAGGAAATACTTTATTCATTTGTCATGTTATTTTTGTACATCAGAAAAAAGGAAAGACTGAATCATAGTCTGATTTCTGTTCTATAAAGCTTGCGTTGCCCATAAGTTCAGGTTTGAGCTCAAAATCCTTCTTCTTCTAATACCATCCAAAATATGATCTACTTTCTAGTGCTGACAGAATCAAAAATTATTTTTTTAGAATCCAAAACTGTGAATGTACCATCTTTGCACAAGTGGACTACCATCTGGCCTAGTCCTCAAAGTCAAAGAAGAAGGGGAAAAAAGGAAAAAGTTCCTTGAAATAAAGATTAGGTGGCAAACCTAAGATACAACTTCAGCCTCACCGAGATCAATGGAAAATGCAGGCGATGAATGCATACAGTTTGACTTGGTTTAATACTAGCATTAATCAAAACCTGACTTGCAATTTCTAAAGCATTGCCTCCAGAGGGGTCTGTTTTTTACTTTATTGGTGTTTGTTTGTTTTTTAAATATCTTAGTAAGCTATTTAAGCTTACAAGTTGCACTAGACTTATGATTGCTCCATTAGTGACAATTCAAAGCTAACCCAGAGCCAACCCGCCTCCCAAAAGATACTTACAACCCAGTTCTGAAATTCTAATGAGTGCCCCCTCTAGAGTCACATGACTGGATTTGAAGTGGTCAGGAACTGGCTCTCACTTATAGCTGTTTGCAGCATCCCACATCATGTGACTGTGATTTATGTTTTTCCCAAGAATCAGTGCTTACTTCTGATTCTCAGCAAAAAAAGGCCCCATAGAGAACAATAGGTTCGCTTAACAATCATTGAAAGCGAATTAAAATTGGGTCAGTTATTGGTCAAAATTGGATCAGTTTACACCATCATATAATGGCCAGGCTCCATTATGGCCATAGTCAAAGACTGCCTGTACTTGATTGTTGAAAGGTATTACTGGTGATGTCATTTACTATTCATTTCTGTTATCCTGACTTCTGTCCAATGACTAATGGCAGAAGATCCCTCATGGTTTCCTCCCTTGGGATTTAATTGAATTGTGGGAAGACAGGGAGAGGGCAGACCACTGGCAAAAGTTTGTACGACGATTGCATGTCATTTGGCCATTTCACAACTTAAGTAAATGCAGTAATCAACATTCAGCCAATGAAAACAGCATCAACATTTCACATTGAAAGAGAGTTGCCTCCCACCCCAACTCACCAAAAAACCCAAGGAACATTTTCAGTATGATAGTCCTTCTCCATATCTAAAATAGATGGCTTTTTGAATTACTTGCCTTTGCTTCCTACCAAAGCTTTCCATTTGTTGCATGGAACCTGCATGTTCTCTCTTTTTCTTGATACAATACTACTGATGAGAATCATCAAATATTGATCTTTATTTTTCTTTTTGTGCCAGAGAAGAGTCTGTGTTGATTTGTGTTACCAGTTTAACAGATGGAGAAATTTAGGAGGTATTAATGACAGAGACAGAGCTATTGCAGCGAAACTAAAACAGTAGATCTTTTTTTATAAGAATCACCTTCTCTCTTTTTCCAAAAAATATTTTATTTAAATTTCTAATGCAAAAAATTTCCAAGATTTATTTTAGTTTCCTCTACTTCCTCTAAGATAGAAGTGTAGATGTCAATCATTTGTTGTGTGCAACCAGGGGTGAATATAGAATTTTCAATTGACAAGAACAATTTCATACATAAGACTTTCTTTCTGCCCACTCCCGGATCAAATATAAGAATAGAAAAATACTGTAGAACTGTGTCAAACTCTATTTCATTGAGGGCTGCATCAGGGTTGTGTTTGACCTTGGGGAGGCCAGGGAGGCATGGCCAGTTTGACATCATTCGTGTTGAAGGCACCTGTGGTCCGAGTGCTCTGCCAGTAAAAACGGGCTCCCAAGCTCCGTTTTTGCCACGATGGCCTCCTGCAGCACTCTGCCAGCAAAAACTTCTGTTTTTGCTGACAGAGGGCTGCAAGCCAGATCTTCACTGTTTCCAAGGTGGCCCCATGGACCAAATCTAAATACCCCCTGGGCCGGATCCAGCCCCTGCTGTAGAGTTTCAGCGATTCCTTTTGTAGCTCTTTGACCTCTTTCTTTTTCCTTTTATTTATTTATTTATTTGTAATATTTATATACTGCCCTTCTCCCGAAGGACTCAGGGCGGTGCACAGCCAATCACAAACCCCAGTACACTATACAAAAGTTAAAAACAAATTAAATAATTTAGGCTGTCTAAAAATTATGCCCCTCCCCCATAAGTTAATTAAAACCCCAAATATTAAAAACCTAATTAAAATGTAATACTAAATTAAAAATCCTATATCAGCCTAGGCTGGCCTGCTGAAAGAGCTAAGTTTTTAATGCACGTCTGAAAGCTCTCAGATCCGTGTTAGTGCGTATCTCTGGAGGCAGACCATTCCAGAGGGCGGGGGCCCCCACAGAGAAGGCCCTACTCCTGGGAACCGCCAGACGACACATAGAAGCCGACAGCACCCGGAGAAGGCCCTCCCTGTGGGAACACACAGGTCTGTTGGAGATTACCGGCAGAACGCGGTCCTGCAGATAACCTGGTCCAATGCCATGGATCGCTTTAAAGGTCAGAACCAGAACCTTAAAGCAAACCCGGAAAACCACCGGCCTGTAGTCCCTTAATTTAAGAGAGTCAGGGCAACTGGATGGAACTGAGCATTTACTGGCCAAATGCCTTTCCTGATGCCTCTGTGGGGTTCTCAGCACATTTTCTTTTTTTTGTACAGAGAAAACAAGAGAAACATCTGCCACTACCTAGGATTGAACTTTCAGAGAGGGAGGCGAGTGTCTTCACCACTAGGCTACCATATCAGTCATGAAGATCTTTGACTTCCTTATTTGTCTGAAAATGTTCAATAGCATGGCTCAAAGTTGTACCCATTTCTATCTTACCCATTTTGAGTTAATGAAATTTCAGGGATTAGAACAAGGCCAAAGAAATCCCCATATAATGAACATTCTATAGCTGTGTGGCAAATAGAACTCCTATGCACTTTAAGGTTCAGTGAGCTTTTAGAGACAGCAATGCTTTAAATAGAATTTATGTCTTGACTGAAAGATTGTGTAACACTATTGCACAGACATGCAATTTCATATCAAGATAAGATGCTTATCTGCTCTACTCTGGTGGTTCAGAACATAATTTGATGTACTTTTAGTATGTTTCTGGGACCTTTTAATAATTTGAAAAAAGAAAAATTCATTCACACTTCTCTCTTCTACAATGTCACAAATAAGAAAATGGTCAGTCTTGCCATGCAAACAATAAGGAAACAATAGAAGAGGGGAGTGTTTACATTTGTTCCGTGGGTGAAAAACCATTGTAGAGTGTTTTTACCTTGTGAGGTTCAGAGAAATATCTTTGCCTTGTGTCCCTTCACTAGGCTAATTTTCTTTCCATTGTTCTGCAGTTTTCAGTGCTTATGAATTGATTCCACTGAGAATTTACAGTGAACAACAGTCTGCCTACATCATAGGACAAGATAGGATATGTTATACAGTTTACTTCTTGTCTCATTTGCAAGTTCCTGGAGGAACCCCATTCAATCTTGATGATTTTTACACCATGCATGTTCAGATCTATCAGTGCATTGCTTTCATTTTATCCTTGGAAATGTCTCTCAATATCTCAATACAGCTGTTCCAGGGATAAAATTAGCTGTGCAAATGATAATAGAACCAGATCCATTGTGAGATTAAAACTCAATGGTAAGTCTTTTAAAAGTTTCTTTAATGTAAGCTATTATCATGAGTATCTGAACACATCAAAAGATAGTACTGGACATATTAATGGACAATATTAGAAACTATATACTAGGTATCAAGTGAATAAGAAATTTCTGTTATATGCTAATAATGGGAGGTGGACTGGAACTCTGGTTTGTAATGTGAGAATGAATGTAATTCACAAGTATGCAAATCTGGCCCTATTTTCATTGATGAAGAGTTGGATAAAGTGCAAGCTCAAAAGATAGATTATGGTATTGCTGTTAATATGCAATTTAATGAGGCAATTCCACTATCTGTGGAAAGGGTACCTCCATCAGACTTCTCTTACTTTCTACCTTCATTCATTCCACCAAGTTGCAGAAAAGGGACAGATGAGAAGTATGGTGATACCACTGTCTCTACTGAAAGACTGATTTTAATTGAATTCCATCACTTTCTGTGAGCAACTCAATCTGTCTGCCTGCTTTGCCTGATTTTGGGTAAAAGTTGCTCTTTTTTAATAAAAATATTCAATATTTATATAAATATTTATAATCTTTAAATACAAGCCATGCCCAGCCGGTCACATGACCACCAAGCCACACCTATAAATTAGGCCACGCCCACAGATAGCTATTATAGGAATTTTGTAAATAAGAAATAGAAATGGTGCTTTTTGTAGGGAGGGTTGGCAACTGGAATAAATAAAATGAAGCAAATTAACCATTTCATTATTTTTAATATATAGTAACTCAGTTCAACTTATCACTGTGAAAAATTGCAGGACACCTTTACAGGAAGACTGGAAAACATTCCTTGTTGAAAACCACAGTTTTGACCCTGCAAAGGCCCAACAGTGCAGTTGATACAGAACACAAATCACAATCAGGCAGAGTATTCAATTACTGGGAAAGCAGATGCAAAGTCCTGTGTTAGCCAAAGGGAAAAGCAAAGGCACTTTGGATTGCTGTGTGCTAGGCAGACTCCTGTGGTGCATACTTACATGCTTGCCTAAACAAAGAAGTTTTTGTCTCTATAGCATCTTGAATGCATGCAAATGTACTACGTTCCCTTCTGGGCAGTAAAATAATTTTCCTGGTTTAGAGGAATTGAAGCCCCATTTTATAAAACATTATTGCAGAGTGTGATCAACTGAGTGACAGTTTTCACCTGAGGCATTACAGGAAGCAGTATACTGAAGAGGGTTTAACCTGGAAATAAGGAGAAACTTTCTGACAGAGAGAATAATCAACCAATGGAACAGCTTGCACTCAGAAGTTGTGGGAGTGCCATCATTTGAGACTTTCAAGAAGAGATTGGACTGCCATTTGTCAAAAATGGTGTAGGGTCTCCCGCTTGGGCGGGGGGTTGGACTAGATGACCTACAAGGTCCCTTCCAACTCTGATTATCTGTTATCTGTTGTCAGATCTGGGTATTTTCAACTTAGCAATATCAGGAATAGATACATAGATAATTTTATAGAGAAATTTTCATTTTGTTAATGGTGTCACTTTCAGTGCAGTTTTCATTTAACCTGCCAGAATTGGAACCTGTCACTGTGAATCCATGAACCATTGATCTGACTGACAATGCAGCTAGGTACCTGTTTCTTCTGAATTCTGTCCCTATCAAAATAGGAAATCATTTGTTCCTAAAGAAGCCACTCTTTGTCAGACCAGATAGAATGGAATATCAAATGATTCCTTTTATGGATCCATTTACTATTACAAAGTATTTAAGAGGCAGCTCATTCAGTTGTACATTTGGACTTAGTAATACTAGTTATGGATGTTAATTGTAATATTGTTTGAGAGAAACACAGCCATTTCTTTTCTTTATTCTTGCCTCTTTCAGAAAAAAGAATTTGCAGAGAAGAATGTTTGGCATTTTGCTATCACAACAGAAAAGTACTGTACTGCACAAGAAATCCTTGGACTAAAATCCCAGCAAAGACAATGGATTAAATCAGAGGTTCCCAATATTTCCAGTGATTGAAAACAAAGAATAATGAGCTGTTATTACAAATTAAGTCCAATAAGAGAATATTTTAAATGAATGTACCAGTTCTGGAAAGAACAACATGAAGAACAGAATGGAGGCATGGGAAGACAAAGTACTATATGGCCAGTATATTTTAAAAAATAGCAGGGAAAGGAGATAACAACAAGACCTGGCAATGGCTAAGAGCATGAAAGTTGAAGAAAGAGAACAAGGGATTAATTCTGGCTGCACAAGATCAAGTCTTAAGGACAAGTACATACAAAGCCGGAATTGAGCAACAGAGAGTAAGTGCTGCCTATACAAAGAAGCTGAAAAAACAGTGGACCGCCTGATAAGCTGATTTCCCAGATTGACTACAAACAACAGCATGACAAAGTAACATCAATGGTGCATCGGAAGATCTGCAAGAAGTATCTTTTGCCTGCAAGCAAAAATCTATGGGACCATAAAATAGAGAAAGTCATAGAAAATGAAGAAGTTAAATTCCTCTGGGACTTTAGAATTCAGACAGACAGGCACTTGCCATATAACACCCTGACTTAACAATTGCCGATAAGAAAGTAAAAAAAAAGTCTGGACAGTTGATGTGGCAGTGCCTGGAGACAGCAGAAGAGAAGAGAAAGAATCAGAGAAGATAACAAAATACAAAGACCTACAAATAGAAATAGAACAACTGTGGCAATGGCAAGCGTAGTACCAATAGTAACAGGTGCCTTGGATGCAATCACAAAACCAGTGGAGCACACTTGAACACTATTGGCATTGACAAATTTGCCGCTTTACTGGGGACAGTTTCAATCCTGCAACAATATCTGTAACACCATCCAACATCCAGATCTGACTATCCCAGGTAAGGACTCACTAGGTAGATAAAAATGCCAAACCCAGTCCCAACATCTGGCTGACTGTGTGATAATAAATGGTAAAATAATAATAATTAAGGCATGGATCAGGGCTGTGAATATCTGTCTTTAGGAAAGACTGGATCACAAATAAGAAAGTGATAGAAAACACATGCTGTACCCCCATTATCTCTATTCATTGTTATGCTAGCTTGAGGTGGGTGGAATTGAAATCTATCAATATCTGGAAGGCCACAGGCTTCCCAGTCTTACATTACAGCAAAAGTCATCAGGTTCAGAAATACACCTCTTTCAGTGGGAGAGAAGAAAAACCACGCATCAACTTCCATCTGTAAACATTATCTATCTGGCCATGGCTTCCAGAAACTGGTTCAGCTTTCAAGCTTAGAAAACTTGGAAACAGTATTTTTTCTCCTTATTGTACAATATCTAAAAACAATGAAGTTGTGATGGTTTGCAGTTATGGAACAAAGCCAAATTTTATCTAAAAGCTGAAGATGGATTGGCAGTAGGGCTAGAATTACCAATAGGCTCAGCAAGTAAATCTTCGCATGACCCCTAATGATGTGATTGTTGACCCACATGAGCTGCAGCTATTAAAATTGTAATCTAAATATTTATCTCATGTTACTGTTTATCTTTATCTATTCCATGCCTGATTACAGTATTGCTTATATAATATAAAATAGGCTGTATAAATAAATTCATAAATAACTATAGTTTGAGAAGCAATGAGCTGTGTTAGTAACCTCTCTGCAATGCTATCAACCTACTGCATTTCTTCATTTCGCTAGCAGTGGGTGCACAATGGTATATTTGTGCATTTATTTCTCTGACTTGTGACATTCCCAGAATCAAAGATATACATGTCTTCCCAACTGTGCTTCTCCTCTAAAAAGCTGGCAGAGATATATATTCTGTTGATCAACTGTTGTGTTATGCATTTGCTCACTTCTGTGGAAATTAGTTGGATTTAGTCATGGATTCTTCCTCTTTACAAACATTGCTCATCATTCATAGATCCACTGAAGCAAGGCAGAAACTGTGTGCTTTGCTTAGTCTATAAAGCAGCCATTAATTTGGTTTAATATCCCAGGAAAACAATTATTAAGATGGCTTTTTCTTTGGTGTAGAAGTAGTTCAACAGAATTCTTATATACTATAAACTAAGATAGAGAATAGGCATTAAGCTTCTAAATCCCTACAACAAGAAGGAGGCATAATGACCAAATGATAATAGGAGGGAACAACTCAATGCATTGTGTCTTTATGTTTTCTATTTCACATTGTGCAAATATATTTAGGAGCAATTCAGCACTGAGGCTAGCCACCTATCTTCAACCCACTACAATTAAAGGATTGAAACCTTTGGAAATGGAAGAAAATACAGAAATGCAAACACAGTCTATGTCAAGAGTAAATTAGGGAGAGATATATTGGATCTTCCTAACCTAACATTGATCCAATGTCTTCTAAAGCTTTTCCTTGTCTTTTATTTCCCATGCAGAGACATGCATGTCAATTGTGAGCATGACATTCAATGCAACATTCAGTTTGGCATTTTGTGTGTTATTTATTTACATGTCTCCCATCTGTCCTCCATCCATTGACAACAAAATATGAGCTCTGATATTTAGGCAAAGAATATACCACAACTTCCCACAACAGCCATGAAAGTGTGATACAGAACAATGAGCACTATGTATTGAATACAATAAAACAAATAAAAATGCATCTTTATGGAAAATGTATGCATCTTACAGCCAAACATATGTCATGCAATATAAAAGGAAATGTCATGCACAGAAGTCATTTAGGGCTCATGACTTGTCTTAAGAGAAATAGGCTTAGGGCCTAGTATTAGATGATAGCCAAGAATTGAACTTTCTGGCCCCTTCCTGGTTTTGAGACGGCAAAGTATGCATTGTCTTATCAAATATAGGGAGATCATAATCTGACAGTTCACAAATCACAGCTCTCTTTCTTACAGTCCCTGAAATCATGGTACCAAAATATTTCCTTTCATTTAGTGGAAAGAGAAGAATTATAAATTGTTCCTTTTTAATACAACAATTAATTATCTACAACTACAAATAAAAATCAAAGAACAAAAATTGTGAATACAAAATATAAAAATCTATTTAAACAAATGTGATTATAAAGAAGAAGAAATATAGATTTTAAAAAAGGAAACAGAAGACACATGAATTATTCTATCTTTCTATTACAAAGCTAATACAAGAATTATATATGCAGCAGTGTAGCACTGATGAAGATTGTATAATGAAATATCTGCAAGAAAACAAGAACCTCAGAGAGAACCCCTCAGTTATATCTATATAAATAAAATAGAATGTCTACAGCTTAATTTTTAAAGAATAAATTAACTCTCATTTACGTGAAGTTATACTGTCTGATTTTTTTTTTCTGAAAAAGAGTCACCCTTTTTCAAAATGTACAGCTCAATGTATTATCATAAGATCTTTGCCACCACTTGTACTTCCAGGAAAGAAATGGTGAAGTGAAGACAGCTCTGCTAAAATTGGAACCAACAGCCACAGCATAATGAAGAGACAGCAAGAAGACTGGCTATTTATAATCCCTCTTTAGGCAAGGAGAGGACTTCAAATCACTCACAGGTGCTGCAGCTGTTGCTCCATGCAAGAGGACCACAAGACATTGTTCTACATTAGGTTTCGAGCTCTGGGAGGTGAAGGAATAAATAGCCAAAGGGTGACTGGAAATTCAGATTTTGCAAAGTGAGAAACTGACTAGGAGTCCAGATGGATTTGAAACAAGTTTTTGGAATTCCCATGGGAAAATGCTTTTGTGTTGGTTTTTTTTTTTTTAAAAAAAAGATAGAATTGAAATTTGAAAATTGGACATAGAGGAAAATAGAAGGAATCAAAGACAACAATTTTAAAAAGAACACTTAAATTTGACTTACTAATGAAGCAAAATACATGGGATGTATTGAAGGATATTTGTGAACAATTCTGATGGCTTACCCACATGCCAGCTCTGACGATGAGGAAAAAACAGCTATGGGGATTTGGAGGGGGGGGGGGTGCAAAGGAACACCAGAAAGTTGGCAAGGTCTCCAAGCCAGAAGTGGAGAGGCCAGGCATTAGCGGAGGGCTCATTGGAGGGAAAACTAGATAAAGATCTAGCTGAAGGGAAAAAAAAGAGAGGTGCAGATGCAGCTAGACAATTCAGAGCCCCCTCCAGAAGTACAGATTGTAGAAGTTGCACAGCTGCAGCCAGCCAGTGAGGATGAGGTGGAATTGCCTCCTCAAATGCACAGGGTAGAATGGGAGCGGGCTCAATGGAGGTCAAGGAGGCTACTCACAAGAAGGCAGCCTCACCCTTCCTGATGAGCTTCATCACCAAACACTTATTTAGTCTAATGAGTGGAGCAGGGGGTTGTTGGAAACAACTGCCCATTCTCTTATTGTGTGCATGCCTTTTCTTTGTGACTTCAGTTTTAGTGGTCTGTGCTGCATTTGGACTTTGGATTTTCTCGTGGATTTTGAACTCCTACTTTGGGCTTCAGACTGGAGCTGGATTGTGGACTTTGCAGAGTCTTTGCCTTGCCTTTGCTTTTACTTTTGAATTTGGTATCCTTGTGCCTAGAATAAGCAATAGGACTGCCCTGGGTAAAAGTTGCAATCTGGGGAGTTCATATTAAGGGCCTAGACTATCAATAAAGTGCTTAAAATTCTTGGGCATGTTGTGTCTGTGGACTGAAACAGGGCAACAGTGGACCCATAAGTTAATTTTATGAATGTTTGCCATTATAGATACAATGTATCAAAAATATGCTATGGACAATGAACACGTTTTACACGGCAAGACTGCAACTGATTTCAAAGCAGATTTAAAAATGACAGGTACAAGTTTAATATGGAAAATGATGCTAAAATTGGACATACAAATGTAAATTAATGTCTTAATATTTAAAATGGATATATAAATAATAGACCAATAGGGTGACCTGGATAATCTTCCCACATTCATTTTACAAAAGAGGCTTGCTAAAATTTTGAAGAATTTTGTGAGAAGGCACAAAGAAATGAATTAAAAAATCACATTCTATGACATTATTTGAAGTGAAATAAGATTAAGATTGTTAAAAATAGAAGAAAGGAATATAAAGTTGGTTTATTTGATCAAGGTTCCAATAGATATATTGCTATCTTTGGTAATCCTTAATGGATATTTCCTGACGTGGACTGAAAAAAATGAAGTTTTAAGAATCTGTTTATAGCCAAGAGATGAAATGTAGGAAGAAGATATATTTTAAGAGATGATAAGTTTCTAAAAATGTTCATACATATTGTGATGAAGGGAGAAGTCATTCCTCTATTGTTTTTCTTTTTTTTCTTTACTATATTCTTAAGTTTTTTTTATTTCAATAGTGCTTGCTATTTTTCTTTTTATTCTTTAATTTCATTTACCTTGTACTAGTTTTTAATCTAATTTTAAAGAGAAAAGTCAAACCTTTGGACCTTTATAAATATATAGCCTCATAACTAATGGTTTTGCTCAAACATGTGCCCTTGTTCTCAAATTATAAAAGAGATTTTTCCACACCTCATTTCAAATCTCCAAAATGTGGCTGGGCATGCATGTATTCCTTCATTTAATTTATATATAACCTTTGCTCCAAGAACTCAAGATGATGTACCTAACACTCCCAGCTTCATTTTTCTCACAAGAGAGAGGGAGAGACAGGGAGGGAAGGAAAGAAGAAAAGAGAGAGAATGAGAAAAAAAGAAAACAGACCCAATCAGTGAATATCTCTGACTAAGGGTAGATCTGAAAATGAATCTTCCCAGATTGTCTGTTTCACTTATACAAACCATGATTTAATGCAATGAGCTATAAAAAATATGATAAGAATTCACTCTAATGAAAAATATGCCAAATATCCTAGTGTTCACTAAATTTCATACTCCTAATTATTGCAATTTCCTTCTTAATTCCTTCTATTTCTCCAGTAATTTTTGAAGACAAATATCTAAGATCTTCCCGATGTGATGGTTAGAATTTAATTTTTTTTCTTGACTTGGAATAAAAACAAAAGTAGAATAGTGTTAATTGAAAATTAAGAAAACGCTGTTATGCAAGCTAAATACAGTATTCGTTAGAGCAGATTGCCATCTAGTGGTCAGAAAAGTAACAACCACCACTCCTGAGCAAGTTGTTTTCACTTGAAGCGGTCAAGCCCTTTATGACCTCAAAATATATTAAGACCTACACAGATAGAGACAGACAGACACACACAGATACAGATACAGATACAGATATACACAAGCACATAGACACATGCTACATAACACACACCACACATTATACATGGAGTCAGCTAAACTACAAGGAAAATCAGATTAGATGTTTCTTAATATATTTCTTGGCAGAGCATGATATGAGTGAAACTAAGGTAATACTTATCATTATATGTATATTTGTTCCATGGTAATTTTATAAATAAAAATATAGCCACTCTTGGCACATTATAATTCACTAATATTTGTTTGACTGTTCCCTTCTTATCCTCAGAGGTTTGATAAAATTGAAATCGAAATTAGTTTTGAATATAAAATGAATAATTAATCTTATTGGAGGTTAAAAATGGATTCTTGTACAACATATCGAGTATCATTCTAAAAAAATATTCTGTGATTAAAGAAGATATTGAATAACTGGTGGAAAGGGAGACCAGGAGAGGACACAATAACTCAATGATGCATCTCCAAAACAGAGTAGTATTCAGCAGGTTCTGATCAGTTCTGGAGAACCAGTAATGAAAATTTTAAGTAGTTGAGGAGAACCGGCAAATACCACCTTTGACTGGAGATTTTACAGTACCCTTCTCCTGCCACGCCCACCAAGCCATGCCCACAAAACCAATAGTAAAAAAATTTGAATACAACCACTGCTCCAAAGCAATAGTAAAAGTAGAAAAGAAATGCTACCATTATCATGTCTCCCTAGCTCTATAATGTTTACTTTGTATGGTTATAATGCTATAGAATTAGTACACAAGTCTGTCAAACCATCTGCTATTTTACACATTGAGATACCAAACACTCTGTCCGTGGTTTTAGGATGTAAAGTAACTTCTGAACCATTAAATCTTTCACCCTGTCATCAAACTGCAGTTTTACAAATGTTACATGTGATTGACCTGCTGGATGCTGAAGTATAAACTAAGTTTTACAATAGAAAATAAATACTAGTGTTAAATAGTTTTGAACATTCTCTCCTAGGAGCTGGAATGGGTGCCTAGGGTATCTGGAGAGTATGATTTTAAAAATATCAAGATGGCTGTTGCAGTAGTGTGATTAAAGATCTACACTTTTTAAATGTGTGTTGTACATTATTGGTCAACATCTTGATGTTCCACCATACCCTGCAGGCAACCCTGGTATGTGCTATTTGACCATCACTGTTAAAACAGATTTGTTCACTGTATGATGAAAAGGGAAGACCTGGAGATCTTTCCTCATGTCCTCAAAGCTTGTATAACCTTGAGAACATGGAGGAAAAAAACATCCTGCTAAACCTGGATGTCATATGTCCACATAATAGCAACAAGTAATGATCTTCAGGGAACAGTAACTGTATCACATTCTCAAAATCTTCTTCCCTGGACTGTTGATCCTGAAAAGGGAAAACTCTGCCTTTGTACCCCATTCAAGCAAACACCTGTATAAATTGCTTTACAGCAGGGGTGTCAATTTCATTGAGGGATCAAGATTGTGTTTGACTTTGGGAGGCTGGGGTGGGCGTGGCCAGGATGGGCATGGCCACCTCAACATCACTTGTTTTGGGGGCACTTGTGGTAGTCTGAGCAATCTGCCAGTGAAAATGGGTTTCTGAGTTCCATTTTCGGCTGCAACTGCCTCCTGCAACCCTCTGCCAGCTTGGGAGGGCTGCCCGCGGCCCTCATGACCTCTGTTTTTTCTGACAGAGGCACTGTGATCCAGTCCTTCATTGATTCTAGAGTAGCAGCTTGGGCCAGATCTAAGCACCCCATGGGCTAGATCTGGCCTCCGGGCTTGAGTTTGACACCCCTGCTTTACAGTATGCTTGAATGACAGGGAAGATCAACATTCCTGAACAGTTTCTATACTTCACTGTGCCTCCACTAAACAGGCATTTTTATATATTTGTTTACCATATGTGTGTGCTGTCCATTTCATCTAGAAGCAACTCATTAAAAAGCCAGTAAACATTAAAATGATTTTAAAAAATAACATCAGCAATAATATAGTGCTAGCTGTTCAACACTGTTCATCTATTTACAAAGTGTACACTACTATTACTGTTCTCATCTTCTCATCACTCCTTATCACTCATCCTCTCCCACTTGTGATTGTAGGACTGTAACTTTGTTGCTTGTATCCTTATGATTTATATTGACTGTTTCCTAGTATGATTTGATTGTTGATTGTACCTATGGCTATCATTATGATTCTTGATCCTTGACGAATGTACCTTTTCTGTATGTATACTGAGAGTATTTACACCAAGGCAAATTCCTTGTGTGTCCAATCACACTTGGCCAATAAAGTATTCTATTCTATTCTAAAATATCCCAAAGATGCTTTTTCAGGAGGCAACTGGATTTTCTTATTTTTTTCTTCAAAGACATCTCACTTCTCATCCAAGAAGCTTCTTCAGCTCTGACTGAATGGTGGGAAAGGATTTATATTCGTTGCAGACAACTGATCATTTTCATCCTTTTAGAGGGTCGTTGAAGCACTTGGAGGTTTATCTGAGTCTTCAGGGTCACCTGAGTAGTGCTTCTGGTTGCTATAGTCTCCATCTCCAAATCTACTACCGTATCATGTGTATTTTGTTCCACCTCCAGATACCAGAAAGTGGAAACAAATAGCTGGACTCTTAAATATTGAAAATTAGCAGATGGATAAATTGGTTGTATAAATGGATGGGTAAAGTAATTGATTTTTAGGCCATGTTTTGGTAAGATTTCATCAGACATTATTATATCTTTAAAAATTATAAACCAATTATTCAGAAATAAGCACCAAACTAGGATTATCAGTCTCCCTAAATCTGGTACCCATTATTAGTAGTTCTGGAAGCAAAAATGATAATTCTCAACATTTCCAACAAGTACTTTCCCATATACTCAACTATACCTGGGATAGCTCAAAACTGCATAAACCAAGCTATTAAACAGTTGAAAAATATTTGTTCCTGAACATTTTGTTAAAAGGAGATACTAAATATTTGTTATTATTTCCAGCAGATTTCAGAAACCTATGTAGCTGTCAATAAAGAAACCAAGAATGCACAGTAAGTATCTTCAAACTAGGAATATAACAACCAAAAGCCTAGGTTTTGGAAGAGAAATTCATTAAATCTCATGGCACCTTCTTCTACCTAAACATAATATTCTGCCTACTCTGCAGCTCATTGATACATATGTTCTTTAATATTTTATGTCTAATTAAGGGCATATTTCCATATGATGCTTCCAACAATCCTCTTACTTCTCCAAATATTGAGAAGCTGAAGGAAGTAAAAAATACCATTAGCTCTGGAACCCTGCACATTTTTGCCCTCAAACATTGGAGTGAGATACACAAAGTGGACACAAATTCTATAACTGCAATAACTGATATGACTATCTATATATGTACCCCAACAAGGGACTCTTGGATAGCAGCCAAAGGATCTTCCATCTTTCAGTCCAGGCATATGAATATATGTTTGAGAGAACAAATTACCTGTCTCCTTAATGAAGGGAACAACATCAAGGCAAGTATTTGGGATCTACAAGATACTCTGAGGATCATGAAAGCTGAACTCAGAAGGTAAGTTGTAATAAAGATGATACTAAATGAATGGCACATTCTTTATTTTCTTTTTTGAAAAACATTCAGTTGAAACATGAAAAACTTTTCAGATTTGAGCCTTACTTTGTATTCCTATTGCTCAAATATTTTCTCCAAAAAGCTCATCAAATAGACATTTAAAAACCAGTTTAAATCAAAGCCACATTAAATAATCAGCTCTGATTATTATTATTGTTATGGTTACTATGACTAATATTTCTAATATGCACAACATCCAAAGTTCTTTGAATAGATTAATACATTAATTAAAACATGGTTTGTTTATTTATTTATTGCTTTTGAGTGCTTTTGAGTCAGCACTGATTTCTGGTGATTGTCTCGATTGCTCATGTCTTGCGTTGGCTAGTTGATCACATGAAAAGCCTTCTCAATGGGATGGCCTTGGCTTGGAGCTCCTACCTAGCAAATATAGTTGTTAATATTTTGAACAGCTTGGTCAAGTCAGTCATCTGCTAGCCTTTTCTGGAATATATCCAACACATCTCTTCCTTCCCAATTTAGCTGGGGAGGAGTGGCTGCTGAAAAATTGCACTTTGTCTAATTAGCTTTTTTACAATGAACAAATCATTACAATTGTTGTTGTTGCTATTATTATTCCATGGATCATGCCCAGGATAAAACAAGCTGAGGAAGCTATCACTTTCTTAGAAACTGACATGGAAGCAGTTAAGAAAAGACAGAAGGAAGAGAATGAAACAGCATCTTCAGAGGAGGAATTTCTGAAAAAACTGGTAGGCAGTAATAAAAACAAATACTCCTGATTAATTTTCCGCACAAAACATGGCATCCTAAAAATAAGAACCATAAATCTGCTGGCTAAATCACCAGTAACTGGTGGCATGATTTGAATGTATTTAAAGCAATACCTGGCAGGCCTACATTACATTTAGTCAAATAATTTTTTTAAAAAATCACTGATTTGTGAAAGGTCTGCTTAAAATGAATCTCACTGCTTTAAGATCTCAAGAGACAAGATAAAACTGAGCTTCTCAGGGATTGGAAAGCAAGGAGGGTTAGGCCTAGTCCTAGATGAATAGAAGGTATCAGGAATTTCCAGGAGTGTAGGCTATTTTGAATTTTTAAAAAAATACAGAAGGCATAATTTGCAAACAATTTGGTGACTGCTAAGAAAACGGCATGCACCTATTATGAATCACCTAGAATCAGGTTTGATTTGCAAGAGTATTTACTTTTTCTTAGCTCAAGACATATTTGCTTGACACCCTCAGTGATTGTGGCACATCATTACTTAGACAAGTAGCCCAGCTCGGTACTTATAACTCAGAAGGTCTGTACTGACTGTTCTCCAAACAATCCTCTGAGCCCCTGTCAGTTGTCAATCACTATTTGCCCTGTTGAGCAATGTCACAAAGCAGGATAAAGAAGGAATCTCAATGAAAAAACTTTATTTATTTTTTAATCCCCCAATAGGGTTTCCCTTACCATTGAGCAAAGTGAGAGTTATATCCTGTGACACTTGCTGGTAGTGAAATGGCAATTGCCTGGACTCTTCCTTCTGAGTCTTCCTCAGTTGGAACATTCCCATGCTGGTCTGCCTGAGACCTCTGATCAGGGTAGTCTACCCCAGGGGTTCCCAACCCCCAAGCCAGGCAAGCAGCAGGAGAGTGCTCTTGCACAGTGCTCCATTTGCTCAAGTGGTGGGCACTCATGTGAGCATGAGAGAACCACTAGTCTACCCTCATCATGCCAAATAGGGATTTTATCCTTTGCCACAGACAGCAAAATCATTCATTTGGGTAGCTCTGCTACTCACATCATCAATTTAGGCATATTGTTACTTCCACACCAGAGTAATACTCCCAAATGTAGCAATAGCACTTGGTCTTATATACCATTTCATTTGCTTTACAGCCCTCTCTAAGTGTTTTACAGAGTCAGCATATTGCCCCCAACAATCTGGGTTCTCATTTTACTCATGTCAGAAGGATGGAAAGCTGAGTCAACCTTGAGCCTGTGATCTGCCAAACTGCTGGCAGCCAGTGGTCAGCAGAAGCAGTACTGCATTCTAACCACTGTGCCACCGCAGCTCTTATCAAATGTAGCTACGGATCCCACAGCTGGAACAGTAGAAGAGGCTTGAATGAATTTCAGGAATGAATTTCTTTATGAACAAAAAGTCATAATGAATCACAGCAGAACATCTCTTTGGGCCAAGACAAATTTGTTTAACTATAGTTTGTTAAACAAATTATGGTTCAGGTTTTTTAGATGTGAATCTATCTCTGTTTACCAGCCCTTAGAACTAATGCAATTTTAAGGCAAAGATTTCATTTTTTCTTCTTTCTTAGGAGAAAGACAATGAAAATTTACATATGAGAATCTTCAGGCTTTCTGAGAAGGTAAGTTAGGTAATTATTTCCTTGGATGCTTTTCATCCTAAAACATAGTAATATAAACATGACTTTTCTTATTGGATGACACTACTACAATATTATCATATTTAAAAGCACACGTACATGATGCTCTAGAAGAAAATAGCTGGCATAGGCTGAAGATGACCTTCTGACTATGGTATTACACATCTTCTGAATACTTCATGTCAGGAATTTTCAGAGAGAACATCACAATTGAAACAGGACAGAACTTTGACTGCATAATTGTGGCCCATCACCATGACTTTTTGAATCCTTTTGCGGATACCCCAAACTCAGGGCATTCTGCTTTGCATGCTTTCCTTTAAAAATAGTATCTAAAAATAGAATCTCCCTTTTATTTCCCCCATTCACCAAAATATCCAATCTTTAAAAATAGTATATAGATGGGATACAACATCAAATAAATTATCATATATGCAAAAAAATCAGTTTCAACTTTTTGTTTGAAGAACAGTGCATGCTCATTTGGTGAGGAGTTAAATGTTTCATTGTTGAATAGCATTCCTCTGTTGAACAGCTAGGAAATTCTTCTGGATATCTAATAAAAACCTCCTTCCTTGTAATTTAACCCTATTGTCTCTTATTTTGTGTTCTGGAATAACAGGAACAAGTCAGAGGTGGTATTCAGCAGGTTCTGACCAATTCTGGAGAACCGGTAGCAGAAATTTTGAGTAGTTCGGAGAACCAGCAAATACCACCTCTGACTGGAGATTTTACACTATCCTTCTCCTGCCACACCCACCAAACCACGCCCACAGAACCGATAGTAAAAAAAAAATTGAATCCCACCACTGGAACAAGTCTAGCTGATCTGTTACATGGCAATCCTTTCAATACTTGAAACAAATATTATGTCCACCTGTTCTTCCCCAGGCTAAATATACTAATGTCCAATCATTCTTCAGAGGTTTTCACTTATCAGCTTGGTTTTTTTTTTAATAAACTTCCTAAAATATGGTGAACAGAACAGGAAACAATATTCTGGATGTGCCCTGCTCAGTGCAGAATAAATCTGGAAACATTTAAAGACACCATTGTTCTATTGATGCAACCTAGAATTCGTTTTTTTTTTTCTGCAGTACACTGTCATCTCATATTCTGCTAGGCATTCTGATCTTTTTTGCATGTGCTGTTGCCTAGTATGATCTCCCCATGCTATATTCATCCTTTGCTTTTTCATTACCCAAAGGAATAGCTTTGCATTTGTCCCTGTTGAAATTTTGTTATTATTATTCCAACTTGTGAAATGTTCTTGAATCTTGATGGTATCCTCTAATGTACTTGCTGTGTTTTCTACTTTGGGTCATCAGCAAATTTAGTAATCTTATTCTGAAGCTCTTTCCTGAAGTCATTTATAAACATGTTGAGCAGGACAGGGTATAAAACAGCTGTGGAGTATGTTACTTGACATTTCTGTCCATTGCATTCCCATAACCAAGTAAACTGGTCATGCTTTCAAAAATGGAAAACAGTTTGGATTAGTGTAGTCAGAAGAAAAAGAGAGGAACAGGACAACTAGGAGCAAGTTGAGAGCACCTTTTCACAGGTTAAGCTGTGCACAGGTTAAGTACTGCACTCTAACCACTGAGCCATGGTGGTGCAATGATTAGAGTGCAGTACTACAGGCTACTTCTGCTGACTGCCGGCTGACTGAAATTTGGCCATTCGCATCTCGCCAGGCTCAAGGTTGACTCAGCTTCCATCCTTCCAAGGTTGATAAAATTTGGAGCCAGATTGTTGGGGGTAATATTTCAGTAAACCACTTAGAGAGGGCTATAAAGCAATATAAGTCTAAGTGCTATTGCTATGGCTAAGCAACAGGTGCAATATTGGAAGAGCTGAAGAATCAGTTTGGGGACAGATAATCTGGAGAAGGTCTAGTCTGTTTTCACTATGAATCAACACCAACTTAATGCCATGTAATCAATCCAGTTAATAATATGTCTATTGTAATTATACCTGATGGTAGTTTTGGTCTCTGGAAGATCTATCATTCTATTCCTTTATTTTTATTGGTTTAACTTAATGTAATTTAAATGGCATTCTCAAAAATCTAATTACTAGGCACCTGTTAACTAAATTAATATTCCAAGGGATAAAGCAGAAATGAATTTTGTTGGGGCTCTTTTGATATCATTTTTTATTATTTACTATAATTCTCCTATTATTCATAATAAATTTTAACTTAATTTCATTAATTTCCAGTCTAATTTTAAAAGATTTTTTGCCAACAGATAACTTTTTCAGACATCCTGCAAAAACAATATTTTGCTAACAACCTTCCAGGGAAGGGATGGGGTGAGAGGTAAAATGGGACAGAAAAACTAAGAGTATTCTACATTCTGTATTACAGTATCAGGGCCCAATATTGCTTATGCCTGTTCAATATATGTTCTCAACGTATCAGTTTGATCACATGAATCAGCTTTTAACTATGCTGATAGAGTTTTTGTTAACTTGTGCTTTCCAGAAGGTTTATATTATGTCCTCATGGCCAAAGTTACTAAAGTGATTGTCAGGTCATTTTCAGCAATGAGATCACTTTTATACATGACTCTACAGGTAGTCCTTGATTTACAACCACAATGGAGTCCAAAATTTTTATTGCTAACCGAAACAATTGCTAAGTGAATTTTTCTCTATTTTATGACCTCACATGCCACAATTGCTAAGTGAATCACTGTAGTTGTTAAGTTAGTAGCATGAATCTGGCTTCCCCATTGACTTTGCTTGTCAGAAAGTTGCAAAAGGTGATCCTATGAGCCTAGGAAACTGCAACTGTCATAAATACATCCAGTTGCCATGCATCCAAATTTTGATTGCCTGTCCCTGGAGATGCTGCAACATTTGTAAGTGTGAAAAATGGTTATAAGACCTTTTTTCAGTGTCGTTGTAATTTCAAACAGTCACTAAATAAACTGTTGTAAGTTTAGGTCTACCTGTATAGAGTAGAAGTGCTACTTCTCACTGGTAGTTCTTGCCTTTTGGAATAGTTTTCTGATTGAAATCACTCTGAACTCCATCTTGAATTCATTTCAGAAAATGCCCCAAACTGAGCTCTTTCAAAGAGCTTTTGACAATTGATTGGAGGTCAGCTAGGTACAAAATATCATTGATACTTTTTTTTATTAGAGCTTGACTTTCACTTAATTCTTTCTTTTTTTCTTTTTAAAATGTGTTTTATATTTATTATGAATGTTTTATGCATGTTTATTTAAGTTCTTATTATGGATATTTATTATTATCTCCTGTGGATATTTTAACTGTACAAAATTGTCAACCATGAGAGGTGCTATTGGAATATATGTTAAATGAAGGAATAAGTAATTAAATATTGTACATAAGATGAATATTAGTAAGTAATGATTAGTAAGGATGATCTGGAAAAACACTGATCTAAACCAAGTTTCCTGCCTAAAATGAATTTGGAACTGTTATTGATTTATTAGTGTTTGTTCAGCCATATTGAAATAAGTGTTTAAAAAATACACTGTAATTATCTCCACTGTGCTCATCCTTCTTTATCATATGTCTTCCCTGACAGACTGAAAACCATTACAGAGGGAAACATGAAACAGCTTTCGCAGCTGAATATCTCAGCTGTAGCTCACTTGTCACAGAAATGAATGTTATGCCTGAAGCATTAAATTTTGATAGAGTGCAGCTTTTTTCCCCAGTTTAGTTTTGAAATTACTATTTAATTTCTATTGAAATAAACATTCACATTATTTAACACATGCAGCATAGATACTATTTTACCAAGTCATTATAAAACTTATCTTACATTAAGCATCCAACCAAGGGTGGCATGGCACGTTTCCGATTATAATCATCTTTGGTTTGGTTTTGCTCCTAAGTAGACATTCAGGGATTTCCTTGAAAGTGAGAGAAGCAATACTTAGAGAGATGATGTTTTGCTGGTTCCAGGTCTCCCACCAATGAAAGTTCTCCTCTTTGAAGCTACTATTAATTAGCTTCCTGGAAGGATGGAGAAACAAAAGGGAACCCTATTTATCAGTTGTTGTTCAGTTGCTAAGTCATGTCTAATTCTTCAAAACCCCATGGACCATAGCATGTCAGGCTCCTCTGTCCTCCACTGTTTCCTGGAGTTTGCCCAGATTAATGTTCATTGTATCAATGATACTATCTAACCAACTGCTGTCCCTTTCTCCTTATGCCTTCAATCTATCCCAGCTTCAGAGTCTTTTCCAGTGAGTCCTCTCTTCTCATTAGGGGACCAAATATTTGAGCTTCAGCTTCAGTACCATCTATCAGTAAAAACAAAGCTTCAGTTTTAAAATTATCAGACCGGTTAATGAATTGGCCTTATGTATCAAGATGTAGCAAGGAACAGTTGACTGATCAGTCCATTGTGATGAACTGAATATGAATTTTTGCATTGCTTTTGTGTTCAAAACTAGAGTTCAGCTTTGACAGCATCAAAGAATATCAATCAGCGGAATTACCTTCAGCTCTGCTGTTATGTCAATAAACTACAGGTAAATAAACGTAGAAGCAGAATAGAAATAAATACATTGTTAAGGACTTGTCTGTATGAAAAACGGGAAGTTTTACTATTATCATTATTATATGAAACTCTATGTAATTCATTTAAGACTAAGAACCAAAGAGGCATATGGTTGTTGAATATGCTCCAATATATCATTGGTTTATAATAAAGAGTGTGTGGAAGATCAGGTTTATAATTAATTATACAGAAAGAAAACATCACCAGAACTCCTAAAATGTAATATTTGTTACAGAATTTAAATGTGTAAAGTATCTTATTCAGTATGAATTTTGAAGTACAGATTACCTACAAATATTCAATCAACCTCTTCCAAAGCATTTCAGTTAAATAATTACAATTGATCTGATTGGTTGTTATTATTGCAGTAGAGATGTCACTTGATCTAAGGCCAAAAATATGGCTGCAAAAATCCAATTTGGAAGTTTTTGTACAATTTTCTTTGCTGCCATCTGGCAGTCATCTGGTTCCTGATTGATTGACCAATTTTTTTAGAATTTAGAATTTTTTTAGAATTTATTTGATTTGTCAATCACTTACAAGAGAACAGGTATAAGTATATACATAGTTATGAATACATGAAATGGGTACATATAAGAAAAATAAAAAAGAAACAATAGGACAGGGATGATAGGCATGTTGGTGTGCTTATGCACTCCCCCTACAGACCTCTTAGGAAAGGGGTGAGGTCAATCGTAGACAGTCTAAGGTTAAAGTTTTTGGGGTTGGAGAAAAAACCACAGAGTCAGGTAGAGTATTCCAGACACTGACCACTCTGTTGCTAAAGTCGTATTTCCTGCAATCAAGTTTGGTGCGGTTAACCTAGAGTTTGTATCTATTGTGTGCTCTTGTGTTGTTATGGTTGAAGCTGAAGTATTCATTGACAGGTAAGTCATTGCAATGTATGATTTTATATACCACACTTAGATCAGACCGAAGACGGCGTAATTCAAGGTTTTCTAGGTCTAAAATTTAAAGTCTGGTGGCATAAGGTATTCTACAATGAGTAGAGGAGTGGAGAACTTCTTGTGAAATATTTCTGGACTTTCTCAACTGTGCTAATATCAGATACGTAATGTGGGTTCCAGACTGATGAGCTGTATTCGAGTATTGGTCTAGCAAATGTTTTGTATGCTCTAGTTAGTAGTGTGATATTACCTGAGAAAAAGCTACGTAGGATTAGGTTAACAACTCTAAATGCCTTTTTGGCTATGTAGTTACAGTGGGCTCTAGCACTTAGATCATTAGAGATGAGTATTCCAAGGTCCTTTACAGAGCTTGGATCATCAACAAGGTCTTGATTATTTGGCTTGTATTTTATTTTCTGATTTTTTTTTTTGCCAATATTAAGACAAGATGTTGTAGTTCTACCTGTTCACAATACGGCACAAATAAGAAAAGACTTCTGGATCAAAAGATTAGCAACATAACATTCGATGACTTCAAGCTGAGGGTAATATTCAGCCTCACATTTGACAAATATTTATTTTATTTTTATTTATTTATTAGTTAAATTTATATACTGCCCCCTCTCCCAAAGGGACTCAGGGCGGTGAACAGCCAGAGTAAAAATATACATATGAAACATATATACAATATTACAATATTAAAAATTAAAAGAATTAAATACAATTGGCTCTACAAAAATTTAAAACAAAGGAATTAAGAAAAATTAGAAACCAGATTAAAATTTAAAAACCCCTAGGCCAGTCCGGCTTGCTGAAATAAATGAGTTTTTAGTAGACGACGGAAGGTCATGAGATCAGGGACGGCCCTTATCTCCGGGGGTAATAGTCCTGACTGGACTATTGTAACGCCCTCTACATGGGGCTCCCGAATGGGAGCATCCAGAGGCTTCAACTGGTACAGAATGCGGCCGCGCGGGTGGTTATGGGGGTGTCATGATTCGCACATGTTACGCCCCTCCTGCGCGAGCTGCATTGGTTGCCAATGGCCTCTTGGATGCACTTTAAAATTTTGGTGTTAACTTTTAAAGCGCTCCATGGCATCAGACCAGGATATTTACAAGACCGCATTCTGCCATTTTCCTCCCACCGTCCGGTGCGCTCCCACAGGGAGGGTCTCCTGCGGGTCCCGTTGGCATCTATGTGCCGGTTGGTGACCCCGAGGAATAGGGCCTTTTCTGTGGGGGCATCTGCCCTCTGGAATGGGTTGCCCCCGGAGTTACGGACAGCCACGGACCTGGGGACCTTCAGGCGTGCTTTTAAAATCTGGCTTTTTGACCAGGCCGGCTTGGGCTGATTTTAGTTTTGGGGTGTTTTATTTTTATTAAATTTTAGGGTTTTAGAGTATGGTTTTAAATTTGTTTACAGCCAAGGTTAGGTTTAATTTAGTTTTATTGTTCCACATATTTATTGTTTTAACTGTACGGCTGTGCACCGCTCCGAGTCCTTCGGGAGAGGAGCGGTATATAAATAAATATTTATTATTATTATTATTCCAGAGAGGGGGTGCTCCCAATGAGAAGGCCCACATCCTCGGGGTCGCCAGCCGTCCAGCCGGCGGCACCCCGAGGAGGCCGACTCTATGGGAGCATATCGGTCGGCGGGAGGCCAATAATGGCAGGAGACGGTCTCGCAGGTATCCCGGTCCCGAGCCATGGAGCGCTTTAAAGATAGTAACCAAGACTTTGAAGCGCACCCGGAGGGCCACCGGGAGCCAATGCAGCTCGCGCAGAAGTGGCGTAACATGGGAGCCCCGAGGAACCCCCATTACCACCCTTGCGGCTGCATTCTGCACCAGCTGGAGCCTCCGGATGCTCTTCAAAGGCAGCCCCATGTGGAGAGCATTGGCATAGTCTAGACGGGAGGTCACCAGGGCGGAGGTGACCGTGCGAAGCGCATCCCGATCCAGAAAGGGCCGCAACTGGTAGATCCTACGGACCTGGCCAAAAGCCCCCTTGGCGACGGCCGCCACGTGGTCTTCCAATGACAGCTGCACATCCAGGAGGACACCCAGATTGCGGGCCTCTCTGTGGGGGCAAGAGTTTCCCCACACACAGCCAGCGATGGAACCAGCTGGCTGTACCAGGGTGCCGGGAGGCACAGCCACTCAGTCTTAGATGGGTTGAGCTGAAGCCTGTTCCACCCCATCCAACACCGCACAGCCTCCAGGCACCGGGTCATCACTTTGATGGCTTCAGTGGGGTGGCCCGGGGTAGAGATGTACAGCTGAGTATCATCGGCGTACTGATGGAACTCTACCCCAAAGCCACGGGTGATCTCACCCAGCGGCTTCATATAAATGTTGAACAGAAGGGGTGAGAGCACCGACCCCTGAGGCACCCCGCAAACCAGGGGCCTCGGGGCCGACCTCTGCCCCCCTGCCAACACAAATTGCGAGCGGTCAGAGAGGAAGGAGAACTACCGCATAACAGTGCCTCCCACTCCCAACCCCTCCAGCCGCTGCAATAAGAAACTGTGGTCGACAGTATCAAAAGCCGCTGAGAGATCTAAGAGGACCAAGACAGAGGAATAACCTCTGTCATGGGCCCTCCAGAGATCAATAAATAAATAAATAAAATATCACATTTTCTATGCATTACATCATGAATGCTGCATTTTATCTCAGAGTAGCTAAAGAGAAAAGTTGAAAATCTTTGCTTTTTGTCCTCAACTCCTGCTTTATTACTGTTTTTGAGATAACAAGCTGAGATATCCACTGAGATAAGTAATTATTATTGTTTTTAATTAGAGGGAGCTTCAAGAATGCAAACTGATTTGTGGAGACGAAGATGAAGTTTTCAGAAAGGTATATTTTATTATCATATATGCAAAACTTTCAAAGACTTAAGTGTGTTAATTGCAATTCAAAGAGTCTTATAATGACTCTAAAATATATCATAGAATCAGTTTCCATAAACTACACTATATCAGTTTCATGGAATATGATGCTGCAAATTGTGGTTGCTGTGAGAGGAAGAGAAAAGTCAGAGAAGTTAGTTATGAAGAGACAATAACAGTTTCATAAAGTTAAGCAATTTCAAGTCTGCTTCTCTCTGAAAACAGAAAATTGAATTCATAATCCTAAATCCCCATAATCCATAATCCTATTCATAATCAGAATCCTAAAATATTCTGATCCCTGGAGTTAAATATATATGTAACTTTTTCCTAAAAGAGACATGGGATAATAGATACCAGCGTATAGCTTGATATGCATTTGCATAGAAATACCCTGGCTCGCACAAACTTCCTACTTACTGTCCCACACTTTATTCTAGACAATCCTGCTCTTCCTTAATTTACTCATGAGGAATAAAGTGATGCAGTTCCTCTGATTATTCTTTATAGGCTCACCAAACGAGAAGGAAGAATGTGATAAAATTCTCTCAGTATTTGTTCCTCACTCCTTCCTAATGGAGAAGGTACAACAAAGGCAATTTAAAGTTGTCCTTTCTACACCTGGCTGGTGTCTTAGAGGGTGAATTTCTGGGCTTTAATGGTCTCTACCCACTAACTAGATTTGTGTGACAAATTACACAGAAGTTTTCCTTTAACATACCCAGATCTGGGTCTTTAGAATAGCCTTTTGGAATTAACTACATATCATTTTTATTAACAATCTCTTCATTAACCTTTCGAAAAGCAAGGACATTTTTTTTAATTTGACAAGAAAGGTAGCAGGATATTTGGCTGGTATTATCAAGGTCTTTGAGTGACCTTCCAAAATATTTCACTTTCATGCTTCCCTGATGATTTTCAGGTATTTTAAAGACAGCTCAAATAATCTAACTAATTTTGAGGGCAAGCATCTCTGAAGGTTTCAATACAGCAATACTTCTCCATGTCAGCTGGATTCATACATTTTGTTATGCCATAGTTTATATGGCTATGATTCCCTGAATGAATCACAATTCTGGGTTTTAATAATAAAAAAGCATATGTGACTTATAAAAAACAATAATTGGACTCCTACAACAGACTAAGCCTCAAACATATTGTATTTTTTACTCCCACAATGATGTTGCTAGTCAGTCACTACATGTTTAAGATAAAGAACTCTAAAACTGAAAATGACCATTAATACGAGCACAAGGTTGTGAGGGGTTTTTGTATCTCTTTGCTGCCGTTTATTGCCATCTGGAAGTTTGCAGCCTAGATATGGTACTTAATGACATTTAAATGTGCTTATGTAAATGCGCTGAATAATAAAAACAAAACAGCCAAATAATATGTTAAGAGCATGGCAGACATTACTTGAATTTGTTTTCCAGATGAAACACCAAATTCAGGAGCTAGAAGAGTTCATAGAAGAATACGAAGTAAAAATACAGGTATTTTTTAAGGTACTGAGGTGTGAGTATTATATGCCGGCTGTAAAAATTCAGATGACTATTTTATGGCAACAAGTTGGAATTTTCTTTGCTGTCCCCTAGTGGCCCCTATTTATGCAGTCTTAAGTTGGTAGCATATTGAAAGGTAACTTGCCAATGGTATACAAACATGACATTTGTTTTTCTATAGCTAAACCAAAGGTTCTTTGGCAAAAACATTTATTACTCACAAAGAAGGCTCATTCTATACTGATTCAATGGGTGCTTATATCCCTAGTTTTGAAAAACAGTCTTTCCTTTTCTAGAATAAAATAATAGGTACCGGTTGGATGTCACAAACCTCATCCTGGTATTCTTTACCTAAAATTCTTCCTGCATGAATGTTCCAAATCAGCCATGCCCCTCTAGACATCATTCATATGACATCATAATCCTGCAGGTTCTTGCTCACATGGATGCAGTACATCTAAAGTCATACAAGTGAAGGCTTTTCTACTGAGAGCTGCATAACTCTCTGCAAGAGAAAAATATCATTCAAAAGAATAGAATAGAATAGAATAGAATAGAATAGAATAGAATAGAATAGAATAGAATAGAATAGAATAGAATAGAATAGTTGGAAGGGACCTTGGAGGTCTTCTAGTCCAACCCCTGCTTAGGCAGGAAATCCTACACCATTTCAGACAAATGGTTATCCAAGCTCTTCTTAAAAACTTCCAGTGTTGAAGCATTTACAACTTCTGGAGGCAAGTTGTTCCACTGATTAATTGTTTTAACTGTCAAGAAATTTCTCCTTAGTTCTTGGTTGCTTCTCTCCTTGATTAGTTTCCACCCATTGCTTCTTGTCCTGCCCTCAAGTGCTTTGGAGAATAGCTTGACTCACTCTTCTTTATGACAATCCTTGAGATATTACATTGCTGTCATGTTACCCCTAGTCCTTCTTTTCATTAAACTAGATATACCCAATTCCAGCAACCGTTCTTTATATGTTTTAGTGTCCATCCCCTAATCTTGCTTACTTCAAGAAATAATTCTTGCTTACTTCACTAATTGGAGCAGGCACACCAGGCAGAAAAAAGCTTTCATAGACCAATGGTGTAATTGAGGACAAATGAAAAAGAGTCAGTGTGAGAACATAATGGTAATAAATTATATGGATCATTTCAATCAAGGTTCAGGCCTGGGCATAAGAGAAAAAGTCCTCTAATTGCTCTAGTTGGTGACCTAAGGCAAGACTTAGATGCAGGAGAAGGACTCTACTAGTCATGTTAGATCTTCAGTACCATCAACTATGCTATCTTTCTAGATCCTCTGTGAGAATTAGGAATTATTTTGTATTTTGGTAGTTCAGTTCCTTCCTTTCAGAGCAGTTCCAGGCCGTTGTGTTTAGAAACCAACTCAAACGCAAACTTTAGTCCTCCATAGGGAATGGCCGTCCCCTGGAAAAAAACTGGTATGCAATCTGCGGGTGTTCTTGGATGTTTGGCTCTTGTTGGAACAAGAAGTAGAAGTGTAGCTAGAATTCATTCCCAACTTATTCATTCCCAACTTGCTATATATTTCCTCCTAGATTCTTCAAGACAGAGAAGAAACTCTGAAGATTGAGCTGTCAGCTGTTGAGAAAGAGAAGGCCCGGTAAGACACTCCTATGAATCTAGTTCTTTCTGTATCATATGTTAAATCTCAACCTTTGTAAGTCATACAAATATTACTGGAATTCTGGACAAGAAGAATATGACTTTGATGTAAGTACTGCTATAGGAAAGGAGACAGAGATTTTCCAGCTGCATGAGGTTCTTCTCTAAATCACACCTTTTTTGTGTTATGCTCCTTTTAGGTAGATAATTTCTGCATATTTCCAATAAATAAAGAGTCTTGGCTTAACAATATACAGTATGTACAGTTTTAGAGAAAAAAAACCCAAATGGAGATTTTTAAGGGTCTCCTATTTATTTTATTCCCTCACACAGCTTCTCTCAGTACAGGTAATCCCCGACTTATGACCACAATTGAGTCCCAAGTTTCTGTTGCTAAGTTAGATATTTGTTAAGTGAGTTTTGCCCCATTTTATGACCTTACTTGCTATAGTTGAATCATTGCAGATGTTAAGTTAGTAATAAAGTTATTAAGTGAATCTGGCTTCCGCATTGACATTGCTTGTCAGAAGGTCACAGAAGCTGATCACTGCAACCAACATAAATATGAGTCAGCTGCCAAGCATCTGAATTTTGATCAAATGACCGTGGGGATGCTGCAATGGTCATACATGTTAAAAATGGTCATAAGGCACTTTTTTCAGTACCGCTGTAACTTTGATCAGTCATTAAATGAAGTCATTAAGTTGAGAACTACCTGTACTTTTATTTCAAAAGTCACTCAGAGTCCAAGGGGATGCAAAGAAATGGTAACTCTTTCCAGGGTTTCTTGGATTCTCACACCTTTGTGAGGCTATGTTCATTTACATCTGAAACCTGCAGCCCTTTCCACTAGCCTGTCTGCTAAACCAATTCTGTTCTGTTCACCCACTGCAGCTTCCACTGCCACCTGATCTGGAGAATGATACACACAGTATCTCCAGTTCATGCCATAAAAACAACTCCAGAAACATCAACAACCTGCGTACCCCGAACAAGCATTTTAGCTCTCTCTGTAATACTGTTTTGAATCAACATTTGTTGCATGTATCTCTTTTAACTATTCAGATATTGTCAATTCAGCTTTGGATATTTGCATATCAATTTTGTTTGCGCTGATTAATGACTGCAATGAAGTTTTTCAGTTTCAGTTTTCCTGGCCTTTGCCTGAAGGAAATTGGTTAGTTGTTTGCATAATCAAAGGTAGCTGAAGTTAGCCAAGTCATGCCTGAAGCCTTAACATGAGTCTTTATAGTTTGCATTCTGAGGAGAGAAAGAGAGTTCCTGACTGTGAAGGAGGCATTCTGATTCTAATATCTGTACTGTCTGTGATACTATTTCTTTTTCAAGAAGTAGAGTTTGCAAGTGGAAAAATATAGTTAGAGGGGCATGAATTTACTAGATCTAGATCAGGGGTGTCAAACTGGTAGTCTGCAGGCCGGATGTGTCACGCACAGGTCACACCCACCCCAGCTCCATGAATGGATAAAATGTCACAAAACTTCATATGACGGCAATGTGATGCTGCGAGTTTGATACCCATAATCTAGATTCTTTTACACATAGAGAGTGGGAAAAAGGGGTGGTGAGGAAAGAGAGGGAGAGGGACAGAGAGTGAGAGAGAAAGAGAGAGAGAGAGAAGGAGGGAGGGAGAAATTTCGTCTACAGTATATGAGCGCTGGACAAGTTTCCATGCAATTCGGCCCTGAGCTTTCTTTTGCCAGTTGGGCCCACAATATTTGCTGATGTCATTGATCCATTTTGTTTTAGGTCCTTTTTGTAGATGCTTTTTTATCAAGTGAAATCCATTCTAGACTGCCTTGGTCCACCTGGTATCTGTTCTTCTTGCTATATGACCAGCCCATTTCCATTTCAATTATTTTCCTCCCTTGATAATATCATAGATTTCCATTTGTTCTCTCTGTGTATACTGTATATCCCTTTTAATTCTTCAGATTAAATTTACTTTCTTATAAAAAGGCCCAGGGAGAAAGGGCTGGCAAACAAAAAAAAAACATTGTTAATATAAATCTCTATGTTTTATACACAGTGTATGCCTACATCTTATCATACAAGCATGGCTTTCTCAGTGTTGGCTTAAAGAACACCACTTCTTCCATAATAATCTCCAAAGACTACCACATTCTTTGAGGATTTTTTAAAGAATCCCATTTGGAAAGTTTTCGGAACAAACTCACTGGTACAAAATCTGTTTCAATAATCCAGACTTTTCTTCTTTCAGGTGTCACAGCAACTTTCCAGGCAAGTTTTTGAATCTTCACCCAAAGAACTTGATGTATGAAATAGCCAGGGCTCAACTGGTCAGTAACCTTGTTTTATCCAAAACAGAGAAAGCTATCTGGTCAGTCTTATGAACATAAATTATAGATCACTAATGAGGGAAAAGTGGGTCCTTTGTTTTAGCTATAGTTATTACAATTACTGAAACTGAGCTTTGACAGAGATAGCTGATACCTTTGAGCTATAGAATAAGATGTCCCAAAGGTGCTTTTTCAGAAGGCAACTGGACTTTCTTGTTTTTTCTCCTGGTTCCTGTAGTCTGCAATTTTTCATCTGGAAAAATCTTCAAATTCATTGCAAGACTACAGGAACCAGGAACACTATTCAGGTGACCCTGAGGACACAGTGCTTCAACGACCCTCTAAAAGGATGCAGATTACCAGCTGTCTGCAAGGAATATAAATCCTTCCATTCCCCACTATCCTGTCAGAGCTGAAGAAGCTTCTTGGATGAGAAGCGAAATGTCTTCAAAAGAAAAAGAAGGAAGTCCAGTTGCCTCCTGGAAAAAGCACCTTTGGGACAACCATGACCTGAATAATTGAGAATCTCCACAGGGTTGTAGAATAAGATGTTGCTTAATAGCTTCTGAAGGGGGAGAGATACAAACTAACGTTATATAATTTGTGATTAATTCAAAGAAACTGGGCAGGTTGTCCACACAGTAAGTTAATAATCTACATTTTGCAATTACTATCTTCTTAAATAGTTAGCAGTTACAGTATCTATAGTCCTCAAATAACGATTGACTTAACAACCTGACACTATGATGTTCCTCTGCATTAACAGCAGGGTACAAATTTAGCAGTAATTGACTCATCATCTGCTGTGACTGGATTTCTGTGCACATATGGGTGCTTGGCATCAATAGAGAGACAGCATGCTTCTGACTTTCAGTTGCTGGAAAGCGTTATCATGTATCCCGCCTGAGGTATCCATCTGGGAGATCTGAGAAGGAATATTGAACTAGACTGGTCCTTGACAGTATTTAGCAGGTTCTTTCTTAGACATACTTAAATCATGTTGCTTAAAATTGTTACAAATGCTGTTATTTCACAACAGCTAAGAGAATAATGCAAAATCATGCTGTAATTTAACAGCATGGTTTCAGTGCTTTAGAGGCAAGAAAATTAGATTAAGGGAACTTAACTGTCTAAATTGCACAGAGAGGAACTTTAAAATGTTTGCCAATTAAATACTGGGAACACTGGAAGCTAGAAATCTTAAAAATCTAATTCTATTCTTTTTTTACCTAAAGGAAGAAAAAATAAGAAGGGAAGAGAGAAATATGAAACAGCAGCTTTGTGGTGGTAGGTTAGTGAAGAAAATATTACTATTTGATAGTGACAATAACTGCAACATAAACTTGCAACTATCAGAAAGAGGAACCTGACTGATATACATATAGTCCATTTTTTCTTATGATCAGATGATTTCCTGGAGAGCTTGTCTTAGTGGATTTTCAGAACTCTGTTTTTATGATTAATCAGGCAGACCACAATTTCCATTAAAGAAAAATAGAGTCCAAAGGTGAATTTGCAATACACTCAATGGCAGCAGGACATTAAACAATAGAATGGTTTATAAAATCTAATGAGAATTTCTTCATAGTTTCATATTATATTATGCATTATGGATGCTACAGATATCCAACACAACTGTAGCCTATTAGCCTAAATGAGTTTACATCATTAGTCAAAGAGGAATCAAACTTTCTTGGAATCCATTAGATTCCAGTAAATTGGTTGAATAATCAGTGCATGGTAGATTTTCAGTGGAATGAACAAATAATGAAGGTGATTCTTCTAAATTTTGGATCTCAACAGCTTTAGCATTTTTACATGATAAACTATCATTAAAATATAAACTAATATTTTATTTGTGCCAGAATAATTGCAATGAAATACATTTTTCATTAGATTAATATAACTGTCTCAGATTTGTTAACATCTTGGAAATATAGTAATAGGAGAATCAGTAGTATTAATAATATAAGAGGGAAGTTATGAGAAAACACGAGGGGTTCAAAAATGGACATAGCAAAGGAAAAACCTGTCATTCAAAATTTAATAAAATCATAAAAGTCAGCTTTAATGTTCTAAAAGATCCCTGTAAATATATTAGACATTCAAATAAATAATAACACTTAAGTGCTTCTTTCTGTGGCAGCTAAGCCTTTTCAATGGGGTTCTTTCCTATTTAGTGGTTTCTTTGTGGCAGAACTTTGACCCCTCATTAGGGACACATTAACTTATGCTAGTAAACAAACCACAGATTTCTGTCTCCCTTTCTTTTGTTAAATGGAAGGAATTATTCTTATCAGGTGTTTGTTTGGTTTGACTTGGTTTTATGTGATGTCTCTTGGAGAAAGGAACATATAAGTTGATTAGGTAACAGGTACAGAGCAATGTTTCTGTTGTTACATGGGAGAAAGGCTGTCAGTCAGGACTAATTGACATAAAGACTCAAGATGCTCATGACTATTTAGTCTTAGATTTGTGGGCAAATTTTTCAGTATTTCAGATCTATCAAGATTTGTGTAAAGCAGAAATACCATTGTTTATTTCTTGAGTTATGTGCATAAGCAGAAGAGAGAAACCTACGGGATGGACAGTATAGAGCAGAGGTCACCAATCAGTGGGCCGTGGCCCACTGGTGAGCTGTGAGAAAATTTTGGTGGGCAACAGAGAAATCTCACCCCCAGAGCACTCCCCCAAAGCAATGAATCCAGGCTGCATAGAAACACAAGGCTGCGCCACACACATGGCCCGCAGGAACCCTCCCCGCCCACTTACTCCTTACCCGGCAAACTTGCCTGCTAAAATTGCTATTTTTCCTTTTTCCAACTATCAGCTGTCCTGCTGTGCAGGGAGATTTAGATTAGCTAGGAAGCAGGAAATGGTTGGATTTCTTGCTTTCTAACTAGTCTTTAGATCTTCGGCTCTGCTTTTAAGCACAGCCAAGCCTCCCTTAGGACTGAAGGTTCTATTATTCAGTGCAGACTCACAGCAAGCAAATTTTATGTGACAGACTGAGCTAGCCAATGGCAGATAGATAGATCACTGAATGATTTTGTGAGCAACTCAATCTGCCTGCCTGCTTTGTCTGTTGCTCTTTTTTTATCAAAAATGTAATATTTACATACATGGTGTGAGTTAATTTTGTGAGTTTGCTTGCTAGCAAATTTTATGTGACACACTGAGCTAGCCGATGCCAGATAGATAGATCTCTGAATGAATCTGTGATTCTGTGAGCAACTCAATCTGCCTGCCAGCTTTGCCTGATTTTGGGTAAAAGTTGCTCTTTTTTATATAAAAAGTTCAATATTTATATAAATATTTATAATATTTACATAAAAGCCATGCCCAGCCAGTCACATGACCACCAAACCACACCCACAAATTAGGCCACACCCACAGAACCAGTTAGTGGGATTTAAAAGTATGAGTTTGGTGGTCCTTGAGGTCCAAAAGGCTGGCAACCCCTGGCATAGATAATCTTTTTCCCAAAACGTATCTCCTAGAGTCAAACCAAGGAAGCAAAGGAACTCTGGAAATTTTCCTCACAACATAGCTTCCAGAATTACACCTCATGCAAGTTTTAGAAGTAGAAGTTCCAATACATCGAGGAAGCATCTGTTTGGGCATGGCTGGGATTAAAAGGCTTGCTGAAATTTGTCATAGCTGGTACAGATATAATTCTGCCATATTCAGTCTACAGTTTTAGAAGTTTGATCAAGCCTGATAGAAAGAAACCAGATACTTCATTGACCCTGAAATTTTATCAATTGATGATTAACTAAAACTCAGAGGAGGGATGGGGTTTGTTTGCTTTTTTGCTGTTTGTTTTTCTTTCATCTGTAATATGAATGCAGTGCCAATCATATTTCTTTATCACCCAACACTTTATCCCCTTGATAGTTTTCAACAACAAATTCATATGCCCAGAAATTGCAACAAGGGCTTCCAGACATGCCTTTATAGTCATTTTTTTAAATCAAAAATCCAAAGCATTCTTGTACCTGAAAATCAAACTCTAGGAATTTAGCTACAGTATATATTTTCTCCAATCAATAAACTTTCATTAAGATGAAGAAGTTATTGTTTTTGCTATGACCTACTGTACTTTTATCAACTGCGGGTTTCACATTTCTTTTCAACAGGTGGAAGCTAACCTGGGTCTTTATTATTTTGTGGCATTTCACTGGAATCCTGCTGGTGATATTCCTCACTATGCTTCTAGCCATACTCTTTGTTCTTGGTGCCTGCCTTTCAAACCATACAGTGACAGAGGCCTACCAACGACCCCTATGGCGGTTTTTGGACTATTATATCCAACCACATATGCAACTGTACAGTACTGGCCTCCTACCAAAGTGATGCCAGAATGAAAAAGAGCTGCTGACTAAAGAGATCCTGTCATTATAATGTATATGAATGTGGATAAAGCTGATATCCTATCAAAAATTTTAAGGGCTGAATTATTTCAACTGAAATTCCTTGAAGACCTGCTCAATTTAGCATGCTAAATAATGCAACTTTGTCTGGCTGATACTTGAGACACTTGAACCATACTGTTTCAGTGGTGGGATTCACATTTTTTTACTACTGGTTCTGTGGGCGTGGCTTGGTGGGTGTGGCAGGGGAAGGATACTGTAAAATCTCCAGTCAGAAACGCATTTGCTGGTTGTCCAAACTACTCAGAGGTATTTGCTGGTATTTGCCAATTGTCCAAACTACTCAAAATTTCCGCTACCATTTCTTCAGAACTGGTCAGAACCTGCTGAATACCACCTCTGTGTTTTCTCTGCCTGCTTGAATTTAAAGATAGCATAAGAACAGTCCAGACCAAAGGCCTATCTAATCTTCCTCCCAATTGTGGCCTGAGTCAGTCATTATGACATAGACCTAAATAGGTAAACCTTCTGTGAATCTCTCTAATTTATTTTCAAGCCTTCCTATTGGTAGCAGTTTACTTAGTTTAGCTATCCATTAATTATTCTCTTTTTTCTGACAAGTGTATCTCCCATACTCAATGCCATTTAAAATGCCAAGTTCTAGAATAATGAAAAGAATTGATAATCCACTTTCATTATATCAGGCCTAATTTTATACGTACATAAAACCCATAAGAAGAGTATGTGTGTCAAGTGATTGATGATCCATGACACAAAGCTTAATTCATAAAATTGGATAAAAAAATTGTTCTTTAGAAGAATATAATTTACAAATAAAAATATAGAACACAAATATTTATAATAACACAAGATTATTATAAGTATCCATTATATCAAATTGGAAAAATAACAATAAAAATACTACCAACAAAAAAGAATATTAAGAAATCTCTTCAGATCACATTAAATTGATACAAAGATCTGTGAAAAGATGAATCTTCAACAAACAATGGAACTGAACTTCCTAATAGTTCTCTGCTTCCTAAAATAGGGAATTCTCCATGAAGGCATCAAAATATGTGTCATCACTCCATTGGCTTTGCCCATAGGTAGAAAATCTTGTAAGACCTCAAGGACTGAGTTAGGATACCAACAGTATTTCAATCAACCCTGGCTGCCAAACCATATATAGCTTTGTAAGTCAAAAATAACTTGGAAATTAATGTGCTGCCAATCAAATCAGGGAGAATTAAGATAATATGACTCAAATGTTATGTGCAATTCCAGGCTCAAATAGTGATTGTCCATTGCTCTAATATATCAGAGGAACAACATGGAAAGATGTCTGCAATCTTGTGTGTTGCTCAGTGGGGCATCTGATGATACTATTGGAACAAATTTGGAGGCAAAGTAGACATTTAAGTTTGTTGCAGGATCTGGTTCTTACGTTAGCATCGTTTCTTATTGTTTCTTGTTATTTGTGAGAATCTGTTTCAGGTTTGGTGGTTAAGGAGAAATAAACAATGCAGTGTGGGTGGACAGGCAAAATTTAATTCCGGACCAATAGATTCAACCTTCATCTGTTTTAATCACAACTGGGGATAATTAATACATTTCTGGTGCTAATACATTGAGAAGCACTAAAGAGACATTATTTTGTCACATCTGAGTTTTTGTTACAGGAAAAAGTACATTGTGTGTAAAATTCTGGGTCTTTTTAATAGAACTTATTTGACATATACAATTCATTTAAACTGTGCTAACTTTGTTGACTCAACGACATTGAGAATAATTAAGAATGAAAATTATCAATAAGCTATCATACTATGTGTTTGCTCTGCATTCCACAAATCTATTACAAAGTCCTACATCCTTCATTTATTTTTTAAAACAGGATCTGTTCACAGCTGAAAGCAAACATGGAGACTCTATCAGATAACTAGGGTTCTAGTTCTGAAAAGCTAGCATACCTCCATTCTCAGCAAGCTTGACATATGACTCAATAGTCATATGGAAATATGGAAATAAATATATATAAAGTTACATGGTGTTCTAGTAAATCAAACATAGCTTTTGAAAGCCAATATCAAAACATAACTACTTAGAGGAAAGTTGAGTAACAGGACAATTTTTTTCCACGCAAAAAGTTCCAGGTTCAGTCCTGGCATCTCAACATAGGACTTTAAAATCTCTAAGTGAAGGCTTTGGAAGGCCACTGCTAACAACATTGGGCTAAATGGATCTAACAGCATTGGGCTAATCGGTACATAATATAAAGCAATTTCCTGTGCTCCAAGGTACTGCAGTGGTACTGTTGTCCTTTGCTTACTTTTTCAGCTCTCAGACAAACTTTAGGGGTGGTTACAATAGCCAGAAGGACTTGCATCCATTATAACCCTTGTTTAATGACTTTGATTTTGCATTCACTAGAAGAGGAGGAGAAGGAAGAAGGAGGAGGACTATCAGAGAAGTACTGAGATGAAGAACTCCACAGAATGCCAGGGACCTCTAAAATTAAGTTCCAGGTCTTTTTCACATAGAACAAAATATCATGGCAGTAAATAGTAAGTTTACAACAAAAGAAAACAAAAATAAAAGTTAGCGTTTCAAAAATAATGAAATGCTGACTGATAACAGAAAACCAGTCCGTTGCCCTAAGAACAATAATGCAAATATTCAAAAAAACAAATAGATTTTTTTTATTTAAATTCTTTAATCAGCCAATTATTTTAATATCTGCAAAGAAAGAAAAATATTTATTTTTTATAATTATTACATGTTCTCTGTCTTTTTGTGATATGAATCACTGACAAACAAATGCCATTTAGCACTTGGAGGGCTGAAAGAATATTGTTCTTTATTAGCTGTTTTCTTATATACTAAATATGTTGAGTAGTCTATTGTTTGTATTTTTCATGTTGCTAACCACTAGTAGTGTTAGGAATATAAATAAAAGGAAAAAACTGATTTTTACTCTTTTCTTTTTTCCTTTCTTCATTGCCTGATTTAGCAGAAAATTTTTTGGCATAATTTGGCTCCCCTTTTATTGGTCCTTGGCCTACCTCTGTTTTCTCTGTTTTCAGTTACTGCAGTCGCCACACTTCTATTTAAAGTAACACGTAACAAGGCTGAGAAACAGTCTAAGCTCCTGTTAAAGGCACCAGCTTAGAAACCAGAAAAAAATGAGTTATAGTTCCATCTTATGCACAAAGTCAGCTCAGTAACCTACAGCCAGTCAATATCTCTCAGCATGAGAATGAAGGCAATGTCAAACCATTTGCCATTTTCTTTGAAATCTTGCAAAGGAAACATCAAGGACCTGTTGTTAGTTGGAAAGCACAATTAAAAAAAAAAGCTTGACATATTTTAGATACCTTGAGACTGCTCTGAGACAATAGGTGGAAAACATTACCATGAAGTCTACCTTCCTATGGGCTGGAGATAAAAGGAAGACATGGTTTTGAGGACACAAAAGGGATAGGCATAAGCAAAGCATACAAATGGTTAGATACAGGTGGGAAAATTGGCCTTACCTCTCTTCTTCATTTCCTTTTCTTCTTCTCTGCTCTACCTGAAAACAAAATTCAGAGATGCAGGCCTTTGCTTAATAAAAGGACAAAGATAATTACCTTATCTATTTGGGTCTTAATCAACTATATTATTTTTATTTACTTACACACTAGCATGTATGTGCTGCTAAACATGGAACTCATGAGTGAATGGGTTACCTGAAACTTTGCTTTACAAAATATACTTTTAAAACCCTTTCATATATTTATATTAAATAATTCATGCTTGGGGTGACTTATTCTTGGCATTAAAAAGGAGTCCTTTTTCAAACACCAACATAATGTGCTTACATAGCTGAAATAGAGGGCATTAACAAGCTGATGAAAATATACATTTTGTACATTAAAACTATTCAAATCTATAATGGATGGGTCTATGGGCTGAAAAATCAAACAAAAACTGGACATATTTAATGGTCATAGTATTTGGGGTTTTGTTAAGAAAAATAATTTAAGTTAATATGATTGGGAAGAGGACCCATCTGTCTGGTCAGGTTCCTGAATAGGAACATTCTAGACTACAACATTTTCTTACAGGAACTATTTGATAATAGTAACTTCCTATTTATATTGTTCTGTTTGTTATAAATAATGGTTGAAGATAATAAATTTCTGCAAATATTGGTTCTTGATTATTTTATTGGAATTAAAGCAATGATAAAATATAAAGAGCTTTGGTACACTGTGAACTGAAGCAAACTTACCAAATTAGAACCAATGCTTTAGCTGACTGTGTCAGTTGATACTCAATCTTCTTTATACAAAGCTGCCTTTGACCATGTTACATGGTAACCAAATTGAAATTACACATTTTACAGTTGTAGGAATTGAAAGAGAGTGGGGGGGGTACACTTTCTACCTCTCCCCGATTTGATTCTCACAAGGGGAGGTCTTGGACTCTCTATTCCAGTTCTCTGGTTATGTTATGTTTGCATAACATCCTTATCTGGATTCAGTTAAGTTTGATTAATGATCAGGAAATTGCATTAAAGCATAATTTTTAAAAAAGTAAAACTACCATGCTTACTATTGCCTCATTTTCACTACCACAACACAATATTTTGTTAGTGCTCAGGTAACAGATAAACTCATATTTGAGAGTAGGAGGTTCATATAGTAATTGTTGTGGAGCGATGGAATAACTCAGGCAGAGACCAGGTCAAGGCTTTCAGCTTAACTCTTTATTTACAGGCAAAGAGGGTTACCGCTACTGCCGCGCTAACACGGCAGCCAGCTGGAGCGGCAACAGCTGATGCCGTTTGACAGCCGCCTTTTATAGCCGGCTGTCAAACGGCTCCAGCCAATGGGAGAGGTCCGTGCTTCCCGCTGGAAGCACGGACCTGAGTGAAGACTCAGTCCATACACAACACTCCTCTCTCCCAGTGAGGAGCATGCGTAGTCCTTCAGATACGCTGGACGCCTGCGAATTCGTCCGGATCTTCTAGGCTCCGACAAAAATGGCGTCGGGTTGCAGTCTGGTGCCTTCTGCGTGTCTTCGGGCGACGGAGAGGCTGCCGGGCTGTCTGGAGCTGGGTCTGCACCTTGGTCAGCTTCCCCATCTGGTAGGTCATCGTTCCCGGTGGGTTGGAAACTGGTTTCGTCGAATGGTGTGGTTGCTTCTGCAGGGGGCTCGTCTGGATGACCTCTGGGTGTGGTGCTCCAACGCTTCCTCAGGTGGTCCACGTGACGCCGCCAGGTCCGTCCATCAGGTAACTGGACTCTATAAGACTTGGGACCAGTTACTGCTATCACAAGCCCTGGTAACCATAGTGGTTGCCCAGCAAAATTTCTGACAAACACCTTGTCATTTATCAGGAACCCCTATCTTGGCTGTTTGACCCAAGGGGAAGCAAAGGGGCATAATTTGGGTGCAGCCTGTCCAAAGTGGTCCTCAGCCGGCGTCCCATTAATATTTCGGCTGGTGACCTATTAGTTGAGGCACAGGGTGTAGTATGTTGGCTCAATAGGTATCGGGCTAGCCTGGCATGCCAGTTGATTGGACCCAATCTTTGTAGCACTTCTTTGGCAGATCTAACTGCCCTCTCAGCCAGCCCATTGCTGGCAGGATGAAAAGGGGCCACTAATATGTGCCTGATGCCCAAACTTGCTAGAAACATCTCAAATTCACAGGAGGTGAATTGGGGGCCATTGTCGGATACGACAGAATCAGGAAGGCCATGAGTGGCAAACATCCTAGTCAGTGCTTTGCTGACTGCTTCCGTAGTGGTGGAGTGCATTAGAGTTAATTCCACCCATTTTGAATATGAATCTACTACCACCAGGAAAGTGCGCCCATGGAAGGGGCCTGCTAAGTCTATGTGTATTCTGGACCAGGGGCTGCCTGCTTCCTCCCAGGTCCTAGGGGTGGTTGCTGGTGGTAATGCCCTGGTGGCCTGGCACGCCTGGCAAGAATTTACCCATTTAGAGATTTGGGCATCCATGCCTGGCCACCATACGTAGCTGCGAGCTAGGGCCTTCATTCTCACAATCCCTGGGTGGCCCTCATGCAGCACCTTCAGAATCGAGGTTTGCAATTTGTGGGGAATGACTACTCTGGTTTCCCATAGTAAACAGCCTTGCAAGGAGGAAAGTTCCTGCTGGCGTAATTTGTAGGGTAGGAAGTCTGAAGGATAAGGGGCCGTAGGCCACCCCCTCCCTACCCAGTCCAGGACTTGGGATATTACCTGGTCCTTGGCTGAATGGGCAGCGATGTCAGCAGCAGTGACTGGAAGCTTGAGTTCGTTGATAAGAAAGACTGTGGTTGCAGGTGCTGGGTCCACGACTGGCATTGGCAGGGGACAGCGGCTGAGTGCATCAGCATGGGAAAGGCTTTTCCCGGATCAATGGATTAGAGTGTAGGAATACGCAGCCAGGAAAACCGTCCATCTGGTCATCCTTGGGGACAAAATCTGGGGAGTCTGTTTAGTGCCGGATAAAATACCTAACAGTGGCTTGTGGTCAGTAATGAGTTCGAAATGATGCCCGTAGAGGAATTCATGGAACTTCTTCACTGAAGCCACTGCAGCCAAGGCCTCCTTGTCAATCTGGCTATAGTTGCGTTCAGTGGAAGATAGTGTCCTTGAAAAGAAAGCTATAGGTGCTTCTGAACCATTGGGCAGTCTGTGGCTCAGGACAGCCCCAATTCCGAATGGAGAAGCATCGGCTGCTAGAATGAGTGGTAAGTCTTTATTGAATTGGATTAAGATGGCCTTTGAAGTTAACAATGACTTGACTTGTTTGAAAGCAATAGTTTCCCTTGGTCCCCAGTGCCATGGTGAGTTCTTGTCTAAAAGTCTATGAAGGGGCTCGGCAACAGAAGCTTTATGGGGCAGGAACGAAGCGTAGAAATTCAAGAAGCCCAGGAAAGCTTGAAGCTCAGTTTTGTTAATAGGAGTAGGCGCATCGTGAATGGCCTTGACCTTTGACTCAGTCGGGTGAATACCCTTGGCATCAATCTTGTAACCTAAGAATTCCACTTGTGGAGTGGCTATGGTACATTTTTCCCTTTTTAGTTTGAGACCAGATTGTCTAAAACGGTCAAGTACACCTCTGACCCTTTGTAGTAATTGTTGTAGATTGGTAGCGGATACCAGAATATCATCAAAGTAAGGCACAACGCCTGGTAACCCTTGCAGGATTCGTTCCATAAGGGACTGGAAAATTCCAGGGGCCACACTAACTCCGAATTGTAGGCGTGTGCATTTGAAAGCCCCTCTGTGGGTTACTATTGTTTGCAGTTCAGCAGTTTCATCATCAACAGGAAACTGTTGATACGCCTGGGACATGTCCAACTTTGCAAAAATGGAACCAGGCTCAAGGGAATGGAGTAAATGTTGTACCACAGGGACTGGGTACGCACTAACTTGTAAATATTTGTTTATGGACGACTTGTAGTCTGAGCAGATCCTCAAGCTTCCATCCTTTTTTAACGGTGTTACTATGGGGGTTTCCCACTTTGAGAAGTCTGTAGGTTTCAGTACACCCTGCTTGATTAATTTGTCAAGTTCCTTGTCTAGTTTAGAACGAATTGCAAAAGGAACTCTGCGGGGCTTCAAAAGAATTGGTACTGCCTGGGAGTCTGCCCTGAAGGATATTGGGGTTCCCACGTAGCAGCCTAGGCCCTCACTGAATACATCTGCATAGTCCCTGAACAGGGATTCAACTTCTGAATTGGTAATTGCGTGGATTCCCCCTATGTGGAGGCCCAGGGCTGGGAACCAATCTAGTCCCAATAGGCTTGGGAGGACGCCATCCACTATCACTAGAGGCAAGTGACCCTTAAACCCTTGAAAATGGACAAGGAACTTGCCCTTTTCCGATGACAGGGATGGTTCTGCCTTGGTAGTCCCGAAGTGTTAGATTGCAGGCTGGAATTTTCTGTCTTGACATTCTGGGGAGTAGCTTCTTTAAGGTGTCCCATGAGATGATGGATAATGCAGAGCCGGTGTCAACCTCCATTCTGCAGGGTCTACCTTCTATAGAAACAGTAACACTAATTTTGTTAGATTTATTAATTTTTTGTATTTTAAACTGATAGCATGTGAAACTGTCCTCAATTTGTCTGGGGTATTGAATGAGCTTTTGTGGCCTTTGTGGCTGGTTGAAGGTTTTCCCTGCCTGACAAATTTTGGCCAGATGGCCTTTCTTTTGACAGCTTAAACATATGGCATTCCTGAATCTGCAGGATGCCCTGAGGTGATTTCCCCCGCAGCTTAAGCATAAGGTTTGTAAATGTGGGGTTTGACTTATATCTTGCTTGAACTCTTTTTGATTTGCGTTGGGCTGTCTGAGGCGGTTTACCTCAGTAGCCTCTTCTGGGCCATTTTTTGTGGAGGCTTCCTCAAAATATACTGTTGGATTTTCTAGTCTGCTGGGTTTTCCCTGAATTTCAGCTGCTGAGAGTGCTGACAGCTCAGCAGCCTGGGATTCCTCTATGGCTTGCTTTAGGGTTAGATCCCCTTTGGCTAATAAACGTCTTTGTAACTTGGGGTCTCTAACGCCACAAACCAGCTGATCAAGCAGCATATCGTCCAGGTAATCTCTGAACCCGCAATGCAAGGCAGCTGTTCTCAGTGCTGCCATATAATCACTAATTGTTTCCCCCTCTGTTTGGATGCGCCTTCTGAAAGCATGGCGCCTAGCAATTCTGGAAGGCTTAGGGGAGTAGTGATTTGAGAGAATTTCTTGCAGTTCCTCCCAAGGGATAGTCTTTATAGATCTAGGGGCCAGTAATGCTGATGCGGTGTCAAAAACGTGGCTCTGCAAAAACTTAGGAAGTAAGATTTCTTCCTATGCTCAGAAATTTCTGACAGGTCTAAAGCATCTAAAAAGCAGTCAAACCGGTTCTTGTATGACTCCCACGTCTCAGCGGTCGGTCTGAAGGGCGGGAATGCAGGATTCGTAGTCATCTTCTGTCAGCTGTGAAGTTTTTCCTCAGGCAAGTTAGAGACGGCGCTTCGCGGCTAGAGTCAGCAACTCTGTAACGATTTCAGCTCTCAGCTAGTGATTTCGCTCCTTTCTTTCTCTTCCTTGCCTGGCTTGCCTTTATTAGTATCCCACCTTCGTCGCCAGTGTTGTGGAGCGACGGAATAACTCAGGCAGAGACCAGGTCAAGGCTTTCAGCTTAACTCTTTATTTACAGGCAAAGAGGGTTACCGCTACTGCCGCGCTAACACGGCAGCCAGCTGGAGCGGCAACAGCTAATGCCGTTTGACAGCCGCCTTTTATAGCCGGCTGTCAAATGGCTCCAGCCAATGGGAGAGGTCCGTGCTTCCCGCTGGAAGCACGGACCTGAGTGAAGACTCAGTCCATACACAACAGTAATTATCATTGTTCCTGGGTATTGATGCAGCAGGAGTAAAATGTAATTATTATAAATATCCCTATATATTAAAATTACACTATAGTAGTACTTGAGAACTGCTTCTGTCTCTCCACGTGGGCAGTTACACTTGGATAATAAAATTTTAGAATGCCTACTCTACAGAAATACAGAGAGAAAGAAATTGTGCCTGGCCTTGAAATTGTTTTGCTTAACCTAGGAAAGTTAAGAGTTAGGCATTCAAGCCTAAATATATCTTTCAAATTCAGCAAACCATTTTACTAGTCTCCTTTGGGTTTTTTTTCCTGCCAAACTATGACTGAAGTTGCAGTCTAACAAATCAGGTAGGCACCAAGAAAGGATCATCTCCCACATCTCTTTCTGGGCCCAATATTGTTCTTTAGGACATTAAAGACTATCTGCTCAAGAAAAATAATCCAAAAGAGGATTGGGTACAAGAAATTGGTCTCTTCTTGGTGGTTTTTAATCAATCATTGTAAACTATGAGGGAGGGAAATTGCATTATATCTTTTCTATTTTGGATACACACCATTTCTTTTGGTGTGTCTCATTTGCACTCTGAACTTTTATCTATTATTTTCTATTAGCAAATTATTATATACTTGGTACAGATATATTAGCTATTGTATTGCTTATCAACTACTAATTTTTAAAACTCTTTTTGTTTCCTCTTTTTATCTCATGGCAAGTACTGCACAAACATCACCTAAAAGTTAGGAGTTGGAGAGATATCAACATATAAAAGGTCTAGTAAATTGACGTCCAAGCTTACATTCACTCAAATCTAATGTAAGCTTTATAAAGAATTTTCAGTGTCTGGGCTGCTTTAATGTCAGGCTAGCACTATCTGCTGTATTCTTCAAAACAGGTAAGCCTTTATTTAGAAAATGTATATTCTTTTAACCACAGCAGGCAAGGTAGATGTTAGAGCAGTTGTGTTCATTCTAATAGATGTTTGAATCAATAAATCATGAGGGATCCATTGCATAAATTAAAAATCATTCTAAAAACCTCGATTTTTCTATGCATTTATATATATACAGTATCTAAATGTATGTGTGTGTGTGTGTGTGTGTGTGTGTGTGTGTGTGTGTGTGTGTGTGTGTGTGTGGTATATATATATGTAAATCCCAGTGACTTCAGTTGAACTTTCTCTCAAGAAAATATGCATCAGATTACACTTCAGTTTATATGAATATATGTATATAAATATTATTTAATATTGCATGTAGCTTTGTTTTTCTTTTGAACTTTCTGAAATTGAACAAAATAAAAACAAGTATATTAAGTAATATGACTGAGCTATCAGGAAAAATGTACTTGAATCATTCACTTAATTCAGAAAAATTGAATCAAATCTGAAAGTTAATCCAGTCCAGATATTCAAAATAAATTGTTAAGTGTGTTTCCTAATAGGTTTTTTTTTGGGGGGGTGGGGAGGGTGGGGGAGGAATTTCAATTTTATACAGAAGCATCAAAGTGATCAGAAAAGAATCAGAAGCATTCAATTTGATGTTTCTCTTTGACTTTTCAATTAAATTCAGAAAGTCAATTCATAGATTCAACCACATCATCAGAAATTTGATTGCCCAATTTTTTTTACTTAACTCTATATTTAAATAAATCTGGCACCTTTTGCCATTGCTACTGAACAAGAAATCTAGCAACATGGATTTTGCTTGATGCCTTTACTTCTTTGGTCCTTTTCATTAACATATATTCTTGGACATTAATTACATCCTGTTTCTCCTAGCCAACTTGTGTTTAATAAGTATTTTAATATCTCCCTTCTTTAGTTTAACTGCCAGTATCTCTTTTTGTTTCTCAGTGAGATCCCATCCAACAGTAACTTGTTTGTCTTCCTTTGTCTTCAAATACAAATGTATGTACTTTGCCTTCGCAAGTGATCAATCTAAAGAATTAGGAAATTTAGATATTATATTTACAAATCCCAACATTGTTTAAATAAATAAGAAAACCCCTATATTTATATAATGGACAATCAAAATTTCTTTTCAGTTCTTTCAGTTGTGGATAAAACAGACAGGTGATTAATCTGTGAAGTTAGTCCTCAGGGATGTTTATAATACATTCCTCATCTTTTCCAAAGCTAAGCCATGGTGAAAAAAAGGAACACACTTGCTAAAATGTTTAATTATTCATTTCACTTAAGTGTTTTGCAGCCTTTTCGCAAAAGTGCAGCATTGAGATGACTCCAATGCTTTTCAGTAAAGCATTGCAAGTCCAGATTCTCATTTCAAAAGGAAACCAGAAAGACAGATGAATAATACTTGTTAAGCAGCCATCACTGAAACAAATATTTTACTCAGGAAAGTCTGTAAGAGGAAGTTTTTTTTAAAAAAAATATGTATTGCTAATGAAATTTGGAAGAAAACTACCAGCTTTCTCATGGTCATCTTTCTAATGTAAAATATGAAAGCTGTGGGAAAGATTGGGAACATCAAAACCGGCTGATGTTCCAAGGTATCAGAAGTCAGAGGATGCCAATTTTTAATTTCTATCAGTTACATGGAAACTAATATTAAGCAACAACATGAATAGTCTGGATACTGAGAATATATCCAGCTGCTGCATCTTCCTGGAATCTCCTGTTGAGATAGCTGAGTTAAAACATTGCAAGCATCTAATGATTTCATCAGAATATAGCCACAAAATCAGGTAATCTGTAAAATGTTGTCTTATTGTTTGGAAAGTTGGGGTGTTCATTTCCCCTCTAACGGGATTTCCTAAGTAAAAAAGTTTAAATATATTCAATCCTGGGGTCTTTATGAAGAAATGTCATGGATCTCTCATCCATATCTAGTGTTGCTCCACTAGAGTAGCTCAGTTATTCCTTCACTTCAAATCTCCATCGATATTCCAATAGAGAAGCTCAGAAGCTACACAGCTCTATCAGAATTGTAGTCTGACATGAGGTCTGTTGACAGAGGAGATCTGTTCAGAGAACTGACTTTAAAATATCTGTTGATATTTAACAGAAAAAACAGTATCTTCATCAGAAATATTGTAAGACTAATGTCATACATGGCCACAAGGTGGCTCAGGGACAGAAATCTCCATATTTTTCTGGTAAAGGGTGAAATTTTATTTTTATTTCTGCATGTTGCATATAAAGCTGCTGCATTCTGAAATGTATCTGTTACACCCTTTCTCAAATTTACATAATTATTTCTGGATTTTATGAATTTTTCAAACACTTTGGTATGGGTGGAGATATATGAGCTGGTGATGTTGAGAAAAAAATGAGGATTCTCAAGATTCTCTGTTGTGTAATACATATTTATCTGGAAATAAATCCAGATAAAAAAAATCCTAGATTTTTCCCCTATATAAATATGTGTTGTTGTTGTATCTTCTAACTATTAAGAGATTGGTATGCCTGTAGCCTTGTTTCTGAAAGGGTGGCAGCAGGCTGGTTGGTGGGGTGGTTAATAGTTTACACTATATAATTCTTAATGCATTTTGAGGTGGAGAGTATATGTTTATCTTCCATTTCTAGAGAGCCCACAAAGGAATGATCAGAGTTTTCCCCAGGGAAATGTTTTTTGAGAAGAAATCAGCTTAGTTCTACTCAAAAGTATTCTTAACATAGATTCTTATATCACTGTAGAACACCTATGAAGAGTTATACATTTCAACCTAGGAGAAAAGTAGCTGAAGAATTTTAGTAGCAACAGTAAAGGATATTTTTGTGTGTGCAGTAGTTGTGGTCACAGTAGAAAATGCATGACTAATATATGTTGTTTTCACTCGTATCAAAAGCCTAAGAAGCAGTCAACAAGATGAAACAAATCCAGATGTGCTTGTGTGTCACCTTTCTATTTGCATTTGGAATAGTTTATGAACTGTCCCAAGAACCAGATTGCTTCTTTTTCTGCAATCCAATTTCCAAACATTTCCTGAGGCCCAAAGATGTCATGTCCCGGGGCAGAAGTATCATCTTTCTGGAGACAACTGATCATCTACAACCTTCTTCACTTGTTTTATGTTCTATGGAATCTGCTGCCAGAGTTTATCCAGACAGGCCCATCATTTTCTTTATGAAAGGACTGGACAACAACACATTGCCAGATATAAAGTCTTCTTACCCCTCACTTTTCTTCTTATCAACTATGAAGAATGTTTTCCTTTTTCCTCTCCAGGAGGACAATTTATTCCAGGACACGCCTCTATTGTCATGGTATCTTCAGGTAAGATGGGAAGTGGGAGTGTTTTCTGGATAGCCAGAGAAAAGGGCAATATTAATTCCAGCTGACCTGTTATTGCTCTTGCATTTATCAGAAGAAACACTCTTCTTTGGGACTTGTGTTTGACTCCAGCCCCATTCACTCAGTATTTAGAGATCTGTGAACACAACTTCCTTGGTTTTTCAATTGTTACATGATTTTACTACTTATGGAATTTTATTCCATGCCTTTAATTCTTCATATTCTATCTATATTATATATTTTGTTAGCAAATATAAAATCCATTTGGAAGTTTCTTCCCTAGTGTAGACCATGGCAAAAAGAATATTACTCACAATGTACCATATGATATGCTACAAGAAATTTTCTGTTTTCTTTTCTTTAACATTAAGTGTACCTTGTACTCATAGTACCCTATGGCAGGATTATTCTCTAAGATTCTAGTTTATTCACAATACTTCCAGGAATGACCTTGAGACTACTGTTAAAAAAAAAGGTCAATCTTGATTCAGAATACTTTACCAAACATAGAAATTAGATGGAAAGGATTTTACTTGATCTTCATTGCTCTGTTTAAGAGTAAAGAAATAAAATTAAGAGGTTGCCTGAACTCTGCAAAATTAATACAACACATCAGGATATAACCACATTGGCTCTCTATCCTTTGAAAAATTATTCTCTAAGAACAAAGCCCATCACTAGGTCAGGCTATTAATCTATACAGCTATGTAGGTTTTCAGGAAAGAGGCTTAAGAATGATCTAATTTCTGACTCATTTATAAGGAGATAACAATTGGATTTGAGATATTTTACATGTGCTTGGAAAAAGTTATCCACGTTATCCAGTAATTTTTTAAAAAATATTATGTTATACTTCTTATGGACATTAAAAGAACAATATGAACATTTTTGAATCCTTAAACTTTTGCTTATCTTTATTATTTGCATATCTTTATTTGGGAATGGTTTTCATTCTATATGGAATATTGCCTTTAAGTTAGTAAGACTTTCATTCTGAACAAGTTGCAGCAGTATTTATGTATTGATCACAATATGTTATGTTGCTTAAAGCTTTCAGAGAATATTAAGAAAATACAGAAATCAGTATAATTTATATTAATGGATTCATTATATATTTTTTAAAAACATACTTTGGTTAGCACAAATATACACACATATTTTTGTGTATGTATGGGTACATATATGTATATGTGGGAGTGTACACATACACACACACACACACACACATCATGCAACATTTGATTAAGTCAGAATCTCAGGAATAAAACTTATATATACAGTTTAACATATCACATCCAGAACTGCAAGTTGTTCTATATGGATATTTCTTCACTGCAAGAACCAGAAATATTGCTTTATTTTAGCTAGGTGTTATTCCTTGCTTATGTATGGATTTTGAACTTTTTCAGGTCAATACAACGAAGGAGAAATATTGGACCTATATTATTTCTGATGCAATCAGACTTGCAGTAGTGTGGAAATATGGTGGAATTTATATGGACACTGATGTTATTTCCATCAAACCTATCCCAGTGGCTAATTTTTTGGCAGCTCAATCTTCCCAGTTCTCCAGCAATGGGGTCTTTGGTTTTCAGCATCATCATTGGTTCATCTGGGATTGCATGAATGATTTTGTTCATAATTACAATGGAGACATCTGGGGAAATCAGGGACCTTACCTATTTACAAGAATACTAAAGAAGCAATGCAATCTTAGAAATTTTGAGAATGTGGAAGACCACATATGCTACAACATTTCCTTTTTGCACCCTCAACGTTTCTATCCCATTCCTTATAAAACATGGGCAAAGTATTATGAAGTATGGATTACAAAGCCAGAGTTCAATCATTCCTATGCTTTGCATTTATGGAACTTCATGAACCAGAAAGAGAAAAAGAATATGACCATTGGAAGCAACACACTTGTGGAAAACCTGGTCAGAACGTATTGTCCTAGTACATATAGATTTGAGCTTCACAAGACACAGATGCCTCAAAATAAAAAAAACTAGTTAAGGTTGTAAACCTGTTGCTTTTGTGAGTATTCCAAGTACCTGGGAATCCCTTCCTTTCTTTTTACATGCATGCAAGTCTCTGATGATGGATATTTGAAAGGCCAGGAAATCAAGGCCTCCAAAACCATAATAGAACATAGTAAATTATGTGTGGGAGGAGGCAGAAGGAACTAAAGCAAGTTAAGACTCCCTCCCCTGATCCATTATGCTACTAACACTCAATGGGAGTTTTGACCAGCCACTCGACTGCTCAGAAACATGTAAAATAAGAGGGACACTTTTTTATCCTACACCAAACAGGAGAGCTCTAATCTTACCTTGGTTTTTTTCTATAATTCCAGCATATCATAACTGTGATTTGAAACTCAATAATCCTTCAAATATTAATTTGGCCAGCTTCGAAGATATTTAACACTGTCAGAAATACAGGGAATGAATGAGCAAATATACTTTATTTGAGCCCACAAAATATATAGATTCTTTTTAGGATTTTCCAAAGGTAAATCTTTTCGCCATTTTTATTTCACACTAGAAAATTAAAGACTATGTTGTACTGATGGCAGACCTGCTACATGGAAAGCAGTCACATGCAATTGCTAAGAACTGAGGTTTGTTATTTTTAAAACAAAATAAAATCAATACTTTTAATTGTATGTTATTGATGTTTTATTGTTAAGCAAATACTTTACTTTATGGGAACTTGTCTTTGAACAGGGAGGATAAGTTACAAATCAGAGATAAGATAACCTTTTATCATAGTTTCTAGTATCTCTGTAAAACCACTCATGATTTTGAGGTAGCAATGAGGACATTATATGAGGACTCCTTAAGGATAGATTTGTGCTTGGAGCACCAACTATAAACTTACATATAATTTATTTCTATTTCTTTTAATAGCAACCTATGGAATGCTTCTTTTATCAATTCTCTTTGATGAAGGTTATAAAATTATCATTATTGATAAGATTTACATCTTCAGGAGACGCCCATTGCACTTTTACAACCATATTTCATAATGTACAATTGCAATGTTATCTCTGGCTATGGAAATAATAATTTCAGCTGAATAATTTTCAGCTGAAAACAGGAACAGTAAAGAAACTTCAAAGCCAGTAACTTGATATTGCTTCATGTTAAATGAAAATATGTTTAACATTAAGGAAAAAGACTAGGAATGGGATATATATTATCCATAGCATGTTTATTTCTTATCTGTAATCTCAATATTTTCTCCAATAGGGTACTTAAACAGGGCACTTAAACAGACATGCTCTTTCACAAGGAACTATTCTAATTGGCATTTAATAGAGCACTACATTCCTAATAGCAAATCTGCTATACTATGTCTCTCCATGAACAGGATCACACTTCCTAGGAAGAATATCCCATACGATCTACTTTGCAATTCAGCCAGTTTTCCATTTCAAGTAAGACTATGCAATATACACATGCACACATGTCTCTTGGAATCAAGCTCTCTGACTCAGATGGTGGGTCTTCTCTGCTGGCTCCTCATTACTCCTTCAGATTCTTCTGGTATCTTCTTTAAGTTTAAGATGTATTTTTCATTTATACTAAATTATGTTGAAAACCATTTCTAATGTTTGGAAAAATAAGCTTAAATTCTGAGGCACCATATAATACTCTCTTTAGGGCAAAGCCAAACCCAATAATTAGCAAAGCAGTCGTACAACAGTCTCTTCTGATGCAGAGCTAGCAATAGAGAAAGGAAATAAGGGAAAAGGAATGGGGAAATTGTCAGCAGATAATCTCTGACTTTTTTTCATCTATGTTTGCTAGCAATTTTAAAACCAACCAGTATTGCAGCTGTGATAATGATGAGAAAGGTTGCTATGCCAGGGGTGGGAGGGTATTTAAAAAGTTGAGAATACAGTACTGACAGGTTTGGAATGTGACATTTTAGTAGCAATATTATCTGTATTGTCAGAACAACTGCATACATAATGAAATGAATAGATGAACTGAATGAACATAATGATAATGTGAAATGAAAGTAGTTTTTTTTTAATCATTTGATATATAAGGATGTCATTTACAATTATTGAAGTACACACCACTAAAGTATACATGGTTTTGTTGTGTATACTATGTTATGGATATATTTCGTATTCATTTTTCAGTGATCAGTTGAAGACCTCAAGACGTAACAAAGTTGTCTAAAGTTGTGATTTTATTCTTAATAACCAGGGAGTAATCCCTAATGTATTACTCCAAATAGACAGGTATAGAAACAAACTATAGTGGTATCTCAGCACTCATTCTTAATTGGTTCTGGGAGGTGCAATGAATACCAAACTATTTTTTCCCATAAGGAATAATGTAGTGAGCCGCAAGGCAGCCGACACTGACAAGTTCTAGCTTGTGTTTTGACTACCAAACAATGAGAACAGGGACAAAAAATTGGGTTAAAATGCATTGAGTACCAAATTCAATGACTTTCAAAGCAATTAAGTACCAAAGGACCACTGTATGTAGAAATGTTAGATTTTGACATGTACTAACATTGTCTAATGATGAAGCTAAGTAAGATCAAAAGGATCTACTGCAGTGTTTCTCAACCGTGGAAACTTTTTGCTGGGTGGATTTCAACTCCAAGAATTCCCCAACCAGCATTTTTGGGAGTTGAAATCCACACACCTTAAAGTTACCAAGATTGAGAAACACTGATCTAGTACAATTTAGTACTGCCCTCTTCTGACAGCAAGGATGGAGGTAGACTGTTACATTTCTGCTTTTGGTTTAGGAAAACAAATTTATTTTAAGAGAAATGGAAGAATGAAATTCAGGGAAGAGATATATACTAATGAATGGATAGATGTGAATAAGAATTGGTTATAACTTAATTACAGAATGTTAGCACACTTCAATAGGAAAGATTCTCAAACTGAACTATGGGCCTCAATAATTCACAGTGAGGAGGCCTGAGCTGTGCCAAGGTTTATTCAGTGGCTGGAGCTGATGATAAAACAGCTTCCTACTTAATATAAGGTTAGTCCCCACACTGTAACAAGCTGTTTTTTTCTTTCTTTATTCTTAACATACAGTTACTTATGGCACAGTTATGTGCCATAAAAGGTTCAGCATTTTTCTTTTTTAGAACCTGACAAGAATTATCTGATATGTTCTACACACCCAGAAAGGGACTTCCTTCCTTGACTCTTTCACCATTTAGTTCAAGGGTCTTCAAACTTGAGAGCTTTAAGGCTTGTGTACTTCAACCCCCAGAATTCCTCCTCCAGTCATGTTAACTCAGGAATTTTGGGAGTTGAAGTCCACAAGTCTTAAACTTGCCAAGTTTGAAGAGCCTTGATTTAGTTAAACTTTAAAAATGCAAAAAGAAAGGAACTTTCCCGCTTTCTCTCATCAATGCCTGATCGTTTTGGAAGGCTTCATTTATTCTCTGAGGTTTATTAAGCGATGCTTCTTTTTCCATCCCTTAGAAATGTAGAATGGCTCAGCTGCTACTTGGGTTTTCCAGCAGCAAATTAAAGGATCTCTTTCTCCCCATTCAGGGGCATTTTGTTGGTTCAACGCGGCACACACTGCTACAATTGAAGCTCTCAACAGAACGCAGCCCCAACCTTTATACTTGCGTCCTCTCTGCTGTTAGTGATGAGACACCAAACCAGAAACGGAGACACGGCTTTGTTATTTAACAAGCGAAGCCTTAATAGACCTCTGAGGACCAATATTTTAACAGACTTGTGATTGTCCGATCCTCCCTCGTTGTACACCGTGGATAGATTACAGCCGGAATGAGGCTTAAACAAGCAAGAGAAAGCAATCAGGTGCAGTGTTTTCATAAATTACTACAGCAACAGCTTGGCTTGGGGGACGCTTTACCAACTGTTTCCAGTTCTCCTGGGAGAAGCTCCGGAGGCGCAGCGAGAGCCTCGGAATTGCTTTCAGGCTTCACCTCTGACGTTGCAAATTTCGGGCCGAGAAAGTGATTCGTTGCTGTGGGGAACTGGCGCTGGGATCTTTGCCTGGATGGTGTTGAATTTCCTGGGTGGGAGGGGAGAGACGGAGGATCTCAGCGCCGACTTCTGTCTCCAACCCCGCGCTGTTTGTACCGGGCCTTTTTAAGCGCGAGTGCAGGCACACAATCACATACACATATACCGCCCTGCTTCACAAAATATGCTTCCTGCGGGCAGGTAAGGATTTGCTTTGTTGGAAATGTAGTTCCCGTGCTTTAATGCCAAAAAAGCTGGAGAAGGGAAGGGAGAAGAGGAGGTGGGACTACGCCTTGCTCAAGCCAGTTCCTTCTCATACATATTTGCATCGTTTGCTCGGTTAATCATTACCAGCTTGTTCATTTCTGAACCTCTGGCATATCGGTATAATAATATTGGCTACTGGAACAGGGAATGAAGTGATCTCCCTCGGCGATCCCTTTTCATCAGCCCAACTTTTCTTGGAAAGCCGTTTCTTTTGCAACCGTTTCCTTAGGCCCGGAGAATGCGAGGTCCCTGGAGAATACTTGGCTTAATAACCGGGGGAGTGGGTGGGAGGAAGAGGATGGGGGCTTGAAGGGAAACCGAGGCAGTGTGTCGGGTACGGTTTAGTAACAAAGCGGCTTTCCGGATTCTCGAATGGCGCTTCTTGCTCAGTCGGAAGCCGCGTGTGGGAGGTTGCTGGCCTCAAGAAGTTCCTTGGCTTGGACCGTCAATCGAGGCCCGTTGCCTGTCTGTAGTCCTTTTATTTATTTTGTCAAGCAATTATAAGATAACAGGTATAAGTATAAACATAGTTATGGATACATGAAATGGATACATATAAGAAAAATAAAAAGAAACAATAGGACAGGGACGATAGGCATGTTGGTGCGCTCATGGAGGCTTTAGCATTTCTGAAAGTCTGGAAAAAAGGGGCTCGCGTTTCCATTTTGTAAAGGAAAGGCTGATCATCGGCTGTTTTTGGGGACAAGAGATTCGGTAGAGTTGGACAGATTGTGGCCTCCATCCAGAGATGGAGATGCAGACCCAAGCGTCTTGTAAACTAAATACTTAATCCTCGTGGGTTGTATACAAGCACAGGTTAGTTCTCTTATGACTGCAATTGAGCCCAAAATTTATGTTGTTAACAAATATTAGTGAGACGTTTATTTGGTGAGTTTTGCTGCATTTTATGACCTTTCTTGCCATGGTTGTTAAATGAATTACTGCAGTTGATAAGCTAGAAACCCGGTTGTTAAGTGACTCTGGCTTAAGGTTGCAAAGAGGGATCACATGATCCTGGGACATGGCAATAGTCATAAATATGAACCAGTTGACAAGCGGGTGGATTTTGATCACGTGATCATGGGGATGCTACAAAGCTTGTAACTATGAAAAATGATCATAAGTCACTTTTTTCAGTGATGTTATAGCCTTGAATGTTCACTAAATGAACTGAACGAGGACTACCTGTACATTCAGGTTGACCTGAGTGAGATCAAAATAACAGCTGCCATATCTCATTCCTGAGCTGAAGGAGGGGTCTCCAACCTTGGCAACTTTTAAGACTTGTGGACTTTTAACTCCCAGAATTCCTCAGCCACACACTTTGTCATTTTAAAGTTACTAAGATTGAGAAACACTGGAATAGTTGCTCTTAAATGAAAGGAGAAGTAATAGCTCTATTGAACATATTGGGCTATGACGGATATTCTGACCTTCCGGCGCGCAGTGAAAACCCTATTTTTTCAACAGGCTGGCCTGGCCCAGTAACTGTATTTTTAGTTTTTTAACTTAATTTTAATCGGGGTTTTATTAGTTTTTAATTTTTAACTCTATTTTTGGGTTAGACAGCCGGATCAATTTGGTTTAATTTATTTTAATTGTATTTATTGAGTATTTATTATGTGTTTTTAGTAGGCTGTACACCGCCCCGAGTCCCTTTTTGGGAGAGGGAGCGGTATAAAAGTTTAATTAAATAAATAAATAAATAAACATGTCTTATCCATCAATTAACACATGAGGATTCCATATTATTTTAGCCACACAGTCATTTGCTACTACCGTAGATAGGCAGCAAATAAATACATAAATAAATAAATTTATTGTGTGAGTTGCTTCAGGGCAACATAGGTCTGCAGCTCTTGAATGAATTCCATGTCTCATACATTGAAACCAGATTATATAGGCTAATCATACAAAGTGGGCATGACCCAAAACCAAGCTTCTTGCTTTAGAATCACTATTTATAAAACATAATTCACATATGTAGGCTTTGTAACGGTCACACATAGTTTTGCCAAAAATACAAATAGTTTGCTTCCAATCCCAAAAATAACTTTCTCCTGTCCCAAAGATGGGATTTCGGATGACTGTTAGGTGATTTGAATGACATGAATCACCAAC